>CM077593.1:32407500-33007500 GCA_039654915.1 Aquilaria yunnanensis
TTAAAGCAAGCTTATTAGAATTTGAATCTTTGTTTTGATGAAGCAATCAAAGAATTATATGTACAAAAATGAAAAATGCATTATGTGTACAAAAAGGATAGTGGGAGCACCAATTTTCTTCTTGGTGTTATATGTAAATGACATAATACTCATTGGGAATGACATCCCTATACTACAGCTTGTAAAGGCTAGGCTAGGGAAATGTTTCTCTATAAAGGACTTAGGTGAAGCTGCCTTAAGATTTAAAGATACAAATTAAGAAAACCGCTTGGCTTAAGCAGAGTATATAAATTGATAACATGCTAAAAAGGGTAGCATGCAAGAATCCATGAAATGATTTTTGTCCATGTCATTTAACATAACTCTCTCAAAAGTCAAAATCTCAGTATTCTAGCACACAAGATGAAACATAACACATGAGTAAGATTCCATATACCTCAGCAATTTGATCTTTCATGCATTTGATGATATGTACTTGTCTTGATGTCTTATATGCTTTGAGCATGGTGAGTAGCTACTAATTTGACCCCAGTGAGAATAATATGACAACTATCAAGAATATCCTAAAGTAGTTGGGAATGACTAAGGGTGCGTTCATGCTCTGTGGAGGTTGAGATGTGCTAATTGTAAAGGGTTACACTAATGCTAATGTCCAATCTGATATGGATGATTTCATATTGCAATCAAATTATGTGGTTTGCCTTGGTGTTGGTGCTATGAGTTAGAAGACTTTAAAGCAAGACACATTAGTTGATTCTACAACAAAGGACAAGTATACTGCCACCTTTGATTGTGCAAAGGTGTTACCACCTTTTAAGTGGAGGACCTTCAATGGTCAGGTAAAACTTATTTAATAAGTCAAAATCCCTAGCTTAAATACTTCGTTTAGTATGAATTAGGAAGTCAAGAAAATTATAAGAATGTGAGATGGTTTTTAGGTTATTTTGGCACCTATGTTTCTTTGGGGGGCAAAACAGTCATTTTGTATCATGTTTTGATAAGTTTGGGTTTTAAGCCCATAAGTAGTTACTTGGACCCAAATTGACAACAAACCAAAGTTTAGGAGAAAATTTTCTAAGTTTTAAGTTACTATTTGGAGATGGAGCTCATAGAGTACCTAAGTGAGAACAAGCTTGCTCTTGCTTAATTTTGGAGTGGTGAGCTTTGGAAGGGCATTTTTGTTGCTTGGGAGCTTAGGTATGCGTTGATCTTTGTTACCGCTTGTTGGTTTTGGTTTTGGTTTCTTAATGTTCCTTGAGCTTGGCTCTAGCGTGGTTAAGCTTAAATTGGTGCAGCAATTATGTTGATTTTGTGTTGGAACCATAGGAGTACCCTAGAGCTTATTTTACTTGGTGGTGCTTGACGCTTGATGCTTGCTTGTTCTCTTCAATTGAGGTAAAGAATTTACACCCAATTCGTTTTAACTTTAGCCAATTGACTACAAAATGACTTATTTTTATTTTCACATCTTTTTTACTTGAAACTAATTTTAATTAAAAGCCAATATTATGTAGCTACAATAATCAATTGAAAATACAATTTTTATAATCTTACTAAATTTTTATGAATTTTTCTAGTTTCAAACCTTAAAAAAGGAAAATTCATAAAAATTTAACAACGTCATAAAAATTTACTTTCAAATTGATTATTGCATTTATATAATATTGGCTTTCAAATGAAATTGGTTTCAGGTAAAAAAGATGTAAAAGTAAAAAAAAGTTAGTTGACTTTAGACAAAACAAATTGGCCCTGAGTTCACAAACCCGTATAATGCATATTTTAGTTCTTGATTGATGGTTTCAAGTAGCTTATAAGATATGCATTAGTTATGGTTAGATTTGGGTATGGTGGACTAATATAATCCATTGTTTAGTTTGGGATGTTTGTGCAGCTAAAGCTTGGATAGCTTAGCATTATAATGGCCTATTATAGTAGTTGTAGCAATCTGGGGCTCATGGAGGTGAGGCTTGGAGGTTTATATGCCATAGGATGCCCTAAAACAAGTTATGGAGCAAGATTGGGGCTACATGGCTCAAGGATTTGGTGCCACAACTCCAAGGGTGGCATTATACTGCTCAGGCACTAATTTTGCACCTAGCCACTTTGCCTGTGGCACTGTAGCACCACCACTAGTGTCACGGCACCACTTTGCAAAACCATGGCTATTTGTAGGCTCTAAGGGATGGGCCTAAAGGTGCTTAAGGGCCCTTGGGGTTTCTCATGATGCCTTTGTACCCCTATAGCTCCCCAAGGCACTAGGTCATTGATCAAGTTTTCTTGAAGGCAAAGAAGGCTTAAAGGAACATGAATAAAAATGAGCTATAAGCACTATAGTAAAGCCATTAGGAAGGTTAAAAAGACAATTTAGTACCATTGGTGGCCTAGGTAAGCTTTAGAGCTCAAGGTACCAATAAAAAACCATAGTATATTTATAGGTCTTTGGAACTTATGAAGAATGAGTCCAACCATACTAGGGTGAACCGAGTAATGGTAGATAGGTGAACACCTTGAGAGAAGGCTTAGTGCACTTGTGGCCTAGCGCGAGTTATGACTTAAGGCCCAAGTAGAGGCTTAATGTACCCTTAGTAGGTAGGTCAAGTGAGACCTAGTATACTAGTAACCTAGGTGAGCTTTATAGCTTAAGGCATCATGTGGGAGCCTAGTACACCTAGTGTGGATGAAGGTTTAGTACACTAATAGCCTAGGCAAGCCCAAGGCCTTGAGGCACCATGTGGGATCCTAGTACACATTGTGAGTTCCTTAAAACTTAAGCAAGAATCATCCACCATGCTCACCTGTGCAACAACAAAGGGTAGGTAATTTAGTGAGCTAATCTTACTAGTAGTTAAGCCTAATAGTAAGGACTAGGTAAGGGAAGAAGTTTCAAGGGACTTAAACTATGTAAATCTGTTTAGCCCCAGGCTGCAAGCCCATGCAATAAAATTCATATGTAATACATATATGTTTGTCCTTAGTGTTTTTTTGCTGGTATCCGAAAATTGTTACTGGAAATCTTCGAATTCTCATCCCATTTATTGTTGTTGTTGTGCAAATATTGTGTCTGTAAAGGCCAACAAACATTGGGAGTTGTTGAGCAAGTGTTTTCATGTAGGTAACCACATAGTGAATCTCTATAATTCAACTTTATACTGCTTTTGTGTTTGTGTGCTAACTATAGTTAGTTTTGGCCTTATAGAGGCTAGTGGCACAAGAAATGAAACAGTGCAGCTTGGATCCCAATACTAGTGTTTCAGTTATACATTTGTGTACTAGTTAACCTTTAATGTTCTTAGTCGAGTAATGTACTATTAGTTGCTCTTAGGCATGTGCATAATTTCTATAATATATTGATGCATGTGAATGATTAATACTTATAGTTGAAATGACTATGTTTTATACTTTGACTTGGGTTTTAATCATATTTAATAAATTCCAACAACATTTTTTATTTATTAACTTAAAGTGCAATTCAAAGCCAATGCAAGCTTATGCATAGTGCATAGTAGGTTAATAACTAAATGCATGAAAGGTTTTAAAATTGGACAAGCAATTAACTAACCAACTACAACTAGTATGGGACTTAGTACCATGGGCTTCCTGAGGAACCTTCGGTGGTAGGGTCACTATAGCTGGTATCAGAGCAAGGATCTAGACTAAATTATGAGTTATTGGGGGCTTAGGAAACTGAAATTAGGATGTTGTCCTTATGCTA
Organism: Aquilaria yunnanensis; assembly: GCA_039654915.1. Classification (NCBI taxonomy): domain Eukaryota; kingdom Viridiplantae; phylum Streptophyta; class Magnoliopsida; order Malvales; family Thymelaeaceae; genus Aquilaria; species Aquilaria yunnanensis. The sequence goes on from CM077593.1 coordinate 32,411,213, forward strand.
GGGTAGTTAGCACTAACCAATAGTATGAGTATTTTGTGTGCACTATTTGCCTCTGCTTGCAGCTGTCAATGGTATACTAGGTTAGGTGCAATTCTAGATGCTAATGATTTAGGAGAGGATCCTAGTAGTCTAGTTGTGGCAATATTGGGGTAGGTGTTTGACTTGTTCCAAGGTAGGGTAGCATTTTGGTGCGAGTAGTTGGGATGTGATCGCCATCCCAAGGAATTGAACCTCTAATACGAGGTAGGCAACATGGTCCATGAGATAGGGAGGATGTGGAACCTTCTAGGTGGGGACTACCCTAGGCCAAATAAATTGCTCTCGAGGTTTGCAAGTTGAACCCACCAACTTATAATGGGTTAGGCAATATCAGAAGAGTTGAGGATGTGTTGATCGAGATTTCAAACTTTTGGTCATGCAAATTATGAAGTAGAATGAATGAGCACTCTTGTACCCTCTTTTTAAGAATAGGGTTTCAAGGAAGCTTTTCTAAGGCCTTGAACTAGTGTTGTGGAAATACATGGTGATCATCGATGGAGTTCTAAAAGCATTGGCTCTTGAAAAAAAGTTAGGAAGTTATAGACACAAAATAGCGAGGTGAAGGTTAGGTTACCCAACCTAGGAAGGAGCACGGATAATATCCCTATAGTGTGAAATGGCTTACCCAACCTAAGAAGGAGCATAGGTAAAATGCCTATAGTGCGAAAATCGGTTGAAGATAAAGGATAGATCAAGATGAATGGGGGCTTACACCTAGGGTGCATGGAGTTTATGGCCCTAATTCTTTCACCTAGGAAATTGATACCATTGGTCATAATGGTCATTAGGCTAGAAGCAGCCATGGGCTCGATGAAGTCAAATTTAGCCTAAGAACAAGTCCCCCAATAACAATTGCCATAGGAAGTTAACCTAGTACACCAAAGTAGTAGTTTGGGTTCTGCCTTAACCAATCAAAGGGTTGGGGTGCAACCATCGTATAGGTGCTGAAATTGACAAGTAGGCATAGTGAACTCATGGCAAGAAATGGCTAGTGTAAGGTAAGTCTCTAACATTTCACTAGTTGTTTAGTTTCATTATTGATAGTTCTGACATCAGTTTTACTAGCAAAGTGTTGTTTAGCTTGTTGCGCAGTATTCTTGAATAGGGCTTAGGGCAAACCTAAGTGTATTAGAACCCAACAATATGCTAAGTGTTATAACCTTAGGGTTCACTTGTTAATGTGTCAACCATATAAATTAGGGGTGAGCATGGGTTGGGTAAACCCGAAACCGAAACCAAACTACCCCCATTGGGTTGGGTTGGGTTGGGTAAAAATTGATCATGGTTCTCGGGTTGGTTCCATATATAAGAGAACCGACAGTTTTTGGGTTGGTTCTGGTTCCATATGGAACCAACCCGAGGTGGAACCGAACCTGAGATATATATATAATTATATAATAAAAATTATAGTATTACTAATATATCCATACACACACACACACACACACACATATTTCTTTGAAGTATTATGATGGTTATTTTGTGTTTTTACATTAAACTCTTAAACTAATGTTCCAAATTGAAACAGTATGGAAGTTGTGGGATCATTTACGAAATTTCTCCATATTTACTTAAATCACTTTGCTTCATAGACCCACCACTCCTAAGTCATTTTGCTTTCGATCTTTCATTCCAGACTACTCTTTACGACACAATTATGATATTTTTTTTATTTGAGTCATACAAAATTAAAAATTTATGACATCAACATATTTTAGGTTTTAATACTAAAGAAGATGGTCTTAAAGGCTCAATTTTCCATATTGAATGTCATACCAATATTGGAATTACTGGAATGAAGTAAACTAGTTGAGATAAAAGATACTCCACAAGCAACTCTTTTGAATCATTTTTGTAAGAACAACATTTTAAACTCTTTTGAATGTATCTAAGTACATATATTTAAATATTAATTTAATTGTATATTATGTTGAATATGTCATAAAACTGATTATGGATGTAGATTTATTGAATTTTGGTGTTGTTATAGGTATATGGTATAAACTGAAAAACCCGAGAACCAAAACCGAGAAACCCATAACCATGGTTCTGGTTCTGTTCGGTTCTCGGTTTTGGGTTGGGTAGAAAAATTTTGGAACCGAGGTCATTTCGGGTTGGTTCGGTTCTACCATAAAACCGAACCAACCCGACCCATGCTCACCCCTAATATAAATAGAGGCTAGAATGCTTTAGATTAGAAGTGTCCTAAGGTTCTATAAATTGTGTTCTTTTATGAGTTAGTTTTGGTTGGCATAGTTGGTAACAAATATTTGGCTACATGAATGGATAAGTTCATTAGAGTAACCAAGCACTAGAGCAAATCAGTCTAGCACCAAGAAGGTAAGTAGGTAAGTTTAACTTTTATTTTTTATTGTGGAATGTAGACGGAGGCTATAGAGGAAGAAACAAGTAAGGAACTTATCTAGGGGTAAATGGGTGGGTAGAATTACACACTCATTACTTGCATATGCTAGTGTCACACCAGCAAAAGTGTAAGGGTTGCTTAGGATTCAACTTTGACTACCAAGTTGTTGTAAGGGAACCCTAACAATAGGAGTGATTTCCATGGACCGAGGAATAATTGGGTAACTTGAGGTCATTCTCCTATGGTTAGGTGGAATCAAGGGCCATTAAGATTGCTTATGGAAGGAGAATGCTTGGCTAGTAAGTCTCGTTGAGCAAGTGAGGTACTAAGTCCTAAGTGGAACCTAGGAAGTTGTAGCAGCCACTCATTATTCTAAGTTAGTGCAAGTAAGTTAGTGGAAAGTTAAGCTATTGGGTCGAGAACGACCTAATGATGCCAATAAGATAAGGCTTTGCCTAGACCCTTAGGGGTAGAATTGCGTAAGGCTCACGATGAAGAGTTCATTGTGACTAGTTAGAAGATGATTTGGAATTACCATATTGTTAAGTAATCTCCCACCTTATTGAGTGATTCATTTGGTCGTTGAAAGTGCTGTGTTTAGTTTAGGTACAGTTGTGCTAAAATTTTTTTGTGGTGACATCAGTAGTTGTTGGTGTTCACCAGAGTAGAGGGAAGCTGAGGGTTGAGACCCAAGTTGGAAAGAGTTTTAGCTAAGCTAGTCAAGGGCCCAAAGTTAATATAGATCCTATTAGACCATAATGCCTTACAAAGGAAAGGCGGGTGACTTATTAGATTGGTTAAAGACTAGTAGATAAAGATTACAACTTCAAGGAGATAAGACCCGTCCCCTAGTGCATAGTGTGGTGCACTAAGTGGAGTTGTAGTGGACGAGTTACTCGAGAAGCTTTTAATAGCTAACCACCTACTGAGAGTAAACTAAGCGAAGTGTTGAAGTTGACATCAAATACATGGATGATTTGATTTAGTGCAACTGGGAGTTTGTTATTAATGTGCGCAAAAGCCAATAATTAGATGATTGCATTTTGCACTTGAGTCATGATATTTTATTAGGACATTATTCCAATAATTGTGTTTGTTGTTTCTTTTTTGCATAACATAACCAAACGCTAGCAATTATAACTCTAAAATAATAATATTTTTAAATGTCCATAGTCAAGTATTATTATAAAATGGGTTACAATAATACATGAAGACTAGTATATATGGAGGCTAATATCAAATATGTAAGTCTACATATGGGTACAAGTTGGGGATCTTAGGTACTAAATTAACCCACCATGAAAACTCCACATAGATCATTATAGGAGTGTCATAAACAGTTTTCATAGTGATTTTGGTATATATAATTCTTTAACCCGACGTCATGAAAGTTCCCTAATTTGAGTCATTTACTTTGATCTTTGTTACTCGTAATTGAGTTAACGTGAAAGGTAATTATTTGGTATGTCACATATCATACAAAGGGATTTGTATGATCAAAATAAGATTTGTTCTACCTATATAACTTGAGTGATATTTTTAGACCCCATGATCGAGTAAGACTGAAAAAATGCATGACCATGCTTAGATGAATTTATATGAGATGCCAATGTGATCTTTCTCAATCAATCTACTCAAGAATCAAGAACCCATATATTGGGCTATATGATAATGACACATTCCATGTCAAGGACAAACTCATATACAAGTAATGATCATAAAGGTTTTGTCGAGTCATCGACATTTTTATCACTTAGATAGCAATGATGCATAGACACTGTTTAGTGTTTATAATCATAAATGTGATGTATGATTGTTGCCAACATGGTAAGAACCAATATGGTTGCACACTTAGAACTAGTTAAATTATGTGAGAGTTTAGACCAAATTGTTCGGTTAAAGTTTTATGATAATTTCAAATTAGTTATTGGCCCAAGTGTTGAGCCCAATATTATGCCCAAAATTAAGCCTAATTGGATCAGAGTTTGAGATCTTCTTGGGTTAGGAATTTTGTACCACTTAATATAAAGATATATATTTTATGCAAGAAGATTGTGTGTCACATTCATAATAAAAAGCCCAGCTGCACTCTACCCTTTTTCCATTTCTTGGAAAACACAGCTAGCACAGAAAGGTAAACGAGGAACATTGCTACTTGAGTTCATGGAATATATCATGATGATCCAATTGATTCTTATGGATATCATTGAGAGCTTGAACATATCAACTGTTCAATTTTTGCGATTCGACTCAACAGTTGAGTGAAAGATCTCAACCTAAAAAGTATAAAAAAAATTTTAAACACACTATTTGTCATGTTTCACATGGATCTTAGAGAGGTTTGGGTTAATTTTGACTATTGTCTGGCTTTTGAAACCCTATAATAGTATCAGAGCATCTTTTGAAACTCTAATTTTGACTTGTTGATACATTATTAATAAGTTAGGTTTTCTACTTTTCCTTGATATTTGCTCATTTCTCAAGTATTTTTGATAGATTTTGGTGCTTAAATTACTTCATATGTCAATTTTAGACCATATTTTAGCTTGGTATATGATGCCCATTGGCATCCTCATTGTATGACATGTTGGCTTGAATGAGAGACTTTCGGTGTGAAGGTGTCTGCAAGTGTCTGCAAGATTTTGAATAACAAGGGTTAGAGACTCCCTGAAATGTGTTTCCAGGGGAGGAGTCTCCGATGCCCAAGTTAGTATTTGTGTGAGTAGTAGTAGAGAGCAGAGAGTGGAGAATAAAGAAAAAATCTCCCCCTTTTCTTACCAAGGTACCTCCCAGGTATTTATAGAAGGGAGGATGGAGGAGGCCGTTTGACATAGCCTGTTCAGACCATGACACGTGTTCGGTTAGATGCGATCCGTACCATCAGATATAGGTATCTCCAGCTGGCCATAGGCCGTTCTGGCTATAGGGCAAGGGCGTGTGCGAGGTCTTTGTGTCAGAGGCTCCTTAACCATTTTTGTCGTATCTCCACGAGGCCCATTCGGGGTACGAGACCCCTTCGGGAGGAGATTTTCCCCAAGGGCTATTTGGGAAGGCCCTTCAGCAGAGTGGGTCACCTTCAGAAGACATTTTCCTCTGTCGAGGATGGTGGATCTACTTTTTAGAGGTCGTAGGTTTGTAAATCCGAGGGTGGTAAAAGACACCTTTTCCCGAAGTTGGTCATGTTACCTTTCCGAGGGTGGTGTTGAGGGTGCCCTGAGGTCGGGGCTAAGCTAACACCAAAGGTGGTTTCCAAATAGCTGATCAGGAGATCTTGAGGGCCATAGCCCTTCAGCTATCACATGCCCCCATTGGGAAGCCGAAGTAGTATCTTCTGTGTTAGGCTTTTGTGAGCGTGTCATGAAAGCGACAAACGTTCCCATTTAACATTGTTGAATCTTGAGCTAGGTCGCCTTCTTCGGGGTGGGCATCTCTTTGGTCCACGATGCCTCATTTGGCCGAAGCAGTATCTTCGGCATCAAATGGGATTCCTCATTTTTTACCTAGCTCTTGATGTTTCTGAAGTTATATCTTTGGATGAGGAAGAATATTTTCCCTTCTGATTTTTTCTTGTTCTCTGTTGCTTGTTAATGAATCGTCATGTCTTCTGACCAGGTAGTCACGTCACTTCAAGCTAGGCCTGCTAATGTCAGAAGGTGTGCCCTCGTTTCTCGCGTTAGGTGACACGTGTCACTAAGTGACTGGCGAATGGTCATGTCCGTTACATCGGTTACATCCCTTCATCTGCAAAAGGTCATTATGGCAACACTTCGCCTGCCTCCTTCGGTCTATATAAACCCTTCCTCCTTCAGAGTTTTCCACACTTCTCAATTTTCATTCCTTTTGCTCTCTGATTTCCTCTTATCTTTCATCTTTCTTTGGCGGTGATGCTAGTGGGTGAGTGATTTCTGGTGAGTTTGTGGTGATTTTCGAAGTCCTTGTCTTTGTTCTGAACTAGGTGGGTTTCCTTCCGAAGTGCTTTTTTTGTTTTAATTTTTTTCCCTTCGCCTTTCTGATGTTAGATTCCTCTATTCCTGAACATGTCTTCTTACAAAGTAAAAGCTCATCCCGTTCCTGAGAGTTGGCTCCCTCTTAACTCTCATTTGAGCTGTGCCACTTCGGAGAAAGTGAAGAAGTGGTCGGCCAAATTTTTTCTCCCTTCCTATGCCATCACCAGGCTACCTAGTCCTGGTATGCCCAGTTATGCTCTTCATTAAGACGAGGTTACCGTCTTTAGGGCTCAACTGAAGGCGGGACTTCGGTATCCCCCTCCAAAGATGGTTTACGACTTTTGCCAATTTCATGGCGCAACCGTCAACCAACTTGCCCCGAACTCCTACTCCTCCTTTAACATTTTTCTTTGTATGTGTGGGGTCTTCAACATAGAGCCCCACTTTATCTTTTTCATGCAATACTACAAACTCCACCCTATTCCGAAAGGCAGGTTCTACTTTTTGCTCGTTTAGGGATCTTGGAGCAAGAAATATATGTTCACCTTAAGAACAAATGATAGTTGGCGATGGTGGTAGAAGAAGTTCTTTTTTCTGAAGGTGGATGAGCAGTGGAAGGACATGTCGACCAAATGGGCTTCAGGGACTCTTGATATCGATGTAGTAGACCCGATGAAGCTCTTAACCTTAGAGCTAGAGTCCCAGTTTGAGGAGTTTAATAGCCGTATTCGGGCTATTGCGGATTGGGATCCCGAGGTCCTTTCGCGTTCTCTATACCCCTTCCCCATTAGATGGAGTTTTATGACCGAAGAGGTCCTTCGGGAGCTTGGGGTAGTTAAGGTACATGTTACCGAAGAAGGTACGCTGAAGCACTTGGTTGATGGGAAGAAGGCGTGGTTGGTGAAGCTCATTCGGGGAGAACTTATGTATTCGACACTAAAAAATAATAAGCTTTTTTGCAATTTTCTTACTTATGCCTTTCCGTACTTGCACTGATGTTCTTCTTTTTGCAGAGGTGGGTGATAAATCTGCTGCTTTCTACAAGAGTCTTTTCCTTGGCCAGGCCGAGAAGGGGGAGCAGCAAAAGAAGAAAACGCTGAAAAGGAAGAAGGCGCGGACCGGACCGTCTTCAGCATCTAAGTCGAAAAAGGCCAAAGAGGACTCCATTCCACCTCCTCTAGAAGAAGAAGTGGAGGTGCTTGGTCAAACTCCCGTTTGTGCTGACCCATCTTTGGAACCGGCCACTGTTCCACCCCTTACAGTCCCAATGCAGTTGTCGAGACATTGGGGACTTCAATCGAGGAGCTTTCCATCGAAGAACTGGAGGAACGCTAGAAGAAAATGGGCAAAGGTGTTCCCACCGAGGTCCTTGATGTTAGTGACTCCGAGGGAGATGAAGTCGAACTCCCCCCAGGTTTGTCCCTTAGCCATTCATCTATGAGTTTGGGAATTTTTTGTATTTTAGACCTTGTAGACGAATGGCTAAGGGATAACGTTTTAATGGAACTTTAGCGTGACTTTGCAGGCAAAGGAGCATAGGCTCCATGGGTGGAGGACCATGCTCAGAAGAGGGCCGTTCGGGACTCAAAAATCCCGAGAGACAAAATTCCGAGGAAGCCATTCTGGACTTTTACGGAGGACATGGACTTATTCTCCGAGGATAGCCAGAAGATGGCCCCTCAGATGGCGAGAGGCATTATGATTAATGTCACCTTTCAATCCCTGACGGAGGAGTGCCCCAATGAGGAAGTCCTCGCCGCGAGGATGAGTGAACACGTAGCCCAGGTAAACCTTAACCCTTAAGGACTTAGAAAAATTCTAAGCTTCTGTTGCTTTTTGACCCTTATTCGGAATCCTCCCTTTTTGCAGCTGTTGGCATACAGGGGATATCTTCGGGCTTAGGTAGCTAAGCAATCTTCAGTTCGAATTCGGTCAAAAGAGAGCTTGGCCAAAACCAAGGAACTTTTTGCTAGCTCAGTCGTCAAGTAGCGAGCTTAATAAAATTGCGAAGGAGGACCTAGCTAGTCTTCGGCAAGAGGTGCTGAAAGGCCAAAATGAGCTGTTGGAAGACTTTTCTTCCAAGGTGTCAGACCTTGGCTCGAGGGTAGTGGCCCTTACTTTGGCGAATGAAGCCTTCCAAAAGGAGAAGGAGGAAGCCGTTGCCAACCTAACGAAGACACTGGGGCTCAACCCTGAATTCTTAGCCGAGATCAATCGGCTGAAGAAGGAGAAGAAGAAGAAATTGGAGAAGGAGGTCGAGGTTCTTAAGAAAGAGCTGGAGGACTTGAAGGCAGAGAAGGCTAAGTCCGATGGGGTGACTAAGTCCTCTTATTAGGACGGTTTTTGCCTTACTTACCACCAAGTCTTGTCCAAGTATCCCGACCTTGACCTTTCATTCCTTTGGATGCTTGACATTCCCGAGGGACCATCCTCGGAATGGTCAAGCGTAGAATTCTCAACCTTCCCATTCTCCTTCCTTTGGTGACCGAAGTTGGCACGGATGAAGAGGTCGAATCTGGAGATGACCAATATGAGGATGTTAAGGACCCCGAAGACGAGCAAGAGAAGCAATAGGCGCCTCCTTCTTCTTTTCTCTTTTTTTTTTTTCTGGGTGTTCTACACCTTTTATTCTCGCAATGAAATGTTGATGGAACTTTCTTGCTTCAAAATTTTGGCTAAGTCCCTGATTGGTCTCTGGAAATTATCTTCATCCTTCGGGGCACTTAACTATCTTCAACAATCAAGGGTTTCGCGACCATCTTCGGTCAACCTCCTTCGAAAAATTTGCCTTTCAAAAATAGTTAGGCATCTTTAGGACTAACCATATTCGGTCGGCTATCTTCGGAGAAACTTAACTTGTGTAAAAAATAGTTAATTGCCTTTGGCACCAACCATGTTCGGCCGATCACCCTCGGCAAAAAGTGTACAATTTCACACATGCACCTTCGGCAACAACCACATTCGGTTTGCCTCCCTCGGAAGCAACCATGTTCGATCGATCACCCTAGGCAAAAAGTGTACAATTTCACATATGCACCTTCGGCAACAACCACATTCGGTTTGCCTTTCTCGGCGTCTTTTGCACAATTTTTCCAGCCAGAAAACTTTTCTAAGTGTAAAATTTTTTCAAAGAGTCTAAATACCATGTATTTTTCAATTCTCCATCTTCGGTTTCACCGAGCTTGTAGACTCTTGGCCGAACTTCCTCAAGGACCAAATATGGTTCGTCCCAATTTACTTGAAGTACTCCATGAGATGTCCTTCGGGCTTCAAATTCAGCCTTTCATAGAATGAGGTCCCCTTTCTTGATTTCTTTATGCTTCACATGCAAGTTTGAAGCAACAGCTAATCTCTGCTGAAAAGCTTTTCTTCTGAGTTCAGCCATCTCTCTATACTCGTCAATCAGATCCAACTTGGTTCTTAAATCGAGGTTGCTTTTTCGTCAAACACCTGTATCCTCACCGATTGCTGTACGACCTCGACAGGGATAATAGCCTCCGTGCCGAAGACAAGTGAGAAGGGTGTCTCACCTATGGCCCTTCTAGGAGTTGTTCGATAGCTCCACAGCACACTCGAAAGATCTATTGGCCATTTTCCCTTTGCTTCCTTCAACCTCTTTTTAAGACCATCTTTTATCGTTCTATTGGATACTTCAACTTGTCCATTGCTCTGAGGATGGGCAACTGGGGTGAAGTACAATTTTATCTCGAGGTTGGCTGCAAATTCCTGTAAACCTTTATCGGTGAACTAGGAACCATTATTAGCTACTATCACCCTCGGTACACCAAATCTGCATATGACGTTCTTCCAAACAAATCTTTGTATGTCCTTCACCGATATTGCTGCTAAAGGCTCTACCTCGATCCATTTGGTAAAATAGTCTTGTTACCCACTCTGGGGTAATTCAATTATGGTGCCAAAACTGTGCATTTATACTCCTAGGATTCATGTGTCCTGCAGGTCATCAGAACAACACCCCTAGTGTACATACTCAAGTGACCCTCTTGAGCACTATGTAAATATATGCATATTGGTCTAACCGTAACACACATATTCAAATTTATGTACACCATGGTAGCTAAGAAGAAAAACACTACCACAAGTCTTAGTTTTGGCTTCCACACATTAAGCATTCTTACTAGGTTCAAAAATTCCAGCCACTGCACCCACATTTCCTCTAATAAACTGTATTATTCTAGCCTTGTACCCCATATTTTATTTGCTCCATTATCAAGTAGAGACTTAGAGCAAACCAATGAATTTTGTTTTACATCAATAGCCCACCTATGGACCAAGTTATGGATTTTTGAAGTTGGTTACAAAATTCTGACCAAATAAATAGTAACTTAGCCAACTTTATAACGTCATATCTTTGGCTACAGAGCTCCAAATCCAGAAATTCCAAATCCCAGTTAAACCTCTAGATGTCCTATAGGTGCAGTCAAAATTTTGTACCAAGATTCATTATACACAAGGAGATATTCAACTTTAGGTACAGGGTCAAAATTCTGGCAACTTTTGGACCATTTTGCCCATACAATTTTTCCAAACCATTCAAACACTTCATTCACAAAGATAAAGCCCTCCAGGCTATCTCATACATGTCCAATACACATATGAATTACATTCTCTTGCATCTAGAAACTTTATATGGCCAAAACAGAATTTACAAGTAAGCAGCCTATCATTCACACTTTGGCAGCTTTGCACCACTTTACATACATAGCCACAACATTACTCAAATGTCCACATACTTGTCTCATTTTACATACACTACATGTACATGCATACATGCAATACAAAATGGTCTTAACTCAGCTAGATACGCACCCTAAGTTACAAGAGTGCCAGAAATGCAATGGACTCAAGAAACAGGATGCTGGGCAGCTGCTGCACAACACAATAAGTACCATCACTAAAAATACCAAATGTGCTCCTAAAATCACCAAAATTTCCAGATCATAACTAGACACATGGAAGTTCATGTACCTGAAATTTCAGATCAAAACCCAAACGATAAAGGTTAGTTTGAATGTGATATTTCTGCTAGACCTGAAATGGACAGAAAGGGGATAAGTTTCTTGAATGAAACTTAGTAAGGGCTTATCATTAGAAACTTGAATTCCAAAAAACATACCTGAAATCCAAAGACATAAAAACACAAAAACAAAGCACATATGCAAAAATATAGCCATCTAAATGCACAAACAAACAGAACACAATCAAATGCAATGCTGGCAGTAATACATCATTAGGGTTAGTCCATAAACAATCAAATAAACAATATGTAATCACTATGGCAGCCCTCCTCAAGCTAATGCTTGGTCTTAGGAGGTTAATTGGTCTTAGTTAGTACTAACTTGGGCTCTAGAAACCCCTGTAAACACTGCCATCTTAGTGCATGAAAAACAGTAAGGCTGGAACCTTGTTCATGCATTCCCCCTTAACCCATACTTGGTTCCTTGAGCTTTTTGCTCTCTTCCAAGCATGGTCTTAGCTTCATGGATGCTTTATTATCATCTCAAGATAGTAAACAACCATGAAACATGAAGATAAAACCCTTACTTAAGCTGTGAAAGCTGAAATCTTCAAGAGATACACAACAAACCCGAAAATTAGGGTTTTTCTTGTTCCTGGTGCATCTGATTGCCTTCCCTTTTGACTTCTTGAGAGATTGAGCTGTGGTGTCAATGGAAGCCTATGGAGGAGGTAAGGAAGAAGGCTATGGCTGGTTATGGCCGAAATGGCCAAGGAAAGGCAAGAAATCAAGATATTTTACTTGATTTAATTAGTTTAACCTTAACCTTCACTTAGGTCACTATAAGTATGCCTTAAGCAATGAATTTTTGGCTAATCTTTAGCCCACATTTTTTACCTTAGAACCTGGAAATAAAAGGCTGGGATAATCCTAAAAATGGCCATCTTTGACTCTTGTCAAAAGTTATCCCATCCTTAAGTTATTTTTTGGAACAATTGTATACCTAGTTGTCCTAGGTTCTTGAATCATAGCTTTTATTTCCTTTATGTAATTGAGCTTCCAAAAATTTCTTCCATAGCATTCAAATCCTTCCAAAATCTCTCTTTTAGAGTTGTACAATTGAGTACCCAAGTCTTGAAATCTTGCAATAAGACCCATATATTACTTGTAAAACAAGCAATCTTCTAGGGTTTCCTTTAGCACCAAGTAACCATTGTAAATTTTTAAGGAGGTGTAGATTATTTAGTTTACCCTTCACATTTCATTCACTATGGTGAAAATTACACTATATAATGGTTTATAACCATTATGCCTTTATACTGTAATTTTCCCATTTGTTGAAGTGGTAACAAGTCTACTGCGACTATGCAAAACTTCACTCCTTCTGGAGCTGTTGGAAGAGGCCCAATGAGGTCAATGCCCCAGACCGGGAAGGGGCAAGGATAGTTTGCTGAAGTTATCACTTCTGAAGGTAGTCTCTGGATGGGAGCGTGTCTCTGGCATTTGTCTCATTTCTGGACAAACTACCTCGCATCGTTCCTCAAGGTAGGCCAGAAATATGCCTGGCGGAGTAGTACCCCGGCAAAGGCATTAGTTCCTATGTGAGTACTCAGGCCCCCCTCATGGACTTTTTTGAGGACCGTCTCCACATCCTCTTCGCTGACACACTTCTGTAACGGACTTGCGTACCCTTGTCGATACAACTCTTCTCCAATCAGGAAGTATCTTCCTAAGCACTTTCTCACTTTCACAGCTTCAAGGGGATCTTCGGGAAGATCCGAAGTTGTGAGGTATTTCTTGATAGGATCTTTCCACCCTATACCCGAGGTTGTTATGCACATTATCGCTATGCTTGGCTGATACAGTACTTCGGTGGACTCCTTTGATTTGGCCAAAGTATTTGCTTCCATATTATCTCGTTGTGGTACGTTTTCTATATGTGCCGTGTCGAACTCCTGGATGAGCTTTTTCATGAGATCATGGTACTTTGCCAAGTTTGGGTCTTTTGCCCCGTAGTCCCCCGCCATCTGTCGGACCACTAGTTGAGAATCGCTGTGGGCTTTTAGATTCCTCACACCAACTTTTTTTGCTAGCTGCAAGCCTGCTATAAGGGCTTCATATTCGGTGACATTAAATTCAAATTTGATGGCCTTCATAGCTTCCATACCTTTGGGTCCGCGGAGGATTACTCCGGCTCCCTGGTGTTCAGATCCTGAGGCACCATCAACGAATAATGTCCATTCAGGCTCATAGGTGATGTTGTATTCACCGAGTTTGATGCACCACTTTGATAATTTTTCCGAATGGTCTACCTTCTTTACGACATCCCAAAGAGGTAGGTTACTTCGAACAATGATAGGGTGCCCTTGGAAGTAAGGTCATAGCCTTCTACTTGCCAATACTAAGGCATAGATGGCCTTCTGTAGAAGAGGGTACCTAATTTCGGCACCATGCAAAGACTTACTCACATAGTATACTGGTCATTGCTTTCCTCCTTCTTCCTTTACAAGCATCGAATTTACTGCCTTTTCGGTGACGGCAAGGTAGAGAATGAGGGGCTTTCTTTCCCACGACTGCTGGAGTGTCGGCAGATGGGTTAAATAGCTTTTGAGCTCGTCCCAAGCTTTTCGGCAATCTTCGTTCTAAGGGTGTTCCTCATAACCGAAGTTACCTTCATTTTTTGCTACTCCAGTAAGCACTTTAAAGAATGGTCGGCATTGGTCCTCGTATCTAGAGATGAATAAGCTAAAGGCCGTGATTCTCCTAGTAAGCCTTTGCACATCCTTGGTCGTTGTGGGAGTTCAAAATCCTAGTAGGGCCTTAACCTTTTCTGGGTTAGCATCGATACCTCTTTTGGATAATATAAACCTAAGGAATTTGCTAGCCGTTACCCCGAACACACATTTCTCGGGGTTAAGACAGATCCTGAATTTCCGAAGTTGGCATAATGTTTCTTCCAAGTCTACGATATGACTACCAGGCTGTTTGCTTTTGACTATCAAATCGTCGATATATACTTCCATATTTCTCCCAATTTGGGAGCTGAATACCTTGTTCATCAGCCTTTGGTATGTTGCACCCGTGTTTTTAAGGCCGAATGGCATTCTCACGTAGCAGTAGGTATCTACTTTAGCTATGAAGGCTGTTTTTTCCTCATCTTCGGGATTCATCTGAATTTGGTGATATCCACTGAAGGCGTTGAGGAAGCTAAGCAGACCGTATTCGGCAGTGGAGTCTACCAATTGGTCTATTAGTGGTAGAGGGTAGGAGTGCTTCGGGCAGGCATCATTTATGTTTTGTAAGTCGATACACATTCAGAGTTTATTACTCCCCTCTTTTGTTGCAACAACTATTTTGCTTAGCCATTCGGGGTACTTGACCTCCCTTATTATTCCCGCCTCCATTAGCCATTGGACTTCGGTTTTAATGAAGTTGTTCTTATGCGTTTAGAGGCTACATTTTTTCTACCAAATAGGCTTCACCTCCGGACACACTTTAAGACAATGTTGGATTATACCTGGGTCCACCCCAGGCATATCACTCGGAGAGTAAGCAAACAGATCTTTGTTCATTAATAGAAGGGATACAAGCTTTTCCTTGTCACATTCGACCAGTTTTTTCCCCACTCAGGTACTTCGGCCAGGGTCCTTTGTTTTTATTTTTTCAGAGTCATTTTTTTCTCCTCCTATTGCCTCTTCGCTGACCATGCTTCTTTCTCCCGAAGTCTGTGCATGAACTTTCATTGGGCTCTATCTTGCCTTCACGAAGACTTTCCTTACTTCGACTTGATCAATGAATATTTCCACGTCCCCTTCCATTGTGCCGAAGGTGACCGTTAGGTACTTCACATTTGGTCGAATGTGGAGATTTCCTTGTATCTGCGTTCCGAGGATGGCATTATATAAAGAAGGGACATTTATAACGATAAACCTCGTCATTGTGGAGCCAAATAGCTATTTATTGTTCTGAACTGAAGTTCCCCTTACCATCAAAGGCAGATCGATCCACCCGAGGATAGGGAGTTCGGAGGGACCTACGCCAAAGGTAGGAGATGTAACGGGTTTAAGATAAATCTTGGAGATGCCCAAGTTTGGCAACAAGTGGGAGAACAAAACGTCGGCATTAGAGCCATCATCGATGGGTACTCTTTTGACGTCCTAGCTCCCTATCCTTACCATGATTAGGAGGGGGTCATCATGAGGGAACTTTACGGTAGACCCATCTTTCTGAACAAGCTTGTTTGATGGGTTTCTGAACTCCATCATCGAGATTTCCCGGACTTTCCTTTTCCTCTCAACCGAGCGTATCCCATTGGTGATTGTTTAGATCACTTCTGCTGGAGGTGGTGGATGCTTTCTGGGACTTCGGTTCTAATGTCAGTCAGAGTCGTAGTCCTCATCTTCTCCTTTCCTCTCTTCTTCCTTTCTTCCTTTGAGGGACGGCATCCGCAGGTAGCGCCAAAGTTACCCATGCTTGATTAAAGATTCAATGTACTTTCTCAGCTGGAAGCAATCCTCGGTGTTGTCCCCGTGGTCTTGGTGGAACTGGCAGAACTTTTTCATGTTCTTCTTGTTATCTGAGGTCATGGCCTTCGGTCTCTGAATTGAAGTTCCTTGTCTCTCTAAGGCCGTCAATATGTTCGTCCTTGTGATGTTCTAGGGAGTGAACGACATCGGTTTCTTCCCCCTTTGTTTCCGAGGTCTACCCCCGCCCTCGGTTGGGTACCGAGGTTGGTGACTCTAACCCTTAGAGTGATTGTGATCAGATTTCAGCCCTCCCATCCTAAGCTTTTCGGCCGTCATGTGCTGTTTCGCCCTTTGGTAAAATTCTCCGATAGTGTTAGGGGGATCTTTGGAGAATTCGTAGAAGAGTTGTGAATCTCTTCTAAGTCCCCTGATCATGGCGAGGATGCGGATTTTGTGGCGGAAGTTAGGCACACTCAGGGTTTCTCGGTTGAACTTCTCGACATAGTCCCGAATGGTCTCCCCATTCTTTTGGGCTATGTCAAACATTTGGACGGGCATATTCGCTGTTGGTCTACTTCCGATGAATTGTTGGGTGAATGCGGCGGATAATTCCTAGAAGCCCATTATGGTTTCGAGAGCTAGGGAGTTATACCACGCAGTTGCTGGCCTTGAAAATGTGACTTCGAAGCACTTGGAAAGGGTGGCATCATCAATGCCGTCCAACACCATGCTATGCCTATATTTCGTCAGATGAGCTTGGGGGTTCATCATACGTTTCCAAGCGCGGCACTCGGAAGTCACTTGGCATAGGTGCTTCTATTATTGCACGGATGAAGGGCGACTCTTTTCTGGTAAAGGTCTCCGACAACCTTGACCAAACAGGTTTTCGAGAAATCAGTTTTTCCACCTTCTCCAACCTTTCTAGAATCTTCTCCATGAGGGTGGTAGTACTATCTTCTCCTCGTTACCTGGTAGTAGCCAGCAACGGAGAGCAACATCTTCTTTTTGGAAAGTAACTTCATCGGTAGATGAATTGAGACTTCCCGTACGAGGATCGACTTCACTGGCGAGAAGTCCTGGGCTCCTATGACACCGTTTCTCTAGTGCGACGTTCTTTGGAGGGTACGTTCTCTGTTGATGACTCATCGTGAGAACCCCCGCTTTTGGAGCTCCGGCAAGGTAACCTTGGGCTTCTCTTTTGCCGGGTGCTAGGAGAAAGTGCCCTTCCCCCAATAGGTGGTTGTGACCACCTTTGGTTAAGCTGTTGAGTTATTTCAGCCACAACAAAGCGTTGAAAATCTAGCAAAAAGCTCATCGTAACCGTTAGAGGACGTTCGTCCTCAGGCAATGAAGTCTCAACTGCGGGCTGTTTAGTCGCTATTTGAGCTTCCGACGCGAATTGGGACTTCGGGAGTCCTTTGTCCTTAGAACGTTGAGTCTTAACAACGGCGACTTGAGAATGAGTTCTCATAGATGGCGCCAAATGATGCCCGTTGGCATCCTCATTGTATGACATGCTAGCCTGAAGGAAAGACTTTCGGTTTGAAGGTGTCTGCAAGATTTTGAAGAACAAGGGTTAGAGACTCCCCGGAATGTGTTTTCAGGGGAGGAGCCTCCGACGCCCAAGTCAGTATTTGTGTGAGTAGTAGTAGAGAGCAAAGAGTGGAGAATAAAGAAAAAGTCTCCCCATTTTCTTATCAAGGTCCATCCCAGGTATTTATAGGAGGAAAGAGGGAGGAGGACATTTGACATAGCCTATTCAGACCATGACACGTGTTCGGTTAGATGTGATCTATACCTTTGGAGATAGGTATCTCCAGCTGGCCGTAGGCCGTTCTGGCCAGAAGGCAGGGGCGTGTGTGAGGTCTCTTTATCAGAGGCTCCTTAACCATTTTTGTCGTATCTCCGCAAGACCCATTCGGGAGGAGATTTTCCCCGAGGGCTATTTAAGAAAGCTCTTCGGCAGAGTAGGTCACCTTTGGAAGACATTTTCCTCTATCGAGGATGGTGGATCTACTTTTCCGAGGTTGGTAGGTTCATAAATCCAAAGGTGGTGAAAGACACCTTTTCCCGAAGTTGGTTATGTTACCTTTCCGATTGTGGTGTTGAGGGTGCCCCGAGGTCGAGGCTAAGCTAACACCGAAAGTGGTTTCTAGATAGCTGATTAGGAGATCTTGAGGGCCATAGCTCTTCGGCTATCAATGTAAGATATGAAAAAATATAAGGAAAGTTATAGCTCAATATGAAGATTTCAAGCTAGAAGGGCTTACATGCTCTTTGATTTGAAGATTTTTGGAATTCATGAAGTACAAGGGCTTATTAATCTTTGCATGACCATGTTCATGCTTATGAAGCTTTCTTGCCTTTCTTCCGCTTCAAAGGCTTCTTCCATTTTTCCTTTGTTCGTCCTCATCTTCTCCAAGACCATCTTCATGAAGAAATTTGTTAAGTCGTCAACCATGCCTGCAAGAAGAAAACATATCAAGTAAGTACTTCGGGAGAAGAAGAAAGAAAAATGGACCAAAAACTCACACTCCATGATTATGACATAGGTCATCTCTTTCCTGAATGAGATGGACCAAAATAGGTTTTTCTTGGCTAAGATCAAGCTTAGGTATATTTAGGTCAATATCGTGTTCAGATACTACTCCAAATGCTCTACA
Organism: Aquilaria yunnanensis; assembly: GCA_039654915.1. NCBI lineage: Eukaryota > Viridiplantae > Streptophyta > Magnoliopsida > Malvales > Thymelaeaceae > Aquilaria > Aquilaria yunnanensis. Next base: position 32,429,671 of record CM077593.1, read on the forward strand.
TGCCCCCTAAGTCATCAAAAGCCACTTGATTGGAAAAGAACAAAGGTCCTAGGCCTCCTTTTACTCACCACAATCAACCAACTCCTTGATACGGCTGTTGAGCTCATCAAATCACTCCTTAAGGCCACCCTCCACAGACCTACTTGGATTGTTGATGGCATGCCCAGTGAACCCACAATGCATTTGCCCAATATCACCCAAGCTTCTTGAACTGACACAAAGAAATACTTCTTCTGCCCATTCCTCGAGTTATTTTTCATTCCAAAGCTGAAGATGTACTTTTGGTTGCTTACACCTCAAGGCAATAAATAGTAGAATGATTCATTCTGCTTGGGGTGAAGGTTGTAGTATTGGATGAACATCAAGAAATGGCGCTTGGTCTTGAAAGCGGCACATATGCATAGGAAAATGTTAAAATGGGTGTAGGTATTTAGTGGAAGTTGGTTGATCTTTATGCCATAGAACTATCAAAAGTCCTTTACCATCATGAAAATGGAGGAGGTAAAGTGTATGTTAGGTCAAAGCATAGGAGGGCTTGTGTAATTTTCCCAAAAAATGTAAAAAAATCTTCATCTTATTTAGGGAAAAATTACTTTCAATCCCAAAACTTTTGCACATTTTCTATTTAAGCCCTAAATCTTTACAATTTTTCATTTAAGTCCTAAAATAATTAAAACTTGTTAATTGTTAATCCTCAAGTTAACCGAATCACGGGTGGCTAATTGTTTATTTGATGTGGCACATAACGTCCGTTTAGACGATGACTGACATGTTGAGGGGAGTCAATTTTTTAATTTGGCAGCAAATTTCAAACTGAAACAAAGACCATTCTTCACCACATTCGTCTTCCATCATGAACAAGCTGCAAGACATGAGTAATAATTATAATGATGATGGGACGAAGGTGGAGGAGGTGAGCGAATAAGCGTGTGATGTATTCACTAGAGGGTGCACAACCCTCACGTCCTCTACTGTACCATCAACACCTGCTAGGCCATCCACGAGCACTAGAACTGCATAAGGTATGACTACCCTAACTCCGAATTCATGAAGTTGCAAGCCATCATTATTATAATTATTACTCATGTTCTGAAAGTAGTTTACAGTGGAAGATGAATGTGGCAAAATGCAGTCTTTGTTTTGGTCCAAAATTTGCTACCAAAGTAAAAAAGTGACTCCCTTAACATGTCAGTCAATGTCTAAACGAACATTGTATGCCATATTAGATAAGTCATTAGCCACCTGTGATCTAATTAACTTGAGGACTAACAATTTACATGTTTTGATTGTTTTAGGACTTAAATATAAAATAAAAAAATTAGGACTCAAATAGAAAAGGTATAAAAGTTTTAGCACCGAAGATTTCTTTCCCCGCCCTTTTTTCCCCGTCTTTTACAGTTTTATCGTGAAAGACCTAACTAGAGCGGAGTCAGAAAAACTGGCGCCAAAACCTCCTCGGTAAAATTGCTTTTCGCGCCAAAATCTCTCGGATACAAACTAAAACCCGCCCCTCAAACCTTCATTCATCATTTCCGTTCCCCCGTCTCTCCTCGGAGCTCTTCTGCCCTTCTCCGAATTGTTCACCGTGATTTTGTTTCTACATGTCTGCCATGGAAATGGCTTCCACGGAGGCCGTCCAGCGAGTGAAGTCATCCATAGAGCCGTTAAGAGTACCTGGACTAATCATCGCACGGGCGCTTTCTCGGTCCGGCGGGAACGTTGACGCCGCTGTCAAGTTGATTCTTAAGGATCCGGAGTCGTTGATGATCGAACCCAACAACGTCACTAGAACCCTCACCACCATTGGCGGGGTCCGGGTGTCCGTCCGTGTAAAGGAAGAGGAATCTTCAGAATCGGGAGGATCAGACCCGATTCATGGGTCAGTGTCGCTGGTCCGAGTCAGGGATGAGCCGGTGGATTGCGGGGTTAGTGTGAAAGAAGAAGAGGGTAAACAATTGGGGGTTAAGGTTAAGGAGGGGAAAGAGGAAATGGTTTTGGATTGTCTGGTCCGAGTCAAGGATGAGCCGGTGGATTGCGGCGTTAGTGGGAAAGAAGAAGAGGGTAAACAATTGGGGGTTAAGGTCAAGGAGGAGAAAGAGGAAATGGTTTTGGATTGTTTGGAGACGAAAGCCATAAAATTGGAGGTTGAAGTAGAAGGTACCGAAGAATCAAAAGTTAGGGTTTATGAGAATTCTATTGTACCATGGAAGATTATCAGGGGGATGACCTTTCAGGAGTATATCGGATTGATTCGAGTTAAGTTTGCGTCCGAACAACAAAAGGTGAAGGAATCGGTGAAAAAGGAACCGAATCCTGAGGTTAAGAGCTGTAGGCCGAAGGCTCCTCAAGTGAGAAAAATCAATGGTGTTGTTGTGGAGGATGACGATTTTCCAGAGGAGCCGGATTGGTTCTTGGTTGGCAGAACGGTGGTTAATGCCCTCTCAACGAGTAAAGGGAGGAAACTGGTTGACAATGAAATTGTTCATTTCGGTTTTCCTTCTCCTAATGCAAAGTATAACTCCTCGTGGATTGTTCGCTTTTCAACGAAGCGATCTGGAGAGGTTAGCTACTTTAACATTTTCTCTTCATATCATTGTGCTACTAATGCTGTTGGATTGATCCTTCTCATTTTGTGTTTTTGCTCTAGGTGGGTAGACTGCCAATGGAGTGGGCAAAATGTGTTGGCCCCTTAGTTTATTCCAGCAAAGTGAAAGTTCTTGGTCGGTGTATAGCTGCTCCACCATTTCTTCATATTATGCAGGAAATAATGTTGTATGTGAGGTGAAGCATTGATTCTCCCCAAACCTTCCATGTTATACAAGAAAATGTATAGTTGCTTTTGATATGTACTGTGTGTTGACTACTTGTCTGGCTTTGCAGCTTCTATATACACCACTCTGTGTTCATTGAGACTGATAAGCTGTGGAGGCTAGAGCCGTCGAATAATGGTTCTACTGTATATCCTTTGCTTGATCTTTTTAGGCTTTTGGACATTAAACCATATCAAAAGGTAATTTTTAAGCTTTTGTAAATAGTCAAGGATATTAAACATCACTTTATGTCTTGGAATGGATATGACTTTTGTTTTTGTGTTTCCTTCTGAGCAGGCAGAATTCACACCAGAGGAAGTTGATTCTCGAAAGCGTTCACTTGATTTAGAGGTATGTAATTCTCTTGTTCATATTCTGCCTAAAATGCTCTTGTTTGTCAGTTGCTTCAGTGAATGCAGTTATAAATAGAGTCTAATTACCAAGTATTGGTTGTCCATAACAAAGACATTGATGGATGAAAATGACATATATATGATTGTCACTGAGGTTTATATATGTTGTTCATCAAACTTGCAAGTTCCCAACCACGAAATATTTGTTAAACAATGCTGATGTAACTTCCTTCCGCTATACTTGAGGCTGAAATTTCTTTGATTGCTCTGAGTGAATTTTCATGGTCGGATCAAATGGTTTTCACATGGATAAGAGGAAACACTAGGATACATCAATGGTGGTGGGAGTTATATAGATCCTAAAAGTTTCTGAATAAAACAGGTTCAGACTGAAGAAGCTATGGCAATATGCCCAGCACCAACAACAAAGCGAAGAAGAGGTTGCGCACAGCTGCCACAGCTGACACATCAGGATACGGATGAGCAAGCTATCTCAGAATCCACTCTGAACAAGATTGTTGGTTCTGCAGATATGTATGACTTGGAGGTAAAACCACCGTGTACTTTTGTTTTACTTTGCCCTCTCATGGTAATTATACAACAGAAGGACAAGATGATTTTGAAATCATTTTTGTGGTATTTTTTTATTTTTTTTGTTTCTTCTGTTGTAGGAGATGGAACCCCCAAACACACTCACGTGTGTTTTAAAGCCATACCAAAAGCAGGCTCTCTACTGGATGTCAGAGTCTGAGAAGGGAATTGATGCTGAGAAAGCTGCACAAACTCTCCACCCTGCTTGGTCGGCATTCAAAATATGTGATGAGTACGTAGTTTATAATGCACTGAAGCAAAAAAGCAAGAATAGTTGCCCCAATTGAGAATTTAATTGACATGTATGGCATGAATACATTTGTTTTCTTGCAGAAGGGCTTCATCAATCTATTTGAACATTTTCTCTGGTGAAGCCACAACTCGTTTTCCAACTGCTAAGCTAATGGCAAGAGGAGGCGTAAGTTACTTGACTCTGCATCATGTCATTCAATTTGGGCCTCTAATTTCTGTTTGAATGTTGCATCTAACTGGGAATGATTGCAGATCCTTGCAGATGCTATGGGGCTTGGGAAGACTGTCATGACAATTGCTTTGATACTTGCAAGGCCATATAGTGGAAGTTCTGACAAGAGGAAAAGAGATGTTCATCCAAACACAGCTCCTAGAGTAAAGGGAGGCACTCTTATTGTTTGCCCCATGGCTTTGTTGGGCCAGTGGAATGTGAGTTCTTTGGCATTATGAGATTGAAATGGGAACCATTTTATTGGTTCTTCAGTTGGATACAGCTAATGCAATTACGTCTTAATACTTATATTTTAGAGCTGATTTCTGTAAACCAATCTTTAAATATTTTTGTGATCACAGGATGAGCTTGCAACCCACTCAAAAGCAGAAAGTCTATCAGTAATTGTTTACTATGGTGGTGACAGAACCCATGACCCCAGAGTGATGTCAGGGCATGATGTTGTCTTGACAACGTATGGCGTCCTACAGTCTGCTTATAAAAATGTAGGGCCAAAGCTGGGCTCTGAAGCCAAATTCTTATTTAGGGCCAAAACTGGCTTTTGAAGCCAAATCCCTTCTAACAAAGTCCATCTTGTCATGCAGGGTGGTGACAATAGCATCTTCAATAGGGTTGACTGGTACAGGGTGGTGTTAGATGAAGCGCATACAATTAAATCCTGGAGGTCGCAAGCAGCTCAAGCTGCTTTTTCTTTGTCATCTCACTGCCGCTGGTGTCTTACAGGAACTCCACTTCAGGTCTGTTAGCATTTCAAGCTTTCGTTTATAACTAGCTTCCTACCATCTTTACATTGTCAAGAATGTCACTGAGCGTATTAGCTTTGATATGAACCGTTGTTTCCACAACTGCAGAATAGTCTGGACGATGTTTACAGCCTTCTATGCTTTTTGCGTGTGGAGCCTTGGTGCAATTGGTCATGGTACGATGAAGGAGAGCTTACAAGTTCCATTTGCATCATTTGTATCTTCGTCCATGTTCGGAGGAAAAAGGAAACAAAATATGGAATTGTCTAGTTTCTCACACCATCTCTATCTTCGGCCTGTCTCTTTATATTGATTTATGGCTGTCATTTTGTGAAGGTGGCTCAAATACATAAAGGGCCCTTATGATAATGGTGACCCAAAAGGGCTGAAATTGATAAAAGCCGTCTTGAGGCCATTGATGTTGAGAAGAACAAAGGAAACAAGGGATAAAGTAGGAAGGTAATTTCATGGATCTTAACTTCTCTTGCTTTGTCTTTATTTCATAAGTGAACAAATAAACTTGTGCACACTTTGATGTTTCATGAATGTGCATATAGGCCTATTGTTGTTCTCCCACCAACTGATATTCAAACAATGGAGTGTGAGCAATCAGAGGCAGAACATGATTTCTATGATGCTTTATTCAGAAGATCGAAAGTAATTTTCTCCCTAAACTGTAGTCTTCTGCATCTACCTCTAGAAAATTTTAACCTTCATTGTCATAAGATTAATAATGAGAAATGGCCTTGATTCTTATGGAAAAACAGGTTCAATTTGATGAGTTTGTAGCTGCGGGAAGGGTTCTGCACAATTATGCTTCTATCCTGGAGCTTTTGCTAAGGTTACGGCAGTGCTGCAACCATCCTTTCCTGGTCATGAGGTACAAAGGCACTCTTGTCTTATTTAAACAACTTGTTTTGGTTACTGCTTGAACGATCTTACAAGAAGAAGAAAACTTGCAGTCGAGCTGATGCTCAGCACTGGGATCTGAAGAGGCTGTCAAGAAGATTTCTCGAAGCTTCAGACTCTCCATATCAGGATGGCCCTACTAGAGCTTATGTAGAAGAAGTTATTGACGGTTTGCAAAATGGTGAAAATACAGAATGTCCAATATGCATGGAGGCTGCAGAAGACCCAGTTTTCACCCGATGTGCACACAGGATGTGTAGGGAATGCCTCCTTGCAAGTTGGCGCACACCAACGTCAGGCTTGTGCCCCATCTGCAGGACCCAGCTGAGGAAATCCGACCTCATAGTATGTCCAGTTGAGAGCAAGTTTGATGCTGAGAAGAACTGGAAAGAGTCTTCAAAGGTTTCCAAACTTGTAGAGTGCTTACTACAGGTTCGGCAGTCTGGTTGTGGTCAGAAGAGTGTTGTTTTCAGCCAGTGGACTTCATTTCTGGATCTTTTGGAGATCCCACTGAGGCGAAACAGGATTGGATTCCTCAGATTTGATGGAAAACTGTCCCAAAAACAGAGAGAGCATGTCTTGAGGGAGTTTAGTGAAAGTCAAGAAAAAACAGTACGACCATCGTTCATTCTAACCACATACACTGTTGCTGGTAACATTGAAATCTGAAGAATTTTAAGTAACATTCGTTTGTTTAATGTGACAGGTGCTCCTAATGTCTCTCAAAGCTGGTGGCGTGGGTTTGAACTTGACTTCTGCCTCGAATGTTTTCATAATGGTATAAATATCCCCATCTTTATACTCGCTGAGTTTTTGAAAGTGGTAAAAAGGGACCAATCTAATGCTTTCTTGAGCATGTGTAGGATCCCTGGTGGAACCCAGCAGTGGAGGAACAAGCAATTATGAGAATACATCGCATTGGACAGAAGAACACAGTTCGAGTACGGAGATTCATTGTCAAGGTGAGGAGCAAGTTTGAATTATGAGAGTGCATCCCGTTTCTCTGTGGTTTCTGTTTCTAATGTTGCATTAAGGATGTGTCCAAATGTGGGTGCTTAGCGGTATTGCTTGTGTATTGCAGCACACAGTGGAGGAAAGGCTGCAGCAAGTTCAGGCAAGGAAGCAGAGGATGATTGCTGGTGCCCTAACTGATGAGGAGGTCAGGTCTGCTAGGATTGAAGAGCTCAAGATGCTTTTCAGATGAAAAGAAACTAGTATTTATTAGTTTTTTGATTTGTTCTAAACTGATCAGTCCCTGATTTTTGGAGAGAGATCGACCAGGGCTTCGCTAGTAAATCGGATAGGTCATATAGCCTCTTTTTGTAAATCCAGATAGTTTTCAAGGGCAATTGTTCAATTGGCAGCAAACTACCAGGCTGCGCATGCTATTGTTTTGCAATGGGGTATAGTCATCAATATTTTCGAAATTGTGTTTATTCTGATGCAAGCAAATGAGCAGAAGCTCCAATTCCAGGGAATCAACAACGAGAAGAGAATTTGATTCCTAAGAGATTGAAGACTTACACTGAATTGAATTCGAATTGAGAGGAGTGGAATAGGGAGCAATAGAGGAGCTCACATGTCATGTCACCCATCTTCTAGAACAAACGAATACAAGAATATAAGGATGCGAGATTTGAAATTACAGCTGAATTTCAAATGAAAATATATCTCCTGCCGATCCAACGAAACAAGCAGCGACAGATTCCTGAGTTGTAGTTGCTTGCCCCGTGAAATGATGCCAGATGGCTAAAACGACGACGCCTGCTCCATAATCCAAACGATGACGTATGGAGCTGGCTTTTATTTACAAACAACTAACCCAACAGCCTTAACTTTCCGACCTCGCCATGCACTGCATGAATTCTATTCTCCTTTAAAAACTCTTGTCCTCAAGAGTCAATGAAATCATGAAATCTAACCCGAAATGAAGTGTATTACTCCTAGGTAGCATCTTCAGGAGAAGAATGAGTCTACTGAACTAGCACCTCAATAATAGCTTTATTCCACTTATTATCAATTTCACGTGTCAGGATAGTCATAGGAGCGGGATCCTCCACACCTTCTTGATCTGGTAATGTTGAGACCATCGGAGCCTCTCCAATATTCTTCATGAGCAGTGACACTTGGAAAACATTACGAATTTTTGCTTCAGGGGGTAATGCCAAGCAATGTGCCACTAGACCAATCTTACCAACAATCTAAAATGGTCCATAGAATTTTGCTCCCAATTTGTAACTAGAGGATGAATCAATGTCTTCTATCAATACTTCTTGACCTTCAAATAAACCCAGTCTCCTATCTCAAAGCTTCTCTTTGATCTCATTCGATTTGCCAGTTGTTTTATATGATTCTGAGCTTTCTTAAGATTGTTCTTCAATTCTTCTAAGATTTCTAACTTTTTGTCTAAACTTCATGTCCATGGCTTCCACCACAAAATTCCCAGGTAGATAAGGCACATGTAAAGGAGGAGCATATCCATATAAAGCTTCATAAAGGGTACATTTTAAGAAGTGTGAAAGCTAGCATTGTACCACCATTCAGCCATGTATAGCCATTTTGCCTATTCCTTAGGATTAGTAGCTGTCATACACCTCAAATTAGTCTTCAGGCATCTGTTAACTACCTCAGTTTTTTTTTCAGATTGAGGTTAGTAAACTGCGGAGTAGTGCGGGCTAACTCTCCACCTTCTGAACAGTTCTTGCTAGAACCTTCTCATTAATGTAAAGCCTCTGTTTGACATTATAGACTAAGGCATACCATGTAGCTTATATACATGTTGCATGGAGCCATGAGCTACCTGTTGGGTTTCGGGAGCCAAACAGCGCAGCGGAATTTAACAGAAACCCTCCAGGATCCAAGTGAAACGGGGTAAACCGGGTGTTTGAAAATTTCATACCTAATTTTCGGTTGAAATCTCTCACTCAACTGTAGAGTCGAATCACAAAACCTGAACAGTTGACGTGTTCAGGCTCTTTATGGTATCCACACGAGCCTCTCGGGATCACCACGCTTCCACCACGTCTCGGTAGATGCGTTTCTCTTGCGCTCGCAGTGCTAGCCTGCGTCCTCCAAGGAATTGCAAGAGAAGAGTGCGGCTGTCTTTTTGGGAGGCTAGGGCAAGGAGACCTGCGAATTTCTCACTTAAAAGTTGTATTTATAGTGAGAATCAACTTCCAGACCTAATGGGTTTCAAAGCCCTAATCCAATTAGGATTTAATTTCGGGCTTAATAATGGCTCAACTCCTTGGCCCATTATTAATACGAAATTAAAGTGAAACCATAACCCAAATAATTAGCCCATGCACTCTAATGATCCAAATAGCTCTATGTGTGCGACCCAATAGACTCTTGCCATGTTGGCAATGATCATAAATCACATTTATGATCATAAGCAATGAGCGGTGTCTAGCAATACATCATTGCTACCCAAGTGACAAGATTGTCGGTGAATTGACTAAACCTTTATGATCATCACCGATATATGCCATTGTCCCTTTGTCCAAGATATCAAGACTAAGCACGAGACATGGAATGTGTCACTCTCGTATAGCCCAATCTTCGGTTTCTTGATTACCGAGTAGACCAACTTAAACTGACGACATTGATATCATATATCAACTCATCGGAGCATGGCCATGCATTTTCTAAGTCTTACTCTATCAAGGGGCCCAAAGATATCACTCCCGTTACATAGGAGGGACAAATCCCATCTTGATCATACAAATCCCTCCGCATGATATGTGACATACCCAATGACCTCCTTCAAGTTCACTCAGTTACGAGCAACAAAGGAAAGTATCAAAGTATGTGACTCACATGTAGGGAACCTTGATGATCTTAGGTCGAAGGACTACATATACCATGATCACTATGAGAATCACTTATGACACTCATATAACGATCCATGAAGTGTTCTCATGGTGGGTCGGTCCAGTACACAAGTTCTCCAACTTGTACCCATATGTAGACTACATATCTCATATTAGTCTCCACATATGCTAGTCATTATGTATTATTGCAACCTGCTCCACAATAATACTAGACTAGGGACGTTTAAGAATATCATTATTCTAGGGTTACAATTATGTTTATTACGTTACGCAGAAACAAAACAACAAACAAAATTGCTGGATTAATGCCTCAATAAAATATCATGACTCAATGTGCAAAAATACAATCATCTCATGATTGGCTTTTTGGGCACAACACTAACACTACCTCAGGGGCTATATAGGGATGGCTTAAGGCCATAAAGTGAGCATATTTGTTGAGCCTGTCCACAACCATCAAAATGACTTCCTTTCCATGTAACTTTGGGAGTGCTTCGATAGAATCCATATACATATCCCTCCAAAGGGGCTTCAGGAATCAGTAATGGTTGAAGCAATCCTGGATATGCAGCATGATCCACTTTATATTTTTGGCATGTATCATACTGCCTTACAAAATTTTGAACATCCTTGTGCAATCTCTTCCAGTAGCACCACTACTTCATTTTTTTTAGTGACATCCACACCAAAATGACCACCTATTGTACTCTCATGCATCAATTGAATCAAATTCTAGTGTAACAATGGAGCTTCCCCAATAACTAGTTTATCTTTCCCTTTCAAATTCCCTTGCACATAAGTGAATTTAGGATGTGAGCCAGCATCCTTTGAAAGTTCCTGATGATCTTCTGCAGCCCTTTTATCTCCACTCCAACTCTCTTTGATTTCTTAAAGCAAAGGAGCTGACATTATTGATAAGGCCATGTAATTAAAATCTTCATGTGTGATTCGTGATATGGCATCAGCTACTATATTTTCTACTATATTTTTGTACTACACCTCATAATCATAAGGCAAAAGCTTGATCACAAATTTTTGCTGCAAAGGAGTGAGGACTCATTGCTCTATCAAGTATTTTAAGCTCCTTTGATCTGTTCTGATTATGAAATGTCTTCCCAAGAAGTAAGGCCTCAATTTCTCTATAGCTAGAACTATTGCTAAAAACTCTTTCTCGTAAGTTAAAAGAGCCTGGTGTCTCTGAGATGATGCCTTACTTATAAAGGTTGTGGGGCGGCCAGCTTGTTCAAGTATAGCTCCCAAACCTTCATTACAAGTGTATGTTTCCACAAAAAATGGCTCCTAGAAATTTTGTAGAGCTAATACTGGGCGAGACTCATTATCGTCTTAAGTGTTTCAAAAGCTGCTTAGGTTACAGGACTTCAAGCAAACCCATTTTTTCTAAGCAATTTAGTCAAAGGTTTGTTTATTATGATACCATACCCTTGAATGAATCTTTCTATAATAGCCAGTCAATTCAAGAAATCCTCTCAACTACTTTAAGTTTTTAAGAACTGGCCATTGGAGCATTGTCTTAATCTTTTTAGAGTTAGTAGAAACTCACTCCTTACTGATCACATGCCCTAGATACTCTATATGCCTAAACCCAAAACTACAATTGCTCTTTTTAATGAACAAGGAGTGTGCTTTCAAGATCTCAAACACCTAATTCACATGCCATAAATGCTCCTCTCAGGTTTTACTGTAAATTAGTATATCATCAAAGAACAAAAGTATTGATTTTCTAAGCAGATCCTTGAATATGTTATTCATGAGTGATTGAAATACTGGAGCATTAGTCAGGGCAAAAGGTATGAAAATGAATTCAAAATAGCCATGGTGGCTTCTTAAAGCTATTTTGCAAATATTCTCGGGTCTTACATGAATTTGATGGTACCTGACCTCAAATCCAGTTTGGTAAAGTATGTAGCTCCCCGTAATTCATCAAGTAGTTCTTCAATGATGAGAGTTGGAAATTTGTCTTAGACTATTCTTTTGTTCAAATCCCTGTAATCAATACATAACCGCCAGGTTCCATCCTTCTTTTTAACCAGCACAATGGAAGAAGAGAGAGGACTGGTTCTTCTCCTAATCATACCTCCTGCCAATAACTCATTAATGATTTCTTCAATCACATATCTCTAACCAACAACATACCTGTAAAGCTTTACATTAACTGGCTCATTTCTTTCTTTTAAGATGATTTTGTGATCAAATTTCCTATGAGGAGGAAGAGCCTTTGGTTCCTGAAACAAATCTTCAAATTAGGAAATCAATTAATCCATCCCAACAACAATATCTTCCTAGCTTGCATTGAGCTCCCAGTAGTCCAACACTGAGTCCCCAGTCAGGTCAGGTTCTATTAGTGTTGTGCCCAAAAGCCAATCATGAGATGATTGTATTTTTGCACATTGAGTCATGATATTTTATTAAGGCATTAATATAGCAATTACGTTTGTTGTTTTGTTTCTATGTAACGTAATAAACATAATTGTAACCCTAGAATAATGATATTCTCAAATATCCTTGGTCTAGTATTATTGTTGAGTGGGTTACAATAATACATAACGACTAGCACATGTGGAGACTAATATGAGATATGTAGTCTATATATACGTACAAGTTGGCGAACTTGTTACTGGACCGACCCACCATGAGAACACTTCATGGATTGTTATATGAATGTCAAAAGTGATTCTCATAGTGATCATGGTATATGTAGTCCTTTGACCTAAGTTCATCAAGGTTTCCTACATGTGAGTCATGTACTTTGATATTTCCCTTTGTTGCTCATAACTGGGTGAACTTGAAGGAGGTCATTGAGTATGTCACATATCATGCGAAGTGATTTGTATGATCAAGATGAGATTTGTCCCTCTTATATGATCGGAATGATATCTTTGGGCCCCTTGATAGAGTCAGACTTAGAAAATGCATGGCCATGCTCGGATGAGTTGATATACGATATCAATATTATCAATTTAAGTTAGTCTATTCGATAATCAAGAAACCAAAGATTGGACTATATGAGAATGACACATTTCATGTCTTATGCCTAGTCTTGATATCTTGGATAAAGGGACAATGACATACATGGGTAATGATCATAAAGGTTTAATCGAATTACCAACAATCTTGTCACTTGGGCAACAATGACGTGTTGCTAGACACCGCTCATTACTTATGATCTTAAATGTGATTTATGATCATTGCCAATGTGGTAAGAGCCTATTGGGTCGCACACATAGAGCTATTTGGATTATTAGAGTGCATGGGCTAATTATTTGGGTTATAGTTTCATGATAATTTCGTGTTAATAATTAGCCCAAAAGTTGAGCCATTATTAAGCCTGAAATTAAAGCCTAATTGAATTAGAGCTTTAAAACCTATTAGGCCTAGAAGTTGAGTCTCACTGTAAATATAACTTTTAGTGAAAAATTCGCTGCATTGCCCTAACCTCCCAAAAAAGACAGTCGTACTCTTCTCTTGCAATTTCTTAAAGGATGCAAGCTAGCACTGCAAGCGCAAGAGAAACGTATTTTTTGGCACTTGGTGGAAGCGTGGTGATCCCGAGAGGCTCGTGTGGATACCATAGAGAGCTTGAACATCTCAACTGTTCAGGTTTTGTGATTTGACTCTATAGTTGGATGAAAGATCTCAACCGAAGTTAGGTATGAAAATTTTCGAACACCCGGTTTACCCCATTTCACTTGGATCCTAGAGGGTTTCTATTAAATTCCGCTACGCTTGTTTGGCTCCCGAAACCCTACGGGTTCTCACCAAACAACCAACTGCAGTGCATATGCTTGTCCCCCAACAGTCTTCTTAGTGTGTTGTAGCAACTTATCCATAGATTTGTTAAAACGCTAATCAATCTTAGCATAGTAAACTCTTCTTAGCTGAACCTTCTAGCCTTGATACTTAAATGAAATCCTCAACTTCTTGAAGTTCCAATTGATGTAACCCAGTATCCTAAGCCACTGCACCTTCAATACTATTGTACACCCCCTAGAGGAATTAAGTAAACATTTGCTATAAATGAAATTCCTTACAGCTTCCACTTGAGGCCTTTGCACATAGCAATGTTCCTAAGTATAGTTTCGTTGGCAACCTTAACACTAATAGGTCCCATATGCTCAATTTTACAGCCCATTCTCTCAGCAACACCCACATCCAAGAATATAGGGACGCTTCCAAAGTCCACCAACATTTGTAAGGCATGCTTGTCAATGTGTCCTATGACTTTCATAGTACTACACTCCATGTTACTTGACAGACCATTCAAAGGAATTCGAGAACCATTCTCTTCCCCTATTATTTCTTCCACAAGTTTTTTAGTCTTCAGCTCTTCCTTAACTTCATCATTATAACTACCCAAAATCTCTAGCTTATGTAACTGACTCTTCCTGAATTTATGTTCTGGGGAAAAGGTTTTATCACACCAGAAACATAAATTCTTGGCTATTTTTTCACCATTTTAGCTACTGTCAACTACTTTACCCCCTTGCTAGTTCATTTTCCCCCCATGTGAGGTTGTGCAATATTGACAGATGTATTAACATGAGTAGGTAATATTCCCCTAGACTTGTTATTGTAGTTCTTGCCAGATTTAGCTAAATTAATGGCCTCTTGAAATTTAGCTACCTTCTCACTTCAACCAAGGTCTTAGGTTTTAGCATACGAATGGAAAAATAAATGTCATTGTACAACCCTCCTAGGAACAGGCTGACAATCAATTCCTCATGTAAGGGATTAGGAATCTTATTGAGTAAGGCATCAAACTACTTTTGATATTAAGATATAGATCCCTTCTTCTTCAGGTTTTTTAACTATTTCATTCCATCACTATAAGCATATCCAAATCTAGCTTTAATAGCCTTAGCATACTCATTCCAAAAAAAGTGGAGTTTCATGCCATGTATCTTCAAGAAACTCCGATGACACTACAATGTATCTTCCTCCAAGTGAATTGAAGCAATAGGAACCTTAAAGATCTGAGAGACATTGTCAATAGAAAATATTTGCTCACAAAAATGAAAAATCCACCCATCAACATCATCACCTAAAAAATGTGGGAAATCAATCTTGGATAGGTGAGAAAAAATGAGATTACCATTGATTCACCTTACAGGATTTACTTCTTAAAGCTCCACAACAAAAAGAGCATGGGCTACCAAACTAACTCCATCAATGACTCCTTGTTGTGCTAGAAGATTCTGGAATAATAAGAGCTAAGCCTGTAATCATCTCCTTGAGTGAAGCTAACTAGAATCGACTCCACTCAGCCTGATCTTTTGAATAAGTCAAAAAGTCATCCATTGACTTCCTCAATTTTTTATTTTAAGTACTGTCTACCACTACAGGTATAAGAATCATGCTCTGATACAAAAAATGATGCAAGCAAATAAGCAAAAACCCCAATTCCAAGGAATCAACAACTAGAAGAGAATTTGAGTCATTTTAAGATATCGAAGACTTACATTGAATTGAATTCAAATTAGGAGAAGAGAGAGGAATTAGGAGCAACAAATGAGTTAATATATCACCTATCTTTTAGATTGAATGGATAAAAGAATATAAGGATGTGAAATTTGGAATTACAACTGAATTTCTAATGAATATATCTCCTGCCCTTCCAACGAAACAAGCAACAATAAGTTCCCAGGCTATAGCTGCTCGCCTCGTGAAACGACGACATGTAGAGCGGGTTTTTGTTTACAAATAACAAACCCAACAACTGTAACTAACTTTCCCTCCTTACCATGCATTGCATCATATTCTCTTCTTTTTGTTTGTTCTTTTTTGTTACCTTCCTCATTTAATTATCTTCGACCAAGATTTGGGGCAACCAAACTTGCCCTAGTTGGAATTACACTTTCAATTCTCTTTTTAAAAAAATATACATTAGATTTTGCTAAACATAATTGCTTATATTTAAGAGATATATATCTAATCAATTCTTATTGTCAAGTTTATTATAGGAATTAAAATTTTAAACCCAGATTTATTATACATGATGCCCAACTTTATATATATATATTATGGATTATAGATATGAATTCAATATAGCTAGATTAAATAAATTCTTGGTGTGATAATTAAAGTTCGTCCCATGAATTTTAGGTGAATTTATATTCTGGCTTTTAGTTTTAGGAAATATAAACTTTACAAGTTAGATGTGACATTTTTTTTATTCAATGTCTAATATCAACTTTTCAAAATTTTTAATTTAAACTATTTAATATAAATGTTCCATAATTTTTTATATTTAGTTGATAGTTTATTTAGAATTGGACAAATTGTTTACTCTCTTTGTCCTACATTGGTTGAAATATCTAGATTTGATACAAAAATTAAGAAAGAAGAAAAAGTTTGTTATTTCCTCTTTTATCATTCATTATTTGCACATAAATATAAAAGGTAAAATCAAATAATAGTTTATTGGGTAATATGATGAAGTAATTTACTAAATATGAAAATTTTGATATGGAAGGGTATTTTGATCCTTTTGACAAAAAGGCCACCAAAGGTATTTTGGTAATTTATCATAGTGTGATGTTTTTATTTCATAAATGAAAGTAAAATGATGAAATAATTCAACTAGTTTTTCACAAAAATACCTAAACTTACTTTTGTTTTTAGATAGGCCTAGTTACCAAATTCCTCCATGCTTTGAGTTGAATTTTCCCAGTAGCAGGACTTTAGAAGAATGCCTTTATCAAAGCCAGTAATTTTACATCCGAGGAAGGTTTAGAATCTGCAGGGCCTCTGAATTAAACCTCCTCAGGTAATCCTGAAGGGATTTGCTATTCCCTTTTTGATGTTTAGAAGTTAGTTCACCATCTTCTTGAAGGGCCGGCTTTTGATATACTACTGCAAAAAACTCTTAAGATAACTCATCTAATAAGCAAACATCTCCCTTTTTAGGGTTCCAAAGTAAGTGGATGTTGCCTTAAAGGGTATCGAGTTAAATGCCTTATACATGATGGTGTCATTAGCACCTACTAGGTTCATTGTTATGGTATATTTTTGTAAGTGATTGAGTGGATTGTTAGCCTATCATACAAATCCAACCTTTGGCATCTATAAGCTATATGGAGCCCGTGCATTACAGATCTCGTCTATGAAAAGCTGGAGGCACATATAACTAATGTCCAAGATGGGCTCTTTTAAAGCCCTACATTCTTCCCTCATGTGCTTCCCCTTCAGTCATTCTTCCATATTGTCCAGCCTTTCGATGGACAATGTTAATGTTACTGACCTCTAGTTCCTAATGGTCTTTTCTCTCTGTTGTTCCTCTGTCAGATCTACAGTCTCCTTAGTTAAAAGGGTTTGCCTTCCTATGTCCCTATGGTGGCTCTCTACCTCCTCCTCTAAGGGGCATGGGGGAATGCCTTGCGGATCTCCTATTATAATTGTTACTATTACTTTTCTAATAAAGAGTGCTTCAGGGCATTGAGTTGATCATCTGCTAAAGTTACAAGGTCTTTCCTCGCTCCGGGTCATGTGAAAATAGGTGGTAATTTTACCTCCTATTCTCTGAGAGGGCTCACAGTCCCCTAAAGGGTACCTGTGTGGAGATGTCAGCTCCATTACCTTTTAGCTAGTCTCGTTGACAAGGCATGATCTTTTTGGTTCACCATTTCCTAGGTTCCCACAAGTGGTAACAAGTTGATACATAAACTATCAAATCAGATGGTCAAAACCCTTAGAGATGCGTTAGCCTACAGCCAAAGATAACGTTATAGGATCCCAAGATTGTGTGCCCCAGAAAGACCTTTTGATGATTAAGTCTGTAGTGGCCTGTAAGGAAGCAAAAAACTTAATTAAGGTGGAAGTGTTAAGATAAGCATACCCAGTCCTCTTTAGTGGAAAGCCTCTTATAAGCCCTATGATGCTTTTATTATAGAGGAATTTCCTCCTATAATGAGACCGGCTATGTAATCATAAGGATCTTTCATAACATGTTGTCCTCTTCACTAACAGTTAATTTAGATCCTTTAATTGTAAGTAGTATTTTAATGGATAGTTCAATTACTGACCCTAGGCCTAGTCAATAGGCAGAATCTCATAGGGTCCTGGTCTCTTACTTTAGTGGGCCTTATCCCCCTAATAGGCTAGAGCCCATTTGGGTATCAATGAGTATCAGGTATTCTACACGTGGCCAAAGCCACTCATGTATATCTTTTATACAGGGTTGGATAGTCAATAGTTGTATATAGTGGATTTCATGACCTAAGTAATAACTAACCAATTGTAATGAAATTGCACATTTCCCTGTCCTAAGTATTTCCTTTCGCCGAACCCGATCTTATTAGCTTTTGCTAGGGCTTTTCTACAAAAACGTCTCATGTGCACCTTACCCTGTGTGTGTCGTACGCCTATAGTTACACTTTACCCACATTAAAACATTAAAATACATAGTGTATCGTTATCTTCATCATCTCATCATACTCCTTGCTGGCTACCACCATCCACTTCTGTTAGTGTTGTGCCCAAAAGCCAATCATGAGATGATTGTATTTTTGCACATTGAGTCATGATATTTTATTGAGGCATTAATCCAACAATTATATTTGTTGTTTTTTTTTTTCTGCGTAACGTAATAAACATAATTGTAACCCTAGAATAATGATATTCTTAAACGTCCCTAGTATAGTATTATTGTGGAGCGGGTTGCAATAATACATAATGACTAGCATATATGGAGACTAATATGAGATATGTAGTCTACATATGGGTACAAGTTGGAGAACTTGTGTACTGGACTGACCCACCATGAGAACACTTCATGGATCGTTATATGAGTGTCATAAGTGATTCTCATAGTAATCATGGTATATGTAGTCCTTCGACCTAAGATCATCAAGGTTCCCTATATGTGAGTCATATACTTTTGATACTTTCCTTTGTTGCTCGTAACTGAGTGAACTTGAAGGAGGTCATTGGGTATATCACATATCATGCGGAGGAATTTGTATGATCAAGATAGGATTTGTCCCTCCTATGTAACGGGAGTGATATCTTTCGGCCCCTTGATATAGTAAGACTTAGAAAAATGCATGGCCATGCTCGGATGAGTTGATATACGATATCAATGTCATCAGTTTAAGTTGGTCTATTCAGTAATAAAAAAACCAAAGATTGGACTATACAAGAGTGACACATTCCATGTCTCATGCTTAGTCTTAATATCTTGGACAAAGGGACAATGGCATATATCGGTGATGATCATAAAGGTTTAGTCGAATCACCGACAATCTTGTCACTTGGGTAGCAATGATGTGTTGCTAGACACCGCTCATTGCTTATGATCATAAATGTGATTTATGATCATTGCCAACGTGGTAAGAGCACATTGGGTCGCACACATAGAGCTATTTGGATCATTAGAGTGCATGGGCTAATAATTTGGGTTTTGGTTTCACAATAATTTCGTATTAATAATGGGCCCAATAGTTGAGCCATTATTAAGTCCGAAATTAAAGCCTAATTGGATTAGGGCTTTGAAACCCATTAGGCCTAGAAGTTGAGTCTCACTATAAATACAACTTCTAGTGAGAAATTCGCAGGTCTCCTTGCCCTAGCCTCCCAAAAGGATAGCTGCACTCTTCTCTTGCAATTCCTTGGAGGATGCAGGCTAGCACTGCGAGCGCAAGAGAAACGCATCTGCGGGGACGTGGTGGAAGCGTGGTAATCCCGAAAGGCTCATATGGATACCATAGAGAGCCTGAACACGTCAACTGTTCAGGTTTTGTGATTCAAATCTACAGTTGAGTGAGAGATCTCAGCCGAAAATTACCCGTTTCACTTGGATCCTAGAAGGTTTCGGTTAAATTCCGCTGCGCTTCTTCTCCTCCATCCAGAATACTATGCCCTTTTCATTAAGACCGCAATTTCGATAAAAGTCCAAACATACACTTTGAGCGTGTCCAAAATCATCCGAAAATTGTCTAAATCCATGCTCAAGTTGTTGAAACGCCAAGAAGCCAAATGAAATGGGCAGAGAGAAATCTGTTTCCAAACCCAAAAATTGAATCTAGTTTCTAAAGCTACCACTAATCTATACCAGACTATTTTAGATCCTGATCTTAGATTCCAAACTCAATTTCATAGCTGATAATAAAGGGGAAAGGCGGCAGAAAGCGGTAAAAGCCAAAAGGTTTTGGCAAAAAACATAAAAGACAAAAAGGTCTGGCATAAAAGCCTTTCCTTTGCCCCTCATCTTTTACTATTTTGCCAAATGAATTCTTAGTAGTTTTTTCAAGCATATAATGATATATATAAAGTTATAAAATTATAATCGTAATGAGGAAAAAGTCATAAATTATTTACAAACAAAAATAATGTATTAGTAACAAATCTGTGATTTCATTTATACATATATGTCACATGTTTTGTAAATATGTATCATTTATTTTATACATCAAGCTCATACATATTTAAGATTCAATTTATACATATCTCAAGTTTTTGTAAGAAGTGAGATTTGACAAGTTTAAATATACTTTTTATAGAATGTTGAATTCATACATACTAGTGAGTATATCGATTACATATTTATAATCTCATTTATACATATTTCAGATATTATTTGTACAAGTCATTTACTTTCATTATATATCAAATTTATACATATTTAATATTTAATTTATATATATCTCTAGTATCTGATTTATATACATTAGACTTCCCATTTAAGAATAGTTTTTGTGATTAGCATTAAAATTTTAAATAATTTATTTAATAATTAAAATGAAAACTCTAAATCCAAAAATTAAAAACTACTATAAATTATTTTTTTCAAAACTCTAACGCTCAATTTCCGCCGCGTACGTGATCCTCTACCATTTTGTACCTGTTCCCGATGTTCCATTCCAGCTGACAATTTTTTCTTAAGAATCACTCGTCTGCAACCTGAAAACGAAAAGGAGGCACTCCTGGATATTGCTGTGGAGCATGAATTACAGAAGGTCAGTTCAGTTTTTTTCTCGCAATTCAGAGTTTTGAGAGTCAAATTTCCTAGTACGTATATTTTCGATAGGCGGGTTTCTTCATTGGTTAGGAAGGATGGGTGATTTTGTCCCGCGCCCATTCGATTTGGGTAGATTTAGATTTCTCTAGGTCATACGACTACATGGTTTAAATCAGTAGACGAACGATAAAATTTCGAGTTCCCATATCCAAAGTGCATTTCCTAGTGCTGCTTTTTGTTTCATCTTCGTTCTTGTTTTTCCTTGGATGGATCTAATGACTGGTTCTTGCTTTCGCATCGGTTAGATTTGGAAATTTCTTGTGTTATTTTGATGTTTTTATGTAGGGAAAATCGAGGTTCGAGATCATCGCTGTTCGATGGATTTGATGGTCTTGAAGAAGGTGGTCTTAGAGCCTCGTACTCCAGTGAAATCAAGCAGCGCGACAATGAAAATGCTTTGGACAGTTTGCAGGACAGAGTTACCTTCCTCAAGAGAGTAGGTACCACCGAGAATTTCTCTTTTTCGCTTCCATTGTCTTTGACATTTATCCACGGCTTGTTAAGTTTCCTTTTTTTTTTTTTTTTTTTTTTCTGTTTCATTGATTGGTGGTTTACTTTCAGATTGTATGTGAGAAGTGAGCAGATTGGTTTTCTCGTTTAGGTTGCATGTTTCTAGATTTGTGAGGATTATTATGTTTCCTGTGATTCTAAGCGGAAGGATATGGGTTGAGGATGAGCTGTATGATCTATGGATTGGCCAAAACTATGGTGCTGTTGGGACATGGTGATTGTGTCCCTGCCCCCAAACCTTGGCGAATTTCTTTAGTGCCATTCAAGTACAGCTGCATTTTAAGTGCGCTTGGTTGTATCAAGTTGTATATATGCTTTAACTTGATCTTCAGTTTTAATCCTCAAAATACGAAGTCTGCTTGATGGCAAATTGAATCCATTCATCTGATGCCACTGCTTCTTATTATGTACCTATAAAGCCTATGAGTCCTTTAATCCCCAGTGATCAATTAAAACTAACACATCGTTGAGTCCTAGTACTTGGATCTGCAAATGGTGGTTGTTCTCCTCCAGCTAGAATTTTGTTTTATTGTTGTTATAAAATTTTGGTATGCCTTAGGTGAGAATATAAACAGTGTGGATGGGACATCCTTACAAATTGTACTATATTTTCAAAGACTAATAGTATCAGCTATTTTTATCAGCTAACAGGTGATATACATGAGGAGGTGGAGAGTCACAACCGATTGCTTGACCGAATGGTATGTATCTTGCAGTCAGCATTAGCTAGAATTGGAAGTTGAACGGTGTAGAAAACAAATATACTTGCTTTTGATTGGTTTAATCTTTATCAATCTTTATGTGGAACCTGATTCAGGGTAATAGCATGGACATCTCAAGGGGTCTAATGTCAGGCACAGTGGACCGTTTTAAGAAGGTAATTTAGCAAAATATCTGCTTTCTCAATGGAATTTACTTTTTGCCTGTATTTAAAATATCCCCATAGTTCCTTGGTCCTGAGTTCTCATATGGATGCTTTTGTCATTCCTAGGTTTTTGAGAAAAAAACAAATAAAAGAATGTGTTCACTCGTGGCTGGTTTTGTGGCTGCATTCCTTACTGTATACTATCTGATTAGGTGAATGATTATTTCCTTCTGCAGATTCAGGCTTTATAGATTTCTCGCTATCCTTTGAAGGCCTCACCCTTATCTGAATCTGTTGCTTGAATAACTGTGGCAGGTTGTTGACCTACATACGTGGTTGAAGCAGCCATAAACTGCAACGAGTCTAGCCATTCACAGCTGAAATTGTAACTTAAGATCTATGTATTCAATTGAGGCGCTCTTCTGCTCAGAATCTGGTATATTTTTTGTCTCATAGTTGACATAGCCTGGTGATATTGTTAAATCCCTATTAGTTTGTCACTCCTCGAAGTTTGGTTGTATATTGTTGTTGAATGTTTCACATACTGATAATTCTTCAGACCTGGAACAAAGATCAGGGAAAGTAAAAAAGTACTTTCAATATAGCGAGATCATGAAATCTAAGTTCTGTAAACTTTGGCAGTGCTGTCTTCTGACATTGTTTTAGCCAGCTGCAATAGAGGGCTGCATGGCTATTCCACAGTTTTTCTCTGTTCTTTCTACGGATGCTAGCAATCTTCAGCAGACCATCGCTTTGTTGCTACTATGTCATAGTTTGTTACTTGTCATTTGCTTTTGCAAAAGAAGCTTGAAATTGTACATTGCAGATTTGGCTGCACATTAGAATATATTACCGAAAGTCCGAGAGAGAGAACGAATAAACAAAAGCACTGGCTTCGATTACTAGGATGGTTTGTTCTACATCTGGCAGAGGGTACCAGAAAATTGATATCGCTTTTTTTGTTTTTTCTTTTGGTTGGTATAATTACTGTTATTCTTTTTATCCCTCACTGTTAATGAGCTTTTGGTTTATTGAAGGATGGGATACATAAGTGTTGGACTGAATTTGTTTTGGTCCCTCGAAAATATAGGTTAAACTTGTGATACGAAATCTTTCTTCTGAAACAGACATGTAATGTGTTGATGAGAACTTTGTTCAACTCTGGGCTTCCGCGCAGGCTTGGCTCAAGGCTATCCGATTTGGATCAAACAATAGATGTTGTGTATACCCTTTCCGGACAAAATAAATGAATTAATATATATGTGTGTATGTATGTATATCAAACATGAGGTTTCACATACTGCTCCTTGCCGGTCAAAAGGAAACAGAGTAAAATCTATTTGTGGTCCTCTTACTATTTTTGTCTTCTTGGAGGCATTTACCTTTAAAAGTGTCCCTTTAAGTTCCCTATTTCTCTTATCAATTAGTATGTCTAATTTCATTTTATTTCGTCAATTGAGTCATTATTTTGAATGGAACTTACCTATGTGGCATTTATATTGCCACGTAGTCTCTTTTTTATAACAATAAATAACTATACTTGAAGAACAATAAACACTAGGTTAAAGTTAACATAAATATATAATCTTAAGGAGTTAAAAGGTAGATTAACTGAAACTTCATCTCTTTCCCAAAATCTTCCTGCGTTTTGTGCTGTTGAACTCATGATTATGCAACCTACTCAATCAACATCAATTCTCAAAAGAGAAAAGTACCAAAAACACTCACTATAGTTATACGTCTAGACTAATTTGTTCATCATTCTTTTAAGTGATTCCAATTTCATCACTGAAATTTTGGTTTGGGCTCAAATTCATCATTAGACCGTTAGTTTTGTTGACCTTTAAACTAATTGGTGACATGGACGTGGACATGGTGACCTAATTATCAACTTAACTCTTAACTTTCTTGAACCATACAAATTAACCCATCAACGTTTAATGACTTCAATAATACTTCCTCATACTACTAGAATTTATCCAGACGACGTTGAAGATGTTGATGGGCTTCACTACCGCCAAGTCGTCCTCCAAGGATGCCACTGATCCGGCCTGCCCTGCCGTAAATCCAGCTACGATGCAACTCAAGTGAATCAACGAACAAATCGACCTCCAAGACCAAACAGGGCGACAAATAAATTGGTGAATCGACAAATAGGGCGATGAACAATCGGTGAACAAATCGGTGAATCGATTATCAGGGAAAAGAACAATAGGTGAATTGACTCTCAAATAGCAAATGAAGCAGCGTTACCGATGAAGGAGGTGGGCAATGATGGAGGTAGGCAGCGCCAATTAGCGAACAATTGGAGAGCTGAGCAAGGAGTTGGGGTCGATGAGGTGCTCGGCAGAGGCGACGGAGTGAAGGAGGTGCTTGTCAAAAACAGATGGCATGAAGGAGGTGGTCGGCGACGAAGGCGGGGCAGCTGGAGGATAGGACGGCGAAGGAGAAAGAGGTGGAGGAGAAATACGGCCAAATCCCTAAGAAATCCTAAGAAATCCCTAAATCCCCTAGAATTCGCCCAAATGCCACATGCATCCTTGTGTTTTGCATAATTGGAATGCCATTTGGATGATTAGTTGCCACATAGTCATCATTGGTTTGCCACGTAATCACATCCAAACAGAATATTCTAACATTTGATAGAATCTTTCCACTATCAATTACATCAGTAACCTATTTGACCCTATTTCAAAACATTGATACTTGATTTGGCACCAAATGTTATCTTTAGTGATGCATTTTGCACCACTTAAAAGAATGGTGACTAAATGTGTCTATGACCAAAAGTACAACCACTTTTTTGGTACTTTACCCTTCTCAAAACAAACCTTTTATCACCAAAAAAAAAAACAATGAGCATAGCCAATGAAACCGAAACTATCCACAACATCTTAATTGCATCAAGAGACAAATTAGCGAAGCTAGGTGCACAAAAGGGAAACAATAAAAGAACTAAGATCACTAACTTAGAGGTGGGCATTGAGTAGGGATAACAATTGAGTGAATTGGGTTATGTTTGGGTTAGGGCATTCAGGTTCGAGTCTAGTCAGGTTAGCATAAATTTAGGTTCAGGTGGGGTCATTTGGGTTCAGGTTGATTTCGGGTGCCGGTTGGGTTTGTGAGGTTTATTTGGGTTCGGGTTCACTACAATTCAGGTCAATTTCAGTCTCAGGTAACTTCAGATCAAGTTTCAGGTCAAATGCTGACCTTTGTATTCGTTCAGGTTATTGGTGTATAGGCCAAAATGATTGAATCGATTCATATTTTTTCAATTCTTGTTAAAATTTGAATCAAAGAAATTAATTTTTTTGTGATTTAATTTAAATTATTTTTTTAGTATATTTAATCAAAATATTCATAAAAATCTTATTCATTATACTTTAGTACATATTTAGGTAATTTAACATTGTTAGTAATATTTTATTATTTTTCTTGACCCATACTCTTTAATTATCACTGTACAGATCATTCACATCTTCACCCAACTATTACCCAGACAAACACTACAACGATTTTGCTATGCTTATATTTCGATGAATTTTCTTTGAAATTACTACGAAATGCAAATCAAGTTCACGATTAGTGACTAAACTATAAAATTTGAAAATTTTTGGGTAAAAGTGCAAAGATTTCAAAAGTTTAGGGACCTATGTTGTAATTATTAGGGGTGAATATGAAATGAAATTTTTTTAAATTTAGGTATCTTATTGTACTATACTTAAAATTCTATGAATTATTGGATTTGTTCCAAGAAAATATTTAATTTTAATGTTGACAAGTGTATTGTTTAGTGTGCTTAATCTCACTTCATTTTGTCAAAATAAAATTTGTTAAACTTGTGCTTAATTTTCAAGTATTTCAAGTGTTATTTCAAAAAATGTGTTTTAATTTTATTGAGGAAACTTGTTTTTGAAGAAAAGTTAGTAGGTCATCAAGATATGTTAGTGTTTGAATCAAGTTTGATTTTCAAATGACAAGTTTTTTTAAGTTATTTCATGTTTAATCCATTAAAGAAACAGTTTAACATATTTTTTTATCACCTAAATCTACCCAACTCCCAAGTTTATGTTTTAATGCGTTAAAATGTTTTAATTTGATGTCTGGAGCTGCTGGTTATTTTTTAGATATCAGGTAATGTGTTAAACTTTGGTTTTAACCTATTAACTAGAAGCCTGAAAGCTTCCACCCAAATTCTTTGACTAGTGCAATTTCAACCAAAATTTGAAATATGACTTGGACAAATTAGAAGACGCCATCCAGATAGTCTGGCAAAGCATTTAATTTTTTTTCTCTAGCCATTTTTTACCGTTGAAGGATAATATCAAGTTTAATGTGTTAAACTCAGAATTTAACACAAAATCTGAAGCATTTTCTTGTATAAAAAAATAAGTAACAATCACTAGTTTTTCAAGAGCTTTTCCAAACATCTCCAGTAGATGTGCAACAGTTTCCTTGCCCCCAAATGAATATAAATTCATGAAGAAATACTTTAGAAAAAACTCTTGGCCATTAGATGTGAGAATCCATCATCTAGATCAAATCAAATGTTCTAAATTTGAGATTTTCCAAAAGAGTTTGTGCTTTCACTTATATATATAGCAAGAGTGCTATTGTTTGAGCTTGTAACCTTGTAAACACTATTTGGTAAGATTGAGTTTGTGAGGTTTCTAGTTAGTCTCTAGGCAAACTAGTGAGTGAAAGGTTGTTGATGAGGTTTTCAGTTAGCCTCTAGAAAAACTAGTGAGTGTTAGTGGTAAAGACAATTGCCAAAGGTGTGTGTGTCTTTATGTACTCCTGACATTTATAATGGAGAAGAAAACTTTCAAATGGTGAACTTGATAAAATGTGTATGCTCTTAAGAAGAGAGAACGAACCTTTATAAAAATCCTTGTGTACAAGATTCTTTCTTTCTACTTGCTTGATCATTGCTTGGTAATTTGTCTTCTTCCATTGGTTGAAGTTGTTTGTTTTCAAAAACACTTCAAAGCAAGCTTTCAAAACAAAATTTAGGATTATTGTGGTAGTCATTTTCTAGTTAGAATAGGTTTATTTGAGCTTCTTAAATTGCATTTTGATTTAAAATATTAAAATCTCATTTTTGGTAATTTTTGGAATTCAACTAATTCACTCTTTCTTGGTTGCACTTGGGCCAACAAGGATAGATGCTATAATTTTAACAATTACCTATCAAGTTCATTAAACTTAACTAAATATAAAAGTTACTTATTTTCGAATAATCCAAATATGAAACTTACTAAATATGGAAATTCCTTCTCTAAACATGGAACTTATAAAATATAAAAGCCCTAAAAAAATGGAAGCTACTAAATATGGAAATCCCCTCACAAAATATGAGAATTATTGAACATGAATGTCTAAAAAAAACGGAGCTACTAAATATGGTGGTCCCCTACCCAAACGTGAGACTTACTAAATATGAAAATATTAAAAAATGGAAGTTTCTAATTACAAAAGTCCAAAAAAATAGAAGTTACTAAATATGGAAGCTCCCATATTTATGAATTACTAAATATGAAAGATCATAAAATAGAAAAGTTAAGGTTTAGGGTAAGGGTTAAAATCAGATCTTGTCGGGTTTAGTCATCAGGTCATCTTAGGTCAGCCTTGAGTTCGGGACGTTTTGGGTTCTGGTCAATTCAGGCTCAGGTCATTTTGAGTCTGAGTCATTTGGGTTCAAGTTTTCTTGGGTTTTCGTTCAATCGGGCTCTGGTTTAGGTCGCTGACTTTTTTTGTCAAATCAGGTCAAGTCGAGCTTGGGTTGGGGTGGATTGGGCCAAGTCATCTGGTTTGGTCAAATTTTTCTATCCCTAGCATTGAGCTGGTTGACCCTACCCATACAAGAACCTACTTGACCCTAGGAGAGGACCAAGGGAATGCAAGCCATTCATGAGCTTGGGAAGGGTGTGAATAAATTGGACCTAGATCAGACTAGAGACCGAATCTTGGGACTTGGCATGGACAGGCCCAGACTAGCCAAGCCTAACATTTGATGCACAACAGGTTTCAAGAATTTAAAAAAA
The DNA here is from genome assembly GCA_039654915.1 of Aquilaria yunnanensis. NCBI lineage: Eukaryota > Viridiplantae > Streptophyta > Magnoliopsida > Malvales > Thymelaeaceae > Aquilaria > Aquilaria yunnanensis. Next base: position 32,457,845 of record CM077593.1, read on the forward strand.
AAATGGGAAACTTGCATAAAAGGCCTTCCAACTGCTTCAGATGGCTAGAAATGGCCAAACTAATTTTTCCCCTCCCCCAACCCCTAGAAAACAGTTAGCTTTTTAGGACATTTTGGGGAAATGAAAATTTTAACTCTCCTATAAATAGATAACCTCATTTCCACTATTTCTCACACCATATAAAATGTCTCTTACAACGTTCTCTCCAATACACTTCTAGCTCTCATCTATTTTCTTAATCTCTATTTAATCTCTTCTTAATCTCTAACTTTTCTCTCACTCATCTCAACTAATGGCATCAAGAAAGAGTGCTCCTTCTAGCAATGTTGTGGAAAGCTCCTTGTCTTGCACCAACTTGGTACCCTTTTTCGGTCACCACCTCCACCTAACTCAAGTGATTCACATCCAAGATGATTTTGATCACGACAACATAGATATGGTGAATATCAATGTGGGGCCTGAGAATCAACTTTCCGAAGACAACGTGGAGGAGGTGCAAAACTAAGTGGAGGAGATAAGTCACAACCGACACCACAAAACCAACATCCTGAGCCCCACAAGGTTGATCCAAGAAGACTTGATTTGAGATGTGAGAGCACTACGACATCATGTAGGAAAGAGAAGCGAGATATGCGAAGGGCAAGCATCGCAATAAAAAGTTGACGCATAAACTTAACTCTGAGGTGAACAACGTTGAAATGTCATTTAGAGAATGTCCACAAAGATCTTGTTCTTGGTGCAGCTGTTGATGTAGGGAAGAACCCCCAGGAGCAGGTGGAGGCCTTTCACGACCAAGAGGCTGTACGAAGAACTATTGGGCATGAACTCCCACTACCTCCTCAGGATTCAAAAAGGGCAAAAACTCCCTTGTTCATTGATTTTGCTCCTTGTATTATTCCAACTACCAAAGGATGATTCTCTTAACATCGCCTTCACCTGTAGCATCAATTTGGCTCTTTTCCCAGTTGGAACGCTTCACAAGTTCCGTATTTGAAGCAACAAGATTTCATTAGGGTTCTAATTTCTTTGGGATTTGGGATTGTTTTATTTAGCTCTTAACACCTTGTGCTCACGATTGCCAAGTTGTAGCTTAATCTAACTTTGATAACAATTTCTAACAGCAAATTAACATTGCAACATTTTGCACAGTTTAGGACTGCTTGTGCAACAATTGATGCTTTGGGACGAATCTGCAACAAAGGACATAGTTATGAGACTACTCATGCACTTTACCCATTTGTAATGGTAAATGAAAATTGCAACGTTTTGTGCAACAATTAATAGTTTCAGAACCATTCATGCAATTTACCCTTTGACAACTGAAAAAGTATCACCTTTACAAGTATACTCACACCTTACCACCAAAAGTTAGGTAATTGTTACACACGACCTCCGAAGGTTTCGAAAAGTTCCAATTCATCCTTGATTTTTATTTCTCGAGTAACAAGTAACTCAAACGACGGCCAAAGTGAGATGGTAAAATGAGGGGAGCAAAAAAAGAAGGCGACCCTATAAAATATGAGAATGTTGTGGCTTTTCAATCAGTAAATCATTACAAGAAAAAGTGGAAATAAGAATAATGTAACCAATGCTTAATGCTACAAAACGAAATCGTTTAATGCGTACTCCTCAGAACCATCTTCTTCAATTCCTTGGAGCAGCAGAAAAATTAGGCGAAAATAAGGCAGTGATGAGTGTGTATTGTCCTACTCAGTGTCCCTGAGGCTTTCGCTTGTCAGCCACATCTTTTTCTGTGCTATGAACACAATTTCATCCCCTTCCTGGTCCGACTCTGAACTGGGGCCAGCTGTTGCTACTGTTTCCCAATGCAAAGCTGGTAAATACTTCTTTACAAAATCTACCACAGGTTGTTTGTCCCGGATGATCACGAAGCCACTGGGCCTAAGCATACGATCCATCTCGAGCAACAAATCTTCAGCACTACACCCGTTCTTCTCGACATCAGAGAGGACGGTCCATGCATGAAGCAAATCATAGGTCCTCGGGTACGTAGAGAAGGCCTCACACCTGCCAGCATATAACATTCACATGCTGAGAATCAGATTTGCGCCACAAGATAATTTAGGTATTCTTACTTGCAACCTGGATGAAGATTTTTTTTTTTTCCAAACACAAACATACTAGACACCCAAAACCCCAGAAAAGAACAAAAGGTGTACAATGATATCAGTGGAATGTTTGTAAGGCTCATAAGAATCAGTAATCTGATGTGACTTGCCAGCTAAGGAGAGAAACTGAAACACAGGAAGGGAAACCTGACTGAACCATGTAAACAAACTCTAGAGCAATCTATAATTTCCGAGTAATTTTTCATGCATACCAGTTATGGATAGATCCAATCAGGCCTCTGTCATAGATCAACTTTAATGTGTTTGGCCCATCCTCTGGTACGACATTCATAACCCAGACATTCTTGTCCTTTAGAGCAGCTGCAAATGAACCCATGTGTGCTTTCATGTCCATCAAATTTCTCAGGGTGTCAGATTCAATTTTCGGACTCAACAGATCCCAATAGTTCTCTACTCTATGGCGCCATGTTTCCTGCATGCAGCAGCAAAGAAGTCAGTATTAAGCATAATTGCAAAACGCAGAACATATGCACCTGTAGAAAAACACTAAAAAAATTTATTGAGATTTGAGGGAGACAATGCTGCTATGCATTACCGTATCCTTTTCAAACATATCACTCGAGTAACCAAAGTCAGCAAGTCGAGGAGGAGGACTCGTCAACCGAGCTGGCCAAGGAGCCAATGCACTCCCTTTGGCTTTATGATCGCCTACAAATAATAATAATAACAACAATAATAACAACAATAACAATAATAACAATAACAACTTCTGTCAAGAACAAAATAAAAATAGAAATAAAAAAGCAAAAGAACAACAAAGAGTCAAGCTGTTATTAGTTTATACGTAGTTTTATATGGATAACAGGAAACCCTTACCCTCCCAGTAAACTCGCCCAACAACAAAAAAAAAAAAAAAAAGGGACAACTGTATTTAACTATGTAAAATTAAGTAAATCCTATAATAAGATGACAAAACTGACAAGATCATGAGAGAACCACTCCTGTCATCTTAAAGGAGGTCTTCTGTACTTTAATTAATGCAGGCAAATAATCCATATTATTGGTAGGAAAAGAGAGCAATGCAAGCAACACCAGGGAAATGAATATACTGACGGTCAGAGTATGGAGTGATGCATGCTTCCATTGGCACATTCCAAATTGCATCTGGGTCATCATCAGAACGGCAGAGGGGAGGCTGTGTCTCAGGTTTCCTTTCCATGTAACAGTCATTTGTCAGTGGCTTTTGCCAAATGACAGTTTGGTTCCTCTTTGCAGCAATTGTCCAGCACATACGTCCCACAAGGTCACTCATTTCTCTCCAAATTCTGAGATCCTCTTCATCTTGAGCATAAGCTTCTGGTGAGGAGTATGCAAAATATCCTCCTGGTCTAAGTAACCTGTCCAGCTCAAGAAGAAGGATCCCATCCCTTTGAAGCCAATCAATTCTACAACGAGAACAGTGAGCAAGTTCAAATGATCTGCTTGGATAAGGAAGTCGCTTAGTTCCTAACACACCAAGATATGCAGGAATCCCTCTTTCCAAAGCAAATTGGATTTGGTTCTGGTGCACATCATTTGGTGCCAATGACATTGCTATAATATCAGATGAAAGAAGATAGGCTCCAAAACTAGCAACACCACAGCCAACATCAAGAACAGCCCTTATGTGCCCTTCGTTGTTTATATTATTGTTAGGGAACTTCAACATCTGCGAAAGTAAAACCACACATAAAATCATGCATGCATGCAGGAAATGTTTAGTCGGGGCACTACATGAACAACAATGATGCCCACAAAAACAAACAAGCAACACAAAACAAAAATACAGAAATAACAAAGAATCCAGCTATTAAACAAGTTCATGGCACACTTGAAGGGACTGCAATTTTCTGGACTAGCCATCTTACATTTGCAATTGATGCAATATACTTGTCAGCTCCATAGTGAAAATGTGTGCCTCCCCCAGGGAACACTATCTTTTCAGCTTTTACCACCATCCAGTTCTGGTCTGATTTCTCGTGTGCAAGATGAGTATGAGGAATGTTTGCTTTCCACACCTCATCTCTGCTCTTTGGCCACTTAATTGGGATCTACAATATCAATGGAATCATCAACTTGGAATGTTCAAGCTCACTTGCAAATCATACTACCAACAGAGTTGCTCCAATACTCTTAAATACTCTGTTTAACCGAGTCTCACCTTGTATCTGGGTGGAGGGGGAATCAAGCAATTGTATCTCCTTTCAGGAGGGGGGCAGTGACGCTCATAGTGCTCCATCACAGACAGGTCCAACTTCAATCTCATCTGGTAAATGAGATTTCTGTCTAAGCAGGGAATCAACTCTGAATGCCGATCATCACAAACCTTAATCAAAGGAACAAGAACATAAAAAAAACAGAGAAATTAATACCATTAGTGGAAGAGAGCGAGGTGACAAATTGAGCAGAGGCAAGAAGCGAGTGCAAAATAGGGAATATCCAGAGCCAGGGATACTTACTGGGAAACTTTTTGGTATAATACCCTCCTCTCCTTCCTCCTGTCCAAACTTTGTTGATGATTCATCCTGCTTGGCATCAGTATCATCATCTCCACCCAAAGATGCTCCGAGCCTTTTGAAAGACTTGCTACTAAATTCTAGAGCTGATGTACCATGACTTGAAGAGCCAAAAATGGATCCATAATATACATATAGGAAACCAAGAAATATAGCCACCACACACAATGAGGTGATCAAACGCTTCTTTTGGCCTGTATCAGACCTTCCCCTCATTGTTCTTTAGTTATTTGATCTTTCAGAGCTACAGATTTATTTTTCTAGCACTGCACCTCCAAAAGAAAGAAGTCAATATGCCCACATCAACTCTAGCAGATGAACTATATAAATTCATACAACATTGTACTGCAATGGACCCACCTGCAAGCACAGAACCAAGAACTGGTGAATTGAACTCCTTCCACTAAGCAAAAGGCTAACAAGAAGAACAAGATTCACCAAACTCCAGTCACAACCGATTATCAGAGAGGTAACAAGCAACAATAACCTACAAATCTTATGACCAGAAAGATAACTGATCCACTAAACAAGCGTTGCTTGATTCATACAGTAAACAAGCAACCACCACCAAGTCCCAGTGGTGCTTCAAATAATGAAGTTCACAAGCCTATATCTACAAGTTGCCGCTGAATCCAGAATCCAGAATCCAGATCTTTGTTAGCTGGTATTACACAATAACTAAGGCGGAACACAAAAAGGCAACAAGCAAGCAATTGAACAGCCAACGGACCAGTTACCCAAATCAAAACCAGTTTAAGGCACGAAGCAACCTGTGCAACTAAGACTAGAAGAGTACTTAAACCAGGTGCTTAACCCGAATAATGACTATTATCCGATCTCACATTTCCATGAATCGAAACTAAACTAACAAAGAGAGCGAAAGCTTAAAGCAGTAAGTTTAACCAGCTAAAAAAAACAGATCTGGGTCAGAATCCAACCAAAAACCCGCTGTCCAATACAAATTCAGCCATTGGGAAAAGAACAAGAATTCGAAGTTCGGAACTTGATGAACAAGAGATCAGACATCGACCCACAAGAAGAACATTTCAGGCCGACACAAAAAGCAAGACGAAATTCGAATCCGACAAGGGAAACGAATCATGAAAGGTGTTACTTACGAAAGATTGGATAGATCCAAGAAAGCTGGTCCTCCGTCGTGTGTGTGAAACCGGAATAAGGAAGCGCAAGAGCAGAGAGAGAAATAGAGATGGTTCAGATCTCGAGTCGGTAGTGTCGCGTTCGCTTTAGCCTGGTTCTCTGGTATTTCTATTTTTAGTGAGGGGCGAGGCTTGACTCGGTGGATTTGGGAATATTTTACGTCCTTCCTCGCTTTACTTCTGTATGCTCCGGATGCATGTTACTCATCAGATCATTAATTCCACCACCGCCCTTATCCATTAATTTTACACTTTGAATTGATATTATAATTACAGGCTTTTGATGAGCTGAAATGGTGATTCTCGGAAAAGAAAGAGACTAAATGGGAATTAGGATTTAAAATGATATCTTACCTGCCCCTACTTTTTCTGAACTCGGCTACCCTTCAGTCTTACCTCCAAGGTCATGGAAAATATATGAGTTTAATTTATTATATGTGATCTTACTCACTCTCCCAACTTAGTATACTTATATTTAAAATAGGCAAAAGGAGCAAATTCGATACTAAAATGTATGGGAAAAAGTAATTTTGTCACTAAACTTTTTTAGAGTAAATTTACTCTTAATGTTTTTGAAAGATGCAATTTTATTATCAATGTTTTGCAATAAGAAGATATTAACCATTATGGTACTTGACAGTGAGAAAATTTCACTAAAACAAAAGATATTCTGTCAAGATAAGGGTAAATTAGATGAGTTGAACAAATACATTAGCCACGTCAGGACTACAGTTACAAATGGATATATAAGCATTATAAGAAATTAGAAGAATTAGGGATTAGGGTTTGCAAAGAAAGATTTGGGGGTTTTTCAATTTTTTAAATTCAAAATGAATTAGAGCAATGAATCATGTATTCATTCATTGTCCCTTCATTTGGTGAAGGACTCTAAGAACAGATCATTTTTTGTTATCTTGCCATTACCTCATCATTGAGTTAGACTAAAGTTGCAAACAAATATACAAGCATTATAAGGAATCGGGGGAATTAGGGATTAAGGTTTGTAGAGAGAGATTTGGGAATTTTCAATTTTTTGGTTTAAAAAAGAATTGGAGCAAGGAATCATGTCTTTATCCATTGTTTCTTAGTTTGGTGAAGGAGTCCAAGAATATATCATTTGGCCATTACCTAGTTACAGTTGATTTTCATTCTCTTTTGTGTCCTTTTGGTTTATCAGCTTTACTACTCCCACATTTATTTTTTAAACTCCTCACTGTTGTCAATTCTTCAGAGATTTCGTTTTTCTCTACAATGGAAGCTTTTGTCCTAATGTTGTTTACTCTATCACTGTCACACTCAGATTTCATTTTTTCCCCTATTTAAGCATGAAGTTGTTACTTTCTTTAGGTCCCTAAAATTGTTCCTCAAAGTTTTTGTGCAAATAAAAGTAGAATCATTGAGGGAAAATAAGGAAAACAAGGGAAATTTACCTTGTTTCGTGCCAAATAGTTGTCTACACAGCACAACATGTCCAAATGTGCCTCAATTGTCTCATCCACATCAAGAAAAGGAATTACCACATAATTGCTTTGTCAACATGTCATAACATGCCCTTAATAATAGTGATACATATGCCCACAATGAAAACATCAATGGCATATTTGGCTGCAAAAAAGTTCAGTAACAAAATTACTTTTCCCCTTAAGCTTTAGTGGCAAAATTATTCTGTCCCATAAGGGAATTCTAAACAAAACGCATTTTTTATGGCTCTAGTGGTCTTGAGCTCACCACATGCATGTTTATTTGTTATAAACTTATAGGCAGTCCTATTGCATATTGCTTGCAGTTTGAACCCTTACTAAGTATTATAAAATACTCATCTTTTCAATTATGTGTAGGAGCTACTGATTTGATTGAGGGACCTAGCAACCACTAAGGGTTGTTTATGCAATTTCTGTAGCTTTTGAAGGTATTTGATACTTGTATTATTATTTTTACTATGGTTTAGTACTATGTTTGATGGATAGATATAATACTAACTAAAGATTTTTATCCTATAGCATACCTAATCCGAGTAGCACTTTGAGGGGACATTCCTTGGAAAGCTAAAACACTCTTTGTACTTGAGGTATAATGAATGGGCTTGTATATTGGGTCTTGTATTAGTCCCTAATGCCTCTTTGCATATTGTCTTGTAATTTGAACCTTTATCAAGTATTATGAAATACCATCTTTTCATTTATATGTAGGTATTACTGATCTGACTAAGCGATTAAGGGTTGTTTGTGCAGTTTTTATAGATTTTGAATGTATCTAATACTGTTATTATTTTTTTGTACTATGGTTTAGTACTATGTTTGATGGCTTGATATAATACTAACTAAAGGTTTTTGTCGTATAACATACTTAGTCCAAGTAGCACATTAAAGGGGCATTCCTTGGAGAGCTAAAACACTTTTTATACTTGAGGTATAATGAATAGGCTTGCATAGTTGATCTTGTATTAGTCCCTAGTGCCTCTTTATATATAGGTGACTATAGCATGCTTTAGTAATCTATAAAATTGGATGATGATGTATGAATGCTTGTTCTTATATATATATGATGATTTGGGCTTGTTTGATTATAAAATGAAGTTTGTACTTCAGTTTTTTTTCTTAATATAATTTAAAGCACATTTTTTACTATTTGTTGGAAATTTTAAATAGGGCCAAAGTGACTCATACATTATTTATTTGCTAGTGCTAGGCCAGATAGCTAGGTATATGAATGCTTTCTTACAAAGCAGGTTTTCACATAAATAAGGACACGTAATGGACTAGGTTCTTTGATGACTAAGTAAAGTCATAGATCCTGTTGACTTACTCCTAATTAGGGTAATTAAGCCAACAAGCTAAGGGTTATCCCACATAGAACTATTCCATGAATCTATTATAATATTTTGCTAATACCCAAAAACTTTTGATCTCAACTACATTGGTAGGTCAACTACATTTTGATACAACTTTGTTCTTTTTAGGTCAATAATTAACCCTTGAGCACTAATTATATTGCTTAAAAAAATATCTTAGCTAACCAAAACTTACACTTAGATAACTTAGCATAAAACTTATTATCTTTCAGAACTTGTAAAACCTTAGAGTAAATAAGGATATCATCTATGTACTTGAACACGGTATTACCACAAACTCATAATGTCATATATTGTTTTGAAAAATGTTTTGGGAATATTCTCCTCTTTAAGCCTTAATTAAAAGTACCCATATCTCAGATTTGTCTTAGATAAAACTTTAGTTCCTTTGAGTTGATTAAATAAATACACAATTATAAGTAAAAGTTACTTGTACTTTACTCTCACAATATTTGAATTTTTATAGTCAATATAAAGCCTTATAGCCTCATCTTTCTTTTTGAAAAACAATATTGGGGCTCCCCAACGTGAGGCACTAGGTTTGATGAGCCCTTTCTGTAGTAATAACTTATCTAGTTAATTCTCTAGTTCAATCATTTTCTAGGGCTAACATTCCATAATGAGGTATGGTGATAGAAGTTGTCCCTAGTTGTAGTTGAATAACAAAATCTACGTTCTTCTTATGAGGTAGTCCAGGAAGGTTAATAGGGAACACTTCAAGGAATTGATTAACCATAGGTATTTTGCTCAATTCTGCATATACAATAACCCTATTCAAGGAATAATATTCTTCTTTTGTCAACACTAATACTTTTTTTTCAAGGATTAACTACATGCTAAATCTGTTGTTTCTTTCATCACTATAGTTTGCTAATCTTAATCTTTGAGAGTCAGGCAACACCAATTCTCTTTTGGCATAATCAATATGAATCTCGTGCTGCACTAACCAGTCCATTGCTAGGATAATATCATAATATGTTATATCAACCCTAAAAGATTAACACTCAGTTTTATTTCTCCTAGTTGCAGCATATAGTTGTTAACCACTGAATTAGTGAAGATTAACTATTTCCAAGGTGTCTTGATTAGGTACACCTATTCCAATTCACTACATTAGAAGGACAATATAGTTATTAGTTTGGTTGACACTATGTAACAAATGCACTAGTATAAAAGGATAATCATAATAGATTTGCTACCTCTTAAAGCTTGTTGGCGATAAACCAACTTGGTGTGATTAGCAAATGGCATTACCAACTCATGATCATTGGAAGAAGAATTCTGTTATGGAAGACCTGCAAGGCAAAAAGAAGAAAAGAGTATGGGAAGGTGACCTGGGGTATTTCCAAGGGAGTAGTTTCCAATGCTTAGGTCAGTATCTAATGAAGTTGTATGAAAGCTTGAAGCGATGAAGTGAGCATACCTTTATGGATGTATAGATCCCTATTATATAATGCCTTTTTAGGAGTTCATAAGTGTCAGTTAAGTTGGCCATATGTATCCCATCACAATATGTGTGCTAGTGCAATAACGCAAATAAGATATAGGCAGGCTCTTTCCCATGCTAAAAGTATCAAACTTGGACAAGCTATGATCTTACTTGAGAAGCCCCCAAGTAGGTAAGTCCTAAGGAGTGCTGGGGTGTGTCTAAAGTAACTTGGCTACAAAGGGCTAGCATCCAGGCAAAGTGACGGATACTTATGTTACCTAAGGATACAGAATGCCTGGAGTGTTGGGTTTCGGGAGCCAAACAGCGCAGCGGAATTTAACCGAAACCCTCCAGGATCCAAGTGAAACGGGGTAAACCGGGTGTTCGAAAATTTCATACCTAATTTTCGGTTGAAATCTCTCACTCAACTGTAGAGTCGAATCACAAAACCTGAACAGTTGACGTGCTCAGGCTCTCTATGGTATCCACACGAGCCTCTCGGGATCACCACGCTTCCACCACGTCCCGGCAGATGCGTTTCTCTTGCGCTCGCAGTGCTAGCTTGCGTCCTCCAAGGAATTGCAAGAGAAGAGTGCGGCTGTCCTTTTGGGAGGCTAGGGCAAGGAGACCTGCGAATTTCTCACTTAAAAGTTGTATTTATATTGAGACTCAACTTCCAGGCCTAATGGGTTTCAAAGCTCTAATCCAATTAGGATTTAATTTCAGGCTTAATAATGGCTCAACTCCTTGGCCCATTATTAATACGAAATTAAAGTGAAACCATAACCCAAATAATTAGCCCATGCACTCTAATGATCCAAATAGCTCTATGTGTGCGACCCAATAGGCTCTTGCCATGTTGGCAATGATCATAAATCACATTTATGATCATAAGCAATGAACGGTGTCTAGCAACACATCATTGCTACCCAAGTGACAAGATTGTCGGTGAATCGACTAAACCTTTATGATCATCACCAATATATGCCATTGTCCCTTTGTCCAATATATCAAGACTAAGCACAAGACATGGAATGTGTCACTCTCGTATAGCCCAATCTTTGGTTTCTTGATTACCGAGTAGACCAACTTAAACTGACGACATTGATATCATATATCAACTCATCGGAGCATGGCCATGCATTTTCTAAGTCTCACTCTATCAAGGGGCCCAAAGATATCAGTCCCGTTACATAGGAGGGACAAATCTAATCTTGATCATACAAATCCCTCCGCATGATATGTGACATACCCAATGACCTCCTTCAAGTTCACTTAGTTACGAGCAACAAAGGAAAGTATCAAAGTATGTGACTCACATGTAGGGAACCTTGCTGATCTTAGGTCGAAGGACTACATATACCATGATCACTATGAGAATCACTTATGACACTCATATAACGATCCATGAAGTGTTCTCATGGTGGGTCGGTCCAGTACATAAGTTTTCCAACTTGTACCCATATGTAGACTACATATCTCATATTAGTCTCCACATATGCTAGTCATTATATATTATTGCAACCCGCTCCACAATAATACTAGACTAGGGACGTTTAAGAATATCATTATTCTAGGGTTACAATTATGTTTATTACGTTACGCAGAAACAAAACAACAAACAAAATTGCTGGATTAATGCCTCAATAAAATATCATGACTCAATGTGCAAAAATACAATCATCTCATGATTGGCTTTTTGGGCACAATACTAACATGGAGAGTGCTCTCCTTAGGCATACCCAAGGAGACTTTGTAAGGACTCTAGTGTCCTTATCTTAAATGTACCATCACAAGTCCCCTTCCCCCATAACTCGAGTTAGAACAAATCGGGTTTTGGACTTCTTAGCAAATAGTGCAAGAGTTTTTTTGCCATTTACTCGACTTTTACATAGGTGTGTTCTCTCAAAAAGATATTTGGAGTTTCTTATGGTAGTTCGGTTAAGATCATGGGGCCAATTTTCTTTTTGGTAAGGGCCCCTTTACAAGGCATCACTTTTAGAGATCCATCACTCTCTACAACTTCTTAAGCATGCCGAACTTTTTCATCTCTAACACCCAAACTATCACCTGTCAAGTTAGCACTAGCTAATGTTTTACACTTTTGACCATTGCCTACTCCTTCAAGGTAACTATTGTCAATCCTTTTCAATCTTGTTATTTGGTAGGATTTTTAGTTGAATTTTTTATTTTTAGGTATGTTTTCAAAAAATTTTGTCCCTAGCATTTGTCTTTGAATTTTTTTTTTCTGGCAAGCCTTGCCCTCATTGATGGGTCATTTATTTGGTAACAAACTTAACTAGAAAAGGATATATGACACATATGCCATTTTTGGTGATTAAGATATATGTATGTTTCACTGAGAAAACTCTGCATCAGTTCTTGTCATCTCAGCTTTTGGCCATTCACAGCATTTTTTACCCCTTTTGCTAGAGGTTTTTTGGCCATTATTCTCATTTAGTCTTTTTTTTTTTTTTTTTTGTGTTTTCAAAACATGGCAATTGACGACTCTGGCACAACATATGGGTAGCCACCAAAGACACCATGATGCTGGGATATGAGGTGTTAACTCGGGGTCACTAAAAAAGGACTCAAGCCGTGTTGGGCAGCAATAGATAAGTATTCATCAAGTCTTGTTAGTGGTGTACATCTATCAGTTTAAGCTTGAGTTGAGGTTCTCCCCCACATAGCTAACCACATTTTTTTAATTTTTTTGGTATATAATACTGATGCTCAGATTTTCACAGATTACAATATGAACTAGGTTGAGCTTTGCAAGAAGCGGGTTGAGCAAGATCAAAAGAAAAAGGCCAAAAAGAATGACAACTAGCAAGAGCCTAGGAAGGGTAAAGGAGTAAAGCAAGCCAAGTCCATTATAGCTACAAAAGAGGCCAAAAGACCTAACAAGAAAGGGATTGCGTTAAAGGATCCTTCTCATCATGTTTCTACACCCAAGTTCATGCCAAAGGCGGAACTTAAATCTGTCAAGGGTTGGCGACTTAGGTTGCAAGGCAAGACAAAGGCAAGAACTCTTTTCCTCTCCATCTTGAATGACAAGTTTTGCCAAACTTTTGAGGACTATGGTGAGGAAAAATAAGTTCTGCCTCAAAGCATCGAGAAGGCATTATTGGGGCCTTTTGGGCCTGACATAAAAAGGGTTGGTCAGGTTTGCATCGAAAAGCTCGGCAAAGGATGACATTTTGCATATGAGCATTCAATACTTTTAGGTTCTAGCTCTCCATTAGAGTTCTTTACTTAACTCCTTAGAAGTTATGTTTTCCCAACCTCAAGGCTCATGGGAGGTAAGAGTTTTTTTTACTTCAGCTCTGTTCTATATTTTTAGTCATTTTCTTTTCCACACCAGCTCCTATTCTATCTCTATGCAGATCACATTCCCAATTCATCTGTTATAGAAAAGCTAGGGTGGTTTTGTTGGGTTTAGGGTGAGTGAGAGCATATGGATGCTCGGGCTATAGCTGGGTGCTACAAGCCTCATGAGCCCGTGTTAAATGTCCACTGGGATGAGAACATTTTTTATAATCCTAATCCTAGGGATCTGATGAAAAGGATCCTCAACAACACATTGACAAGTGTGACTTCCAATTTTGTTTATAGCCTTTTTGTTACAACCCTCCTAGTAGGTGGTTCGGCTGAGGACGGTAAGTCTCCAATCTAGCAACCATTAGTTAAATACCTTATTTTATGATGGATTAGCAAAATAAAACAAGTTACTTAAGAGTTGGTTCCTAAGTAAAGTATGGCACTAGGTGACACTAGGGCCATTTTTGTAATTTTACACCCCATAGATTTAAGTCAAGTCCTAAAGGTTGAAAACATGATTGTAGACCTAGGAAGCTTAGAAACCTAGGTGAAGCACAAAATTGCCAAAGTGTGAGAGCCTCCTAGCATGATTTGGACATGGGGTTTGTAACCATCCTCCTGGGCTAATAGAACTATACATCTATTATTTAGAAAATTTTAAGCTTTTATACTACTTATATTGACCACTAAACGTGCACATAAAGTGAAACAATAAAATAATTTTAGATAGAAATTGTTCTGTTGTTATAGCTAGTCAATTTTACTAGGTTGAAAGCTAATTTGATGAAGAAATCTTTAAACCACAATGCAGTCAAGTTGAATATGATAATTATGCATGTGTTTCAAAGCTCAACTCAAACTATCATAAAAAACACAAAATCAAAGCTAAAGTCAAACATTGTAGGAATTCTATTCCCAGTTTCTATAAAATATGGAACATCAACAAGTTTTATGCTAGTAGGTTAAGCTAAGGTGGAAACCTTTAGGAAACAATATAAATACATTTATACATAGTTTTTATGCATGACTTGTAAGATTCAAAGGAAACTAACTTCTTAAATCCTAAGTCAAAAAACAAGTCAAACTATGCAGGAACACTACTTCATTAGTTTTGTAGAGCATGAACAGTTTCAGATTAACTTTGGAACTTCAAAAAAACAACACAGAATTCACATGGTTAGGTTCATACATTGAAAAAATAAATAATTAAGTACAAAAACTTCAATTTGACACTTCATACACTACTTTACACATGACTTGGAAGTTAGAGCTCCTAAGGCAGAACTGAAAGTATTCTAGCTATCATTTAGAGTACAGTTATCATGGCTACACTTCACCAGCTTCTCTGAACCTTTGAATTCTCACTATGCCAATGTTTCTTCACAAAACATTACAACACCAAGTGCAACACTGTCAATGAGATCAAAGCACAACATTCTAAACTTAAAGCCACAAAATCATTTCATTAGTCATAAATCTATAGGAATAAACTCAAAGTACAAGCTACACTATGGCTATTGAAACTGATAGCAGAGGTGGTGGAACTAGCTAGGGTGTTTGTATCCCTTAATCTTTTACATCCTTTCATTCAGTTGCTGCAAGGTTATGTTTAGACCCTATAGTATAGTTATTCATGTTTATTCCCCTCCTAGGACTTGTCCTGAGCTTAATGCTTTATGAGGACCACTCAAGTGATCTGTCATTCATGTGTTCATCATTTTTTTTTCACATATGCAGAAAACATTAACCTTCATGTTAGCTTTTTACACTAATTATGGTCACACACAATCCTACTTTTGTTCTAGTGAACATACTTTGGTACCAAAGTATGTTCACTAGAACAAAAGTAGGATTGTGTGTTAACCAATTCTATGTGAAAAGAGGTTTAGGCTTTTTTTTCAAACCACACACACATTTTTACACTATTAATAAATGCTATGTTATAGTCTCAAACACCTAAAATCAATTAATTGCTTTAGCATATAAGTGGCATTAAGGACCTGTAAACCCTTTTAGTACTACAAAGGTGTGTTTTCATGTACAAATATACTTTTCATAGGACTTGTTGGTAAAGCCTTAAGGACTAAATGGGTTTTTATTGCAAAAGTCAATTTTGAGTTTGATTATTCTAGGCTCAAAGACTGAAGTCTTGGTTATTTAGTTCAAAATAGAAACATCTATAAGATTAGGTAAGAAATTTATTTGGGTAATTTGCAAATATCTAAGATGAAATCCAAAATAAGAAATTTTTCCATAATATTAACATATCGTTAGGAAACCTTTGAGACAATTAACAAAGAAGATACATTATAAAGTGCTTGAGACAATTACTATGCACAAAGTACATGTAGATTTAAGTACTTGGAAACCATACATGTCACATCTAGTCATAGTTTAATACATTAAACTGTTTCAAACCATTTATAAACACTTAATAGTAGGCTTTGAACCAAATATAACAATAACCAAGGGTTAGAGCCCTTTTCACTAGAACCACTGTAATATATACTTCAACAGTACTTTTCTATTTGTTCTGATTTCTTCTTCTTAAAACATTGGATTGCTTTACTTCCAAAACCACATATGTGCCTTTAGATTAATGTTCTTGTTTCTCTACTTGAAAAGACAACAAATGTAAATTTCATAGAAGCTTAGTATGGAAACTGTGTTTTGAGACACTAGGAAGTAAGCATAAGTCAAACAACACTATCAATGGAGCTCGTGGAACTATACTAGCAATTGTTCAGTTACTGATGCTCATGATGCATCCAATTCCTTTCATTTGCTACACTAACCTAGTTTCAAACCGAGTTGCTCAAGCCCGGATCTTAGGTTTGATTAACTTCCTCTAGTCACTTGCTATTCCTTGCCTTTGCATGTAACACATGATCTTCATGACACTAGGATTATTTTTGCTCACAGAAACTACAAGCTTTACAAAGCATAATCTACACTATAATTAAAAATTAGCTTTATTTCTTTACAAATACTAGAGATTTGAATGAACAAAACCATTTATAGCAACCAAGCCTTTTGGTTCCTTCTCAAACAAGGAAACAAACTCTCCTTAAAAAATACACTCAAACTCACTTAAATTTGGAGTCTTTGAAACTTCTTAAGCTCAATGGGAACATGAAATTTCAGGTTTTAGGCTGGAAATGAGAGGCAAGGACAGCCCACCTCAACATGTAATGAGTGGAGTCTAACTCCACTTCTGCCCTCCATCTTCATAGTTTTATATAATTTAATCTCTTAAGTCTCTAATATGGGACCTGATCCCACTAATCTCTTATGTTCTTTCCTGTTATGCTAAGTACCAATTGCTCCACCTATTTTCATTTTTGTACACTTAAGTCTTCCACTTCCCAAATAAACGTGAAATTTTCTTGGATGTGTACTTTTTCTTAAAGTTCTTGTATATTAACTTATTAAACCACTTTGAACATTATCAAACATCTATGGAATTTAAGAAAGAAGGGTTACACCAAATCTTATTTCCACAACATAAATCAAACTTAAATGCATCACTTGAGTAAACGTAGACTTAAATCCGTTACATCAAAGCCTTTCATTTGCAAGACCAATCAAGATTTATACACAAAGCACAAAAAATGTTCTTATGGTGTTCTTGAGGTTCCAAGCTTAAATCCTTCATAATAAGAACCTAATTAAGCTAAATCTAGACCAATACAAGCTACCCAACCAACTAAGAATAGTTTTGAAGTTTGTGGAATGGACCTTACCTCAGGTTTGAGCTCAAAACCCTTAGAACACTTAAAAAAAGCCCCAAACACCTGTAATCTAGCTTTAGCTTCAAATATCACACTGGAGGGCTTTTAATTCCACCATGAAATTGGTATTTTCTTGAGCTTGGGGGGTTTAGGCATGCAGATAAAAGGGGAGGAACATGGATGAGGGGTAGGAGATGAATAATCTTCATCTTCTATCTTAAACTTTTCTTAAATCCAACCATTCCACCAAATTTGCTCATTTTGCCACTTAAACTCTCTTCTTAAACTTTTTATGGAACTAAGATCAAGTTTAATAGAAGTTGACTTAGCCCTTTACTATTTGCTTAAGCTAGCTTTAGCCTTGTAGTGTTACTTAGCCCAAAACCTTCAAATATAAACCACTTGATCCTTCCACACTAACTTATGGTTAAAAAAAGTTACAAAATTTATGGTCTCGAGTACTTAGGTTACTTTTACACTTAGCATCCTTATTTTATCAAAATTTACACTTGCCATCTGCCTAGGCAAAAAAATTACAAAAAATGTCCTTCATGAACCTTAGGTGCCCATTTTCACTTAGGAACACCTAATATTTAACTTACATGCTTCACTTGGCACAATCAAACATAATTTGAGGTACTTACTTGAGATTTTTACTTACCTTGCCTATCCAAGCTAGGCTATTCACTTGGAGAGCCTTTACATCTTGCATATCATCCAGTTACCAGAAAGTAGTGTTTTAGGTTACTGATTTCTAGTTCTTTAGGTAGTTTGTCCTTTGTTCATTGGTCATTTAACTGATTTATAGTATCTTTTGGTGTTGGGTGCTTGTTAATGTGCCTATAATAATTTTTTGTTCTTTCCTCTTGTAACTAAAGAGAGAGCTCTTTAGGTCTCCTACCGAAGTTACTTGCACAAGTCATCTAGCAAGAGTGCTTTAGGGCATTGAATTGGTTATTAGTTATAGGTGTGAGAGCTTTTCCTATTGTTGGGTCACAAGGTAAAGGGAGATTTTTTCCTCATCAGATCATTGGTTAAAATTTACAGGATCAGCAAGGGGAATGCAATCCACTCACTATTCTTGCATCATGCCGAACCTCATTATGAATCGCTTTAATGTGCAAGCATGATCTTTACATCTTAATCACCATTGTTTCCCATAGACAGCCAAGTCGATCTCCAGCTGAGATTGGTGGGCTCGAAAAATGATGGACAATGAGTGAAACCTGTAGCCAAAGACAAGGTTAGAGGTCCTAGAGTTATGTGTCTGAGAAAAACCCTTTGATGCTTAAGTCATCCCATGACTGAGATAAGGTCAGAAGTCTTAGAGTTATGTGTCTGAGAAAAACCCTGTGATGCTTAAGTCATCTTATGACTGAGACAAAGCCTTTAAAGGGTTTTAAGGAGTAATGTGAACATACCTAGAGTTTTCCACAAGTTCTTCTTTTTTAGTAACAATGCATGTTAGGTACGACAATAGTTTTGCTTCTATCCAAATCGTGCATAAGTAAGGGATTTTGTTTTCTATTTAGCCTCAAACTTTCAAAATGTGGTTGTGGGCTTATCTTTAGCAAATTCATGAACTAAACTCCAATGTGTATATATTATATGCCTAAGACAAATATGGTACCAATTACTCGACACATCATTTGTGATTTTTTTTTTGTAATTTCTTTCAGAACTTTAGCATATTCCTTCAAATAAAAACATATTTTTCAAAATAAAGGGATAACAAGTGGAAATCTAATGAAGCAAAGTGGCAAAAATAACAAATAAGCCATGAAGTTTCTAGTTGGCCCAATTCGGCCACTAATGTGTTTTTTAAGAATGAGCATTTAGTTGGTTTTGTTTGGAACTGACCTAAACATAATGATCAGATTGATTTTTTATTTTTACAAAGTGTATTCGAATTGTTCGAATTATATGTAAGAATCAATCTAGACCGTTTGAATTATATTTTGGTTTATTCATTTCTTTTCTACAACTTAGGCACATAGTAAATGAAAAAAATAAGAGACATTTTAAAATTTTTACCTTTCATACATAAGATTAAACAAAGATAGACAACATATTGTCCAAAATTAGTAGGAAGTATATATATCTATATATATATATATATGGTTAATATGGATGATGGTAAAAATTAGTATGAAATAACTTTATATATGTAGGGTCATTATGGATAATGGTAAAATATTTTTTACCATTCAGTCTATTCAGTTTATTTGATTTTAATCCAATAACCGATTCAAAAATAGAATATAAAATTCAGCTTTGATTCATATCGATCAAACTAGAAAATAAACCGAACAATTTTATCTGAATATAATTGGTCGTTTTGGTTTTTTCAGTTTTTATCTGAATAATGGTCGCCGATTGTTTTTTTGGCTAAAATAAACTACTAAAGTTACTAAGTGAGCTTAAATCGCTCACTTAACGGTTATTCATTGGAATATTCTACTTTCTTTGTCCCAAGTTCTTTGGAACATTCACTATTAAGCAGTTAAACTATAGTTTTTTGTTTTTAATATTTTAATATATAAATAAAAAATATTTATATATAAATGATAAATAAAGACAAATATTTTCTAAATATATAATTTTTTTAATTTTTTTCTAATATATAATAATATGAATAAATTCAAGTTAAACTATTAAAAAAATTCAAATGTTTCAAATAATATGGGATATATGGAATGTTTTTAGAAGAGATATTCCATTTTTACAAAGATAAAAAATACCAAATAAATCACTAAATTTTTTAGATTGACCTGATTAAGCCACTTATATTTGTTTTTGAGCCAAATAAACCACTAATTTTTTTAAATGAGAAAAATTGTCCCTTTTTTTTGTGCTAAATTTAGTATTTTATTCTATGTCTTATGGAGACCAGGGTTAGCATTTTATGGATAAAATTGGAAATATTAGAATTTTATTTTTTTATTTACAAAAAAGAAGAAATGTCAATGATTTATTTCATTATTTTTGTCTTCTGTTAAAATGTGAGATATTCTATTTCAATGGTTCTCAATGAATTCCTTTGTCACTAAAATGAGATAGAAGTTACAATATTTATAATAGAATTACTTAAGCTAACTGAGACTGTGAAATTATTATCCTCAACCACTGCCATTATCTACAGAGGTAGCTTCAACTTCAAGTTTGCCTTCTCTTTTCTTAAGCCTAGTACCATTGTTGATATAATATGTGGTGTATCTAAAGGGCTAAGTGAAGATTGGATAATGAGGTCTCATACATAACTCTAGAGTATGGGGAGAGAATGCTTCACAGTTGATCAAATATTAGTTAATTTTCTGCTATAACAATGAATGTAGCGTATTTGAACTATTTTAAACTAGGGGTAATTATAATTTGTCTATTGAGATTTATGTGAAATTATACTTTGACCCCTCTTGTTCTAAAAATATACACTTTACCTCTTGACTTTTAATATAATTCGATAGTTACTTCTAAAATCTTAATTTAAATTGTACAATGCTCATCTTAAAATAATTTCAATTTTTATGATATTTTTTAAAAGGAAAAAAATACTATTTTTCTATTTATAGAAAGAAAAACTAATAATTTAAAAATGTAAATTAACTACAAAAAATATCAGACAGATTAAAATTACTGAAAAATAATTGCTATAATGTTTAAATTAAGATTTCAGAAATTATTATTGGATGGTATTAAAAAGACAGAAAGTAAAATTTATATTTTTTAAAATATGAGAGATAAAGTGTAATTTCACTTAAATGTAAGGGAGAAATTGTAATTAACCATTTAAACTAAATGTATCAATTATATCAAAGTTTAAAAAAAAATTAGAATTTTTTCTAATATTTTTATTAGATTGTATATTTTTTTATTTGCCAAACAAAACTAACTGTAGCCGTCCTTTCAAAACTGTCTCTTCCGGTTGACAGGTTTGCAATTCCAGGACAAGAGCCCAAAATTGACGGCAGCTCACTTCACCAATCACCACTTACCGTCAAAACTGGGTACGTTGAAAAAACAAACAAAGTTGAAAAGGCGCCTCGCTCTCTCTCTCTCTCACTCTCCTTGTCACTGGCTGTCTCTCTCTTCACACCTTCCGCAAGGGAGACTGAGAGGCTGTCAGGACGGTGTTAGATGTGCCCATTTAATGCCGCCATGCTTGTGATTTGTTAAACTCGAAAATCCAAAACAAAGGGATATCTAAACTAAAAACTAGATTGATCCACGGTGAAGTATAAAGTATAAACACAGGGAGGAAGAGAAAGGCTCTGCTTTTGGCTTCTACTTTGGATCCTTGTAAGGGAAAATCACTTGCTTTCTTGGGTGAATTGTGGAAAATGCACAGTGATGATGTTGCTGCTTTGTGGGCTCGGTCATTGCTTTACGGCTACAGAAAGAGAAAGGTAACTTTTTTTGGGATGATTGATCCCAATTCCTTAGATTTTTTTGGGATGAAATTCTAGTGCTGTTGTGTTAAGTTCTCCTTGTCTCATGCTTTTTCTTTCTCTTTTCTGGGTTTTCGTTGTTTCTTCATTTTCTGCAGAAGGATTGTTTTTGCCCCTTATTTGGTTCACTCTGGTGGCTTCCTTGGCCTTTTTCAGCTGAATCCTTGTGTATGGGTTGTGTTCTCGTTTTGAGCTGTTTTTGTCTTACGCATTGTTTTTTTCCTTTTCTTCTCTCTTTTTCTTTTCCTGCTTTTTTGTCTTTCATCAGTTTTGCAACTTTCTTTGCCAGAATGGTTGTTTATCCTGTTTTTAGCTAAAGGGTTGGTTTTGGTGGGTTTCTTGCTGGGTTTGCAGGAATATGGTGCCAGAATCTTTTTCTTCTTCTGATCTTTCTTTCTATGTAAATAGATTGAATATGTATTTTTGTTTTTTATAGAGAAGGATCAATATCATGGCTTTATAAAGCATTAACGTGGGAATTTTATCTTCCATATCATCTTCTGCAACTTTTCCCTGTCAGAAGGTTATTTAGGCCCCATAATTGGTTAGTTCTGGTGGGTATCATGGTGGGCTTGCAGGAAATATTGGTGTGTTGAATGGTGAATTTTGCTAATTATACTGGGAGTTTAACTGATGGGAAAATTTTCTTTTCCTTTTTCTTTTTCTTTTTTTTTTTTTGTTGTTTTCTTGTTTGCAAATAGACCAAGCCTGGTTTTGTTTATTTATTTTTTATCATGTTTTTCTTACTTGCAGCTGTCTCTGAAGAAATACAACTGTTATGAACCACTATGACCATTAAGAACTGGATAAGCAAGCAAGGGGTCAATCTTCGAGTGAGGTTCCAGAAAATGATGAAGTGCATCTGGTCAGGGCAGCAACTGAAAGTGGATGAAAGTATAGATTCATCTGAGTCACTGGCGACTCGTGATTTTTCAGCAAGTGGTTATTCCTCTAGAGCTGGTGACATGGTGGAAATGAAGGCTGACAATAGCAACATTGAAGAAGCTGAGTCCTCTTTACGTGAAAGTGGTTACCTGAACTATGAGGTTTGTAGCATCTAGTTTGGGTCCATTTTGGAAGAGCTTTTTAGCATTAGCATTGAGAGCGTTTGGTGATTTATTAATGGTAGAGATTAAACCGCTACAGCTAAAGGCTAAATGCTACATCTCTGACGCTAATGTCAAACAGGGCTTTAGCACTCATTTTCTTCCGCAATGATTGCCATTATGCTAGCGAATGGGTAGAAACTATACATGAAGTAGCAGAAACAATACATGAACTGATAGTTCTCTGGTTTGTTTTATTTGAGTACTTGTAGCAGGTGATAATTATGTTGGTTCCTTAGTATGCCTCCTATCATAACTGTTGCATATGTAAATGTGGGAAACTGATGAACCAGAATATGCAATTCTACCCATTGTGCTGAGGTTAAAGTGGCAGTTTTTTATTGTTTTCTTAAAATCCCTCCATTCTTCTTCATTATTATGCACAAAGTTCCTTGGAATAGCAGCTAATTTTTTGACCATCTTATACCCACCATTGCTTTGGCTTTTGTTTGTTGGAGTGGAAGTTGTTTGTGATAACGCATGTGACTGATCTCTAATTTGGTTCAACTGAGTCGAAGGGACACGAATGATAAATGTCTTAAGGTACTTCAAACATGGCAGGAATTCTGTGTTTAATCCAGTGCTTTTAGTTAGCTGTCGTGCCTGCAACTTTTTGTTCAGTTGTGAGCATCTCTACTGCTGATGAATAGCTGAGAGCCTTTTTAAACTGACAGGAAGCAAGAGCATTATTGGGAAGGCTGGAATATCAGAAAGGGAATGTAGAAGCAGCCCTTCATGTATTTGAAGGAATAGATGTTGCAGCTGTGACTGCCAAAATGAGAGTTTCACTTCCCAAAAAGGTTGAACAAAATCGTCGCCGTTCACAAAGTGAAGTTACCCCGCAGATGTCATTGCATGCTGTCAGCTTACTCCTTGAGGCTATCTTTCTGAAGGCTAAATCATTACAGCATCTTGGAAGGCATGGAGGTATGTACTTCTAACTCTGTTTTTCTAGCATTAGGGCTCCTTTTAGGAATAGCTTTTGTGAATAGCGTTAGAGTTTTAGATAATTTATTTAA
This sequence comes from Aquilaria yunnanensis, assembly GCA_039654915.1. Lineage (NCBI taxonomy): Eukaryota > Viridiplantae > Streptophyta > Magnoliopsida > Malvales > Thymelaeaceae > Aquilaria > Aquilaria yunnanensis. The sequence goes on from CM077593.1 coordinate 32,481,549, forward strand.
CAGTGAGGATGAAATTGCTGAAGATAAAAGCTAAAAGCTATCATTGGATAACTTTTTCAAAACTCTAACGCTAATTGTTGATTGCTTATCCATTTTTTGTTATTGTGTACAACTTTTGTCTGTTACACTAATGAAATGCAGTGCGTTTCTGATGATGTTTATATTCTGCCTAATCTTTTTGCAGAAGCTGCTCAATCATGCCGACTTATTTTAGACACTATTGAGGCAGCATTGCCAGAAGGTCTGCCTGAAGCCTTATCCACTGATTGTAAACTACAAGAAATTCTGAACAAAGCTGTTGAGTTGCTCCCAGAGTTGTGGAAACTTGCAGGGGATATGCAACAAGCTATCTTGTCATACCGGCGAGCCCTCCTATATCGCTGGAATCTTGATCGAGAAACCAAAGCAAAGTTAGAAAAGGATTTTGCCATTTTACTTATCTACGGTGGTACTATTGCTAGCCCTCCGAACCTTCGTGTGCAGATGGGTGACTCTTTTGCACCCAGAAATAACATAGAAGAGGCAGTGCTTCTACTGTTAATTCTCTTGAGAAAATATTTCCTTGGTAGGATTGGATGGGACCCTTCAATTCTGCATCACCTTTCTTTTGCCCTCTCTGTTTCCGGGGAGTTGAGAACTCTAGCACACCAGGTTGAAGAGCTGCTTCCAGGGACCATAGAAAATAACGAAAGATACTCCACATTGGCTCTTTGTTATTACGGGGAAGGAGAGGACATGTCTGCATTGAATCTTCTCCAAAATATGTTGCATAATAGAGAGAATCCAGATTTTGTATTGGGTTTCTTGCTAGCTTCCAAAATTTGTGCAGAAAATTTGACTTCTATTGGAGAAGGGATGCGCTGGTCACACAAAGCAATCTCGAAATTACATGGCAAGTGTGACCGGATGGAAAGTAAAGCATACTGCTTACTTGGTACTCTCCTATCAGCTCAGTCTAGATTGGTTGCTTCTGGTTCTACTCAGTTCTTGAAGCAGTCTGAAGCAATTGAGGCATTGGAAACTGCCAATAAAATGATGAACGAAAAAGATCCATATATTCTTTTCCATGTTTGTCTCGAGAATGCTGAGCAGAGAAAATTGGATGTAGCCCTTACTTATGCAAAGCAGCTTCTGAGACTTGAAGCTGGAAGTAGCATTGAAGTGTATATTCTGTTGGCTCGAATATTCTCGGCTCAAAAACGGTTTATCTATGCAGAGAGTGTAGTTAATACTGCTCTAGACCAAACTGGGAAGTGGGAACAAGGAAAACTCCTGAGAACAAAAGCTAAACTTCAGGTGGCACAAGGCAGATTCAAAGATGCTATAGAGACCTATACTCATCTTCTTGCAGTTCTCCAAGTACAACGTAAAAGCTCAACTGCTGGGAGAAAGCTTCTCAAGGTAACTGGTTTCTTTCCATACTTAAACATAGCAACAATGATTCAATTGTCTAATGAGAAATGTTCCCAGATAGCATCTTTTAACTTGTTTGTAGAATAATAAGATTGTCTGTTGATACCTTGTTTTTCCACTATTTTTGCAGTCTAAGGTTGCTGCAGATAGAAGCTTGGAAATGGAAACATGGCATGATCTAGCCGATGTGTACACTAGCTTGTCTCGATGGAGAGATGCAGAGATTTGTCTTTCGAAATCTGAGGCCATAAATCCTTTTTCTGCCTCTAGGTGGCACTCCACAGGTAACTTTAACTTACAGTTTCTTCTCAAAGGGTAAATTGCAAACCCCTCCCCCCCCCCCCCCCCCCCCCCCCCCCCCCCGTTTGACCAAAGCTATACATTGCCTCCTCTATTTCTCAAAACCTAACACTTTACCCCCTACTTCCTTTACACTACCTTACCATGAGTTCTGAAACTCTAATTTAAATTGTCTGATAATTATGTTCCAGTAATTTCAAAATTTTAGATATTTTTTTTCATAGTTAATTGACATATGAAAAATATTGATTTACATTTACAGGGAGAAAATGTATTTATAGAGAAGAAAAATTGATTGTAAAAAAAATATATTTGGGAGATTTAAATTACTAGAAGATGACTATTATACAATCTAAATTAGATTTTTAGAAGTTGTTGTTGGACAGTGTAAAAGAAGTAGAGGAAAAATGTAGGTTTTCAAAAACTTGTGGAAGAAAATGTAAACTATTGATTTACATTTACCGGGAGAAAGTGTATTTATAGAGAAGAAAAATTGATTGTAAAAAAAAGGTATTTGGGAGATTTAAATTATTGGGAGATAACTATTATACAATTTAAATTAGATTTTTAGAAGTTGCTGTTGGATAGTGTAAAAGAAGCAGGGGAAAAATATAGGTTTTCAAAAACTAGTGGAAGAAAATGTAAAATATTGATTAACATTTACAGGAAGAAAATGTATTTATAGAGAGGAAAAATTGATTGTAAAAAAAAATATTTAGGGGATTTAAATTACTGGAAGATAATTATTATACAATTTAAATTAGATTTTCAGAAGTTGTTAGACAGTGTAAAAAAAGTAGGTGAAAAATGTAGGTTTTCAAAAACTAGTGGGTAAAGTGTAGGTCAAGTCAAACCAAACCTAGTGTTTATTGTAAGTTTCCTCTTCTCAAATTCATATAATATGGTTGTAGTTATATTATCAATTGTGTGAGATTGAAGTCCCGATTTGGAGCTACGTTTCTTGCCTCCAACATGTAAGATTATGATGTTAAAAAACTTAGTGCCATCGTTGTAGGCCTACTCTATGAAGCGCGGGGGCAGCTCCAAGAAGCACTAGGGTTATACAGAAAGGCATTAGACGTCGAACCCTGTCACGTTCCAAGCCTAGTGTCTGCTGCCTGCGTCCTCAGACAACTTGGGTGCGAATCAATGGCAATAATAAGGAGTCTACTCACTGATGCTTTGAGGCTGGACAGAACCAACTCTTCTGCCTGGTATAATCTTGGACTAGTATATAAGGCCGACGAGGGTGTGTCGCCATTGGAGGCTGCAGAATGCTTCGAGGCTGCCGCTATTCTCCAAGAAACAGCACCAGTTGAACCCTTCAGATGATTAGGTTTTGTGTTGGCTGGCAATCATGCTTTCGCTGCAAGCCACTTGTGATGTTTGAGGGTAAACTGTTGAACAGAGTAGCTGCAAATGCAGGTTGCTGTCGGTAAAAGCGAACGTATCTAGCTGCAGGGGTGGAGTTAGAAAATTTCTTGAGTGGAGGGAAGATTTATATGTTAAAAATATTGGGGGCAAACAACTATAGGAATGATAAAATTTGAGTTGACTCGATAACCTGGTAAAATATATCCAAACTCAAGTTGACCAGATCCAATTTTATCCAATTTGATAAAATGAAAAAAAAAAAACTCGAACTCAAATAATCAAAATTTAAAATGGCTTGAGCCTAAATTGACATGAATCTAAAATGACTTAAACTTGAGATTGGTCTAATTTGAATTCAAGATGACTCGATAATAAAACTTGATAAGATCTGATTTTAATGCTCATCCTAAATCTTAATTTTTTTTTTTATTATATTTCATATTTAGTAAGTCCTAAATATGAGACTTTCATGTTTAGTAATTTTCATGTTTTAGAATTTTCATATTCATTATATCCTATATTTAGGGAAAGTAACTTCTATTTTTTTGTATTTTCATACTTAATAAGTCTTATATTTGTAGAGGGACCTTCTATATTTAGTAGTTCTATTTTTTTTTTCTACTTTCATGTTTAATAATTCTCATATTTTGAGGGAGCATTTTTTATATTTAGTAATTTTCATTTTTTGAGGACTTTTATATTTTGTAAGTCTCATATTTGGGGAAGGGATTTCCATATTTAGTAAGTCTCATATTTAGATTCTTTCAAAATAAGTAACTTTTATATTTAGTAATTTTAATAATCTTGATTGGGGATGGTAGTGGGTCGGGTAAAATTCTTGATCCATGGATACCTAAACCACGAGTTGCAAGTATTTAGTAAAAATTATACCCGTCAATGCGGCATGGATTTTGATTTTTCCTAGTGAGTAGATCCATCACACCCGTAACTAGCCACAAATTTTCTTTTGTTTGTTAATAACTTAATTATAACTTATCAAAATAATAGACTAATATAAAACAAATAAATAAATCAAGTGATTAAAGTGTAATTTAACAAACATATAAACTTAAACCCTAAAATATGCCGTTGCTTGTCTACTTTTTTTCACTTATCTTCTTCATCCTTTTGCAACTTTGCTCATCTTTTGCCACTACTTCTTTTTCATCCCGTCCCTTACTTCTTCATCCTTCTGTCATCTTTTTTTTTTCTTCTGTTATCTCATCTTCTTCACCCATTTTTTTATCATAATCTTTACCTAATATAATTTTATCTCACCTTTCTCATCCCAGTTTTTTCCGGTCCACCAATCAACGATCTCACATCAGTTGAAATGCGCCTTCCCTCCATGTTACTAACGTTGCTAATCAAAGGAGAGATGAGGAAGGGAAGATTGAACTAGTCGCCACCATTATTCATGGGTGATCTGTAGGGAGCCCGTCACCTACCAATGGTAGGCGGACATCTTTTCTTATGCTAGGAGGACATCTTTTCTTATCCGTTAGGCCTAGTGGGAGGGCGGGTTGCAAGTGCACTAGCTCCGCACCCAATCCACCTCATTGCCATCCCTAATCTTGGTAGGCAATTGTCAAAATTACAATATTCATACCTAAACTTTTAAGTAGAGTGGAATAAGGTACCTAAATTTTAAAAATTTTCATTTAAGTCACCCATAAGAATTACAACATGAGTCCCTGAACTTTTTAAATCTTGCACTTTTACCCAAAAATTTTCAAATTTTACATTTTAGTCACTAATAGTGAACTTGATTTGCATTTCGTAGTAATTTCAAAGAAAATTCATTAGAACATAAGCATAGTAAAATTGACATAGTGTATGTCTGAGTAAGGATCTAAATGGTATGTACAGTAATAGTTAATGGATATGGGTCTAAAAAAAGGATCAAGTATTACCAAAATGTTAGATTACCTAAATATACACTAAACTATAATGAAAAAGATTTTTATGAATTTTTTATTAAATATACTAAAAAATAAAAATTAATTTAAATTAAATAACATAAACAAATCAAATTTTTGATTTAAATTTTAACAAAAAATTGGAAAAAAAAAATAAATCAATTAAATCATTTGGGCTATACACCAGTAACTTGAGTGAACGCAAAGGTCGACCTGAATTTCACCTAAAGTTATTTGAGACTGAAATTAACCATGTCATGTAGTGAACCCGAACCCAAATAAGCTTGTCTTAACCCAACTCAAAACTGAAATCAACAAAAACTCAAATAACCTGACCTGAACATGACATGGATTTGAATTCATACTAACCTAACTAGATATGAACCTGAATAACCTAACCCGAACCACTAAATTTCCATCTCTAAATAGTTATATATTTTAAAGAATTTTATGATTAAAATGGTCAATTATTATAAACTTATGTCTAATATATGTAATTTTTCTAAAATTGAGGGGAGGTAATTTCTCAACCCCATATGGCGCCTCCTCCCCTGCGCGGTGATAAAAAGGCGGGTAGTGGGCCAGGAGGGATGAGAGAGGATTGTTTCTTGTTTTCCTTGGGGATTAGTCAAAATAACACTTACCATATGGTTTTAAAATCTACGTTTATCCCATTATTTTGTTTTAGAGTCATGATATGACGAGAATTGTGATGGATGCGTGATGCATGAAATCCACAATTGATGACAGGTTCGTGCTGGTAACAGGTGGTTACCTTATAGTAACTTTTTCTTTTAATTACTAGTGGTGCAAAAAAGACTACTTTTCATTCACGATAATTTTAATTTATAATTTACTATAAAAATTATTAAGTGATTAAAATTAATTAGAGAACAGTCACATTTATAACAAGGAAAAAACAAGTAACTTATGATCCGAATTTATATTGTGTGTTTGGAGGTAGAAAGTAATTTTCATTTTTATTTTTTGTTATCTGTTTTCAATTTTTATATACAATTTTTAATTTATTTTTCAGAAAACATATTTAGTTTTTTTTTTAAATTAAGTAAAGATGATTACATGTATAGACACACTACATTGAAAAAGTTCAGTTTCTTAGTTGAAAGTTGAAGGAAAGCTTGTGAACTATAATAGAATATTTTCCTAAGTATATCAGTTTCAAAAGTAAAAATGAATAAACTTGAAAAATTGCCCCAAGCTTTTTGCTCTCTGCTACTTAAGCTCCCAATTTTTCTATCCTTTACATTTGCATCACCATCTCTTAATGGTACAAGATGGGCCGACCCGGGCTGGGATTGGATCTGCTGGTCCTAGGCCTAGGTTCATAGGGACCGGGCACAGTTAGGCTGTTGGCGTGCTGGTCCTGGTCCGGTCCTAACCCAGTCCTAGGCCTTTTTTCAAAATTTTTTTTTGTAATTTTTTGGAATAAATTTTCACTTAAAAATTATGATTAGTAATTTTACTAAGAGTAAAACACCACTCGATAATGTCAATTTTATTAATTTCAAAGCCAAACGACACTTACATAAGTTGGAACAGGCCTTACAACAAAAAATGGTGAAACATTCCAAAAAATTGAAATTAAAAAAAACTTATGATCTATATTCAGCAGCATAATCAAACTGGATACAAATTATAAAAATGTAAGAGTCTACCTCATCGGCGTTTTCATTGTCAAAGCTCTTTTGGTCTTGTAGTCATAAGGAAGCAAGACCTCAATAACAGTTGCAGATACACACCTCAACGGCATTAGGTGACAACCTTGCTTGTTTATGAGAAACAACACGTTTTCCCGTGCTGAAAGCCGATTCGGAAGCAATGGTTGAGACGAGAACAACTAGAACTTCCTTTACAATGATGGACAGTATTGGAAATTTATTGCTCATCACTTTCCACCATTTCAAAATGTCGGTCTCACTATTCTCCCACACAAAGTTGAGATATGTGTCAACTTCACTAAGATTGAAGGATGTAGACCAAGGTCGTTTAAGTAGTTGTTCGGCAGGATTGAATACTACTAAAGCCGATGATAAAGAACCTTCGACAGTATCGAAAGTACTGCTCCCTATCTTGTCTTTATGTCGGCCGACGTAAATTTTATATAACTCACGCATATGCTCCTCAAGAGTAGCAGTTATGGCAAGAACAGATATATGCAACATATCTAAAAAACTATAATAGTCATATAGTAGTTGTTGTGTGCCTGTGATTCTAATGGTTGGGTCGAGTGCAAATGTAAGTAAATAAATGGGGGTTATATCGTTGAAATACGAAATCCACTTGTCTTTCATGGCTTTAATCGTGTCTTTTAAAAACTTCTCATATTTGTATTATTTTAAAATCCATGCAATATTAACCAAATACATTAACACTTTTTGAGAAATGGATAGTAAACACCGGAGTAAAACATGGTGGCATTGTAAAAATATCGTAGTACGGCGACTACTTTTGGAAGTTTATCTAACATCTTTTGTTTCAGAATTGTTTTTTTTTTCTTCATATTTATAAAACATGTCATATATGGAGAAAATGGAATCGCATCCATTAACATCTTGTAAGTCGAGTTCCATCGTGTTGGACAATCAAGTTTAAAATGTTTCCAACTAAACTGGAGGCCATTTTCAAGATAATAAGCCTTAAACTCTTTTGCAACTTTCGACCTTGACTTTAAATAATGGATTGCCCACTGAATATGAGTGATTTCGGTGCTCAATACATTAAGGCCTTTTTGAACAACCAAGTTTAAAATTTGACAAATACATCGTATATGAAAAAATGTAGCGCCCCTAACAGGTTTTAACGATTCCTTTAATGTCTCAGCCGCGACATTATTGTTGGATGCATTGTTAAATGTTATGCTAAAAATCTTGTCATAACAAAAAAATTCTTTTAAAGTTTCAAAAATAACTTGGTATATGTTTCAACCGGGATGATTGACTTCCATCCACTTAAATGCAATGATATATTTTTGAATGACCCAACTATCATCGATCCAATGTGCAATCACACAATAATAATCTTGTCCTTATGGTGAAGTCCACATGTCATTAGTAAATGAAGCAAAATGATCAAGAGCAGAAAAACATGCTTGTAAGTTCAATTTACTGGCTTCATATATTTTAAATGCTTTTCTCCTGGCAGTAGTCCTAGATGTTCTTTTAAAAGCCGGGTTTAATTGTAATTTTATCCATTTTTGCATGTGCCTATTTTCAGCTTGTATGAATGGTTTTTCAGTCAACATCATCCATTCTATCATGCCTTCCCTACAATTTTGTTGATTAAATAAAACAATACTTGATATGCCTGCAGAACTCCCAAGCTGCATTTGGCCGCCGGTATTACTAGCTCTATCCGGGCAGAGGTTCGGATGCTTATGTTCCATGTGCCATTTGATTGTTCCTATGCCGGCGTTCTTCTTGTGAACGAGCTTCATCTTGCAATGTTTACATTTTTCAAATCGCGCCTTATTCTCATACACTTGATCGAAATGCTCCTAAACCCATGCAGTGAGCCTCCCTGATTTACCTTGACTTTCAAATTCAGGTTGGTAGCTCATCGAGGTGGGTTCCAAGCCATTGCCTCCACCAACATTATTGGACAGAGTCACATCCACCTCCTCGACGTCATCGTCGGAAAGTTGGTCATCATCGCCCAATTCATATTGTGTCATGTCAATTTGTTCGTCGTCATCAGTTTGTTGAATGTGGACCCCACGGCTCCCAGGTCAGGACATGGAACAAAAACTGACCTCAACCTTGTCACGCGAGATGAAGAGCTTTGGGTTTTTCCCTTTCCCTTGGATGCCATTTGTGCAAGAATTAATTGAGAAGATGAAGAAATTTGAAAGTAATGAAGGAAATATTAAAAAAATAGCAAGAAAATAAGCTTGGGAGCTTGAGGAAATTGAGAGAATGTATTAGAAGAGGAGAGTAGAGCTTGAGATTGGTGTGAAGAAATGATGCAAATGGCCTATCTATTTATAGGAGAGAGCCTTTTTTTTTTTTTAATTAAAAAACCCTTAGAATATAGTTGTTGAGGGGGGGGGGGGGAAGTAATTATGGGGTTAAAAAAAATATAGTGCAAGCTGTTATAGGGATCTGGAGTGTAATTAAACTAATTTTTTGAAGAATGAGCCATTGGAGCACTTTTGACCATTGGGGACTAGACCTGATTGGTCCCGTGCCGGTCCTCGTTGCGTGCCAGGCCCACCTCCGGGCTGGGCCATGCTAGCCTACTTAAGATCTCCTCTTTGTTTAGGCCCATATTTGCCCCACCTTTACCCGTGCTTTAGTTGGTCTCGTGCCGTGCCGGGTTTGACCCGTTCATAGGCCGTGTTTGACTCGGGCCGGTCCCGACCTAGCCCTTTGAACACCTTTACCATCTTTGTCATTCCAAAACATGTAAGATTCGCCGCCGATTCTACTATCCAATTGCTCCAATGCCACTATATTGCTTCTGGATATCGTTTCATGCCCTGAGGCTAGTTTAGTCACTTGTAACCAAAGGAGAGAAGAGAGAAACGAATGATCCACGAAAACTAAAGCGTCTTGAGAGACAGAGGCTGGTCGGTGGCTTATGAGAAGTTCCATTACCTTATTAGCATGACTGCAACGGAGAGAGGTTGGTTGATGACGGCGGCAAAGAAAAGATTGGTTTATGATGGCAACGGCGAAAGAGGTCTGACTTCTGATTTAGGGCAGTGAGAGTATAAATGAACGAAGGCAAAACAAATTGATTTTTTCAGGGCCTAAATCCACAACTCACCCCCCAACTTTGTTGACTCAGACACTAAACCCCTTCAGCAATGACTCAGGGCAACTCAGCCCCCAAACTTTATAAACTCGGACACATTACCCCTTCCATTTGATGGAAATGTTCTTTTTTGTTTCCAAGAGACTTACATGACAATAACATTGAACAAGATAACTGAACTTGGCATTTTAACATATTACTATTTGAGAGGTTGTTTTCCTTTGCATCTTTGTATACAGGAAGTCAGAGTGTTCCTTAGGAAATTTGGAGTATCTTCAGTATGTTAATTAAAACTGCATAGGAAGACGAACTATCAAACAAAAATTGCTAAAATGCCAAATTCAACCTCCTTATTGAATGTTACTATCATTTAAGCCCCTAAAAATGAAAAAGAATATTTTCATCAATTAAAGGGGGTTATGTGTCACAGTTTACAAAGTTTAGGGGCTGAGTTGTGGATTTAGGCCATTTTTCAGATATGGAAAATTGGTAAAACAATAGCAATAGTGTTTTCCAATTCTTCAAAATGTGGAAAATTGTTTTCGTAGAAAATAGAAAAAAAAATTTAGCCACTAAACATATTCTCTTTTCGTTTTTCAATTTTTAGAAATTTTTTTAGAAAACTTAGAAAATTTCCTAGAACTAAGCAGGTGACTAAAGAAGGGCTAAGGGTCTGTTTAGTTATGGAGAATTCTCCAATTTTTCTAGAAAGTTTTTCTGAAAACTAGAAAATGAAAAACATGTTTAGTAAAAGAATTTTTTTTTAAAATTTTCTTGGAAAATAGTTTTCCATTTTATGAAGATATGGAAAACAATTTTTTTGTTGTTTTCCCAATTTTCTAACAACTCTTTCTCACATCTTTTTCTTTCTCGATCTTGTAATTTCTACTCTCGCAATTGCAGCATCTTCATTGCCTCTGCCATGCACAAATCTCCCTTTGCCTTCACTACCTGACCAACCTCCTTGCCACCATCGCCAGGCCAAGGTTGTTGAACTCTTCAAGCCATCGACCAGCCTACATCGCCTGACCAGCATCTTTCTCCCTCCGCAATCAGATCATTAAATTTTCTTATTTTTCCTTCAATTACAGGCAACTACGCTGCCTTTGTGAATAAAGCGAACTTGGAGAAGTAATAGCAGCAGCATTGGAGCTTTGGAATTATAAAATCGATGGCGGAAGTGGGATGGTAGTGGAAAATGGTGGAGGTGCTGGAAATATCATGCGTTGGTGGTGCAAACATAAGGGATAGAAGATGTTGGAGCCTAAGCTGTAAAGTGCAAAACATTGGGGATTGACTTCCACATTTTATATTTTGGTTTTGAAGCTGATACACTTAGGAAATACTCTATTATAGTGCACTAACTTTCCTTTAGCTTTCAACTAAGGCATTGAACTTTCCAATGTAATGTTTATATATATATAATCCTATTTACTTATTTTAGAACAACTAAACATGTTTTAAAAACATACTTTAGAAAATTGTTTATAGAAAATGAAAAGGAAAATTGTTTTCTACATCCAAACGTCATCTAAGTTTTTTTGACAATGCTACCCTCAATTGCAGTAGAAAAAATAAGGGACATTTGGATAATTACTAGTGTCTTGATCCTTTGTCAACTCTAGAACTTTGTGCTACCCTCAATTGCAAGATTTACAAGGGCTAGGTATAGAATGGTAAATAAATCATTGAGAATCAGTTGCTTGCCTTGATTGCTCCTATTCGCCGGGAGGAGATCCATCAAGTTGTCTTCAAGATGGCTTCGTGTAGGGCACCTGGAGAGGTTGGCTTCCAAGGTCTTTTCCAATATTATCAAAGTTGGGTTTCTACCTAGAGGTGTTTTGGTTTTTCTAGTCTTTAAATTTGTAAAAGTCATAAAATTATAAGATTATACTAAAAGGCTCTTAGAAAAGGATGAATAAAAATATGACCATCTAAATTATCTTAGGGAATTCATATACATAATGTTTTCACTTAATAATATTCTAAGATCATAAAAAAGTGTCATGCCATGAACATAAAATGCATTAAAGATAAGTTTCACAGTCCTAATTCATAATGAGAAATTAAAAACACTTCAATAATTTAATGAAACAAATAGAACATCATGACCAATAGCAATATATTAATATTATCATCTTTAAAGTTTATAACACTATTAAAATTTTCTTAATTCTCGACAGATACTTTTCTGATGACTTACTGACATTGGAAATTTCCAACAGATGGCCATCGAAAGTTGAAAACTGTCCAGTGTAATTTTTTAATGGCTAGCCATCAGATATTTTCTGACAAGCTTTTCTCCACCTAAATCGTCCGTGGGAATGAAATATTTTAAATTTAATTTTTCCAACAGATGTTTTCCGATGGTTCCATTGGAAAATCCAATGACTAGATGTTGGAAAATTTTCTAGCCACATTTCTACTCAGTCAAAGAAAATACCGCTCAAAATTAGCCGCCAAAATAAAATTTTTTGAATTCTAAATTTCCAATGTCTATCTGTCAAAAATTGAAAAATTTCTGCCGAAATATCCAACTAAAAATTTTAATTTTTCCTTTTAAATTTAACTTTTCCCTCATTTCTCACTATTATAAAACCATCTTCTATCAAAACCTTATATTTTTTTCTCTCCCTTCTTCTTTCTTGTTCTCATAAAATTTTCTCCTCCTTCTCCTTCCTCCACTCTCTTCCCTATCATTACCTTATTCTTTCTCTTTCTTCTTCTTCCTCCCTCCTATTTCTCACCATTTTCTATTTCTTTTTATTATTTTTATTTTTCGTCCTTCCTATCTTTCTCACCAATTTTATGCCCAAGGGTGGTTTAAGTGCAACTGGTACAGACCTTGGGATCAAACTACATGTTTATGGGATTGGGAGGCTATGTTTGTAATTAATTCTATGAGAAAACAAGAGTTGAAAATTGATGGTTTTGAGTCCAAAACTTCTAGCACCTTGAAAGCTGGAGACAACTTTAAATTAGGCCATTTAAGGGGCTACCATTTGCAACCTTGGAAAAACATTTATTTTTTTAGGGAAAAAAAATTCTGCCGGCTATCCATTGGATTTACTGATTGTCACCATCAATTGGATTTTCTGACGGTTGCAGTTGAAAACCTTTTTTTAACGTATTAAAACCCAATGCACATCTTTTTGACAGCTATTCGTTAAAAATGGCATTTTCCAACGGCTAAATGTTGAAAATTATCCTCTTTCTAGTAGTATACATTCACTTGCCATTTCATCATTTAAGAGGTCAAACTTATTTAAGCAAATACTTGTACCATCATTGGCATTTGCTCCATCTATATTCGTATCTACATAAATTTAATACCTAAGATTATCAAAGCCATAGTGAACAAGAACAATCAAGGGACACATAATGTCAGAGATGCTACACAAGAAAACTTGAAGAATTGGGATTATGGTGATCCCACTCTTGATTGTAATTAGCTAAGTCATTGTTCGTAATACATTAAAACTTTCATGCTACTAGTTCTTTAACCTAAAGCAAAATCATATGCATGCTTAACTTGTTGCAAGATAAAAACAAGCATTAAAACAAAACACTTGCTAGCTTGGGCATTAAAAAAATGAAGAAAACCACAACCAAAATCAATAAAATAATAAGTTATCCCATACTTTAAACAAAGAATGAATGTACAATAGTTTACACTTTTGTAGATCCAAATGCAAACTAATGTGTTTAATGCATACTTGAAAATCTTCTTTAAGCTTTTGTCATTATTATGAGGCATAACCTAGAACACCAGAGTACAAATTATTAACTATTTGAGATCAATGACTAAACTCCAAATTGAGCTCATTTACCCAAATGTAGAGAGCTCTGCAATGTTTTTATGCTTTTTCTTTGCTTAGCCATTATTAGAGCTGTGAAACAACTTTAGTTAGTACATACAATGACTAACTATAAAACTTAGAATTGAATTTAGATTCAAATAACTTGTACCTACAACAAACCAAAACTTACACCAAAAAACTTGGTGTCATACTCATAAATAACATATTTGCACAATATGAAAGTAAGAGTGTGAGAATATGGTGATTCACAGTAAAAGATTTCTTACTTCTTAACTTGCAAGAAAAATCTTAGGACAAGTATAAGTTAATTATATACAACTTAATGTAAGCTCAAAATGTTCCAAGGTTTTAACTAATGGCCATTAAAAAATGTTCTGTTATAACCTTAACCTAGTTCTGCTTCTTTGCAATAACTTTGTTTTTGCCTTAGCAAGTTTTGCCTGCTACTTTCTTTAATTTCTTTTATTATATTGTACAGGAGTCTCACTTAATCTTAGTGGCTTAACTTTCCAAGCACGGTGGCTTAGCTAGGGCACTTTTGAGGTTTAAGACCTCCTTTAGACATACACTACTTAAAACCCCTTTATCTTACTTGAGCCTTAAGCCCATTTCTTGTCCACTTATTAATCCCTTAATAAATGCATTTAAACAACTTATGAGTGGGTTTGATAACTCAAATAGACTTCTAAACATCTTAGAATAGGCCTAGGATCAATTCCATATCAATAAGATTCCAATAGGATCCTTCGAACTAATGGCCAAATGCCCATAGGTGCTGCGGCTTGGGTTGAGGTTGCCTCCTAGGGCACCTTTTGGTGCTGTGGAATCGGGGGCTCCCTTGCACCTCATTTTCATTCACTCCAAGTGCCCCCCTTTTAGCCCCTAATAACTTCCCATGGCCAATTCAACTCTGTCTCAACCTAATCCAACATTTATATGAATGCTAGAATATGTTGTAACGAATTTATTTAAACACTTGGGAACTTGAAATCTCTTACCTCAAGTAAGATCACAAGCCAAGAACATCCATATCCACAATCAAGAACCACTTAAGCAATCTCCTCTAAGTTCAATGTTATAACTTGATCTTAGCCTATCAAATGGATTACCAAGCATCAAGAATACTTAATTAAGATTCAGTTTGAGAAATAAAACCTGGAAATAGGGCAGGGCTTCAAGACCAAACAAAGCTTCCTTGGGCCTCTTATGCACAATTAGCTTAGTAGCTTAGAATTCCAACTTTAGGGACTGGAATTATCAAGCTTAGAAATGAGTTACCCAACCTACCTACACGTCTTTTGAGCAATAAAACATCTTCAACTCAGTCTAGTTAGGGATTGAAGGCTTACCATGAACAAAAATGTAGCTCCCGCAAGCCCAAGCAAGCTTCAACAAGTCATTTTACACCAAAGACCTTTGGATTTGAGCTCTCTTAAGGCAGGGTTGTGGGAGGAACGAAAATAGGACTTCTTTGGGTAAAAAATGGCGTTACTTTGGGAGAGATAAGGAAGAAGACCAAGGCCCAGTTTGGATCAATTTAATAGGGTGGAATTAACACATTTTTTGGCCCAATTGATCAAAATGTTTTCATTTTGCCCCCCAAAATGCCAGTAAGTACACTTTTTACCACATCTAGCTATTAACCTTAAGCTGGGACGTTTCTTATCCGAGACAACGGAGTATGGTGGTGCATGGTGTCAATGGACGCTGAGGCAATGTGATCGAGCGGTCGCAGGAGTGGGCTGGCTAATAACAGAAAGATTAGAAGGGCACGATTTTGGAAGTGTATGGTGAATCGATAAGGGGAGCGGGCAGTAGGGCAAGATCTAGGAATGGAGTGGTGATTTGATGATGAAAGTAGGCAGGAGGGAAGATTTAGATGTGGTTTGGGGATGGTAGGGTCTGGGGCAGTCAATACGATCAGGACGTGTTTGTGTGAAGGCGGAGTCAGGGTAGGGGTTGTAGCGGTGGGGTCGGGGCAAGGTGCGATTGTGGGGTAGGGGCAATAGTGGGGTCAGGGCTAGGCGACAATGACAGGGTTAGGGGTTAGGGGTGATGGCAGGGTAGGGAACAAGTGTGATTACGGGCTGGGGCGGCAGGGTCAAGGATAGGGGCTACGTTGGCGGGGTCGGGGCAAGGTGTGACTGTGACTTAGGGGTGATGGCAGGGTCCAGGCTATGACAACGACAATAGGGTCAGGGGTTAGGGGCGATGGCGAGGTAGGGAACAGGTGAGACTAGTGGTTGGGGCGACGGGGTCAGGAGTAGGGAGGTGTCAATACAGGCAACTTCAAGGAGGATTTTGTATTCATTTTAAATTTGAAGCATAAAACATGTTAATTCAAATGTATTAATTAGAAATGAACAAGCAGGAAGTCTTGCTTCTTATCTTTTAACCTTTATTGCTTATTTATGTAATAAGCCCCCAAACTTAAGCTAGTTGCTCACTTAGGCCTCTCGGTCTCAAAAGTTCTTGAATTCTCATGAATAAATTTGGAACTAGAAATCAATATAATGCTTAATTCCACATTCCATTCTCATTCATGACACAAAACGGGGTTTTACGTTAAAAATTATGATTTTACCCTTCTTTGCCTACTTTGCTCAAATTACTGAAATAACACCTTTTTTGCTACATGAACCTACGTTGATTAATTCTTGGCTTGAATATGGAGTTCCAAAGCATTAGAAATTAGGCTTAAACTTACTTACCTTTGTGATTTAATCTTAGGTTTTGGAGAGCCATTACACATAAAACCTGGGAAAAAAAACAAAGGAAGATTTATGGTTTTTTTTTCTTTTGTAGTTATCTTTATTTTTTCTTTGTATTACTTTAACTCTAAATGGGTTAGGTTTGATCGTATAAAGATTGATTTTGCTAATAGATTTATATATTTTTTGCTCGCTATCATTTTATAGCCAATTTAAGTAATTCAAACCTAACAATGTAGAAATATATACTCCTAACTTTTTTAAGTTTCTAAGACTAAAGTCAAGAATATACCAATTTCTACCGATATATAAGTTTTTACTAAGACTTGAGATATTTTTTTCTTTTCAGAGTAAGAGAAATTTAAGTTTGAAAGACTCAAGGTTGGATTTTAATAATCATGGTTCTTTCTACCAAGCAAATTAGGATAACAATTGTGTGCTGCTTAATAGAGTTTGAGTTAAAAGCTTTCCAACGAGCCACCTTGATGAAGCTCTTTAACTCCACTTTAATCACGTTTATTCCCAAGGTGCCTTAGCCTAAGAGAATGGATCACCTTTGCCCTGTAAGCTTATTTAACGCACGTGTTAAAGTGATTTTCATAATCATTGTCCAGCACATTCGGCCTGCCGTTTGAGTCCCGAATTTCCCCAACTTATAATGGATTTCAAAAGTTCACTTTAAGGACATGTTATGAGTTCATCCTCATCTTCCGAGTTGGAAATCATCCCATCTCTCGTTGGCAGGGTATACTACTCTTGTCCAATGAATGACTTGGAAGATTTGTGTGATCTTTAAATCCAAATTGTACTTCATTATTAATTTAATAAAGTTATGCTTTTCTTCTTCATACTATGATATCCCTTAGAACTATATCATATATAGATTATGAAGATCATGCCATATAAGACTTAATCTATCTTTGTAATTTTTAAAAAGTTATTCACAATCTATGAGAATATGTATGGGTTAATTGCCAAAAATAAATTCCATGTACAACGTTACCATATGTGATAAAGAGATTTGTCTTAGTCACTAGAATAATGATTCCTAATATATAGCTGAATATTTGAATAAGACCAAATAAATTACTCCTAGACCTTTACTTGTTGAAAATAGAGTTAATGTTATTTTATTCTGTAGACATCAAAATAATATAAACTTAAATTTATACATTATGTTATCGTGATATGTCAACTAATGATGCCAACTATTGGATATATTTGGACATGTTAAATTACATGAATATTAACATGTTAAGGCACATCAGAGAAGGGCCAATGTGCCAACCTGGGTTTGCAGCTAGTTTTTCAGATTTTTCTAGTTTATTTCGTTGCTTGTAAGTATATTAAAGACATATTTTGCATGTGCAAAAGTTGCACACGTTTTCTACTTATTTTGGGAAAGTTTTGAGTGTTAGGACTCCTAAACCTAGGAGAATTTGTATCTTAACCTAGCTTAGGACTTCTAGTTCTTTTAGGACTTGTTCCATTCAATCTTTATACCTTTAAACCCTATAAATCAGGCCCTCGTACGCTGTTTTCAACACATGTAATCATTAATAAAGTTATTTGCTTGAGAGTTTTTCTTCTTAGTTCTTATTGAACTTATTTTTAGCACATGAGAGCTTAACTAGTTTCTTTATGTGTTTTGCTATACTTCTCGTTTCTATTCACAGGTTGAATAGGAGTGAGGGTTTCTTAGCTCTTGGATTGTTTTTTTTTTATGGAGCTTCATAAGCATCTTGGGGCATTTCTTGGTCTTATACCAGTGAGGTTCCTATCAAATTGCGTTTTTTATTATTTGATATTGTCTACTTAATTATAAATATAGCCTATCTACCAATGTTATTTAGGGATGTGTATTAGAAATTGTTGTCCATTTGTTGAATAAAGTTCCAACTAAGTCAATCCTGAAAACTCCATGAGTTATGGATCAATAAAAAACAAAGTATAAGACACTTAAAAATCTAGGACTATCCTACACATGTGAGGAAACAGAAATTTATGAAGTTGAAATTGATGGCAGAGGGTTAGGCCTCCGCCGACCACTAGGGCGGACCATGGTGGTAGTATTGTCCCTTTGAACGGCGCATTAACGGGCGGCGCGGAGCCTTGAACCCGAGACCGCAGGGATTTACACCCTCCTAGTGGTTAGACGCGACCCACTCCGAGTGGGTGTAAATCCCTGCGGTCTCGGGTTCAAGGCTCCGCGACGCCCGTTAATGCGCCGTTCAAAGGGACAATACTACCACCATGGTCCGCCCTAGTGGTCGGCGGAGGCCTAACCCTCTGCCATCAGAAATTTAGAACAAAAATATGCGTATTCGTAGGATACAAAAAAAAACACTACGGGTTATTATTTTTGTAATCCAAACAAATAAACTAGTTATTATTTTTTTAATTAAAACAAACAAAAAAGATGTTCATAAGTAGATATGTGATTTTTATGGAAGATAATTTTGTGGTTGGCTCTAATAACGACAATGATAATGGGATTATTTTAGAAGCGCTAACCAAGACATATGATGATACTACTTTTGTTGATAGTACTCAAATTAACACTCCTTTATATCTTGCTTGTAAGAGTCATAAGATTGTTCGTCCATCTCAAAAGTTGACTCTTCTAAGTGAGTCATTTATAATAATTTCAAAAGATTATGAACAAGATCCTACAAGCTATGAAGCAGCAATGAAGAATGTTAATAAAACGGAGTTACGTGACCCGGATAGGATAAAAAAAATTAATTAAGGGACCTAGGTGAAATTTACTCACTCTAACCGTTAAGTGTCATGGAACAATTCTTCCCAGCCTTTCCCAGTAATCGAAAATACTGTCACCGAACGGACACGAAGGGAAGTTTAACATCCAAGTTAAAACTGCATCATCAACCAGTACAATATGCTGACCAAGTCTGACTCCGTAAATAACACTAATTTGGTGGACACAGATGATGACTTTGTCCGCATAAATTACAGAGGTTACACCTATGATAAGTGCCTCCATAATGCAGGTCGATCTCTCGAAACAATGAGAACACGAGATGCTGAATAATCAAAAGACGGAGAATATAAGTCATCCGGGCCAATGACTTCTCTAACATTCTCCGAAGTAGAAAGATTACCAATGAGCGATTGGAGCCCGTTATCCTTCAAGGCATCAAACACAAAGAGTCCCAGTCGATTTACACCCATGACATAGTCTGTGCTCCCCCATACCTGTGTTATTGCTGAATGATGCTGGTTTGTATTGGACTCTTGGGAAGAGTAAGTGCAGAAAAGCCGTTGCTTGCGCAATGAGAATTGCTGCACCTGACTAGTAGTCTGGTTGTTTCCAGCTGATCTCATATTGCAGCCAAGGAAGACCGAATCTCCGCGGGAGAAAACTGACTGCGCATTGACACCAAGTTTTGGTATTTTTGCACCTACTCCAGATGGGTGGCGGAAGTCCAAGATATTGATAGAATCAGCAGTACAGAAGACACCATCGTTTCCTTCAGCTTCAGATGAACTTACCCTGCAACTCGGACAATATGCAATCTTGGACTTGTTAGTGACAAATGTAGTGCACCAGACAGACTTACCAAAAACCACCATAGTGCAACTCAACAACTTAAATATTTAGTGAAGTGAACAAATTCACCTCACATGAGATTTTTGACTTTAAATAACACTTAGAGAAAGCTATCATATAGTGGTAAAAGCATACTTTCAAGAAAATGAAGAGCAAAATTGAGGAAAAGTTCCCACCTTTGCCTAACACCGCCACCTATTTCAGCATCAGTGTTGTTGATATGAAGAGCTGATATTTTTTTACCAAATGAAGGAACAGATATTAGTGCCTGTGGATGCTGAGAGTTCACATCCCATACAGAAACCATGTCCATTTCAGCTACTACTATCTTTCCTCTGTTTCGCCATTGCAATGGACTTGAATAGTCCATTGCCAGAACAGGCTTCTGAACCTCCCACTTCATTATTTGTTCTCCATCTCGGATATCATATGCTTTAACTATATTCTGAGAGCTGGCTGTCTCTATGATAAGTGGACCACATGGCCTATACCACCATTGCCTAGTCTCTGTCAACAATTTGTCGGACATAACATTTCTTCTGTACGTCATGTTACTTTGAAGTGGACCAAGCACATTCCTCGAAGTTGTAACTCCACTGTCAATCTGGCAAGCACGCAAATCTTTAGAATAGAAATCCCAGGAACAAAATCCTGATTCCAAAGAATTCCCAGCAGATGCAGCCACAACATATCTCCCAGAGCAACCATCAGCAGAAGGAGCACGGATAATCCAACAATCTCTCCATATGTTAGGTGATAAACCTGTGGGAGGCTTGTAGACTGACTTCTCCTGGAACAACAGTGAAAATAATTAGGCAGTTGAACACCAAAGGGTCCAAACTTCTAACAGATTAAATGAATCCTAACTTCTTTTGAAGGATTTTTAAGCATGAGAGCTAGCAGATTCATAGGCCAAGAATAAAAACTTTAGCTCTAAACAGGGGCAATAAGACATACCTCAGAATTTGCAATGTCATAATAAGAACAAGAGCCATCACCATGGGTGAGAAGAACAGCCTCACCTTCTGAGACAAACCATCCCCCTGTAGCAATCTTGTGGCCTATTTCATTAAGCTGATGAATGCTGGTATTTTCAATGTCGTCATCAATTGCAATTTTGTGCCCACTTTCCTGATCATCAAAGTCCTCAAGCCTTTCATCAGTGGTGAGAATTGGATCAGCACCACTCCTAACATCTAAGATTTTGGAAGAACCCTCAGCCAGGGATCTGCCAGTCCCATCCATCTCATAAACTTCTAACTGTTTTGAACAGCCTTTATATTGCTCCTTATCAAGTGAAGCCAAAAATTCTAGAGCTATGGGGTTATCATCTATTGGGTTCAACAGTTTCTTTTCATCCTCAAATTCACAGGTAGATAATGCAGAATTTGAAGGCTCTCGGCTTTCAGACATTCCTGATGAGGCCTTCACTGATGTTCGATTCCGAAGCAATTTATGATGTGGGAACAATCTAGCCTCCAATTCTTCACTACTTAAACCTTTAACTGAGATTTTCTCATCACCTATGTTTCTGCTCTGCCTCGTCTCAACAACTTTGGAATCTTGCACATCACACGCAGAACTTTTCACATCACCAAGTTTGCCATCTGAATCATCAACAACATGATTCACAGCCATCTCAATCCCAGAAATCTTCTCCTGAATATCAGAAAGTATCAACTTCGATGCATTAGGATTATTCATTTCCAGCATTTCCTTAGTCTTCTTAATGTCCGAAGCTATTCTTTTCACTTTCCCTTCTAAAAAAGCAAGCTTCTCGTGAAGTTTGCTGGGAAACTTCACAGCAGCTGGTGAGACAGCAACTTCCTCATCGCCATTCTTTTCATTATCATTAGAGACAGCCAATACCTTCAAATCACTCAAGGACGCGTCTCTCTCTGCCTTTCCAGTTTCATCTTCAAACTGCAACCCAGAGTTACGTACACCATCAGATTCCTCATTAGCCCCAACTCTAGATCTATGATTTGAGCTTAAAATCGGACAATTACTTCCATTATATCCCTCGGAAACACTGCTAGCACCACCAAACCCGCTTGATTGGACCAAATCCGAGCCCAAGTTATCAGCTTTTTTACAGTTTCCCTTCAAAGCCCTACACCCAACTGTTTTTTTCTCATTCCCCTTCACTTTCAAGATCAAATTTTGACCGAACCCTCCCTTATTTTCTTTCCCCTCTTTTCCATTTTCCTCTCTCCCGTTTGTTTCCCGAGACAATTTCTTTTCCCGTTGGGCAGAAGAAGCCTTAGAACCTCTGTCCCTTCTCGGATCGGAGAAAACCCTAACGAACTCAGATGGGCTGGGGCTCCTACCTCGTGGCGCCGTTGACGTGGACCAGCGCACCCGTCCTTCACCTTCTCCGGCGGCCGCCGCCGACTTATCTACCCGCTGCACCGGACGCATAGATGGCTTCTGCGTTGCGACGGAAGCACGAGTAAGACTCTTAGGCCGGGGCTTTTCCTTGCCGGAGGATGAGTTTTGGAGCGTCAGATTGGAGACCAGAGTTAGGGGTTTTGATGTTTTTTGGTTGGCATCGAACGGGTCTCGTTGCTGGCGAATTGAAACAGCTGACATACTGATTTTTTTTGTATAGGACGGAGAAGGGAAGGATGATTGGAATTAGGTTTTTTGGGTTTGAGAATTTGAAATTGAAAGTGCTTTGCCTCGATCAGCGGAACAGTTTTACGACTTTTTAACGCTCCCGTTTGGCATCGAGCGGGAAAGGAAATAAGACGCTGCTAGGCGAGGATTTAAATCTTGTGTCATAGTACCGTTTTTTCGGTGGTTGGTACAATATTAACATCGTGTTTTATCATATGAGATTAGAGGTGGGAATCGGGCAGGACTGGCCGAGACCGTTCGGTTCTCGGGCTGGTCGTGGATTTGGGTTATGAGGACTAGGTTTGGTCTGATTGTAGGTGGGGCGGTTTTGAGCTGGGTCTGGGGCGTGGTGGGGTAGGTTTTTTTTTATTTTTTAAATATATATATATAAAATAGAACCATTATTAATTATATAAGTCATAAATATTTTTAAGAAAAAACACCACCTTTAGTGTAGTTTTATTAAGTTAAAAAACCAAACGGCACTTACAAATAATCAGAACGGGTCTTATATTTTGAAATGGCAAAAACGTTCCGGAAATGATAAATAATAGAAACCTATGATTTGTGCTGAACAACATAATCAGATCAAATATAAACTACATGTATGATTGAAAAAAAAAAATTCAAGTCTCAGTATCGGATATTACCTTCGCATCCTAACTCTTTTGCTCTTGCTATCGGAGTGCTGTGAGGCCTCAATCTTGGTTGCACAAGCATACTTCTACTTCATCGGGTGTCAATTTTGACCGTTTTTCTGTTATCACCCGTTTTCCGGCACTAAACGCTGCCTCGGATGAGACGGTCGATACTGGAACGACAAGAATCTCTTGTGCGATTATCGACAAGATCAAAAACCTTGATCTCTTTTGTTTCCACCACTTCAAGATGTCGAGGTCACTTGCCTCAAACGATGTGTTTAGATAATCATCGACCTCAGCTAATCTCGATGTCGTCGGTCGATGCCGTTTGAGCATTTGGAGGGCCGGGTTGAATCTTGAGGAGATTGATCTCCCTGGAGGCCCAGTCTGAGGAGCTTCGGATCTTACCTTATCCGAATACCGCTCACAATATAACTTGTATAAAAAATGTAAGTACTCAAAAGCAGTAGCAGACATAGCTAAAACATTTATATAAGACATTTTTAAATAAGTATAAAAAATTCCTTCAAGCAATGTTGTTGTGCCCATTAATTTGACATACGGGTCAAGTAAAGAAGCGACTAAAAAGATAGGTGGAATGTTTTCGAAATATTGAAGCCACTTAGCCCGCATGGTTTCAACAGTCGGTTTTAACAACTCATCATTTTTAAACTGATGTAAAGCATATGTGATGTTCACTAAATGAAACAAAACTTGATGACTGGTTAGGTAGTAAACACAAGATAAAAATTCAGTTGCATCGTAAAAAAACTTAAGCAATTCACTGATTTTGGAACATTTCTCCCAAACTTCAGTCGTAAGAAATTCACAACCCATTTTTAAATTCATGAAATGTGACAACAAATTTGCATACGGTAATGCATCTTGCAACATCAAATATGTGGAGTTCCAGCGGTTGGGCAATCCAATTTAAATCGTTTCCAAGAAAATAGTTTTTGATTTTCAATACAAAAGCTTTTAAATTCACGAAAAACAGCAGGTTTGGACATCAAATATTTTAATGAGTTTCGAATAGGCAAAATCACTTTTTGGAGAACTTCTAAACCCTTTTGCACATAAATGTTCAAAATATGGCGCATGCATCTAATGTGAAAGAATGCACCATTGAGAGGTGGTTTTAAGTTTTGACTCAAAAGACAAGCGGCAACATCATTATTTGAAACATTATCAAATGGAATGCACAAGACTTTATCAGTACAAAAATAATCACGTAAAGTTTCTAAGATGCAATTAAATATTTGATAACCAGTATGATCTGTTTCAATAACCTTAAATGTGAAAAAATTCATTTTTTATTATCCAATCAGAATCAATCCAATGAGAAGTAACACAATAGAATGATTGACCTATAGGTGATGTCCACATATCAGAAGTAAATGTCACACAATGATCAAGAGCAGAAAAATATGCTTACAAATCTGATTTTCCGGCTTCAAATTGTCTAAAGCTTTCTTTCCTAACAGTTTTCCTAGATACTTTTCTAAATGCAGGATTTAATTATGATTTTATCTAAGATTCTAGGTAGACATCTTCAGCTTGTGAAAAAGATTTTTCGGTAAACATCATCAAATTTACCATATATTCTCTACAAGATTGTTGGTTAAAACAAAATATACTTGGTCTGCTGGCGCCGGTTGTAGACCCAAGTTGTGTTTGTCCTCCAGAACTAGTCCCGATACTAGGGAGGATGTTAGGATGTTGATTTTTAATATGCCGCTTTAGCGTTCCAGTGCCGGAATTCTTCCTATGCACCAATTTTTTCCCGTAATGTTTACATTTCCCGTACCTAGACTCCTCTTCGTGTATGAGCTCATAATGCTCCCAAACCCAAGCAGTTAGTCTTGTGGATTTACCTTGTGCTTGAGTTTCGTCCACGGCGGGTTCATAACTTGTAGGCGTCAGTTCTGTTGACGGATTCCCGGATGCCATCGGGCTGAGATCGGCGACGGAACAAGGCTCGGAGGCCGGTGGTGCGGGAAGATGAACTCTCTGTTGACTTGCCCTTTCCTTTTGAAGCCATGTCTCATGTACTAATAGTAGTAATTAATGCAAAATCAATAGGGGATTATGAAGATATTAGGGAGAGATTAGTAAAAAATTTAGAAGAGATTAAGAAAATAAGGAGAATGTTTGAGAGAATATAATAGATCAAGAAGAGAGATTGAGTGATTGCGTGAGGATTGAGTGAAAATGGCATTGGTATTTATAGGGGGAGGGAAAAAATTAGTTTGACCAAAAAGTTCTTGAAATTTAGTTGTTGGGAGGGGTAAAAATGAAAATTTGGGGGTTGAAATGGAGCAGAAAGATGTTGGAGGGCCTGTTGTGTAATTAGCCCTTTTTTTAAAAAAATTTCTGCAGGTTTCCGTTGTGGCAAAAAAGTTGTTGGGCGCGGGGCGGGGCAGGGTGGTCCAGTCTGGTCTAGGGCGGGTTTGCGGGTTTGGACTGGTCCGGGACGGGTTTTTTTGCGTCTCCTCTTCCTATTGGGCCCATACTCGACCCACAATATTACGGGCTTTTGCAGGGGCGAGCCGGGGCGGGTTTGACCGGTCCGGACAGGGGTTGACTGAAGGTCCTGACCCGGCCCATGTCCCACCTCTATCTGAGATGTAACGGTATATATATATATATATATATATATATATATATATATATATATATATATATATACACACACACACATTACATTTGTCTCATATTTTTTGCACCATTTGATTTTTTTAAATAGTTTAACTTTAATTTATTTATATTAATATTTATTAGAAAAAAAATTAAAAAAATATATTTAGAAACTATATGTCTTGATTTATTATTTTTATATCAAAGTTCTTCATTTATATACTAAAATATTAAAAATTAAAAATCATATATTAATTGCTGAAAAGTAAATAGTGCAAAGAATATGAGATCGGGGGAGTATATTATAAGCACATACATATCAAAATTATATGGAACATATCAACATATTAAAAATCTCAATATTCAACTCTAATATTCAACCCACCAATAAGACATAACAAGTTAGGGATGGGATGGGACAGGTTTGGGTTTAATCAAGTTAGTATGAATTCAGGTTCAGGTCAGGGTATTTGGTGTTTGGGTTGATTTCGGGTTTAAGACGGGTCGAGTCGGTTTATTTGGGTTCGGGTTCAATATAAGTCAAGTCAATTTCAATTTTCGGTAAGTTCAGGATGGGTTTTGGGTTATATTAAGGTTTATCTTCGGGTACACTTGGGTTACTAATGCATAAGCTAAAATGACTGAATCGATTCAATTTTTGTTAAAATTTAGATTAAAGAATTCAATTTTTTTATGCAATTTAATTTAAGTCAATTTTTATTTTCTTAGTATGTTTAATTAAAATTCATAAAATTTTTCTTCTTTATAGTTTATTACATATTTAGGTTATTTAACATTGTTAGTAACACTTACTTGATTGTTTTTCTAAACTTATATCCGTTAGCTATCACTGCACAGGCCACATAGAACCTCACTTAACTATCACCTAGAGACATACTATGACAATTTTTTATGCTTCTGTCCCGATGAATTTTCTATGAAATTATTACAAAATGCAACTCTTGTTCACTATTAGTTACTAAACTGTAAAATTTTAAAACTTTTGGATGAAACTGAAATAAAATTTAGGGACCCATGTTGTAATTATTATGAGTGACTAAAATTAATTTTTTCAAAATTTGCGTACATTATTGCAGTATACTAAAAAGTTTAAGAATGAGTTTTCTAATTTCGACAATTGCCTATCAAAATCATTAAACTTATTAAATATAGAAGTTACTTACTAAACATGAAAGTCTTTTCCCTAAATATAAGACTTACTAAATATAAAAGTCCTAAAAAATAGAAGTTATTAACTATGGAAATCTCCTCCAAAAATATGATAATTACTAAATATGAAAATTTGAAAAAAAAATGAAATTAATAAATATGGTATTCCTTTTCTTAAATATGAGATTTACAAAATATGAAAGTTTCAAAAAATGGAAGTTGTTAACTATGGAAGTCATCTTCACCAAATATGGGACTTGCTAAATATGGACATCCTAAAAAATGGAAGTTACTAAATATGGAAGCCTTTTATATATGAGACTTACAAAATATGGAAGGTAATAAAAGAGTAAAATTAAGGTTTAAGGTGAAGGCTAAAATTGGGCTTTGTTGAGTTTGGTCATCAGGTTATCTTAGGTTTCAGTTGGGTCAATATCAGGTTTAGGTCATTTTGGGTTCAGGTAAATTTGGGCATAGGTCATTTCAAGTTCGGGTATGTCAGGTTCAGTTTATTTAGGTTCAGATTTTCTCTGATTTCACTTCAATCAGGTTCTGGTTTGGGTTGTTGATTTTTTTTTATCAAATCAGGTCAAGTCGCTTGAGTTCGGATGGGTCAGGTTAGGTCATCGGGTGGGTCAGATTTTATCATCCCTATAACAAGTTATCAACATAAAGAAATTTAAAAACATAAGTAAGAAAAGTATGAAAGAAACATAATCTTGTTGGTTTTAACATTTTTATCCATTAGTTCAATAAAAAAAATTAGCAATTACCAAAACAATTAAAAAAACAAAGTATAGTTCCTCCAGAAAAAAACATAAAGGTGAATTATAAACAAATACATAATTGATAGGAAATGTGGTCGGGCAAGTTGGATCTAAGAGCTCGATGAACAGCGAATCGGAATCCTGTGTCCAAAGATAGTATCAAAGCCTTAGGATTCGTCCTCGGGGGAAATCATCTGATGCTTAAGTTAGTTTTCCAGCAGAGAGTAGTAGAGAGAATGAGAGGAAAGCTAGAACCTTTACCTTGGAATTGATAAGGGGTTTATATAGTCGAGTCGAGCTTTGGGTAGTTCGTTCTGGGGATAGGAATTTTATAGCTTATCCACATTTGCGGGATGTATTTTCCTTCTGGGAGACGTTTACTTTTAGGGCCTTCCTAGGCATCTAGGCTCGGCCCATCCTCTAGTTGTCAATATCTACACCCATGGGCATGTTTCCTACCAATGGGCCCTTCATCCTGGAGGGAATGTAGGCTAGGGTCCCACATTCCTTGGTGCACCTAGACAATGCCGTTTGAGGGTAGAGGTGTGATCACCCCCTTATTTGTTAGCTTCCTGGGGAAATTGGGTGGACGTAATTGTTTCAGGTTGTCATATCCACCCTTCCTGTATGGTTGTGATGCGTGTTAAGTGCGTCGGCTGATAGGAAGGCAAAGAGATATCCATTAAATGCTTTTTAGGGAAGTGACCGGCATGGCTATCTTGGTTGCTGCTAGTGGCCATGTGTCCTCCAATGATTAGCCCATCATTTGTATTGGCGATTTCCGAGGGGAAACCCAAGAGTTACAAGTTTTCCTATATATGTCATGAAGGTTTCTACTATCTCCCATTATTTGGCTTGTTCTACTACTTTATTGTTTCCTGATTTGTTGGTGCTAGAGCTCTTTGGGATTTCTTTTTTGAAGTTTTTCTCTTTCTTGAAGTGTTCGTTCTTCCTCAGCTTGTTCAGGTAGTAAGTTATTTGTCCTTTATTCTTGTCTTATGTTTTCTCATTTTTATTTCCTTTGTGTACTAGGTTTTTCTAGGTTTTCATCCTTTTGTCACCTTGTTGCGTTGGTGGAAGCCTTGATGTATTCTTATCAGTTTTTCTGGATGACTTATGCCAAATTGTCGTCCAGGGCTACCACAGATGCCGATGAAGCCTTCAAGATGCCCTTTTCCCCTAATGTTGGGGTAATGAATGACTCAGCACAACGTAGGGACATTGATGATGAATCTCGCCATATATTTCTAGCCAAACGACGTTGGTGCCACCCTTTCCCACACAAGCCTTCAAGGATGGGGGCCTAGTAGGAGGAAGCAAAAAAGGGAGACGTGCTTTTCGTTTTCACAGACCAGCTCCAGGAAGGGCTCCACTTCCCCATTCATGCATTGGTAGGACAGACTTATCAGCACTATTAGGTTTTGCCATCATAGTTGATGCCAAACTTATTTGTTCATATCAATGGCTTCATCATCTGCTGCAAGCTGGAGGGGGTGTTTCTTCTATTAGAGGTTTTCCTCCAATTTTATATGCTAGACCTGAAGAATGGTACCAGTTTGTTCTTCATCGCCCCCATTAATAGATGCGGGAACAAGTCCTTTGTTGTCGTATCCTACAAGGACTCATGGTCAGGGTGGAAGGAGTGCTTCTTATTCATAGTGAGGAAGCAAGATTGGGGGTTCCTTTGTGAGTTTAAGGACACCTCGTAGCACACGTTGGTTGGGGCACTGCCTATATACGAGGGCTTTGAGGGCCATCGTTCGTTGCTCGGGTTAGTTTGTTGGTCGGAGGAGGTAATGAGGAACAACTATTTTTTGGAGTTGTCTCCCACCCATTATACTGAAATAGATGAAACCACCTTCAGGTAGACAAGGATTAGCAGGACCCACTAGTTGTATTTGGGTGTAAAGGACCCTTGTAATTAGAAGGAAGGTTAGGAAGGATTGCTAGTTGAAGACTTCGGGGTTACTACTAAGGCCTAGAGGGGTTCCCCTTCTAAGGAGTTGTATTCCAATCATCGTTTTTTTTTTCTTGCCTTCATGCATGGTTATGATATCTGATTGTATCATTTTTTCTACAGAAATGAGTAGCCGTGCCAAGGAGTTTTTGAAAAGGCTTAAGGGCATT
Source organism: Aquilaria yunnanensis (assembly GCA_039654915.1). NCBI lineage: Eukaryota > Viridiplantae > Streptophyta > Magnoliopsida > Malvales > Thymelaeaceae > Aquilaria > Aquilaria yunnanensis. The sequence continues at coordinate 32,511,392 of CM077593.1, forward strand.
GCTGAAGCCTTGGCAAATTCCTGTAAGGCGAACATTCTTCCTACTTCCGTAGCTCATGATGTAGGGGCCACTTTGTCCAAGCCTCCAACCGAAGTGGTGGAGCTCCCCAAATCTTCTTTAGAGGAACAACTAGTCCACAAGAGGGCAAAACCCTCTGGCCTTGTTGAAGATGGTGCCCCCCGTAATGAAGGCAGTGGTAAGGCATCACCTGGGCATTTTTTCCATGTTGACTTTATAGACCTAGGGCCAATTTGTGCTGATTGTGGGTGTTTCCATTTAACGGCTTTGGAGAAGCACACAAGGTTGCCTGAGGACCCTACTACCAAAGCCTCAATGGTGTCCTAAAAGCAAAAGGCGGCCTTGAGTCTCTCGAAGGATGTGCCTTCTGCACTGCCTCATCCCCCTGCTTGAGTTCTAGTAAGGGTCATTCCTAAGAATGCCCCAACTATTTGTGAGGGGCCTTTTAAGATGAAGTTGGATAAGCACTTTTAATGCGCAATCTGACTCCTTCGCGATGTTAGGCGCAAAAGAAAAACTTGGCGCTAAAAGGGATTGCGCCTAACTAACCAAGTCTTTGACCCTTTGTGGGTGGTGGGGATTAGTGAGTCGATCCTTGAGGATCAGACCGCATTTGCCATTGTAATCTAGAGAGGTTAAAGACCCCTAGGAATCAGCAGTTTTTGGCTCATCCCCCTCGTTCAGAAAGGGGCATCTCATGAGCATGAGCTACAGCATTTTCTAGGTATGCTCTTTTGTTTATTTTTATGACTTCAATTTGTCTTTCCTTTTACTGACAAATCTGAGTTTTGACAGGAAGCCATCGTTGCCCATAATTTAAGGGAACAATGGTCAGCCTAGGGAAAGACCTTTCATTTTGAACTTAAGGCCTTCCACAAAAATACTACGTCTCTGCAGTCAGAATGGGCTGGTGAGCGAAGTGTTAAGGAAGCACTTATGAATGACCTCAAGCTGGAGAGAGAGGCTAAGGAAGTGAAGGAGAGCCTTGAGTCAGAGCTGAAGTTGAAGGTGGTGGAGTTGCAGAAGGCTCAAAAGCAATATCTGGGCAAGGAAATTGAGGCAAAAAAGGAGGCCAATTACTTAGCGGCCTAGTTAAGGGCGGCAAAGTCTAAGATAGATGCTGTCGAGGTTACCTTGCTGATGGACAAGTATACTCGCTTGGGCCCAAAGATTATTGCGGATGAGCCTAGCTTGAGTTAGGTTACCTTTATGATACCCTTTATAGAGCGCATCGAGTGAGTTAGCTTTGTTGGGCGCGAGGGCCATCTAGAGTACCAGCACCTTCAGACCAAGGTCAACGTTCAAGTGAAGAAGCTTGGCCCATTTTTCCTGAAGGCAAAGAAAGGTCTAGAAGGATTGCCTTCCTCGAGTTTAAAGAAGGCTTTCTTTCCTAGTGCTTTTAGGTGAAGCGAGTGAATTTAAATGTTGATCTCTCATTTTTCTTAGCTTACGAGGAGTTGGGTTCGGATTATGAAGCCTGGCCAAAGGATGGGAAAGCTGGGATTCCTACCTTTGATAAAGATGCATTGGCGATGGACCTTGATGAATACCCTTATCCAGACGAGTTTTAGGAGCCCTCATTGTTAGCTTTTATCCCTGTTTTGCATTTGTTCCCCTAAGGTTCTCCTTGACCTACTTTAACAAATTCTTTTGTAAAGAAACTTTTCATGAGAAGTTTATTTTTACAATGCTTTTATGCTCTATACTTTTGATGTTTAGTGACTCATTGCAATGTTTTGCTCGAGTAGAGGGCTTCCATAGGGGCTAATTGAGTGTTTTCTTAGTGTTTAAAGGTCTCGTGAAGCCTTGTTTCTATGCGATATAATCATGAAGTGTTAAGGAAATGCCTTTTTATTTGCAAGTAACTAAGATACATAATGTGAAGTAGTTATTTTCATAATGGTCTAAGGAAAATAGGGTGACAAGTCATCTAAATCATAGTCTCTGGGTAGCTATATTCCTTCTGAGGTTGCCGACTCAAAGACTTCTTCCCTAAGCTTCTCTATGACTAAGTAGGGTCCATCCCAATTTGGCCTTAATGCCTCATGCCTTATGTTTATGCCAATCAGTTTAGTTTTGATTAGGACCAAGCTTCCTATTTGGCTATTCTTGGCTTTCATCTTTTGGTTATGGGTTAAGGCAGTTCGCTGCCTGAAGGCCTTCATGGTAACCGTTACTTCCTCCCTTAATTCCTCTAGTAGGTCTAAATTTTCTTTAAGGACTTTCTCATTTTAGGAAGGATCATAGACTTGGGTTCGTAAAGTAGGGCAAAAGATTTCCAATGGGTATGAGGGCATTGATTCTATAAGTCATTGTGAAAGTTGATTCTCCCGTAGGCCGTCAAGGAGTCGTGCAATAATCCCAAAGGATATTTGGTAGCTTTTTCACCCAACTACCCTTAGCCTTACCTAACCTTTTTTTTAAGTTTTCATTTATTGTTTTGTTGGTGACTTCTACCTGCCCGTTTGACTGAGGATAGGAAATAAGGGCAAAGTATAAGAGGATGTCATTTTCTTCAGTAAATCATCAAACTTGCTGATTGTCAAATTGTTTTCCGTTGTCAATAACGATGGCTTGGGGGCATCCAAATGGGAAATGATGTTCTTCCACAAGAACTTAGTAACTTGTGGTGTGTGATAGAGGCCAAGGGCTCCACTTCTACCTATTTTGTGAAGTAATTTATTGCCACAATGTAGTACTTAACTTGCCCTGGAGTCATAGGGAGTGCTTCAATTAGATCTAACCCCCACATGGCAAATGCCAAGGATCCGCTACTAAAAAGGCACCAGAAGAGGGCAGCCTCTATATCCTCGAGTTAATTTGGCAATTATGGCACATTCAAACAAATTCTTTGGCATCCTGCGTGATCGTAGGCCAAAAGTAGCCTTGTTTTAAGGCTTTGTGAGCTAAGGCATTGGCTCCAATGTGTGCTCCATAGTCTCCCTGGTAGATTTTCTTGAAGATGCGATGCCCCTAAAGGTGGGTTAGGCATTGTCGCAAAGGGGAAGCAAACCCCCTTCTATATAGTCCCCCCCATGAGAAAACACCTACCATAATCTTGATTTTCCTCTTTTCCTCAAAGGTTCCACTTAGTGTACCTTTCTCGAGGTAAATTTTGATTGGCTCCCTCCAATCATCTTCAGGTGTTATAGAGTGTATCAAGTGGATTGAGGGCTCTATGAGAGTCTTTGTTATGGCATCTTCTCATCCTTTTGAGAAGGTGTCTGCCTTAGTATTCTACCTCCTGAATATCTTTTAGACTTTAGGTAGAAGATCCTTGCTAATTTTGATAGCTTTTTTGGGGGCCATTTCCACCAACTCTATGTCTTTAGGCAAAGCGGTGCCATTCTTACTTTCTGGAAGGGCCTCCATATACTGTTTAGATTTTGCTAGTATGGAGGCATTCTCCTTGGGCCTTCGCAAGGTCGCCACATAGCCTCTGGGTGCTGCTGCTTGGTTGACAAACACTGTTGTGTCTCCAATAGAGGTCGCAAAAAGTAACATTAACTTCTGGACATTGAATCGGATGTGGAATTGTACCTGGACTAGCCTTCTAAGGATGACATTACAGGGTGATGGAACGTCTAGGATAAGGAACTGAGTATCGTGGGAACTGTAGGCAAACTCCTCGTTGTGATATTTTCCTATCAACATTAGTGGAACCTTAATGGGCTAGACTGTAGGGATTTTGTCTTTGTTGATCCTGAATGTAGGCCCAGTTACTGGCAATAAGGAGGACTTCTTGATCTTTATTTTTTTTAATATGTCAACAAAAATGACATTGACGTTAGCCCCCGTATCTAGGTAAACCCTTTATACGTCAAAGTTGTTGATGCATGCCTTCAAAATGAGTGGGTCCATGTGTAGGATAACTACTTGGGACCCGTTGGCCCTCATTATAACTTGACTAGGGTCAACGGCCTCTAGTTGTGCGATCTTGCGCTCCTACCTTTTCTGAGATGCTAAGACTTCATCCTTGATGATCATGTGGACCACCCCTGCTGGGGGTCTAGGATTTCGATAATCCTTTAGGGAGTGGGGCCTTTTAGGCCTTCATCCCCTATTGATGTTGCCCTTATCATCTCTCCTACGAGGCCCTATTGTCTGCGGCAAAGAGATATTTGGCTAAATAGATATTTTTTTAGCTCACGTTCCTGGATCATTTTCTCAAATAGCTTCTTTGGCTGCCAGTACTCTTCAGTATCATGCCCATTGTTCTTGTGGTATCTACAATATTTTTTGAGGTCCTTTTTGTCCCAAAAAGGGATTGCTGGTGGCCACCCAGGGATTTGGTTTTTCTTTTTAAGGGCGTAGAGGATATTCAACCTTGTTTCTTTCAAGGGTGGGAGGACGGGCTCCGGTTGTGAGTCCTCTTACCTTTCTTTTGGGACCTGTTTTATTTAGCTATAGGGTGGTTCGTAAGGACCATCGGTCGGTTAAGTTCCTTAGCATGCATGTATCTCGTGGTGTGGTCGAGGAATTCCTCTAGGTCCCGTACAAGATTCTTGTGAAGGCCCTAGGCCAGACTTGAATCTCGGGCTAGCCCTTAGGTGATGGCTATTAAATGTAGCTTTGGAGATAGCCCTATCTTTTGTATTATTTTTGCGTTAAATCTTCTAACATAGTCCCTTAAGGGCTTTTCTCAATCCTGCCAAAGTTTAAGTAGGTGGGCCATTATTTTTAGGGTTGGCTGGCTTCCCAAGAAGTGTATTAGGGACACCTAGAAAAGATCCCTAAGTAAGGTGAAGTGGGGCTTCTGGTTGGTCCCAAACCAAGAGACGGTAGCTCCCGTCAGTGTAGAGCTTTTTAGCTCTACACATGATGGCATTAAAGGCTCTTTCAAGCCTTATAGAGGTTGCATACCTTTGCAAATGATTTATCGGATCCATAAAGCCATCGTACAAGTCAATCTTTGGCCTGCGGAACCCCTTAGGGGTGGGGGCATTAATTATCTATTCTGAGAATGGTTGGAGCCATAAGTACTCCATGTTTATCACCATGGTAGGGCATTCTTTCAGTCGCTCTGAAGCCCGCATGCATTCTTCCATTTGATCAAGTCTCTATAGGATCATACTGATGTCTCTAGGACCATTTGAGCGATTTAAGAATAATGGCCTTTCATGGTTTTGGGCCCTTGAAGGCTAGTCTTATGGAAAGGCTAGGTGAGGCCCCCTGCGAGTGGCTTTTAGTGCCCTCTTCTAGAGCCTTAGGCAAGGTTCTTCGGATTTCCTGTTGGACTATCACCCTTAGTTGTTCGAAGAGGGCATGTTGTAATGCCTAGAACTGTTCGTCGTTCAGGGGCGCAGGGCCCTTACCTCTACAAGGGTCCCTTTGAAGCCTCTCGGGATTCTCAAGGTCATCTCCTTCATGTGTGTTTCTTCACGAGCGGGCCCTATGGACTTTTCAAGGAAATGGCTCTCCTGTTCAGTCTCATGTCGGTGTTGATTCTTCATTTGTGATCTTTGTGTGTTCACCATTTTAGGTTCCTACAAACAGTGCCAAATTGATAGGAAAATGTGGTTGGGTAAGCTAGACCCAAGAGCTCGGGGAACAACGAATCGGAATATTGCATCCAAAGATAGCTTGTCTATATTTGTGGGATGTAGTTTCCTTTTGGGCCCTTTTTGGGCATTCAGGCTTGGCCTATCGTCTAATTGTCAGTATCTGGGCCTTTGGGTCTGTTTCCTACCAAGAACAATAAGAGAAATAAAATAGTTAAACCCATATGAATAATAAAATTTAATTATTCACAATTAATTCCCTACAAAATTTAATAATCTTTTGTTGATTAAAAAAGTAGTAAGATTTTGGAAGAAGTACAAACTGAAAGTTAGATGGATGGCTTGGGTGTTGGGCTGAAATTGACTAATAGGCCTTTAATTATAACTATTAGTCACATGTAACATGGCAAAGAGGAGGTAGTGGCGCAATGACTCCAGCTATTTACTATAATTCTAGGGAGTTTAACTTTTTCTAGCCTTATTTTAGGAGCATTTTTATGCAGATTTTGGTGATAGAAAGCATATCACCCGAGACAGTGAGACAGGTGAGATAAATGTATCGGCCGACACACTCTAGTACAAAAAAGAAGATGAGACTTATTAGTTTGGTACTGTTTGTGTTATGGTATGTAAATGTACAAGCTATACCTACTTGTACAGTATGACATTCAAAACTATGGTACTAGCGGCTTCAACATCATTTTGTAATATTTAGCACTTAATAGTTTTTCTTCCTTAAAACTATGATTTGGTTTTAACTTATTTTCAATTGTTTCTTTTTTACTTTTCTCTTGCCATTTGACTTCTCATAAGATAATGCATGTAATAGTCCTTCAGTTATCAAACCTATTACGATCAGGTAACATTTCATTACGAGGTAAGAAATCCATTAGCTAACCATATATATGCATGTCATGCAAGTAAGAAGGGTTAAATGGGTTCCTATGTTATAAATCATATATAAAGGTAACCAAGCACAAAATGGTAATTTTATATCTCATGTGGTAAGTTTGACAATTTTTGGTTTTAAGTGTGAATTTTGATCTAGTAAATCAAAACCACACGCTTTAGTGACCATTTGAACAATAAGTTAGAAGCAAGGTACAAAATTGCTTAAAATAGAAAATTGGTCTACGTGTACAAAAAAGGGGCCCTAGAAGTCTGGCTAACTTAAGAGTTAAAAAGTAAGGGTGTTTATCCAACTCGCTAAACTCACAAAATTGGATGATCTGAACTAATCGTTATGTGGGTTTTATGCAGGTTCTTGTTAGTTTGAGTTAAAAAAATGAAAAACTGATATTGCATGGTTCAGGTTAAGAATGTAAAACATGCTCAAACCTGAAACCATAGTATCTTTAGGGCTATAACCTTCTAAGTTTAAGTTAACTTAATGTGATTGTCCAAGGCAAAAACACTAGTCAACCTGCCTCTCCCAGCCCAATTCATAATCCCTAAACAAACCATTGATGCACTTCATACATAGACAAATTCAATCTCACTACTCACAGCCTTAACACTTAATAACAAGGAACATACATAAATAGTGAAGAACTCTACCAAACCACTATTGATGCCAATTTGTTCAAAAAACTGGATTTTGTTGAATGGATTGCCAAAAACAACTCTAAGAAAAGAATTACTAGCTCTAGTGAATGATGACACACATGATTTCTTTTCTTTTTTCTGTTCCCAATCAACAAAAATAAAAACATGAGAATGAAATATGTGTTATTTTCCCTGTTAATTTTATGTTTTTTACGCTTATTTGAATGAGTAATTGCAGTCAAAGGTTTCACATTTTGATTTAGCAAGCATTTGGAGTTGTTGGAGCAAAAAGAAGTAATTTGGTGGATTTTGATAACTTTGACATGTCTAAGTATTTTGGTCAAAACTTTCATGTCAGATGTCCGAATTAGTTGATTCTTGATTTATTGGAAAGTTGATTTCTAGAGCTAGTTTTCATCTAAAGACACTTTTACCCATGTAGTGCAACGCCTAACCACCTAAACCTAACTGTAGAGGTTTTGCTTCAAGGCACTGTAGAAGCAGCATCATAGACAAACCATAGGCCATTTCAAGTTTTCACGGAGGGCTTCAAATGAGGGGCGGGAGGTGCCTAGGGTGCCTAAGGATGAAGGATGCCTAATTATGCCTTGGGATTTCCAGAACTCTCCTAAAAGCTAGGTTATTTCTTCGAATTTGTATGCTACAAGTATGCTTATGGAAGGAGTTGATTAAGATGCCACAATAGTGTGCCATGGGGATGGGTGGGAAGTTTAGTACTTGTTGGAGACCTATTTAAGCCTTCAAGAGGCTTCAAAGTAGGAACAATAGTGCCTTTAAATGGGTTCCTTAGAACCTAGGTAATTGAAGTCCAACAATAGTACCTTTATACAACATAGAAGAGAAGTTCAAACTAGTGATTAAGCTCATTGGTAGTCTAGTAGCCAATTCTTGCTAGTAAACAAGGTTCTGCCTTGTAGTAAGGACTAGGTATAGAAAGAAGTCTCAAGGGACTTAAACTAAACTTATACGTTTAGCCTTAGGTTCCTTTTGTTTTCTTGTAGGTTGAAAGAATCCCTTACTGAGAATCTTTGGCTTTCACTTTAGTTGTTTTGTACAAATTCCAATTCTATAGGGTTTGGCAACCACTAAAGGTTTATTGAGCTAATGTTTTTGTAATTGTATATTATTTAATTGAATTTGTTTGATTCTAGTTGTTGTTTTCTTGTTGGGTAAGTATACGTACTAATTATAATATTTTTGGAAAATATAGGCTAGTGTGGCATAATGAAAGACTTTTGAGGCTCTTATGCTTGGACACTGATCTTAGGTGGGAGGTTAGTATATGGATCTCGGTAGCAATCCTCGGTGTATATTTTGCACACTAGCTTCCTTTCATGTATATGGATGGAGTAGTTAACTCTTAGGTGCTCTTGGGTATTAGCATAATGGTCTTTTGTAATTAATGCTAATACACAGTTAATGATTGTAGAAGAATTTACTCTATTTAGATGATTTGACAGTGATTTGGAACTTGGATTTATAAAATGCCTCGACAAATGTTTTATGCTTTATTGCTTGTTATTCTTGTTGAATTTGATGCATACCCATGCATGAATTCATTATAGTTTAAATTACTAGGTGCATGAAAGTTTTAGCAAGTAGACATGTAATTAACTAGCCAATTAACTAGGACACCTTATGAAGGTTCGTTACAATTGGTATCAGAGCTCGGTCCATTGTCAATAGAGGCTTAAGAGTTGAGATCTAGATTATTATCCTTTTCCTGGGATAGTTAATATTGACCAATAAATGTGTATTGTCATCTGGATGTGGCCCTATGTTGTGATGATACATATTTGGTTAAGTGCATTAAGGGACTCTAGGGGCTAGGGTATGAGTATTAGCAACCTAATGATGGTGATGTTGGGGTGAATAATTGAATTACTCCAAGGTGTGAACCAAACCTTGGTGCAAGTAAGTGTGTGGTTTAATGGTATGGCTAACTAGGAAGCTAGAGTACTAGGTTGTGCTAGCCCAAGAGGAGAGATGGTGTTGGTGATGAATACTCATAAGTGTATTGCTATTAAGAGTTTAAATCATCATTATACATTTTGAGTATGATTAATTTCTATATTCTGAGCATTTTTCCATCAGGTTACTATTCACATGCATTTTTACTATTTAAAGTTACTATTCATCGGCTTACTGTTTATATGCATATTTACTGTACATACGTGGTTTACTATTCACTAATATTAAAATATATATGTTAAATAATTATTTTTTAATCATTACTTGGCGGCCCTGCACGAGAAAAATCATATATAGAGCTGTAGATGTCAGAACTGAATGATTCTAAATTCATCTGAAAGCCAACATATAGATCTTCAACTTTACTTCATTCTACGAGCTAGTTTGATTGTTTTCATTGCTAAAACCTGATTATAGATAAGACCATTCGTTCTTTCTTGTGCTGAAGAGCAGTTTCGGTAGAAAAATCATAACTTGAGCTACGAATGTCCGATTTGAATGAACAAGTTATCAATTCGAAGATAAAGAAGAGATCTACAAGTTTCATCCTTGGAGGAAGAGCTGATTCGATGTCTATGATGGTCAAAAAATTAAAAGAAGTTGCAGCCTGTCTTTATTGATTTGTATTTACCGACATTTTACTATTTTACTATTTCACCCACCCCAAAAACTCTATAAATAGGCACCTTGGGGAGGGGGGGGGGGGGGAGGACGAATTCATGCCATTTCTTAGGCCTCCTTTATGTTCTTATATCATCTTTAGGTTTTCTTCTTTAGCTTTGTTCTAGTTTTCAATACCGAAGCTCTGTCCAAGTGTTTTCTCGTTCTTCTTCTTATTCTTCCTTTAATCTTTCAATTCATGTTCATTTTCTCCTTTTATATGTTGTTTACTTTTATCATGGCTAACTAATCTTTCTTTTGCTAAGGTGAAAGGGTGAAGCTTTTAGTATAAAGGTTATGATTGATTTGAATGGATCACAACGTTAACAGTATTTTCTTCCTTAATCTATTTAACTTCCCTCCTTGTTAAGTGGGAGTCTTGATTCATCATAGTCAATCATTGGCACAAAAGATGCTTGATTTCCTTTGTAGAACATGGCTCTGGCGGCTATATTGGAATCTTGAGTTATTGTCGACAAAGGTTGGCATGATGGATACTTGAACCCATTAGCAAGGCGTTGATGTTTTAAGATCAATGAAAGTTAATACTAACTAAATTCCTCGATTGGGACCTCTTTTATGCGTGGATACCAATTGAGTGGTAAGATGGGCTAAAATTAATCATAACCGATATACTAAAAGTGGATCCCCTAACCTTAGCTATTTTAATTGAATTTAAATTTAAATTTACACCTGTTCACACCTTGCACCAAAACTTTCTTTATTAAAAATCTGTAATTTGTATTTCTTAATTTACTTCCTTGTGGTTCGACACTTGGACTTCTGAGATTTTATTACTTGCAACAACTTACATTTAGGTTACAACTGCTAAAGTGCAGCAATTGGCCCCTGAGATATAAGTATCCTATAGTTGTAAGGTTAGCTACCTACCAATGGCTGACAAAAGGTGATCCTAATAGTATTGAACATAGGTTGAACTACCATAACTTAAGCAAACGTGAAGTAGCTAGACTATAGCACTTAATTTTAAGCCTATATCTTAAGCCTTTTAAGCTTTAAGTACAAAATTTGTTTTGGTAGGGTGTGTGAATGTGTCATGCATATACAATCATATCAATACACCATGTGAGACAATGCATGTAAAAGGAAAACACCAAGATAAACAATACAACGTGATAGCAACAGGGTGTCTAATGGTTAGTTCTAAGGTCATTATTTACATAAAGGTAGGAAAAAATGTAGGTCAAAGTTCTCTAACAACTATGATGTGTATATACCTCCCAATATTGGGTGCGAAGAGCACCATATTGGTCAAGCGACACCATCATCTCTCAAAATGCTGTGGAGTTGGAGCCTAAGCATAGATGCATCATTAAGAGGACCAAAGCTCTATGCTCCACAGTCTTCAGGGCTAAAAGGGTACACACTTGCATGAGCAATATAGTTGTGATGCAAAACAAATACATGTCAAACATCATGTTATCAAACATATATAGCAAATGCCATGCAAAACGCAAACAATTCATTTTAAGGCTTGTTTTAAAACAAATTTCAAAGTTTAATCCTACTTATTTTCAATTTAAAAAAAATCCTCAATAGAGTTGCCACTGTGAACGACCTCAACCTCAATAGCCCTTCAGACATAAGTACAATTATTGGCATAACCTCACACGGATCTTTACGCTAGGGTGTAGGAAAATAAAGTTTCCACCTTAGTTTGAAAAAATGGTAAAAATCAATGGAAAACCTAATCTAACAACAAAATGATGAAAACTGTGGATTTTATGAAAAATGAGAGCTTTTAGATCAGGAATTAGGTGCAAATTGGGAAGGATTTAGACACCCAAATCATTTGAAATAAGCTCAAAACAAGCAAGAACTAATTGTTAGTTTAATAGAAATGAATGTATGTGTTAAATGTCAAAAAAAGAGAGAAGGAGGGAGGGAAGGAGAGATAGAGAGATAGAGAGAAAGAGAGTTGTTTCTAATTAATGGGCTTATACTCGGGTTGAACTCCTAAGCTTCCTGTATACTCGGGTGTGAGTTAAGATCAAAGGCTACATAGCTCACTCCCATGTGAATGAAAGGCTGAGGCAACCAGTTAGAATGCATACCTAGATGGTTGGTGAAGCGGTTGCAACAATAGTAGTTAGATCATCTTGATTGCAAAACTTGATGTTGAAGTTGGTCAGGGTCACCATGAAGTTGCTAAGATTACTAGGGGGAGGTTTTGCAAGTGACATTCTTTCTGTTACCTAACAACACAACATAAGATTCTAAAAAAGAAATGGAGACAAAAATTAAATTAGATAAACAAGGATGAAAATAAAAGTAAAATATGAAAGAAAAACAAAGTTAATTTAATAAAACCCTAGAATACTCAGTTGACTCAAATACTAAACTTGCATGAAAAGTGTTAACAAAACCAATAATTAGAAAAAAGATAGAATGAAAAATTAGAGAAAAAACACAAATTAAGGTAAAAAAATAAAATAAAATAAAATAACTTTAATTGACTTAAAATTAGTTAAGTGTAAGAAAGTACAAAATTATTGGTGAAATTGACTCAAAAATAACTGAAAAGAAGAAAAATATAAAGCTTTCAATGGTTAAAGTGCAACAAAATAAAGCTTTAATAAGCTATCAAAGATAGAAAAGAAAAGCTAGTGACTTAAACAAACAAAACAAGGAAATATAAGGGTCAAACATAGGTTACATGGGTTAGGTAAAAATGTGGGTTTACCCAACCTAATAGGGGTGTGATGTGTTGCTTGTTGCCTAAGGATCCTAATTCTAAAAAGTACCCAAATAGATGCTTTACTGACTTGGTCTAAGGAGTAAGAAATTGAGTAAAGGAGAAAGATATGAAGTAAGAAACAGAAGCAAAGGTGAGAACAAGAATTGTAGAAGGGAAATTAGAAGAAATTTGATTGGAAGAGAAGAACTTGAAGCGTAAGTGCATTAGAGGAGCTGAGAAAGGACAAGAGAAGAGAATTGCCCAAAACAACTTGTATCTTTATTAATCTGTTTCAAATCCATGAATTCTAGGTCCTATTTAAAAGGAAATAACCTAGGGTATTTGTCCATACAAAGTTATATTGGAATAGAAATTTTAAACAATGCAACAGAAGTAAAGCTAGTCAAACTACGTTTTGAATGCACAGTTTTAACACTCCTCTACAAAAAATCCATGTGGCATGTGTCCCATGTGTTCCAAACCTATTCCTTAGCTAAATAATATATAGGAAACATAAACTAACTAAGAAAAACAAACAAAATCACTTGGGCATACAAAAATGCTTATGGAGGGCTCCAAGGAGGTTCTCGGGTGCACATTTTGAGCTCCTTAGGGTTTTGGCTTGGGTCTTCATGCTCCGGCCATTTTATCTTGCTTTCTTCTTCTTGAATCCCTATAATATTGGGATTGAATTTTTTTGGGACCTAGACATGTAAAAGTTGGTTGCATGTTGAAATGGTGTGGGAGGGCTCCTAAGTGCTCCACTATGAGGGCCTGGAAAGCTTCTTGTGCCTCATTGGCTCTTTTCCTTGTGGTAGGTCCTATACTTATCTTCATTGGATCCTTAGAAGTCCTAGAGGCCTCTAAGATTGATGGTCCTCCATCATCTCTCCCTTCCTCAAAGAGATTTGTCCTTAAATCATCACCTACATCAAACAAAGATAGGTTAGAAACATTGAAAATTGCATTAACATTATGCTCACCTCTTAAATCCAATTTGTAGGCATTGTCATTGATCTTTTCCAGCACTTGAAAAGATCCATCTCCTTGAGGTTGAAGCTTTAACTTTCTTTGAACAGGAAATCTTTATTTCCTTATATGAACCCAAACCCAATATCCTAGCTTAAATGTCATTTTCTTTCTTCCTTTGTTGGCTTGGGTTGTATGTTGTTGAGTCTTTTTCTTAATTTAAAGCCTTACTTTCTCATGAAAAAAATTAACCATCTCAGCATTTTTAGTCCCATCTACACTAGCAATATCACTTAAAGGCAGAGGCATTAAATCCATAAGGGTTAGTGGGTTAAAACCATATACAACTTCAAAAGGTGAAAAACCTATGGTTTTGTACACTACCCTATTATAAGCGAACTCAACATGAGATAAAACTTCTTCTTAAGTTTTCAAATTCTTTTGAATGATGGCCCTTAGTATAGTTGTCAAAGTCCTATTAGTTACCTCAGTTTGACCATTTGTTTATGGATGAAAAATAGTAGAGAACATGAGCTTGGTTCCTAACTTGCTCCACAAAACTCTCCAAAAGTAACTAAGGAACTTCACATCTCGGTCATTAACAATGTTCTTTGGAAGTCCATGTAATCTAATAACCTCTTTGAACAATACATTAGCAACGTGCACAACATCATCTATCTTGTGACACGGAACAAAATGAGCCATTATTGAGAATTTGTCCACAATCACAAAAATAGTCTTTCCCATTCTTTGTTATAGGAATTCTTATAAAAAAGTTCATAGAAAGGCCAGTTCAAGGATGACAAGGAATTGGTAAAAGAGTGTAAAGAACATAAGGATTTCTTTTAGGCTTAGCCCTTTTACACTCAAGACAACTAGCATAAAATTTCTTTACATATCTTTCCATCCTTGGCCAAAAGGTGTTTTCCTTGAGCACATTAAGGTATACACAACTTATCTTGCTTAAAAAGAAAGCCATCAACTCTATAGTATCTTTCGAAACCTAAATATGCACACTTAGTATAGACCTTACCAAATTTAGTATTACCTTCATATATGTCCCTTAAATACTCAAATCCTAAGATTTTAGCATCTAAAGAAGAAAGAAGAACACAACTTCTTGATAATGCATCGGTTACAATATTTTCCTTGCCTTGCTTGTACTTGATGTGGTATAAAATGGTCTCAATGAACTTGACCTACATTGCATTACTTCTATTGAGTTTTCCTTAGGCTTTTCAAGTTTTTTAAGGATTGGTGGTCTGTATGAATGATGAAATCCTTCAGCCACAAGTAATGTTGCCAAGTTTTAAGTGCTCTCACTAAGACATGCAACTCCTTATCATAGATTAGGCGGTTTAAGGTTGCTCTACTTAGCTTCTTACTAAAGTAAGCTATAGGTTGACATTCTTGCATCAAAATAGCACAAATAACATATCCACATGCATCATATTCAATCTTAAAGGTTTTAGAAAAATCAACCAAAGCCAAAATAGGTGCATTGCTCAATTTGTGCTTAAGTGTTCTAATGGCATAGTCTTGTGCTTTTTCCCAGTTAAAGCCTACATTCTTCTTCACCACTTCATTCAAAGGTGCAACAATACTTGAGAAATCCATCACAAATCTTCTATAAAAACTAGCAAGTCCATGGAAAGATCTTACCTAAAAAATAGACTTAGGAGGTGGCCACTCTTGTATGGCCTTTACTGTTTCTTGATCAACCTCCACATCTTTGAAACTCACAACAAAACCAAGAAATATAACACAGTCAATACAAAAAAGAATACTTTTTAAGATTGGTATACAACTTTTGTGCCCTTAATGTCTCTAACATTTGCCTTAGATGCTCAACATGCTCATTTAAGCTCCTACTATACACTAGAATGTCATCAAAGTAAACCATAATATACTTACCAATGAAATCATTTAAAACATGAGTCATGAGTCTTATAAAAGTATTGAGAGCATTAGATAAACCAGATGGCATGACTAACCACTCATATAACCCAAATTTAGTTTTGAATGTAGTCTTCCATTCATCCCATTTCTTTCATCCTAATTTAATGGTATCCACTCTTAAGATCAATCTTAGAAAAAAATAGTAGAACCATACAGCTCATTAAGCATATCATCTAGTCTAGGAATGACATGTCTATACTTTACAGTGATTTTGTTAATTGGCCTACAATCCATGCATATCCTCTGAGCGCCATCTTTCTTAAGCACCAAGATCAGGAGCATAGCATTAGGACTTAAGCTTTCTCTCGCATAGCATAGCATTAGGCAGGCTTGTTTGGGATAGATGCTCTTAGAATAAGATCAATTTGATGCTCAATGCCTCTTAAGGGTGGTAGTCCTCTTGGCTCATTGGGAAACACATCCTCAAAGTCCTTCAACAAAGAAACAATAATAGTAGGCAACTTGTTAGTTTGATTACTAAAGAGAAAAGAAACTTCTTTGTAAAATAAAAGAGGCATTAGCTTTTGTGCTTTAAGGGCTTTCCTTACATCACTTATCATTCTTATCAAGCTATCTTTTCTTCTCTAAAATTTCCTCTTTTTTCTTTTTTTTTTTTACCTTGGGAACTCTTAACACTTCCCCTTACGGTTGCTCACCTCACGTCTCTTTTTTAATCTTTCAACTTTCCTTTCTTCACTCAGGCCTTTATCTCTTTTTTTCCTCTCATTAACTTTTCTCTCAGCCTTACCATGCATCTTTTTTAATTCTCCTTAACTTGTTAAGGTGTAAGTGGACCTAATATGATTGTCCTCTCCTTGAACTTGAGTTAGTATCTATTCTTGAAACCATCATGGATCACCCTCCTATTATATTGCCATAGTCTCCCTAAAAGAATGTGACTTGTTTCCATGGGCATAACATCACACAAGACTTTATCTTCATATCTCCCAATTTCGCAGGACACCATTACTTGCTTTGTCACCTTAACCTCATCTTCATTATTGAGCCGTTAGAGCTTGTAGGGTTTCATTTGTTTTGTGGTAGGGAGCTGTAACTTTTCAGCCGAAGTAGTACTGGCAACATTAGTACAACTTCCATTATTCATAATTGTATTACGTACCTTGCCTCTGATGTAATACCTTGTGTTAAGATGTTCTCCCTTTGAGCACCCTCATTTTTTACTTATATATTCAATGTTCTTCTAGCCACAAGGGTAACTTCTTCTTCTATATACTCTACATTTGAATCATCCTCCATAGAAGGCTTATGCTCTTCATGGTTAGTCTCATCTGTGTCTACTTTTCCAATGTCATTCAACACCATGGTCCTTTGATTGACACATTCTTTTGCAAAGGGCTCTTTACCTCTACACTTAAAGCATTCTTTGTCTCCATTCTTCATGGGTTGAGGGTTAGATGCTTCTTCCTTAGGCTTTTGGAGATTGCCTTTGAAATGTGCCTCGACCTTGCTCTTGATGTCCCCCTTCCTAGGGTTCTATTTCTTTACTTCATAGCTCTATGTTTGCCTTGGGTTAGGGGTTGGTTTTGGAGCATATCTTGTTGCCCCTCTCCTCTTGAGTTGCTTCTCCATTTTGATGGTTGTATGTAACATGTCTTTTAGCTTCACACATTGTTGCAACTTAACAAGGTTGGTTATGTTAGGTTTCATGCCGTGCAAAAACCATGCCTTGGTTGCTTCTTGATCTTTCTTTATGTGGGATCTCATCAAGGTCACCTTCATGTCTTTGAAATAGTCCCCCACAGATCTTGTGCCTTGAGACAATCTTTGTGGCCTTTAATGTAGCTTTTTTTGATAATAGCTAGGCACAAATCTATTCCTCATCATGATCTTTAGTTCATGCCATATTTTCACAGGCTCCATATGGTTTCTTTGCCTTGAACTTGAGTCCACCAAACAAGAGCATAATCAGTAAACTCCAAAGTGGCAAACTTTACCCTTTTATCTTCGAGGTAAGCATAACATTCAAAGATCATCTATACTTTTGCCACCTATTCAAGGCATGCCTCTGGGTCACTCCCCCGCTTGAATGGTGAAATTTACAACTTAATGGCATTAGCGTTAGGGTTCTGCCTTGGCTACTTCTAGGTGGTGGTTATGGTGTTGGCAAGCTTTCAAGGTCATCATCTTCATAGCTACTAACTTCATGGCTTGTCAATGGATCCCTCTTAAGGGTTACCTCTAGTATTCGGCCTAGGATGCCCCTTTGTGGTGCTTTGGAAGCTTTTTACTATATCCTTTCAACTCTTCTTTAGGTCTTTTCCCACCTTTCCATCATCATTTGGATTTTGGAGCATAGATCTTGGATTGTGGAGTTCTCCACCTCCTTCTTTATGTCTCAGCTTACTTATTTGGATATAGTATCTAAAATCAAATGTCCTCAAAAACACTATTTTCTCTCAAATTTTTTGGTGGAAAGTTGCTTGAACAACTAAAACTCTTAAGTTCTAAAGCAACTCACTCAAACGGCACAAGCATTTTTAAAGTCCTTCAAAACCTTTTAAAATCCTTTTTTAAAGAAATAAAATAGGTTGAAAAAAGATTTTGGAAGGGTAAAAAAAATTTAGGAATGGGATGCTTTTCCAATAGAAAACTGAAAGAACAAGAGAGAGAAAATTAAGGTTTTGAGAACTACGGTTTCGGCCAAACTAGAGTTTTGGTGGAAACTGAAGATTTCTTGCTCTTCAATGATTTTCCAGCCATTGTTTGTTTGATATTTTGTTGATTTCCTTTTTAGATTGAGCTTTCAAAACTCCAATAACAACTTATTGCTGTAGAAGAAAATGAAGGGAATCAAAATTTGCAAGAAAAGAAAGAATGTAACTTATATTGAAGGAAACTAACTTGATGAACAAGAATGAAACTTAAAAAGAATGTTAACAAAATATCTTTGGTATTTTCTAGATATTTTGGATGCAAACATAGAAGGAACAATAAATGTCAGCAACACTTTGATGAACTTGAATGAAGAAGAGCAAGGAATGCTCGGGGTTTGAAGGCACTTAAGCACAAACAAAGGAAATCTGAAAAAGGCAAGAACAAACAGATTAGAATGGATGAAATAATGCAAGAACATAATGAATTAAAGCTAAATAAACATGAAAGTTGGATATATAGTTCCTGCTAGTGGAACTTTCGCAATGATACCACTTTGATGTGTTGCTTGTTGCCCAAGGATCCTAGTTCCAAAGAGTACTTGAATAGATGCTTCACCAACGTGGTCCAAGAAGTAAAAACTTGAGTAAGGGAAAAAGAAAGGAAGTTACAAATAGAAGCAAAAATGAGAAAAAGAATTGCATCCGAGAAATTAGAAAAAATTTGATTGGAAGAGAAGAACATGAAGCACAAGTGCACCAAAGAGTTGAGAAAATATAAGAGAGAAGAGAATTGCCTAAAGCAATTTGTATCTTTATTAATCTGTGTTGATTTCATAAATTTCAGGTCCTATTTAAGGGGAAATAACCTAGGGTAGCTAGCCATACAAAGTTTTATTGAACTAGAAACCCTAAACCTTGCAAAAGAAGTAAACCTAGTCAAAATAGGTTTTGAATACATGGTTTTAACACTCCTTGACACAAAATCTGCGTGGCATGTGTCCTATATCTATGATTTTACATATATAATTATTTATTAAAGATTATATTATAGGGGTTTTTAGTCTTTTAGTTCTAAACCTAATCATAAGTCCTAATTATCCTAATCTCACTCCACAAATGCATTCCTAATTTAGAGACCATCATCGGGCAAGGGTTGTAGGTATAGTTTTATTGGATTTTCATGTGTTATTATCGGAATATAGTATAAAACAAAAAACCCAAAAACTAGAATTGAAAAACTCATAATTATGGTTTTAGTTTTGTTCAGTTCTTGAGTTGGGTGAAATTTATTTTGGAATTGACCTTATTTTGGGTTGGTGTGGTTCTACTAGAAACCTGAACACCTAAACCGTGCTCACCCTTAACTATGGGTTAGGTCTTGAATCTAGGTGTAGTCTAGTCCAAATGGTTCATAAGACCTGGATCTTCTTTTCTCTCCCATGATTGAAAATAGAGATGACTGATTTTGGCCAATAGGGGCATGGGTCACCTTCCTCAATGGCCTGTAGCCTCTATAACAATAGGGCAAGCTTTGGTGAGGATAGGGTTAGGGTGAGTCAGTGTTTAAATGCGGTGGAGCTTTTGTAAGTCTCTTCATTTTTGATTTAGCATTGTCGGTGGTGAACAACATCAGGTAGCGGTGACACAAATCAAGGTAGGATGATGGTGACATGCTAGGACAACTAGAGGCAATGAGCAGTGGCTAGATAGGGTGGTGGAACATTAGGCTATAAGGGTGGCAGCAGATGAAACCTAGGGGCAGAAGAGTGGAGGGTAGGGTTTGTGTAAAAATAGGGATTGATGCCATAGTTTCTCCATTTTCCCAGTTAGAGCTTAAAATTCAAATTTTCTACCTTATTTTGAGATTCTAGCACCCTAATTTTGTGATTCTAAAGTATGTATATAGATATTCATGCCCTTGGAGCCTAAGAAATATATTCAATGCTAGAATCTTGAACAAACTAAGACAAAACCTTGAAAAATTCATTATTTGTAACTTTATTCCAAAATTTATTCCTAGTTTTTGTTTTAGCCCAAACTATCTTAAAGTTTTCAATTCAATTAAGGCTAGAACTCTCATAGGTGTTTAATTGATTCCAAGAAAATTTAGATGTGCCAACTAAATCCCAAATTTTGAATGATTTTTAAATAAAGCCCAAAACGTTTCTACAAATTGATGAATTAAGACTTGAAATTGAAATTGAAGCAAAAATATTACCCAATTTACCCATATGACTCAAATTTGACATTAATAAATAAAAAAACTTAATTAAGATTTAAATGAAATTTAAAGACTTAAAAAACAAAATTTGGGACATGATACAACAATTTTATGGCATAGAAAGACTACAATGCCCCTCGACACTAATTAACCAATGCTTGCCTAATATTGCCTAAGACACCTAAGCAAAGGTCAAAATGACTATTAACAAACTGACAAATGTATAATTGATACTGGAATTACTAACTTATGTCTTCATGGTGTAGGTAAGCTACTACTTTAGCTACAGCTTTATTCTATATTAGAAACTCCAATAAAATTGGTTATGAATATGTGACCTAATGATTTGATTATGGAGTTGTTATTAGAGCTATTATTGATAGTAAATTCGACACAAGGATCTTAGAGTCCATGAAAAGCCTCCTCGGGTGTGCTTGCAAATAGCATCTGTTGAGTACTCCGCATCTTCAAATGTACTAGAAGCATTTTGCCACTTCACTTGGACACTAGTTCTTCACGGCCAAGCTCTTTAAGACATACCCCATAACTCATCAGCACTCACCTGCTTGGATACTTTCTGAGCAGGGTTACAGCTCATATGAGCTCTATACTAGTAGCTATTGAAAAGGCTGCAAAAATCCCATTTGCACCATTTTTTCAGCACATATACCATGATAGAGAACATGTGATTGACTTAACCAATGGTTTTTGTCTCCCAGAGGTCACTATATAATTGTGATCCTCACATCCCCAAAGGTATGCCACTTCATCTCTTAGAGCTCTCACATACCTTTACTTGAGACTGACTTAAGCATCAGACACTGGCCTTGGGGCTCTTTCCTTTGCTCTTATCTTCTGTTTACCTTACAAGTCTTCCATAGCAAAACTCCTATTCTAACAGTCTTGGGTTGATATTTCTTCTCAGTTGAGCATCTCGAGTTGGTTCACCACCAAGATGGCATGATTTGTGGGTCATTTCTTTAGAATTAAGGAGCCTTATGGCTAGCTCGACAGGAAGGTAGCATTCTTCTCAAAAGGCACTATATAACAGGATCCTCACTTCCCCGAAGGTATGGTTAGTTCATCACTTAGCTCTTACATACCTTCACTGGTAACTAATTTGACCGTTAGAGACTAGCCTTCAAGAGACACTGTAGGGCTTTTTACTCTACTTTTCCTTTTTGTTTACCTTGCAGGTCCTCCATAGTAGAGATCCTATTCCAACAATCTCGAGTTGATAGTGCTCGTCTATCAAGCACCTCGAGTGGGTTTACCACCAAATATGGTGAGGCTAAAAGGAAGTACAACTCTTATTCGGAAGATAGTATAAAAGATACTGGCCTGTTTTAGTCTTTTGGTTAAGGGTCAATCTAAAATCTGATGAGTCCTGGATAAGGGTTTCTGAATGTTTGTTTCCATTTTTGTGAAGTCTGTAATCTTTAGGACACACACACACACACACACTTTTAATTAAAAGACTATTTTGTAGACTTGAATTGATAAAATACATACATGTAGTTCTGAATTTATACTAATTTGTATTCTAAAATCCTACTTTTTGTTCTAATTTATGTAAGAGTTCTAGTTACTAATTTAATTACTTATGAAACTTGTACATTATTGATTTGATTATAGTGGCTCTATTTTATCTAAGTAATTAGAAACCTCAATTGTAATTCAGCAGGTTCAGAGATGTGGAACTTTTGGAATTAAAGACAATTTTTGAAATATTTATCTGAAATGCTTAGTTTTCTTAGTATCAAAGTAAACATGAGATTAAGAAGGTTTCATTAGCATTAATTTTTGTAGGTGATGAATTTCAATGTTAGAAACATATTTTGATTTTCCTAGAAGCGATTTATCAAAATTACTGTAGAATTTACCTTTTTGGTTACAAAGTTTGACTTAATGATTGAATTTATACTAGAGATCTTATTTTCATCTGAAACTTAAGGTACAAGTTTGAAATCATATTTGAAATATGTCTAAACCTTTAAATCTGGTTTTCAAGCCCAAATCTACATTTTTTGGTACTTAAACTCTTTTTTGTAGTCTTGGCAACAAGACCAACTGAGTGTGCTTTAAGTTATGCACTTGTTGTAGGTTTTTGATATCCTTTTGATATATTTAAAACATAGGCAGTCCATGTTTTAAAATATTCATGACCCTAGTTTGCTACATTCTGAATTAGAGAATTAAAAGAGTGATTACAAGCAATCAAACTTGAATTTCTGCAGCAATATGGCTAACTCACCGGGTTTTAACAACAAAATTCCTTAGTTTGCAAATTTGCTTGTTTCTATAATTCCAAACTTGTTTACATAGCTTTCTCCAGGGATTTCTTAAGGAAATCATAATTGATTCTCTGAAATCAGATTTTATTTATTTTTATTTAAGTAAATTTTATAGTTGTAATACTAAATTCCAAAATTTTGCAAAACTTGGTTGTTAAAGCATCTGAAACTCTTCAAAGTGATAACAAGGACTTGTATATGGTAGTTTTGCAAATAGGCCTGTTAAGGTTTCCATGTAAAATGATCTGTGAGCCCCACTAATTACATAGACATGGAAGATATATCTGAGGAGCTGAAGCACGAGCACAAAATCGAATCAATGTGGATAATTAGATAATTTAGTAAGCATAATAAGCTCATGTGGTTCAAAGTGTGCATACTGTCACAGGCCTTTACCTTTAATCCCATCTAAATCATATGGAACCCCAAAAACCTTGCACTAATTCAGTATTAGGCATATGTAAATTTGTCCTTTAGTGAATCTGTTAATTAATTAAATCATTAATGAAATATTGTTTTATACTATGCCTTACTATGGCTGTAAGTCAAAGACCATAAAAATAATATACATATGGTGTAGCTGCCCAACATTTCAAAAATATGAATTTGTATAAAACAATATTATTATGTACGGTGAATCCATACAAGCCACTAGGTAACTAACCACTAGTTCTATAGCATTTACTAGAGGCACAAATTTTATTTACATATATACTTCACACACAAAAGTGTTGTACATATGCTAAACACTGAAAATCCAGGAATCCAATCCCACTTGAATTACACTGCCAAAACGGATACTATAGTGCTCAGGTATCCTTTGCTCCTTACCTCTATACAACAAAGGCCCGTAAGTTAGTATTTTGAGTAATTAGGAACCTACAAGAAGGAAACATAACAATAATGTACCATAGTAATTAACTTACACACACTTGATACCAAAATACTAACAACCTTTCCTTTTAATGGTTGTTAGCCCCAGATATACTAGTACCTACACATAAAACATGTAAGGGATGTAAGAACCAAAGGTTCCTAGTAAGGGTCATAAGCCTGCAGAAAAAAAATTCATAGAGGACCATGCATATTATCTATAAAGGTATTAATATATGCCTAAGGCACTTGAGCTCAAATCATAGTTTTAAGAACTTGTATTATTGGCCAATAATTATGAAAGTAGCTAATTCTTTTACCCATTTGTCCTACAAGTGAGAAGTCCAACTTGTCCATGCAAATATTGCCTTTAAAACATCTTAGTATTTGCTAAAATCCCTTATTTTATGCACAGGAGCTGACTATTTGCTTATTTAGTACCTGTGTTAGTGCTAACATTATAAAGTTTTGTGAATGGTTAAAGACACCTCCCCCTTTTATGTCCACCTAAGCCTTAGCCCATCATGGTGACCTTAAGTGTTTTAGGTTCCTACACCATTATACTCACTATAACTAGACCATTTTAAGGTCCTTGTTGCCTGCACACACAAGCTCACCCATATGCACATTTACGCTTCACATGAGCTTCATAGTTTGGTGTTCTACCAAACTTAACCACATAAGCTTCTTAAATAGCCATGAATAGTTAAATCATATGTTTGTTAAATTTATTAATAATTTAGCCACTTGATATACAAATATCATAGCCAAATTTATTTAACACATAACCATACAAATTAAATAACCTTTATCTTAGATGACTTAGTTTGCAAGCTCAATATACTTAGCCTTTCATCTCAATTTCAAGCCAAACTTAGGACCCTTCTTAGTAGCTTATGCACAAAACCTATATTGATCATTATAACACATAAATAGACTATATCTGGTCCAATAATTTACAAAGTCCCATATGGTTTAAGTGGCTAAATTAACTTTTACATTAGTCTCCATATATCCATCCCTTAATGATTCTTGCACCCAATTCCTTGTAGCTTAAGTTGTTTCTCAAACTCCCATGTTTAGTTTATTTAACAAACGAGCATGGAACAAAGTTTCCAGTAACTCTAGGTTTGAAATAGAATCAGAAAAATTAGGGGAAAATAATGTTTACTTACTTGTAATAATTTGAGCTCAACTTAGTTGCTTATGCATGAGCACATGATTTCAACCCTAATTCCTTGCAAATTTGTGTTTAATTTGAGAGGATTTAAATGTGGGAGCTTAAGAAGGTTTTTCCATGGTGTTTCTGAGAGGAGGGGAGTAGTTTTAGGTGGTTAAAGTTGGAAGAAAAAGCCCAGTTGGCTTGGTCAAGGCACCATCGCCTCAGAAATTACAAAAAACCATGGTACCTTAAATTCAATATTTTCTCATGCTTTATCTAACCGTTCAATAAAAATTGGTCATTATATGAAATGACCAAACTAGCCATCTTGCCCCAACTTCATAATGTTTATAACCATAGCTGGTTTGGGCCATTCTTCCACTGCCTTAACCTTTTCTAGGTCTACGTTCAATCCCCGTCTAATAATAATATGTCCAAGGAAAGAAATTCCATTAGCCCAGAACTAACAGTTGGACAGTTTTCCATAATACTGATTTTCTCGCAGTATTTACATCACCTTAATTAAATGCTCTACATGCTCCTTTTCAGTTTTGGAGTATATTAATATGTCATGTATAAATACATCCACAAATTGATCAAATAAGGCTTGAAATTTCTATTCATGGCATCCATGAATATTGTAGGACCACTAGTATCACCAAAAGGTATCACTGTCTACTCATAATGCCTATATTTGGTCTTAAAGGCTGTTTTAGGTATATCCTCCTCCTTTACCCTTATTTGGAAGTATCAAGGCTGAAGGTCTATCTTAGAGAACACCCTTACGCTTCTAAGTTTTTCAAACATGTCATCTATCCTTTGTAGGGGATATTTGTTCTTGACAGTCACAGTATTGAGTTTTATGTAATCAATACAAAGCCTCAAATTACCATCCTTCTTCTTCGCAAAGAGTACTAGTGCTCCCCATGAAAATACACTTAAGCATATAAAGCCCTTTTTCGATAATTTTTGTAGCTACTTTTTCAGCTCATCTATTTGGGGAGTTGGCATTCTATAAGAGGATGGATATAGGTGAAACTCCTTGTTGCAAGTGAATGGATAATTCTATATTATATTGGGGAGTTAATCCTAGAAGGTCTATTGGAAACACCTTTGGGAACTGGTTTACTGCTAGTATGTTCTTTAATATTTCTTCTACTAATACCTCATTTGATGCATGGAGCATCATTTCTTCCTCTTCTACTATAGGGATAGAATCCAGTGCCTTGAGGTGCAAATTTTTCACCCCATCCCCAAGCCCAACAGTACAAGTCACAAGTTCCTTTCTAGAGTCTATGAAAGTTACTTTTTGACCTGCATAGTCTATATGGGCATGGTGCTTCCTTAACTAGGTCATTCCCAAAACAATATAAAAAACTTGCATATCCATTACCTATAAATTTGAGTCAATTTTACAACCACCAATTTCTAGTGGACAATCTTTCACCATAGTGTTTGTAAGGATTATCTATCTTATTAGAGTCCTAATCAGTTTCATAGTGTTCATTTTTGTGCATGCCATACTTATCTTATCCGCCACTTTAGATGCAATAATAGATATGGATGCACTAGTATCAAACAAAACTTTAACATTATGTCTTGAAACTGTAAAGGTACTTGGTACTACAGGCTCCTGAGCTAATTGGCTGGCGAAGGTAAACACTATAGGTGGTGCTTGTTACTGGGGCTGTGGTGCTCGTACAGAGGGTATTTTTTACCACTCTGAGTGCTTCTATATAGTGGTTAGATTTAGTGAGGTCAAGCCCCAGGCATTCCATATCCTATAGGCTAAGCAGAACATGCGCACTATGTTTACCCAAGTGGCCTTCTTGGTCATTATGCAAAGATATGTATATTAGTCCAATCATCACACACAAATTCACATACTATTTTATCTAGAAGTAATGATGACAGTGAAATTCTTTATTCCTGGCCAATATGGAATTTGAGGAAAATCCCCAAGTGCATGTACAATCATATGCACACATGATGCTATTGGTGCGCATTTTATGTGTCCAAACTTTCATACCGTGTCCGACTCAAATTTTACTCATGTTCTCCTGTGCCTTAAAGGTTTTAAACCCTTTAATACACTTAAAAACTTCATAGGGAAATAGGTTTGAGACATTAAATTTATCTAAGTTTGCAATTATGGATTTTACACTTAATCGAGTATAATTAACCATATGAACAGTGCTCAACAAAATCAGCCAATTTCGACAACACATAACTCTGGCTAGAGGGAAAAAAATCCAATGATTCAAAAACCAAGTTATTCATATTGAAGTGTTCTAGATGTGGTCAAAATTTCATAGCCAAATTCTTTATGTACAAAAAGTTATGGCAGCTGGAGTACAGGGTACCAAATTTTAGGCACTATTGACCATTATGCCCATACAAAATATCATAATATTCATACACTCCATTTCCAAGTGCAAAACAAACTTGGTAGTGTCCATACATGTCTCATACACATGTGAAAAACCATTTCCCTGAATTTAGAACCCTTTTACCCATGATTCATAAAAGTGCCATCAAAACAGCCCATAAACACCATATGGACAGCATTGTAAACATACTTCAAACTACACTCCATTGATCCAAATATCCTTCTCACACTACATATACAACATACCCAACTTATTTACATGCATTTATGCACCACATAGATGAAAATAACTTAGTTAATATGTATACTAAGCTTCTTGGAGAACTTCAAAAGCACTAAGCACTCCAGAAACTTGAAGGAGCTAGCTGCTGCGTAAGGTAGAAAGTACCATTACTAAAAATAGCTAATGTGCTCCAAAAATCATGAAAATTTCCAGTTTACAACCACACATATGGAAGTTAATAAACCTGAAATTTGACAAAATAATTCAAACGACAGCTATTAGTTTGAATGCTCTCTTTCAGGTGCTCCTAAAATGGACAGAAAGGGGGGTAAGTTTCTTGAATGAAACTTCGTAAGGGCTTATCAATAAAATCTTCAAACTCTAATCATATACTTGAAATTAAAATACACTAAAATAAAAAAATACATTACAAATACATAAACACAGCCATCCAAATGCACAAACAACACAACAACAGACAAATGTAATGTTGGCAGCAACACATCATTAGGGTTAGCTCATAAACATTCAAGTAAACTTTATGTAATCACTGTGGCAGTCCTCCTGAAGCTAATGCTTGGTGTTAGGAGGTTAATTAGTCGTAGTTAGTACTAATTTGGGCTCTAGAAACCCTCAATTTCACTGCCATAACAGAGCACCAAAGCTGTAGGGTTGAAACCCTAGGTGTAATTTCCCCCTTAACTTAAATTTGGTTTATCAAGCTCTTTGCTCTCTTCCAAGCTTAGGGTCTTAGCTTCATGGATTTTTGGGCATCAGTGTTGAACAATAAATAACCATAAAAGCCAAATAAAACCCTTACCTTGGGCTGTGAATGCTAATTATAACAAATGTTGGACAATAAACCCGAAAACTAGGGTTTTTCTTATTCTTGGTGCATCCGGTTGCTTTCTTTTGTGATTTCTTGAGAGCTTGAGCTATGGTGGATATGGAAGCTTATGGAGGAGATAAGGAACAGGTTGTGCCTGGTGGGGGACGAAAATGGCCAAGAAATGGCAATAAATCAAGATATTTTACTTAACTTGATTAGTTTAACCTTAACCCTCACTTAGGTCACTATAAGTAAGTCTTAAGCAAATACTTTTTGGCTAATATTTAGCTCACCTTTTTGACCTTAGAACCTAGAAATAAAAGGCTGGGATAATGTTAGAAATGGCCACCTTTGACTCTTGTCAAAAATCATCATATCCTTAAGTTATTTTTGTGAACAATTGTACTCCTAGTTGCCCTAGGTTCTTGAATAATAGCTTTTGTTTCCTTTATGCAATTCAGCATCCAAAAATTGTTTCCATACCATTCAAATCCTTCCAAAATCCCTCTTTTAGAGTTGTACGATTGAGCACCCAAGTCTTGAAATCTTGCAATAAGACCTATAGATTACTTGTAAAATAAGCAATCCTTTAGGGCTCCTTTTAGTACCAAGTAATCATTATAATCTTTTAGGGAGGTGCAGATTATTCACTTTACCCCTCACAGGTCATTCACTATAGTGAAAATTACGTTATATAATGGTTTATAACCATTATGCCTTTATACTGTAATTTTCCCATTTGTTGAAGTGGTAATAGTATTGCTTTAGGGGGTATAGGGATTTGGCCCCTCTGAGGACACTCCTTGGCCCAATGCCCTAACTGGTTTGCATATCAGACATGCATTACTGGTAAACTTGCAAGGCTTCTTACCATGGAACTTCTTACAAATGTTGCATGGTCCCTTGCCAACCTTCTTGAACTTTTTAAAACCACTAGTGCCCTCCCCAACGGTGTCAAGATGCGGCTTTTTCTGAGTGCCTAACTGCTTGGATGATCGATCTCCATCAGTCCTATTGATCTTGGCCCTATCAGCCACCATGACTGCCTTTAATGCTAGGGCTATCTGAACCACATCATGATAAGCCTTAACCCTTACAGCTATGATAGGTTGCCTAAACTCTTGCTAAGTCCTTACAGAAACCTCTTCACTCTAGTCTCATCGTGGCCTTCCATGTAGGGAACATATCGCATGAGTGTACTGAACTTGAATTCATATTCAACAGTACTTACTTGTCCTAGTGTTAACTCAAACTCTCTATTTTTTCAGTCCTACATAGCCTCACTGATAAACTCATCCCTGAATAGCCTCTCAAAATCAATCCAAGTCAGAACCCTCTGTCTGTATACTGTTCTTCCTTAATTCTCCTCATCGAGCTCACTCTAAACTCTCATTCACCATAACTTTACTTTCCCAGCTAGCTGAAAGGATGCCAGTAACATTCTTTCTTGAGAATCTATTTCCAATGTCTTGAACAGTATATTCAACTTGTTCTAAAAATAATCTATAACATTGGCATCATTAGATCCATCAAACATAGGAGGAGTAAAGGACTGGAAATCCCAAACAATCTCCATCCACCTAGGTATGTTTCTCCTCCTTCGCCTCTCGACCTCTAACTGTTGTCCATGCCTAGGCTGGTCATGTACCTTAGGCTGTCTTCCATGGGTTAGGTGATCATCAGTATGCACCTCAGCATGGGCAGCTGGGTCAGTTTGGCAACTTGTAGGATCTATCTGTGGCTGCAGTAGTGAAGGTGGTGGTGGTGCTTGGCCTACAGGCTGAGTCTGCCCAACTACTGCCTGTTTCTGTAATAGGGTACTCATACCCTCAATCATTTGTCTTAGGGTTTGGTTGATGCCCTAGAGAAACTACAACATCTGGGCCTCCCTCTGGGTTAACTTTGAACCTTGCCCCGGACTTTGGTCTCTGCCCTTTCTAATGTTTACCATCTTATACCTGCCAAGTCCAAAAGACATCTACAGATTCAATTCTTGGATAATATAACAATGAATTACTAACTATGGTCATATAAGGGTTTTCTAGATTCTCAATGTCTATGCCTTCCGTAACTTGCTCTGATCCACTGTCATATCCCTTTACCTTAATTCCATCTAAATCGTATGGGACTTCAGGAACCTTACACTAATTCAGTGTTAGGCTTATATAAATTTTTCCCTTAGTGAGCCTATTAATTAATTAAATCATTAAAACAATATTTTTTATACTATACCTTATTATGGCTGTAAGTCAAAGACTATAAAAATAATATATATATATGGTATAGCTGACCAACATTTCAAAAATATGCATTTGTATAAAACAATACTATTATGCATGGTGAATCAATACAAGCTACCAAGGAACATAACCAATAGTTCCATAGCATTTACTAGAGGCGCAAGTTCCATATACATATATACCTCACACACAAAAATGTTGTACATGTACTAAACATTGAGAATCCTGGGATCCAATCCCCCCTGAATTACACTGCAAAAAAGGATCGCTACAATGTCCAGGTATCCCCTTCTTCTTCTATTGGTTGTTAGCCCTAAACATACTAGTATCCACACACACAAAACATAAAAAGGATATAAAAACCAAAGGTTCCTAGTAAGGGTCATAAGCTTGCAAGAAAAACATTCATATAGGACCATATATATTATCCATAAACATATTAATAGATGCCTCAGGCACTGGAGCTTAAATCATAGTGCTAGAAACTCATATTATTGGTCAAGTATTATAGAGGTAGCTAATTCCTACAATTCTTTTATTCATTTGTTCTACGATAGACAAGTCCAACGTATCCATGAAAATACTGCTTTTAAGGCCTCTTAGTATTTGTCAATATCCCTTATTTTATGCACAGGAATTAACTATTTGCTTATTTAGTACATGTGTTAATGCTAGCATTGTAAGGTTGTGTGAGTGGTTAAAGACACCTTCCCTTCTTAGGTCTACCAAAGCCTTAGCTCATTATGGTGACCCTAGGTATCTTAAGTTCCTAACCTATCATACTTACCATAACAAGACCCTTTTAAGGTCCTTGTTGCCCGCACACACAAATGAGCTTCTTAGTTTGGTGTTCTACCAAAACTCAACCTTGTAAGCTTCTTACATAGCCGTCAACAGTCAAATCATATGCTTGTTAAATTTATCAATAATTCAGCCACTTGATATACAATTATCATAGCCAAATTTATCTAACACAGAAGCATACAAATTAAATAACCCTTACCTTAGATAACTTAGTTTGCAAGCTCAATGTACTTAACCTTTTGTCTTGGTTTCAAGCCAAACTTAGGACCCCTCTTAGTAGCTTATGCACAAAACCTATATTGATCATTATAACACATAAATAAACCATATCTAGGCCAATAATTTACAAAGTCCCATATGGTTTAAGTGGCTAAATTAACTTTTACATTGGTCTCCACATATTTGGTCCCATAATGATTTTTGGACCTAATTCCTTGTAGCTTAAGTTATTTCTCAAGCTCCCATGTTTAGTTTATTTAACAAACGAGCATGGAGAACAGTTTCTAGAAACTTTAAGTCTGAAACAGAACCAGAAAAATTAGGGAAAAATAAGTTGTTTACTTACTTGCAATAATTTGAGCTTAACTTAGTTTCTCATGCATGAACACATGATTTCAATCCCAATTCCTTGCTAATTTGCATTTAATTTGAGAAGATTTGCATGTTAGGAGCTTAAGCAAGTTCATCCATGGTGTTTCTGAGAGGAGGAGAAAATTTTTGAGTGGTTAAAGCTGGAAGAAAAAACCCGATTGGCTTAGTTAGGACACCACTGCCTCATTTGTTTTTGACACAGAATTGGTACCCCATTTGCCAGTTGTTCATACATTTGGTCCTTTTTTGTTATACACTAGAAAATAATGGACAAAATCCAGCATTGCATTGCGCCTCATTCCGTCACAGACTTAATTATACTTCTAGTCGCTTGCTTCCAGGAACTTACAATTTAGTCTCCTGATCTCCAAAAATCACACTTAAACCACCTATGGACAATTTAGTCAATCCACAATTTTACAATAATAGAGTGGAAATCATAAAAAACTATGGTACCTCAAATTCAATTTTTCCTCATGCTCTACCCAATCATTTAATAAAAATGGGTTACTATGTGAAATGAACAAAATACCCATCTTGGCCCAAGTTGTTTTAAATGATTGATTTCATCTATTTTAAGCTAATGGACCATTTAATACCAAAACTTGGTTTGCAAATAATTATATAAAGTGTTAATTTATTAAATTAACTAGTTACCTAGTAATCTGAGCTTCCTGTAATTACTTTGCCAATTAGACATACAGCTCCAAGGGCTGTCACACATACAGTGTGAAGGTGTGTCATTCTTGTAGCTATTATATTATAGACAAATGTCTAATTATATATACTAATTGACCCCTAATTTCCTCTATATAACCCATAACCTAGACCAAAATTTGACCGAATTGCCCATGGACCAAAACTCTCACTCACCCTCCAGAAACCCTACCTCGCTACTGTTAGTGTTGTGCCCAAAAGCCAATCATGAGATGATTGTATTTTTTGCACATTGAGTCATGATATTTTATTAAGGCATTAATCCAGCAATTATGTTTGTTGTTTTGTTTCTGCGTAACTTAACAAACATAATTGTAACCCTAAAATAATGATATTCTTAAACATCCTTGGTCTAGTATTATTGTGGAGTGGGTTGCAATAATACATAACGACTAGCATATGTAGAGACTAATATGAGATATGTAGTCTACATATGGGTACAAGTTGGAGAACTTGTGTACTGGACCGACCCACCATGAGAACACTACATGGATCGTTATATGAGTGTCATAAGTGATTCTCATAGTGATATGTAGTCCTTCGACCTAAGATCATCAAGGTTCCCTACATGTGAGTCACATACTTTGATACTTTCCTTTGTTGCTCGTAACAGAGTGAACTTGAAGGAGGTCATTGGGTATGTCACATATCATGCGAAGGGATTTGTATGATCAAGATGGGATTTTCCCCTCCTATGTAACGGGAGTGATATCTTCGGGCCCCTTGATAGAGTAAGACTTAGAAAAATGCATGGCCATGCTCCGATGAGTTGATATACGATATCAATGTCATCAGTTTAAGTTGGTCTACTCGGTAATCAAGAAACCAAAGATTGGGCTATACGAGAGTGACACATTCCATGTCTCGTGCTTAGTCTTGATATCTTGGACAAAGGGACAATGGCATATATCGGTGATGATCATAAAGGTTTAGTCGACTCATCGACAATCTTGTCACTTGGGTAGCAATGATGTGTTGCTAGACACCGCTCATTGCTTATGATCATAAATGTGATTTATGATCATTGCCAACGTGGTAAGAGCCTATTGGGTCGCACACATAGAGCTATTTGGATCATTAGAGTGCATGGGCTAATAATTTGGGTTTTGGTTTCACAATAATTTTATATTAATAATGGGCCCAATAGTTGAGCCATTATTAAGCCCGAAATTAAAGCCTAATTGGATTAGGGCTTTGAAACCTATTAGGCCTGGAAGTTGAGTCTCACTATAAATACAACTTCTAGTGAGAAATTCGTAGGTCTCCTTGCCCTAGCCTCCCAAAAGGACAGCCGCACTCTTCTCTTACAATTCCTTGGAGGACACAAGAGAGCACTGCAAGCGCAAGAGAAACGCATCTTCTGGGACGTGGTGGAAGCGTGGTGATTCCGAGAGGCTCGTGTGGATACCATAGAGAGCCTGAACACGTCAACTGTTCAGGTTTTGTGATTCAACTCTACAGTTAAGTGAGAGATCTTAATCGAAAATTAGGTATGAAAATTTTCGAACACCCGGTTTACCCCGTTTCACTTGGATCCTGGAGGGTTTCGGTTAAATTCCGCTGCGCTGTTTGGCTCCCGAAACCCAACAGCTACTGCCTCTGCCTCAACTGAATTGTCACTGCCTTTAGATCTTCATCTAAGGATATCGTCATCATCATTTGCCCCTGGATTACATCAGCCCCTTGCCTCTAAATCTTATGGTCCCTCACTTCTAAATCTGCGTGTCTCTCACTTCCATATCATACTGTCCCTCGCCTCCAAATTGCATAGTCGTCCCTTACTTACGGATCATTGCTCACCTCCGCGATCGGACCATCACTGCTCACCTTCAAATTAAACGTGATTATTATTTGCCTCCAGATTGCGCAATTGTTGCTTATCTCCAGATCCTTCGGCTATCACCTCTAGTTCACAAACTATCAGCTCGGGTCTTTGCCTCCCATTCGCCTCGGTTATTGGCACTCCATGACATTATTAGGCCATTTCTCTGTTGTCTCTACCAATGAATGGTGTATAAAAAACAAACTAGAAAAGTTTCAAAGATAAGAGCCAGAAATGTCAAAAAAAAAAAAAAAGCTAAATGTCTCTCAAAAGTATATGAAAATATGTGACATAATTAAACAAAAGCATCTAAAGAAATTTACAACTGTTTAAACCAATATGCGAAAAATTTATTCTTTTCATAAATAAAAGTATCCAAAATAAAAACTAAATGTGCCCAAAGCATTAATTAAAAATATCTACATAATATATACATGTGTCTAAATAAATTTGTAAAAGTGTTTAAAGCAATATACAGATAATTTATTTTTCTTTAGAAATAAAGTTAGTGAACTAATAAGTAAAAATGTCTAAATAAATATATAAAAGTGTCTGAAGCAACATATAAAAGTGTCTAAAATAATATATAAAGCTTGGTTTTTAAGCACAATAGATCATCGTCTTTGAATCTCACTGCCACTACTCGTGTCATCATCATTGCTAACCTCCAAATCTTACCTTCGTATCAGGCTGCTCGTCTCTAAATTGCATTAATTGATCATCATTCACTTCCTGGTTTGATCTAATGATATCTCATATTTTCTAACTTCAATATGTTGTCAGTGTCGTCTTCTTGTTTTGCCTCATGTTCTTTGGTCATCATCAAGTTGATCATTGGATGAAAAAGAAAAGGAGATGCGGTTGAAGCATGGGGAAAATCATGGTGGCACTGAGAACCAGACTCGACAGTCATTGATTTGAGGAGATGAAACTTGATATACGGTAGGGGGTGTGATGGATATTACCTATGATAGTGAAGGGTAAATTTGGAAAAATATCCACTATATTCAATAACACATATTTTCACAATAACTATAGTACTATCATTCTTGGTCTTATTTCCTTCTTTTTTATTGAATTAAATATATGATATTTTGCTAGTTTGACTAAAGGTAGGGATGGAAAAATCCAACTCGACCTAACTACTTTGCCTAACCAAGCTGAACCCAAGCTTGACCTAACTTGATTTGACTAGAAAAGTCAATGGCCTGAACTCAACTATACCAAACCTGACCTGAACTTGAACCCAATTGAAGAAAAATCTAAACCCCAATGTCCCAAACCCGAAATACCCGAACTTGAGTTGACTTGAACCAGAAATAACCTAAACCCAAGGCTAATCTGACCCGAACCTAAAATAAGCCAATGATTAGACCCGACAAAACTCGAATTTAACTGAAATCAACTTTAAACCCTAAATCTAAATGCTAATATTAAGCCTAATGCTAATAACCCTAACCTTTATCCATAAGCCCTAAATTTAAATTTAAACCCAAGACCCTAACCTTAAACTTTAAAACCCTAAACACAAAACCTAATTTAAAGCATAAATCTTTTACCCTAACAGTAAATCCTATAGCTAAATTTAAAATCTAAACCATAAGCTTAAGCCTTAACCATAACACTAAATATAATTTTACCATAAATCCTAAATCTAAACCCTAAACTTGATAAACCCAAAACTCTATCCCGAACCCAAAACTTAACCATAAATCCTTAATCCTAATTTGGAGCCCTTGAACCCTAACCTTAAAAACCCTAAATCCTAAATATCACCCTAAATCATAACTTCCCCCATTCATTATCATTCATATTTAGTAAGTTTTATATATGAGGGCTTTCAAATTTAGTGACTTCCAGTTTTTGGGACTTCTATATTTAGTAAGTCTTATACCTGGGAAGGATGACTTCCATAATTAATAACTTTTATTTTTTCGAACTTCCATATTTAGTAAGTGACATATTTGGGATGAAACTTCCATATTTAGTAAGTCCCATATTTTAGGAGGAAATTTTCATATTTAATAATTTAGTTTTTTTTAGGACTTCTATATTTAGTAAGTCCCATATTTGGGAAGGGTACTTCCATGTTTAGTAAGTCCAATAATTGGGGTCATCCAAAACAATTAACTTCCATTTTAGTAACTTTAATGATCTTGGCAGGCAATTGTCAAAATTACAATATTGGTCCCTAAACTTTTAAGTATAATACAATAAGTATCTAACTTTAAAAAAATTCATTTCAGTCACCCATAATAATTACAATATAGATCCCTGAACCTTGCAAAGCTTTGCATTTTCACAATAATTTTTAAAATTCTCAATTTAGTCAATAATAGTAAACTGGAGTCGCATTTTGTAGCAATTCTATAGAAAGTTGCTATAACAAGAACGTAGGAAAATTGTCATAGTGTGTGTGTTAGAGTAATAGCTAAGTGCAGGTTTGGATTGCCTATGCTGTGATAGCTGAGTGAGGATATGAGTCTAGAGAGATAATCAAGTATTATAAAGTATTACCAACAATGTTTAATAACCTAAATATATGGCTATTACTAAGAATTAAAAAATACGCATCTGTACAGTGCCGTCATGCTTAGGGTTTCTGTTCTTTATCTGGTCATTTCGGGCCGTCATGAGTTGAGTCGTGCATTTTGTTTAGCATCATCAGAGAATTTTGTTAGGTTCTCTAGCTCGGGTCATCTATGTTTCAAAAGGAGGGGATGGAGGAGTTGGTGGGAGATTGGAAGAAGCTGTCACTTGTGGGAGGAGAGGAAGAGGAGCTTGACTTGGAAGGGGAATCAAATGGGCAGGAAGTCAGAAGGGAGCGATTATTCCTGGTGGGCTCTCTTTGGACAAACCGGCCTTTCAATAATGTAGCACTAATGAGCACTTTAAAATCTATTTGGAGGCTAATGAAAGGGGTGGAAATGGAAGTCCAAGAAGATAATCATCAGTTTTTGTTTACTTTTTTCTCACGGGCTGATGTTCAACGAGTCTTTGATGGCTGCCCTTGATTGTTTTATCAACATGTCCTGTTATTGAAGGAACTGTCACCCTATGATCATCCAAGTAAAGTTGCATTAGATCAAGCAATATTCTGGATCAGGGCCTATTATATTTCGGTAGGTTACATGATGGAGAATTGGAGTAAAAAACTTGGAGGCCGAATTGGGACATACCAGCAAATGGGCTCGAAGGAGTCAATTTCTTAGATTTCAGTTCTCGGTGGATGTCCGTAAGCCATTGATGCGTTGTCTTTTCCTGAATATCCAGAATAAACCGTGGGTCAGATTTTCCTATGAGCAACTCCAACTTTTTTGTTATAAGTGTAGACGATTGGGGCATGGAGAAAAGGGCTGTGAAGAGAGGTTGTTAGGGCAGATGGAAACTTCCAGTATGGAGATTGGATGCGAGCATCCCCTATGAACAGTCATGCAAAAAGAATTTCCAGGGCAGACAGATGGCACAAGAAAGCGAACACCACCGAGCACAGCTTTAATAGCAGATATGCGAAGGAAAGCGGTGGTAGTAGAGATGGGGAGCCATGGGAACGTTCTAAAATACAGGGGGTAATGGCCCCGTTTTCCACCGTCCGATTGAATTTTCGTTTAAATCACTCTTTGCAACTATACTTTTATATTTTTATCATTTTAGTTCTAAATATTTATTTTCTTTTTCCCAGACCATTACATTCAGATCAAGTAAGAAAAACTAGTTTTATAACCCGTTTAATGGACGGGAAAATAGTTCATATATAAATATGTATTTCAGTCACTGCGTACAAAAGATTTTTATATGTTTTAATAATAGTGTAACTTTTGGAATACATTGATTAACAAAAATAACATTTAATAATGGTAAAGATTACAAAGAAAGTGTGTGTCAATGTACTTTAGTAACATCTATGACATTCAGCGACACAAATATTGCAGGATAAGTAAATCTTAAAGTGAATGGACAATTGAGGAATTCAAAATTTTCAAATTGTCGCGGATTTAGCCGTAAAGCCTTTAAGAGAATAACAACAATAATATTTATGAGTAATGAGTCCATGTAAAATTTTCTTGGATGCATAGTGCACAATACATATTTGATCAAGAAAATGAAATGTCATTAGGTTAAAAAAAATACAAGGAAGAAATAAAACTATAAAATAATAATTAATTTTCTCTGAAACTAAGGAGTTGAGTGAAAATATATATCAGAGTAATTAATTTCTCATGTCAGGTAATTTATACTACATTAGAGTAATTTATACTATGCGCAACTTTTGTTAAATTAAATATAATTTGTAAATGATTAAGTAATTGTCAAAATTACTTTATTGAAGTGTTTTTTTATTGAGAATAATTTAAACACTCTACATTAAATATAATTTAATAATTATGATACTATAAATGGCGAAATGTTGTAGTTTAACTAAATAAATTTGTGCTCAAATTTGTGCATATATAAATTAGAAATAATTTTTGTTGGCCGAAAATTGGGCCCATACGAAATAGTATACATGTCGGCCTAATTTTACAAACCCAAAAATTTTGAATCCATTAAAATAGCTCAATAGAATTAAATAAATGTGGCATGGTAAATAAAGTAGTATGTATCAAATAAGAGCTGAAGTACTCAAATGGTGAAGGATATTTAAATTAATAGTTATTTAGACACTTCTTCAAATATAAAAAGATATGGGCTTTTTCCTCAAAAAATAAAAAAGAAAAAGGTATGGACTTTTATATCAGGCCTATAAAAAGTATGACAAATGTTATTAAGGAACGTAGTAAATAAATGGGCTCAACAATTTAACGGTTGGGAAAGGGGGAAGAGGAATTAATGTTGAAATCATTTGGAGTGGCTAAACTGTTATTTTTTTTAAACTTAGGACGTATTTAGCAGACTCTAAGGAGATTCATGAATTCATGGAATGCGGAGAAAACATGAGGGACTTTATTGTATTTTTGGGAAGTATAATTCAAAATTAGGGCAAAACTATAATCTTACGTTCTTCTCCCTTGCTCTTCTGCCTGCCGCTCTAGCTTCTCTGTCTCTGTTTTTTTTTCTTGGTAATCCCTTTTCTCTCTTAAAAGTCATTCATTTTTTATAAGTTTCTCAGGTTGGGCTGTCAGTCACTTTATTTTTCTGATATGAGTTTTCCGGTTGTCTACTGTTGTGATGATGATTTTGCAAGCCGTCGGTCGCCATCTTCAAAAATGTTCCGACGGCAGTGGCAGCTTGCTAGTGGAAATTATTTTTCAGAATTACAAAAAGATTAGATCATTTAGTATAGTTTTTTCTTATCTTAAAGTTTGACTAAAACAATTTTCTAAAAATCTGATTTTTTTTAGTAGATCAGGATACAAAAGTGGCTGACTACATTTTTTTTTTCAGAGAGTTCAAGCGATTTGAAGAAAATGGTTTCGATCGGCAATTTATGTAAAAAAACAAACGTTTTTAAAAAATGGTTTTGGGAAGATATAAACCCCTAGGAATCCACGAACTATTCCTCACGTGTACTGGGTTTGTTCCCCTCTCAACTTCTTCTATCTGTGAGAAATGAGTGTGACGACACTTCCGAGCCGTCTGCTTGGCTAGCTGATAGGTGCGTGTTCTTCACGCTCCTTCTTTGGCAGCGGGGCTATTGAAGAAAGGTAAAAGTGTTACTTCCATATGTTTTTTTTTTTGCCGTTTATGTGTGTATATTATTCTGTTTTGTTATGTTGATATTTGACTTCATCAACTAACTTCATTCCATATTAACTGAGAAATGCAAACTGATGGTCGAGACTGAGGAAGTGCAATATGCATGCGGATGAATACTTGACGCCAAGATAAGTGTTACAATTTATTTATTATATGCAAATTAATCTATATGTTTTCTGCCATGTTTGGTTAATCTAAACCTGCATGCTTGTCTCGTGTTGTCTATTTGCTATCATGGATGTGGCTTAACTAATATTATTACTTAACTTATATGTATGCAAGTTTTACTGTAGCATAGTAAGTAGGACTAAGGAAATGCAGTTTGATTTATTTTGCGTCATAGAAAACAAATTAATAAGTTGAAAATGATGCATCTAATCAAACATTTTAGGAAAAAGCATTTGTTACAGAGAATATGAATAAAGCCAGTCTCCTGAAAACCATAATACCGAAAAGGTTGGGAATTAAATGAAGTCCAATTATCATCAAAAGTTATTAGTGAAAACTGTTTATTAAAAAAATACTGCCGAAACAAAGCTTTGATAGAAAAGAATATAAATCTCATGTGGTTAGTAAAGAAAAAAATATGGTTTGGCCTACATTTAGTAATCACGAAAAATAGGCAGAACATGGTTGCACTTTAATTGCATTTTTCGAGGGTTGGATCTTTTTGGAGCTATAAAAATATATTACCTGTTGTAAAAAAATTGAGTAGATTAACTTAATAAAAGAGTAAGTATTTCTATATTAAACAATAACTAAAGGATTTTACTAAAGCACGATCCATCATATCTGGTATAAATTGCTGCTTGTGGTCCTGTTTCTTTGGAGCGAATGGATTTTAGCAAAACAGACCTATGTCTGATAAATCTCTGTAAACAGGCAATAATTGATTTTTGTGAAAATAAATTGCTTATTGGTAAAAAAAAATGTAAATTGACCAGTTTGCATTTCTATAGCAAACAGGAATTAATAGGAATGCAGAGAGTGTTTCGAATTGCTGCTTGTGTTTCTGCTTGTTGAAACTGATTCGAACAAACCTGGTACTTGAATAAAATGTAAAGTGATGAGTAACTGTTGTAACTGTTCTCTGTTAATATGGAGAAATTACTAAAATATAACAATTGTGCCCTTACTTACTTGAGTCTGGGAAGTTGATGCAAAATGTTGTTGTATGGTGCTGATAATTCGCTGCAAGCACCAATTGTTCTTTCTCAAATTAGTTGATATAATAGTATAGAAATGGAAATGAGAATAAAAAACTGTGTAGAGGACAAGTTATTTGGTAGTGGTTGCGGGACAATAAATTAGTTAATGGAAATTAATTAAGAGTGCAGGGTTTATACCTGGTATATTTTTTGTTACTGTTGTTTTTGGTTTATGTGAAATTGCTACCGGGTGTTTCTGTTTCACTGCAATTAATGAGAAGAAATATAAAATAGCAGGACCATAAACATACTGCATTAGAAGACAAGATTATTTAAACAAACCTGTCATTTGTTTGCTGGTGTGTTTCTTGTTGCTGCTGCTGACTGTTCTCGCTATGAAACTTGAGTATGTTTCTTGTTGCTGCTGCTTACTATTCTTGCTGTGAAACTTAAGCCTTGGGCTTTGCTGATTCGATGCAATAAATGAGTAGGAATACAAATAAAATGCGTCGTTACCCTTGCAGGTGAGAAATAAGGGAGACGGGCTAACTACTAGTTGTAGACAAAGGAAGGAGAAATGCTGGTTCTTCATAAAAAAAAAAATGGAAGAGGGACAAACGGTTTCATAAAATGTAAACTCTGTATTTTATTGTAGTTCTTGTACTGGTTGATTATAACTGTAAGAAAATAACCGAGAAGAGTAGTGGGTACGCGTGTGGCGTAGTGGACGTGTGTTGAGCAGATAAAGGGAAAATAACTGCGATTTCAAAAATAGATTTAAGTTTGCACAGTTAATCATGCTTAAAAAACCATGTATAGGGACGTGGGTGCGAATTGGGTATAAGATTTAAGTCAACACGTGTTGCTTTTACGTTAGTTTCAGGCTACACATGCTATGCTGTTAAATTTTGTTAGATTTTTAGAAATTATAAAATGACAGTTTTGTCAAATTACCTGATATATGGTGGTAGATTAGACGTGCGTGAGTGAGGTGCAATTTTTTAAATAATGTAATATTATATATATGACACGTGTCATGTTAAGAAAAAAAGAATTTAACAATGAAAATCTGTCAAATCTGTGGTCAGTGAAACTGATAACAAATCTCAAACTGACACATGTGCTTTATTAGGGGTAAAAGCGAAAATTGCCACGTGTGGCTTTGTAATCAGTTTAAAAATACACATGTCAGTCTGTAAATTAATTTTAAATTTATTATAATTATGAAAAGACTATTTGCCCAAACTACTGCTTTCATATATATTTATAGATGTGATTTTGTTGTGCTTGCTTATATCTTTTCAAATTTCAAAATATTAGTTTAATAAAACTGAAGCACTAATTTGCGCACATCCAGCCCACGTTTGTGTTTTGAAAACGACAATAATACATGGAAAAATGCAAAAATGGTTGAAACCTCTGAGATTAGTTAAAAGTTAAAGCTTCACCAATCATTCTCTGCCACCTATGTCTTAAGAGGGGTATAAAAGGAAATCGCCACGTGTCAACTCGTTGTGCATTTCAAAGTACACATGGTGATATGACAATTTTTGTTTTCTTTTTTTAAATTATGAAAAGACACTTTTGTCAGAGTTCCTGCTTTCATATATAGTAGATTTGTGGCAACTTGCTTCTGCAAGTTACAGGTGGTTTTGAAATCGAGATTCAGTCAACTCAAGTCGCCGATCATGCTGCCATCCATGAAGCCACCGAACCCAACAGCTGATCACGAATCCCACTCCTCTGATCTTGCTGCCATCAAGTGCACCACCAACTTCAACCGTCGATGGCGAATCCCAGGCCTCCGATTGCGAAGTCCAAGCTCCTAGCTCTATGTTTTGATGCTTCTTCGGACTGCTTTTTCGATTCGCAGCAATGGTAGGGAGGCGGCGTGGTGGCGAGTTTGGCTCGCTGCGCGGGACTTCGACGGACAGTGTCGCGGCCTTCGACGGACGGTGCCGTGGCCTTCAACGACGGCTACGCGCAGCCTTCGATAAAGGCCTAGACGACGCTGGGGTGGCGTTCCGGCAAGGGAGTGGCAGTGGAACGAGTACGGGACCGCGGCAGACAGATTGGGGGCTGAGCAGCAAAATTGCAGGGACT
Source organism: Aquilaria yunnanensis (assembly GCA_039654915.1). Classification (NCBI taxonomy): domain Eukaryota; kingdom Viridiplantae; phylum Streptophyta; class Magnoliopsida; order Malvales; family Thymelaeaceae; genus Aquilaria; species Aquilaria yunnanensis. The sequence continues at coordinate 32,554,462 of CM077593.1, forward strand.
AAAGCTGCCATTTTTGCAATTCCTAGCTAGAACCTTAGGGTTTCGAAATTGAGCAATTGAGGACAAGAAATTCTGAGATTAGTTAAAGTAGACTCCTCAAATATACAAAGTCTTTAATATTTTGAATCCTAAAAGTAAGACTCCTCAAATATATATAAAGTCTTTAATATTTAGAAAATTTACAAAAAGTTCCTAAAAGTACATAGAAAACATTTACCAAATATTAGTCAAATTATAAACTGTTGTCTCAAAACATTTAACCCCAACCCTAATCCTAAAATAGCTTTAACCTTAAAACTTTAATATTTTGTCAAAAAAAGTCTATCAACATAACTCTAATCTAAACCCTAAACCCTAACCCTGATTCCTAATCCTAAACTAAAATTAAGCAATTAAGCACAAGAACTTTTTATAAGATTAGTCAAACTGAGAACAATGCCCAAACCTAATTATCCAATAATTATGTAAAAACTACCAACAAACTGAAATTACTTAAGTCTATTTTTCTAGTAAAAATTCTCAAAGTATTTTTTGGGAAGAATTCTAAAAGTCATTTTCGCCTGAGTTTTGTTTTTTCTTTTTTAATTTAAGTCATGAATTGCATCAAATACAAATTTTAATTATAGATTTCAACAATAATCTAAACTTATTTGTAGTTTAAATTATTTTTTACAATAATCTAAATCGTCAATATAACACAAAAAATACTAAACGTAAACCCTAACTCTAAATCTTAGACCCAACACTAAGCCTTATGCCTTATCCATAACCCTAAATCTTACTCTAAACCTTAGACTCTAACCTTACTCTAAACTCTAAACCTTACCCTAAACAATATAAGTGGCCCAATCAGCCTAGGAAAATTGGCTAGTTGATAGTTGAAGGGCTATTACCCCTGAAGAACTCCCAAATCGGTCTGATGAACACCACCCTCGGTCGGCACAAGTGACCAACCTTGGGAAAATGGGGCCCTCACCATTCTTGGGGAGGGTTTAGCACCGACCTCGGGGGACACTCATACCATCCTCGGGAAGGTGATATGACCAACTTCGGGGAAAGGGTGTTTTTCACCCCCTTAGATTTTACGAACCTACTGACCTCGAAAAAGTAGATCCCTCATTCTCGGCAAAGGAAAACATCTTTTGAAGGTGATCCTATTCCAAAGGGGTCTCATACTCCGAAAGGGTCTTACGGAGATACGACAAAAACGGTTAAGGAGTATCTGACAGGGAGACCTCGCACACGCCCCTACCCTCTGGCCAGAACAGCCTACTGCCAGTTGGAGATACCTATCTCCGAGGGTATCAAATCTGACCAAACACATGTCACGATCTGAACAGGCTGTGTCAAACAGCCTTCTCCCTCCACTCTCATATAAATACTTAGGAAGGACCTTGGTAAGAATAGGACACTGAACTCTAGTTATTCCCCACTCTCTATTTCCTACTACTCTTACTCTCACAAATACTACCTTGGGCGTCGGAGGCTCCTCCCCCGAAAACACACTCCAGAGAGCTCCTAACCCTTGTTTTTCCAAGCGTTTCAGATACTCCCCCACCGGAAGTCCTCTCTACAGGGCAGCATGTCATATGAAGAGGATGCCACCAGGCATCACTAGTGACAACTCTTAATAAGTAAAGCAAATGTCAAGTTTTTTTCTTTTAAAAAAATGAATCCACCAAAACATATTTAAAAAAAACGATAATAGTTTGATCTTATTAATGTGGAAAAGATAGCTAGTTTGATTACTCCTTAACCCTAACTCCAACCCTAATCCTTAATCCTAATCCCTAATCCTAATTTCTAACCCTAATCCCTAATCCCAATCCCTAACCTTAATACCTAACCCTTAGCCCTAAACCCTAACCCTAATTCCTAATCATAATCCCTAACCCTAAACACTATTCCATAACCATAACCCTAACCCTAATTTCTAATTATAATTCCTAACCCTAGACTTTTCCAATATATACAAAGCCTAATCCCTAATCTCTAACCCTAAAAAGTAACCATAATCCCTAACCTTAATTTTAAACCCTAACCATAAACCTAATTCGAAACCGTAATCCCTAGACCCCAATCCCTAACCCTAATCATAATCCTAATCTCTAACCCTAGTCCTAATCCCTAACATTAATTTCTAACCCTAAACCCTAATCGTAAACACCAAACCTAACCCTAAATCTCTAACTCTAAACGTAATCTTAATCTTTTCCTAAACCCAAACCCTAAACCTTAATTCTTAACCCTAACCATAACCTTATTCCCTAAACCATAACCTAACCCTAACCCCTAATCCTATACTACTTAACCTGAATTCCTAATCTGAATCCTTAATCCTAAACCCTAACAATAAATCACTAACCCTAAATGTAATCTTAATCCTAACCCATAGATTAGTTATCAAAAATAGTTTATGAAATAATCAGGATAGAGGGAGTATTTTTTATATTACTACTAAGTTATCATTTCAAGTTTTATTTTCATTTTTTTTATTTTTGAGCAAAAGTATAGGAAAAAAAGTAAAAATAGAACAAAATTTTTCTCATCCTTCTTAATTTATGTAAAATTTAAAAATGGTGCAAACAACCTAGATATATGGAGTAATATTTATTTTATATAATTATATACACTTTTTAATATATTTATTTAATAATTAAATTTTTTAGGGCTAAAAAATGATTTATTGGTTTTAAGATATTTAATTATATATAATGATTACATTTAAAAAATTGAATATCATTAAATATGATTCTATTAATTAATTATACTTTATATTGACTATATATTCCTACTTATTATTATATTAGAATTATTATTATTATGATTATTGTAAAAAATAATAATAAGAACAAATTTGCCTAACCCTAGCCCTAAACCTTAATCCTAAACCTTAATCCTTAACCTTAACCTAACACTAATCCTTAACCCCTAAATCCTAAACCCTAAACCCAAATCCTAAACGCTAAACCTTAAATCCCTAAACCAAAAAAACTAACCCTAACTTTAATCCTAATCCCTCATCTTAAGCCTTAAACCTTAAATCTCTAAACCAAAAAAACTAACCCCAACTCTAATCCTAATCTTAATCCTAAACCCTAAACTTGACCCTAAACTTTACACCTAAACCCTAACATTAAATCCCTAACATTTGTAATTAAGGCGCTAAAATACTTAATATATTTGAAAGTAAATTATTCTTGTAAGACTTGGTAAAGTACCAAGGCAGGTTTATTTTGTTCAAATCTGATTAGTCTCATATATTATATAAGATTTCCAATTAGCCTAGGAAAATTAATTTCAGGTTAAGTAGATTTTAGGTTCGAGATTTAGGTTCGTGTTCATTTCAGGTTAAATAGATTTCAAGTTCAAGTTGTTAGCATTTATGTTTAATTGGGTTATTAGTGCATAAACTGAAATGACTAGATCATTAAACTTAATTAATGAATACGAAAGTTACTTCTTTGGAAAAACCTAAACATTGATTTACTAAATATGAATATTCCTAATATAAATTTACTAAATATGGATGTTCCTAACATAGTGTAGATGTTATACCAATAGTTTAAATATAATAGTCACATTAAAAGAAAAAAAGTTAAAATAAATAGATAACATAATTTAAATTCTAATCCACAACTCCAAACCATAAACCCGTAATATAATGTAAAAAAATACTAAATAAAACTTTAACCCTAACATAACTATAACATCCTAAAACCTAAAATTTTACGTTCAAGTTTTTTTGTTCGAGTTCAATAAAAGTCAGGTCAATTTCTAACTAAGGTAAGTTTAGGTCAGGTTATTTAGGACGGGTAATTATGGAGACTATTATGGATGCCAAATAACTAGAATTAAATAGTAAAAAAAAATATAATGAAAAATAAACTCTAATCCTAATCCTTCATCTTAATCCTAACCCTAACCCTAAACTCTAACAATAACCCTCACATTAAATCTCATTCCCTAAACGTAATCCGAATCCTAACTTTTAATCGTAAACCCTAACCCTGAACCTAAAGCCTAACCTTAACCTTAATCCTAAACCCTAAGCCCTAATTCTTAACCCTAACCATAACCTTATTCCCTAAACCTTAACCCTAACCTTAATCCTTAATCTTTAACCCTAAAATTTAATCTTAATTCTTAATCCTAAACCCTAACATTAAATCCTTAACACTAAACATAATCCTAATTCTAAATCTCATACCACTTAACTTGAATCTCATACCATAACAATCTGAATTTCATACCACATGAACCTGAATCCCATACCATAACAACCTGAATCTCATATCACAAAAACCTGAATCCCATACCACATATATACCACATAACCTGAATCTCATATCAATTAATGTGAATCTCATACCACTTAACTTAAATCCCTTACCACAACAACCAAATCTCATACTGTAAAAACCTAAATCCCATACTATATATATACCATATAACCTGAATCCTATACCACAAGCACCTAATCGCATACTATTTAACCTGAATCTCATACCACTTAACTTGAATCTCATACCATTTAACCTAAATAGCATACCACTTAACCTGAATCCCATATCATACTAACTATAATGTTATACCACTTAACCTAAATCTCATACTACAAGCACCTAAATCTCACACCATTTAACTTGAATCGTATACCACTTAACCTCAATCCTATACCACAACCTAAATATCATATCATACCAGTTAACCTGAATCGCATACCACTTAACCTGAATCCTATACCATAATAATTAGAATCTCATACAATTTTACCTGATTCCTATACCACAACAACTAGAATCTCATACCACATAACCTAAATCTCACACCAATTAACCTCAATCCTATACCATAACCTAAATCTCATACCATACCAGTTAACCTGAAGTGCATGCTACTTAAAATGAATCCTATATCACAACAACTAGAATCTTATACCATTTTACCTGATTTTTATACCACGACAACCAGAATCTCAAACCACATAACCTAAATCTCATACCACTTAACCTCAAGCTGATACCACTTAAGCTGAACCCAATACTATTTAACCTGAATCTCATACCACTTAACCTAAATCCAATACCACAAGCACCTTAATATCATACTATTTAACCTAAATCTCATACCATTTAAGCTAAATCTCATAACCTAACTTGAATCTTATACCATTTAATCAGAATCTCATACCACAATAACCTAAATTTGATACTGTATGTAACAACCTGAATCTTATACCAGTTAACCTGAACCTCATACCATAACCATCTGAATTTCATACCTAAAAAACCTGAATTTCATACCATTTAACCTAAATATCATATCAATTAACCTGAATTTCATATCATTTAACTTGAATCTCATACCATTTAACTTGAATCTCATACCAATTAACCTAAATCTGATACCACAACAACCAGAATCTCATACCATAGAACCTTAATCTTATATCACTTAACCTAAATTTTATACCATAGCCTGAATTTCATACCATAAGAACCTGAATCTTATGCCATTTAACTTCAAATCTCATACCATAACAACTTGAATTTGATATTATAAGCAACAACCTGCATATCATACCATAACCATCTGAATCTCATACTACAAGAACCTCACTGTCATACCATTTTACCTAAATCTCATACCAATTAACCTAAATCCCATACCACAATAAATTAAATCACGTACCATTTAACCTGAATCCGATACCACAATAACCTGAATCTCATAAAACTTAAACCTGAATCCTATACAACAATAACCTAAATTTCATACCAATTAACCTGAATCTCATACCACTTAACCTGAATCTCATACCATTTAACCTGAATATCATACTAAAGCAACCAAAATTTCATACCATTTAACCTAAATCTTATACCAATTAACTTGAATCTCAGACCATTTCACCTGAATCATATACCACATGATCCTGAATCTCATACCAGTTAACTTGAATCCTATACCACAATAACCAGAATCTTGTACCACATAAACTTGAATCTAATACTTCATTAACCTGATTCTCATACCATCTAAATTTGATATCACATAAACTTGAATCTAATACCGTTTAACCTGAATCCAATACCACTTAATCTTAATATCATACCATTTAATGTGAATTACATACCATATAACTTGTAACCCACTATTCAGGTTACATTGTGATTTTCTTATTTTGTATACTCTTGTTACATTTCCAAACTTAGGCCCTTAACTGATCAAAAAGTAAAAGTTTGGGGATGAGCCATGAAAATGGGGGCATTGGTACCCCCTCATGTATTTTAGAACATTTCAGAGCCATGCATGAAATGCACTGAAAATTAAATTTAGATTCAGCTATGGGAAAGAAATAGACCACTAGACTTCTTCTTATCCAAGAATAGGTGGAGGGGAATGACTTGGTGTGTGTTTAGGAGGGGTAGTCTCTTCAGTAGTAGAATGAGAAATTTGAATGCGAGCATGTAAAAAGGGAGTTGGAGAAATTCATAGGGGGCTAATTAGTGAAACGGTAGGGGCACTGATACCCATAATCTTTAAAATGGGGTAGGAAACTATGGAATGGTATCCCAAAAAAATGACCAGGAGAAACTAAGCATAGAAAGATAAAGAAGGCCAAAGGTAAAAATAGGGAGCAAACTATGAGCGAGCACGAACAGTAATCTGAGGTGCTTGGTGGAGCCTTCATTGGTCGATCTGTGAGACACTGAAAGCATTTGGCTAGGGAGAGCAAATATCAGATGATCACTGGGAATTCGGGTTCAGTTCTAGGGAAGCAAAGTTGTCAAATCCTGGGGGAAGATGGGGTGGCAGGGAAAGAAAAAGATGGTGTGGATAAAAAGTGTCAAACAGGAAAAACTATTATCATGCAAATGACAGAAGCTAAAAGTTAGCCTCATAGAGAGCCATGAATTTTTTATTTTTGAACTGATGTGGTTTGAGGGAGTTAGAGTCAGTTCAAATTCTAAAATCCCTTATTCAAAGGGAGAGAGCTCTCATTGTTTTTCTTAGCGAAACTCACATGTCGGCAGCAAGAATGAGAAGGTGAAATGAAACTGTGGGTTCACCCATATGTTTGCCGGTAGTAGTCTGTGATGGTAAGGAGGTCTAGCTTTCCTTTGGGGGTAGGAAGTATCAGCGAGCCTACTTAGTTTCTCAAAGTATCATGCAGACATGGAAGTGCAAGCAGGTCAAGAAGAGAAAAAGTTCCTTATTACGGGATTCTATAGGGACCTACAAGTAGTCCAAAGACATCACATCTAGCACACACTGAAATAGTTTAAAACTCATTCTCAGCTCCCCTGGGTTTGTGGAGGAGACTTCAAGAAGATCTTATATGCCCATGAAAAACTTGGGGAAGATGAATGATGTATTAGACAAATGACAGAGTTTAGGAAAGTTATGGATTTCTGTGATCTTAAGGACCTAGGTTTTTGGGGTCCTAGATTTACATGGTCATAGGTGAGGGCAGGAGGGGAAGTCATATGGTATAGGCTTGACTATATACTGGTAAACTTGGATTGGCAATCTTTTTTTGGCTTAGGTTTGGTTCAAAACATTATCTTATCGGACCAATGTGTGGTTTTACTAAAGTTATATTCTACAATGAGGGAACCAGCTTCACAAAAACCCTTTAGGTTTGAAGCAATGCGGCTCCACCATTTGGAGTGCTCATAGGTGGTTATGGAAGCTTGGAGGTCAGGGAGCATGGGCGGCCAGGCAGGAGTGGTGGAGAAAACTAAAAATCTCTAACAGTGCTTCACAACATGGAATGAAAAGGTTTTTGGTTACATTAAAAAAAGTAAGTGAAGGTTAGAAGCCAAGCTCTAGGAAGGCAGTCAATCGAGCTTTGAGCTGATGTCTTTAATCAAATCTGATGCATCAAAATAGATTTAAAAGAACTGGAATGTCATGAGGAAGCTACGTGGAAGCAAAGAGCCTAACTTGATTGGCTAAAAGAGGGGGACAAGAATACAAAGTTTTTTCATGCTTATGCCAATATAAGGAAAAGCATGAACTAGATTGTGAGATTGAAAAATAGTGATAAGGATTGGGTAGAGAGTAAAGAAGAAGTGGTGTAGGTGGTGAAAGAATACTTCTTCAATTTATTCAAGTCATCCTAGCCCCCAAAAGAGGGTGAAGTGTTAGGTTTGGTGGAGACGAGGCTCAATGAGGAAATGAATGGGATATTGACAGTGGAGTTCATGAAGGTGGAGGTCTAGATGGCATTGAAAGAAATAAACCCAACAAAGGCTCCAAGTCTTGATGGAATCATGACAAAATTCTACCAAAAATACTAGCTTGAGGTTAGTTATGATGTTGTCAATTTTTGCCTTAATGTACTAAATTGTTGAGGTAGTATGTAGGAAGTCAATCGCACATTCATTACTTTGATACCAAAAGTAAAAAATGTGGAGGACATGATGCAATTCTGGCCCATTAGCTTCTACAATGTCATTTATAAAATAATGTCAAAGATGGTGGCCAACAGACTGAAGAGGATTCTTCCATATATTATTTTTTAGGAGCAAAGTGCATTCATAAAAAAAAAACTCATTTCAAATAATGTTTTTATTGCTTATGAGCTCTTCCATGGCAGTAAGAATAAATGAGCAAGGAACAAAGGACACTATGCTATCAAGCTGGATATGTCCAAAGCATACAACCGAGTTAACTAGTTCTTTGTGGAAAAAATGTTGCATCAACTAAGTTTTGCAGAATCCTTCATTTCGATAGTGATGCAGTGCATATCTACTGTTAGATATTCTATCCTGATAAATGGGATTCCCCATGGTGACATTATCTCCCAATGAGGGTTACATCAATGCTACCCATTGTCACCATATTTATTTATTTTATGTGTTGAAGGGCTTCTCGTATTCTAAACAAGGTTGTTAGGGATCGTCAAGTAGCAAATATTTCTATGAGTAGGGGAACCTCGTATTTCCCTTCATTTTTTTACAGATGACTCATTATTATTCTGTAAGGCAGACTCGTCTGAAGTAGAAAAGGTTCTTGACATTCTCAGGAAAAATGAGTTAGCAACGAGGCAATGCATTAATCTGGACAAATTTGGGTTAATTTTTTCCTCTAACACAGCTCACTATCATAAACAAAAAATGATGCGCAAATTCATAGTCTTTGTCATGACCAATATGGAGAAGTACCTAGAGCTCCCAGCAGTGGTTAGGCGTAGTGGGAAGAAAGCTTTTAGCTATTTTGGTGCCAAAGCTGGGCAAAGTTATCACGGTTTAGAAGCAAAAATTCTTGTCCAAGGGCAGTAAGGAGATATTGCTAAAAGTGGTAGCATGAGCCGTCCTGACTCATCCTATTAGTGTGTTTCTTCTTTTGTCAAGTATGTGTGAGGCTATGGAAAAAAAGAAAAAGATGAACTGGTGCTAGTGGACACACTATCAAAAGACCTCAGGGATTTACTGGCTTACTTGGGATAAAATGTGCAGAGCTAAGAAAGAGGGGGCATGGGATTCCGAAGAATGGAGAATTTTAATCGAGCCATGCTGGCAAAGCAAGGCTAGTGCTTGTTGATGAACCTTACACCATTGTGTGCTCAGGTTTTGAAGCATAAGTATTTTTGGCATACAGTTTCCTTGTAGCATCAAAAAGCTCAAATCCCTCGTTGACATGCCAAAGTATTTTGGAGGGTCAGAAAGTGCTTGAGAAAGGGGATTCGCTTAAGAGTTGGGAATGGCCGAAATATCAAGGTTTAGAATGATCCATGGCTGTTGAGTCATCCTTCCCTTAAGCCGTTATTTGCTATACTTGTGGGTTAAAAAGATGTGAAGGTTTGTGATCTAATACAAAAAAATGGTGGGGGGTTGGGTGTTGTTGGTGTTGACTCAACTTTTCACCACAACAGATGTAGCTCGAATTAGAGCATTTCTATCTGGTTCAGTTACTCAAGAAGATGCTTTAGTTTAGCACTATAATGCCCATGATGACTATTCGGTAAAGAGTGGGTACCATTTACTCTAGAATTGTATCATGAAGTCAGCACATCAAAGAAACAAATGTGGTCAAAGATTTGGGGGTCACGGGTCTTCAACAAAACAAAAATATTTAAGTGGTGATTTTGGAAGGGTTGTATACCCACATGTGCGGAACTTTTTCGAAGGCACTTATTGGATGATCCAAAGTGTCCATTTTGAAGTGAGAAAGCAAAACAATGATGCACATTATGAGGGAGTGTAAGATGGTGAAGGCGGCTTGGGCGGCCCAAAGACTCTTCTATGTGACAGAGTGGGGCTACTCAAACATGTTTGAATGGTTCCTTTGCTACAGGCTCAACAATTTGATAAGGAATAAGAAAGATTCTTCATCATATCTTAGTTTATCCAGTTTTTTTTAAATAAGGTAATGCATGAGAAAGTTAGTTTTGATCTCCATTCGTTCATTTGGCACATTGAAAGGGCATGCAATGATGTAAAATGCCTTTCTATTCCCTCTAAGTTTTGGTCAATGGTAGCTTGGCAAAACCCTTTTCTAGGCTAGTGGAAATAATATGTGATGCAGATATTAGCAAATATGGCAAGATTGGAGTGGGCAATGTGGTCAAGGACAAGCATGAGAAGTTAATTACAGCGTTATCTACTTCTATCTTTGGCATACAAGAATCCTTTTTATGTGGAGAGCTTGGCAGTTTGGAGGGGACTACACCTTTTGTAAGATCTTAGACTGTGCAAAATGATGCTGGAATCGGACTCATTGGCAGTAGTGCATGCCATCCGCAGTGTTGTCCCATTTCTGTCAGAGACATGGGATCTTATTTAAGGATTCTAGGGACCTTCTGAGACTTACAGATGCATGGGCCATTTTCCATTGTTTTAGGGGGGCAACCACTTTAGCTCATTCTCTTGCGAAGCTGGCTCTGACAAAAGATGTTTGTACTATTTGGATAGAGTCGCTTTCTTATGATCTCTCTTGTATCATTGAGCTTGAAGCTCCCTCTTCTAATAGTTAATGGTTGAATGATATTTCCCATGAAAAAACCTAAATATGTATTAAAATATAATGAAGAAAATTTTTATGAATTCTTTTAACTAAACATACTAAGAAATGAAAAATTAACTTAAATTAAATCACGTTAAAAAATTGAATTATTTAATTTAAATTTTAACAAAAATTCAATCAAAAAATTGAATTGATTTAATCATTTTGACTTATGCATCAGTAACTTGTGTGAACCCGACACTCAACCTAAAAGTTACCCAAGACTGAAATTGACTTAGCTTGTATTAAACCCAAATAAACTTGATCTAACCCAATCCAAAGCCCGAAAATTAACTCAAACCCAAATAACCCGACATAAACCTAAATTGATACTAATTCGATTAAATTTGAATTTGAATGGTATGACCCAAATCTGTCCCAACCCACCCAATTTTCATTCCTAGCTAGAGGTAAAATCTGATTGGTATACCGTAAAACTTCCAAAATCATTTTATTAGGTCATAAGTTTTTAAACTGTTACCTCAGTAAATATATAGAGGAAGAATGAAATAAAATCCAAAAACAAATGAGGGCCTACTCGCGAGATTAAAACTTGGGCATTTGCAATTTGCGCATTCATGTGATTTGGTAAGTAAGAGAGAAAAAACATTAAAAGAAAGACATATCCTAAAAATGGTAGATGGTTTTTTGGGATAGTTTCTGCACCTGAAAGCACGGTGAAGAAATGGGACAAAGGAGGAGGCTATTGAACACTAAACCTCCCTTTTTATCATATTTTGGTTTCAAGATTCCAAAACTCACTTGATTGAATCGCATTGAAATTGACAGATTTTTTATTCCTTAACTTTGTCGGCCAAATTTGTGGGAAAGCTCAGGACCTCTAGCATGGCCAGCCTGCGTAGTGAAGGTATTAATTTGAAACTAATTCAGATAAATGTTTTAGTTAAGCATTTATAGATTTATATATTCTTTTTTTGTTTTTGTTGCTAACCAGATTTGATGATATTGACAGAGAAATCTAGTTTCAGAAAGGGATTTGATTTTTTGTGATTTTGATTGTTTTCTTCCAGTGTATGTATCCCTCATTAAAAATACAAAAAAATTGTCTTTATTGAAATACATTTTATAATTTTAACGTCTTATTGTAGTGCAAAAAACTATTTTCAAGAACTTTTTTGTTGGATTCCCAGATTCTGCCGAACGTATTTTTGCTTTCACAGATAGGAATGGCAAAAAGTGTGAAGAGAATTATTAAAGGATTTGCATACCTTCAAACCATGTTTGGTAATGGATTAATAGTATTTCTTGATTTAGAAAATGAACGGCATGAAAAATCTGATGCCAAGCACAAACGTTGTCGTTTCCAGATGAAAAGGAACCAGAAATGGAAATTGGGTTTCCGACAGACGTCAAGCATGTTGCTCATATTGGTGGTGATGGCCCTACCAATAGCAAGCCCAGCTGGGTATAAACTTTGACTTTTCCTCTTTTTCTCTTTGCCCCAGACAATATTTCCATAGGAGATAATCCAATATTACATTAGGGTTTGATCTAATTCAAGTGATAAAACATAGAAGTTCATGGTGATTTCCAATATCCAGATGGAGTCGAAGACTGATGGAGCTATTTATATCAATCTCACTCCCTACATGCAATCACTACATCAAAAATCTGAAAAATCAACCAACAAATCAGTCTACCCACCCAGCAACCGAGTTGCCACAGATTTTCTGGCCTTTGGGTCATCTTTTTCGCGTAGTGAATATACTTTTTTTCCATTGCTTTTAAACAATGACCTTTTAATTGATTGTGCATAAAACAATAATTGAATTGGAACAACTTTTTATGTGCTTGCCCAACTCATATTATTACTTGTAATTTTCCATTGGAAAAATGCAATCAATTATTAGATACCAATATCTATAGGCACAAACATCAGATCCATATTAGTACTTTGAAGCATTTTGCCACTTAGATAATAATTAATCATCATCAGAACTTCCGGGGGAATACTTTTTTTTTTTTGTTTGTGAATAATATGGATTTTCTAAATTTTACAGATGACTCATGAATTTAACTCTACGCCAGAGCTATCTTCAAATCAATCACAACAGACTAATGATGAAGTTAAATACAATGTACCACCGGTGAAAAACGAAGAAGCTAAGCAATCATCTAAAGGAGGTGCGTGTTTCTTTTTTCTAATCTAGTTGCTTTCATTTTATTAATTAAAGTTATAACCTCGAAAGCCTTCTCTCTCATCAAGATATGGACACTTCAACTCTTTTGGTTTATTCAATTGATGCATGAAATGAAAATACAAAATCGCACAGTTCTTAAATATTTAATTATTTTTCAGAATTTTTAAGAAACACTAGGCATGCAAAATTTGAGTAAATAAGATAAAATTTGAGTCAAATAATTAAGTTAAGAAAATTTAAATAAAAAAAAAAGTCAATCTTTAGAGTATGTTAAATGGACAAATAGGAAATTGGAGGCAATTCCCTTTAATTTAGGGCAACTTAATTTAAAATAACATATTTTTATTTTTATTTCTTTTTTGTTCGGAATCAATTTCATTTGAAAGTTAATAATATTTAGGTATAACAAATCATTGATTGTAAAATTTTTATAATGCCATTAAATTTTTATAAATATTCCTTTTTAGACGTCAAAAACAAAAAAAAAATTATAAAAATTTAATAACATCATAAAAATTTTATATTAAATAAATTATTATACACCTAGATAATATTTCCTTTTATATAAAATTAGTTTTAAATAAAAGAGATTTAAAAAATAAAAACGATTTGATTTTAAGTTAAAACAAATTGCTGACTAAACAGGGAGAACCAACCCTAATTTATTGGTTTTGGTCGAAGCAACCTCAACTGAGAAGCCAAAGCACAAGTCAAGGCGCAAGTCCCAATCAACTGGTTCAGACCCAGGCCTTGTCTCCCCAAAAGGCTCCGACAAGGCAGCAAGACATCGACGCACTTGCAGCAGTAGTTCCATGGAGTCAGAAGGTGGTTCCCCGACCCGCGAGCCATCAAACCACCGGACGAGGAGGCACCGTCACCACTCAAAAGTCACAGACTTGCCACCTACAGGCCAATCACAAGACCAACCTCCAATACCTCGCAAGAGGAAGTCTAAAGGAACATCGAAGTCGAAAGGGCAGAATTCGATTTCCGACATCTCAGACCTTGAGACATAGATTGGGAAGGCGTGTAGAGGAGTTGGGTGGGAGTGGAATAGATGTCTCAGAAGCACTCGTGAAAATGATGAGCAAGTGTTAAGATAAGAGATAGAAGCAACATATACTTGTATACTTAGCTCTGAGACTTTTTAGCATATGTTTCACGGTCCATTCTATTTCTCTGTGTAATTCTAATGCACCCTTTTGGTCCAAAGAGATTTAAAGGTTCAAGGATTGTTTCCATTTCCAAGCATTTAAGGCCAGTTCAGTAAGAAACTTTTTCGTTACATGTGAATATGCTTATTGAAATGTCTAAACTGCTTGATCTAGTTAATTATCTTGAGCATTCTTGGTACTTGTAGCTTCCTAGTCTTTGCATTGGAACTTGGTGTTCCTAGTCAGAAATGAGTCGCTCCAAACTCAATATGACGGAAAGAGCCTGCACTATAGTGACTCAATCATTTAGTTTCTTGAATATTTTAAAGGTATTAACTGAGCCCTAAACTATAATAATCAGAATATTTTGTCCACATGACTTAGTAACTTTGACCATTTCCGTCAATTATGCGATGAAATTGTATTTAATTGAGTAATTTAAAATTTTAAGCCTCTAATTATGCAAATCAATAACTTTAGGACTTAAAAATTACAATTAAACATACTCGTCTATGTTTTTTTTTATAGAGTCATTTGAGTTTTTTATTTCAATCATTTACACAAAAAACTTTGACTCTTACCACTGAAGCATGCTCTATCTTCAAACTGTTTCTCTTTTTAATTTCTCTACAACCATTAGAATCGTGTCTATATCATCAGCTGTTTATTCCAAACCCACATGATTATGGGTTTCGGCACCCATAGAGAAAAATAGCTCAATAGATATCAACCTGGGTTGATTCAGACAAAATAACTCCCTTCTTGGAAAATGTCGATTGCCCGTGATGTGCCAAATTTGGCCCAACACCATCTCCGGCGAGGAAACAATGGGTATAATCTGCATTTTCTAAAGAATTAATATCTATATAACATTTTTCTTTCCTTTTGCTTTACAAAATGTGAAAAAATTCATTGTGGTTTTCGCCGTTCTCTTCTACACCTCCTTCCTTTCCCCGTGTATTCACTCTGCTAGAGATCATTGAACAGAGTATTAGGCTTTTCATCAAGAATGTCATCAAAGCTTCAACTCCGGCTACTGATTTGAGCTCTTTAATGAAATAGTTGAGGACTCAAAGAGTCTAGTAATTGGACATGAAGTGGCCACAGTTAAATAGTACCCTCCATTTGTGGCGGTTCATACAGTTAGTGAAGGGAGGGAGGAGAAGCGTGTTACCAAGATTAAATTAGATAATCGAGAGAGCTCACTGTAGGGAGGCCAACAAGAGGAAGCAGAGATGGAAATAATGATCGCAAAACCGCTAGAAAAACACTATATGCC
Source organism: Aquilaria yunnanensis (assembly GCA_039654915.1). NCBI lineage: Eukaryota > Viridiplantae > Streptophyta > Magnoliopsida > Malvales > Thymelaeaceae > Aquilaria > Aquilaria yunnanensis. The sequence continues at coordinate 32,570,073 of CM077593.1, forward strand.
AATAAACCAGCTAGAGCTGACGAAATATGAAATGGTGATAGGAGCATTAGCAGTAAATCTGATGGACGAGTAGAGCAACGAGGAATTTCAGCTGAGGATCGAGCTTTTATTGTGGTGGCCTAAGTGGATTGAAGATGATCGCATAAGTGTAGGAGAAAAAACATTAAGGTACAAAAGATAAAACTTAGGAAACTTAAGTGAAAGTTATGTGATTTTTGAACTTTTTTAAATAGATGGAAGTTACGTCAAATGAGCAAAGTTTCTCAGTTATCATAGTTCACGGTTCAATTCATACCTTCAAAATGTTCAAGGGACTAAATGACCGAGTTACTATAATATAGAGGTGTTTAGGATATTTAAGCCGAAGAGATTCAAAGACTTATTAGCTGAATAGGGATGGTTGGTCTTCACCAACTAAGGTTCCCTTATTGCTCGAGTCATGTAAGGCTACTATTTTCTGTTAGTATTTTCTTATATGTGGTTCACATTAATTGTGCATTTTTTATTTAATCGGATTAAGAATTGAAATTGGTCAAATAAAATATAATTAACCTATATAGTAATTAGTAAAAAGATTGAGCCAGTGACTCCAATTATGATAAAAAAAAGTTGATTTATTTAATTGTGGACCAATAGAGCATATGTAGCCAATGATGGGCAAGCTCATGAATTTCTATATAAATAAAAAGGTAAGTACTTCCCTTAGCAAAGTCATTAGGGCAAAACTTTTACAGTATGTAAAACTAGTTCTTTATCCATTTAAAGTGCCGCCAACCAAAATAAAGAACTCTTGTGCGCATTCATTGATCTTGTTTCTGCTACATTATTTGATCAAACCTAAATCAAGTTAGATGTTTTGTTTATCTTAATTTAATTTATATGTTCTATGCTCTAATGTATAATCTTGTTAGTATAGAAGCATTAAAACATGATATCATAGCCTATTACATTATTATAAAATAGATGCAAAATTAGATTGGGATACAACTATAGGGTTTTGAGAGCCAAACAATGCAATGGAACTAAGTTAAAACCACTCCAGGATCCTGTGAAATGGGATAAACCAAATGTTAAAATTGTATACCTTTGGAGTTAAGATCTTTCACCCATCTAATGAGTCAAATCACAAAAACTTGAATAATTGATTCGTTCAAGCTCTCTAAGTTATCCACACAAGTTAGTTAAATCACCATATTGGTAGAAGTCGTTCCTTCTTCTACTTTATAGTGCTAGCTACAACTCCAAGAAAACCAAGATAAGAGTACGATTGGGACTTGATCAAAAGACCTTTGTTGATTTTTGTCAAGTAGAGCTCATCTTTTTTCTTTTTGCACATTATATATCTCTATATATAGTGGTGAAAAATGCCAAGCCAAAGTTTCGAAAACCCTAACTTAAATAAGTCTAATTTTAAACATAATTATGGGCTCAACATTTAGGCCAATAATTAATTTGAAATTCTTATGAAATCATAACCAAATAATTTGGTTCGTGTACTAAAATAATTCAATTGGCTTTAAGTGTGTGATCCTATAAGCTTTTTTCACATTGGCAATAATCATGATTGGTTCGTGTACTAAAATATTTATGATATTAACAATGAGCTGTGTCTAGCAATATATGATTGCTGCCAAAGTGGCTAGAAAGGTGGTGATTCGATTAAATCTCTATAATCATTACTTGTATATACCTTCGTCCATTTATCTGAGATATCCAGATTAAGTACAAGACTTGGAACCTTATCACTCTTGTATAGCCAATCTATAGAATTCTCAAATTTTGAATAGATTGACTAAAACGAATGACATTGACATCTGATATAAACTCATCCAAGCATAATCATGCATTTTTTTAATCTGACTCAATCAATGGGGTCTAAAAATATCACTCATGTTATAAATGATGGATAAATCTTATCTTGATCATACAATCACTCTGCATGATATGTGACATAGAAAATAACTACTTTTTACGTCAACTTAGTTACAAGTAACAAAAGTAGTATTAAAGTATATAACTCACATGTAAAGAACCTTGATGACCTCTAGTCAAAGGACCACGTATACTATGATTACTATAAAAATCACTTATAACACTCATATAACGATTCATGCAGCGTTCTCATGATGGGTCAGTCTAATACAAAAATTCTCAAACTTGTACACATATATCGACTATATATCTCATATTAATCTATACATATACAAGTGTTTATATATTACTGCAACTCATTCTACAATAATACTTGACCAGAGATTATTATAGGGTTATAATTATTTTTGTGTGATGCAAAAACAAAAGAACAAACATAATTATCGGAATGTTATCTTAATAAAATACTTTGATTCAATGTGTGAAGATTAATTAAATAAAAAGATTAGGCAAAATGGTAATCTTGCCTAATTAAATAATTAATTAGGCATTAATTGAGATGGCCTTCGACAAAGGTAGAAGATCATGCTACAAGCTATTTAGATAGTTAAACTTTCCTACTCATACATTGCTCTTTTGTGTAGCCTAGTGCCAAAATTGCTACCTGAGGTAGTTATGGCACAGAACTAGGTCAAGTCTTGTTTGCTTGCTTCTATTAGACACTGTGTGGGGTTAGCAGCATGTCGGGTTGTGACATGAACTTCTTATAGATTTACAAAATAGCCTTTAAAAGTTACACATTGGGTGTATAAAATTTTGTAAAATTTACAAATAAACCACTTAGGTTTGAAATATTTTCATCATGATATTGAAAGTTCAAATAAAGTAAAATTGTGGTGAAAAGTAAGAAAACTTATAAAAAAGAAAAAACAAAGCTGAGTTTGTTTAGTTTTAATAGGGAAGGCTCAACACGTTTTTGTTGAGGGTACAAAGTGGCTTGTGGGGACACAAAATTGTTTGTGATCAAAGGTGAAACAATACTGTTTAAAGCTGGTTCGAGGTGTCTTGTGGGTCCCAAAAAAGTAGGTATTTTTCTTTCTATTTATATTATAAGTATCTCTTACCCTACCTAATATATGTAAAAATGCTTCTTTGTAAAAAAAATTAAAAAAAATTATAGCTTACCAACTACTTAATAGTAAATTGACGTGGAGTGTCTAGTAGATAAGTTCATGAATTGGGTTGAGAGAGCAAAACCAGAAAAAAAATCCCAAAAATAGATCTTGTGTGAACCCTAACTACTGGAAATTATAACTTTTGCTACAGTTATTAAAATGATTATTCTAATATGTTGTTTTGAATAGAATTTTACGCTCTACAATTGTCATGTTTGCTCTCTATGACCCTATTTTTTGGGTCAAAATTCCATCATTTTAAGGGATATCCGTGCTTCTAAAATTTCTGTTGATTTTGTTTCCTAGTTATTTTTAGTTTTCTTAATTGTTTTGGTTTAGAATTTATCTGTAAGCGTATAAATAGACCTTTTTCCGTTATTATGAAACAATCTATTAATAATATTGAAATATCTTGAAGCATTTGACTTTCTCTGCAAGTGAATTCTTATTTTTATTATTAATTAAATTTGTTATTTGGCCAACTTTTATTTCTCGCTATGTCATAAATGGAGCACGAAACTAAAGCGAAGTGAACACTACAGGGTAACAACGGCAGCGGACGTATGGCAGGCAAATGGACGGCAATCGAAAGGCTTGGTTGCCGCTGGAATTTGGTGCATCGTAGAGCCAGCTCCGTTGAAGAGAAAACGCATTAAGCACCATCTACTAATGTTGGCTGAAGAACCTATAAGTTTCAAATGTAAAAGTTGGTGTATGGTGTTATATTCTTTTGTAAAAGGATTTCTAATGTTATTGGTAAATGATTTCAATTCTTATTAAAGATTGTTATTCAATTTTTAGCCTGACATATAATCATTTTTATTATAAATGAAAATTTTTGGTTTATTTATCGAAAATACACAACAAGTAGGAGTTTGTAAAATCATATTTACCGGTGAAAATGATAAAAAAAAAAAAAAAAAAAGACTTACTTAGGACTTGGTGGATTTTAATAGGACAAACATTAATAGCAAATTTTTGGTTTATTTATCGAAAATACACAGCAAGTAGGAGTTTGTAAAATCATATTTACTGGTGAAAATGATAAAAAAAAAAAAACTTACTTAGGACATGGTGGATTTTAGTTGGACAAACATTAATAGCAAATTATTTTTAACTTAAGTCAATTTAATTTAAAATGACTTATTTTTATTTTTTATGTTTTTTACCCATAACTAATTTCATCTGAAAGTAAAAATTATATAGGTGCAATAGTTCACTTAAAATAAAATTTTATTATGTTATTAAATTTTTATAAATTTTTTCTTTTTAATACATAAAACAAGCAAAATTCATAAAAATTTATTAATCTAATAAAAAATTTACAATTAATGGATTATAACACCTAAATAATATTACATTTCAAATGAAAATCATTTCAAGATTAAAAAGATGTAAAAATAAAAAAAAATTATTTTAAATTAAGGTAGAATTGATTAGTAATCCATCTACCCAAAATAAAAAAGATAAGGAAAAATGAAGTTTACCTGATAAATTAGTGCAGACAAGTTTCCAACTGCTCTGTGTCTGCGCTCTTCTTCTTCCCGCATCCACAAAGCATCCGGAGTTTGTTGCTTGATTTGGAAGGATTTTATGGTACATTTTTTGTTCTTTTCGATTCTTCCTCGGAAGAAAATTCACAATGGTCTTTGAGCTAGAGCCTTCGCTACTCGCTAGGCACCTCACTTCCCAGTTCCCACGCCGATGGCTGCCACCCAAAACCTCGTCAAAACCCTGCTGAGGAGCCCCCAAATCATCAAATCCTTATCCCAAGTTAAACAGCTCCACGCCCATATCTTCACAACTGGCTCCTCTTCACCGCCCCGAATCGCCAGCCTCATTTCCTTCTACACGAATTTTACCCTTCTGCATGAGTCGCTTTTGCTCTTCCGTTCTCTCTGCTCGCCTCCACTTCTTGCCTGGAAATCCATCATTCGGTGCTATACCAAAACTGGCCTCGTTGTGGAGTCCATAGCTTCCTTCAGTGGGATGCGTGCTTGTGGGATATGCCCGGATCACAATGTGTTCCCAACTGTGCTCAAATGCTGCGCTCTTTTGATGGACTTCAGGTTGGGTGAGGCCCTTCATGGCTGCATCATTAGGCTTGGGCTGGATTTTGATTTGTATACAGGAAATGCCCTTATCAATATGTATGCAAAGTTTCAGAATCTTGGCCTGGGAAGCGGGATGAGAATTTGCCCATCGAACGTGTTTGATAAAATGCCTGGGAGAAGGGATGATGTTTTTACTGGTACCGGTTTTGTTGGCCCTGATGGCCCTCCTTCAAGAAGAAATGTTGCTACTCTTGATTTGGCGAGGGTGATCGACGATGGAAATTTCTGCGCCCAACAGATGATTGGTTCTCGCAGGGGTACGGATGAGTTCCCCGGTTCTGATGAAGTTCTTAAGGATGTTACAAGTGGCGAATTGTCCAAACTGGTTTCTCAACATGATAGTCTGAGAAAGATTTTTGAGACGATGCCTGAAAAGGATACTGTTTCATGGAACACTGTGATTGCAGGTTTTGCGCAAAATGGGATTTATGAAGAAGCACTGAAGATGGTCAGAGAGATGGGAAATGCAAAACTGAAGCCCGACTCTTTCACTTTGTCTAGTATTCTTCCTATATTTGCAGAGAATGTAGATTCCAGAGGGGGAAAGGAAATTCACGGATATGCCATCAGACATGGGTTTGATGCAGATGCTTTTCTTGGGAGTAGCTTGATTGATATGTATGCAAACTGTAACAGGTTGGGGTATTCCCGCCTTGTATTTAGTCTACTACCTCAACGAGATAGCATTTCATGGAACTCAGTTATTGCAGGGTGTGTTCAAAATGGTCTGTTTCATGAGGGCCTGAAGCTATTCCGTCAGATGGTGGCTGCAAGAATAAAACCGGTGCCTGTCTCTTTTTCCAGCATCATGCCTGCCTGTGCTCACTTGACAACACTCCTTTTGGGAAAGCAGCTCCATGGCTATATAATTAGGGGTGGCTTTGAAGATAATATATTTGTAGCCAGCTCCCTTGTTGATATGTATGCTAAATGTGGAAGCATTCGGGTGGCGACAGGGATTTTTGACAGAATGAAAGAGCATGATGCAGTATCCTGGACAGCCATTATAATGGGATTCGCATTGCATGGGAAAGCCCATGATGCCCTATCTTTGTTTGAGCAAATGGAAAGGGAGGGTGTTAGACCAAATTATGTTGCTTATATGGCTGTCCTGACTGCTTGTAGTCATGCTGGATTTGAAGATGAAGCCTGGAAATATTTCAATAGCATGACCCAGATTTATGGAATTGCTCCTGGCATAGAACACTATGCTGCCATGGCTGACCTCCTTAGTCGTGCAGGCAAGTTGGAAGAAGCGTTTGAGTTCGTATCCAAAATGCACATTGCTCCTGCTAGTGGTGTTTGGTCAACATTGTTGTCTGCTTGTAGGGTTCATAAAAATGTCCAAATGGCTGAGAAGGTTGCCAAAAAACTATTAGCGGCTGATCCATATGACTTGGGAGCTTACGTGATCATGTCAAACATCTATGTTTCTGCTAATAGATGGAAAGATGCTGAAAGAATGAGGAAAACCATGCGGAAAAAGGGCATGAAAAAGAAACCTGCTTCCAGTTGGATCGAAGTCAACAATACAGTACATACTTTCATCTCAGGAGATAAATCCCATCCTTGTTATCATAGAATTCATGCTGCTTTGGAAGATCTTCTAGATAAGATGGAACAAGAAGGATATACTCCTAACACAAATGAGGTGTTCCATGATGTTGAGGAGGAGCAGAAGAAGTATCTATTATTTGGTCACAGTGAGAGATTAGCCATAGGTTTTGGCCTTATTAGTACGCCTGCAGGAACAACAATTCGTGTTACAAAGAACGTAAGAACGTGTGTGGATTGCCACACTGCAATAAAGCTCATGTCAAAGATTGTTCAAAGAGAGATTATTGTGAGGGACAACAGCAGATTTCACCATTTCAAGGATGGAAGCTGTTCGTGTGGGGATTATTGGTAGGAGTAGAATCCCACAAAAGTCCTTCCGTTGCAGTTAGCACAAATTTTACTGAACAGAGACGGTGAGGAACAACAGCAGATTTCACCATTTCAAGGATGGAAGCTGTTCTTGTGGGGGTTATTGGCAGCATTAGAATCCCGCGTTTTTCCATTGCAGTTCCCACAAATTTTTCCTTACAGACACAGTGAGGGACAACAGCCGATTTCACTATTTCAAGGATGGAAGCTGTTCGTGTGGGGATTATTGATTGCAGTAGAATCCCACAAAAGTCCTTCTGTTGCAGTTACCACAAATTTTACTATACAGAGACAGTGAGGGGCAACAGCAGATTTCACCATTTCAAGAATGGAAGCTGTTCGTGTGGGGATTATTGATAGCAGTAAAATTTCACAAAACTCCTTCCATTGCGGTTCGCACAAATTTTACCATACAGAGACAGTGAGGGACAACAGCAGGTTTCACCATTTCAAGAATGGAAGATGTTCGTGTGGGGATTATTGGTAGCAGTAGAACCCCACAAAAGTCCTTCCATTGCAGTTCCCACAAATTTTACTATACAGAGACATTGGAATTTCAGCTAGCTCTGGAAATCATGCGAGTTGCTGTTGATAGATCCAGTTGCTTTACTTGTCACAAAAAAGGTTTGATTTATTGCCATGTTACTAATATTGTTTCGCAAGTCTTTATTCTCCTTCATAACAGCAATTCTTTTAATACAATAAAAGTTGGCCTGGAGGAGTTTCCCTTGAAAGAAAAAAGAAAAATGCTGCTGTTACGGTCACTAAGTGTTGTTTATAAAGTTCAGGACGAGGGAATGGAGATTAGAATATCCTTGATCGTGAATGAGTAGGAAGGCAACTACATGGGTCGGCCAGTCGGGTCAGGTTTAGGTTATACTTATATCATTCAGGTTCGGGTCTAATGAGGTTTACATGAATTCGGGTATAAATCAAGTTATTTGTATTCTGGTTTAGTTGAGTTTATTTGAGTGCAGGTTGAGTTAGGTTAAGTCTATTTGAGTTCATATTCAATAAAGGTTGCTGTATTTCAATTTCGAATAATTTCAAGTCGGGTTTCAGGTTAGATTTAGGTTAACCTTTGAGTTCACTTGGGTTACTGTTGTATAAACCGAAATGACTAAATTGATTTTTTTTTTTAATTTTTTTTAAAATTTAGATTAAAGAATTCGATTTCTTTATGTGATTTAATTTAAGTTAATTTTTTTTCTTAGTATTTTTAATTAAAAAATTCATAAAAATTTTCTTCAATATCATTTATTATATATTTAGGTTATTTAAAATTGTGGATAATATTTTATAATACTTGATTGTTTTTCTAAACTCATGCCCTTCGGATATCATTGCACAAGCCACTCAAAGCCCCACCTAGTTATCATTTAGATGTACACTGCGACAATTATTCTATGCTCCTGTTCCGATGAATTTTCTATTAAATTACTACAAAATGCAACTACAATTTATCATTAGTAACTAAACTACAAAATTTTAAAAATTTTAGGTGAAAATGTAAAAATTTCAAAAGTTTAGGGACCATATTGTATTTATTATAGTTGGTTGAAATTAAATTTTTCAAAATTTAGGTACCTTATTGCACTATACTTAAAAGTTTAGGGTTGAATTTTGTAATTTTTATAATTGACTACCAAGGTTATTAAACTTACTAAATATAAAAGTTATTTGTTTTGGAAGAACCCAAATTAAGACTTACTAAACATGAAAGTCCTTTTCCCAAATATTAGATTTACTAAGCATAGAAGTCATCAAAAGATGAAAGTTACTAAACATGGAAATCCTACCCTAAAATATAAGAATTATTAAACATGAAAGTAAAATTCAAAAAAAAAAAAATATGGTAGTTCCTTCCTCAAGTATAAGACTTACTAAATATGAAAGTCACAAAAAATAGAAATTACTAATTATGGAAGTTACTTTCCCCAAATATGGGACTTATTAAATATGGAAGTCTCAAAAAATGAAAGTTATTAAATATGGAAGCTTATATATATGAGACTTACTAAATATGGAAGGTAATGAAAGATGAAAGTTAAGGTTTAGGATAGATTAAAACCAGATCATCTCGGGTTGGATTAAATCAATCTCAAATTTAGGTCATCTTCAGGTTCGGGCCAATTCAAGTTTGGGTCGCTTCAGGTTCGGGTATTTTAAATTCAGGTTATTTGGGTTTGGATTTTCTTGGGTTTTAATTCAATTGGGCTCAGGTTTAGGTCAGGTTGAGTATAGTTGGGTTCGGGTCGTTGATTTATTTTGTTAAATCAAGTTAGGTTAAGCTTGGGTTTGGGTGTATCAGGCCAAGTTGTTAGATTGAGTCAAATTTTGTTATCTCTATGAATAAGAATTTGAGAATCATCATTGGCCTGGATCTTAGATGTTGCAACCTTTGAAGGATTGGAAAAGAAAAATTATCAGAGTTTTATTAATAAAAAGTATGAATAATTCTTTTTTTTTTATTTGTACAAAAGACACTTTATTCAAATTAAGAGTGGATCAAATGGTATCTTACAATGCAATGTTGATATAAAACTTTAAAAAATAACACAAAATAAAATTGGGTACTAAAAATTTATTCATTTCTACGACACCGAATAAATAATCCGTCTTTAGTAGTTAAATGCAAGTTCTTTATGTAATTGGTTGGCAACAACAAACAAATGATTATGTAGACTATGAGTGTCGTGACATTAATTGACAACTTGAATGTAAATCTACAAGAATTAGGAATAACAAAGTTGTTCTTGAATTGTAAGGCAACGCCGCCAAATGTGGCTACTTAGCATGTACTAGATGGCAACATAACGAGCTGGAGTGAGTCCAACAGGCCTATTAGGTTTACATGTAGTGGCAGAGCCAGAAAACATTGTCAGTGGAGGCAATAGATTTTTTTTTTAATAATATATAGCTATAAACTTTAAAACCTATGGGGTCAAGTTATAAATTTTATTAAAGATGTAATACTAAATATGTAATTTTTTCAAAATTCAATGAGGGCAATTGCCCACACTCACTTAAATATGGCTCCACCACTATCTACATGATGATTTGGACATTCTCTTGATCTATTGGGCCTAGGAAATCTTTTTTACCCTAGGTTGCTATTATGGTCTCCTAAATCAAATCAAATGCTTTTAAAAGGCAACTATGGATATGGTCAAACTCTTTATGGAGAGATTATAACAGGTAAGTGGATACAGTTCCATAGTTTCAAGATAATTGGCTCTTTCACAATCTCTACTCAGGTTATCATGTAACCAACTTTTTCTTCACATGGCCTGAAAAAGCTAATGTGACATAACACAATCACTATCTCACACTATCAACAATCTCTTCAGCAATTTGACTAACTTGATCATAGAAGGGTCCTTCCCATAAACACATCTCGGGACCCCTAACACTGTCTTCTTTACTAGTTCATCTTTCCATGATTAGAACCCTCCCTTCAGTGTTCGTTAATTTAACTAGTTTTAGCCTCAGTTTTGTGGTAACATGAACTATAAAGTAGTGTTTCATAGACTAAATTAAAATAGTTAAGTTAATTGAGTAGCTTAACAAAGTATGATTCAATAAACTCACCAATGGCGCAAAGGAACTTAAACTATTGTAGCAATTTTGTAGTTTTAGGTTTTTCAGTTAATCTAGCACCTAACTAGTTCAAATTAATCTAAAATTGCTTCGTATAAACCACATTTCAAAGGTAAAATATGTAGGCAAAGTGATTAGAGATGAAATAATGCTTGTCCTAAAAGTCAATTTTTAGTTTGACCAAAACAAAATATGAATTTGGTAGTATAAGCTTTTTTGCCAAAATAGAAACACTTGCTAGGTTTATGAGTAAAACTGGTTAGAACATCTAATTTGATATTGTTAAAACTGAAAGTCTTGGAAGCGTACTTCAAATACTACCCCATCAATTAACCCCTAGAATACATGCATAGACTATAATGTGGTTTTATAACACAAAACCAGTGTATAACAAACTAGTTAAGAAAACTACCAAGTTAAGCATCACAAATCCTAGTATAGGTTTATACAAAGTTTAACAATAAAACAAGCTAAAGTTACACAAGTCCATAATTCATGGTGTTACAAGCCAAACCATAACTAAGGGCAAGAACCCTTTCCTTAGAGCATTCTCTAACTTAGACTTTAGAAGCTCACTTTGGCTCTGAATGTCCTTTTGGTCAAGCACAATGCTTTTCTCTTCAGCAACACCCTAGAGGTACCACAAATGCACTACATGCACAAAGCTAACATAAAGTAAATCATCACATGTTCATTAAATAGGTTATGCTTAGTAACAAAAATCACATTTGCTTGCACTTGGCAAAACCTTAATACAAATTTATAATTAATTAACCAAAGTCTTTCCTCATGCTCTGCAGGAAAAACACTTAAAGGTCAAGTTTCATACAAACTTAGTAAGAAAACATGGTTTTGTTACACTAGCAAGCATTCACAATTAGACAGACAAACACAAGAACTCCCGGAATAATCACAAGTAAGTTGATCAACCATTGATGTTAATGATGATCTTGTTCCTTTACATGCTTTATAAACTTATTCTAAGGCTGGTTTTATACATAAAATCATTCACAGAACTCATATATTCATGATCCCTACTGCCCTCACAATAAGTCTAGATCCTAGGCATAAACATCTTATTAGTCTGTCCATTGTTCTTTGTTTTCGCATGTTCATAGAAATTGCTCTTAGGTGGATTTCTTATCCTTTCATGATTCCACATTCAAGTTACACATATAATACACATTATATCATAAAAATAGTTTGGTTCCTTACCAAATACCCAAAATTTCAGATGAACATGCTTCCTTTAATAGCCCAAAATCCTGGTTGCCTTCCTAAGTAATCAAGCTAGCCTTCACACTTTATCTTACTCCAATTTCACTCAAACTTCCCTAGAATTCAACTATGAAGTAGCTATGGAGTTTCTGCTACCTTCAAAACCCAAATATTGACCAAAACGTATGAGTTTAAGTTGGAGCTAAATGATGATATCATCCTTCCCTTGTTGGTCTTACTATAATTTGAATTGGTGGGTAGCTATATGATGTGTTCCCAACGTAACTATAAAAGATAAAACTCGAAGGAACTAAAGGCAACTACACATATTACTCTGACAGAGATGACAAGTATCAAGGTCATATTCCACAAGGTTGGTTTGTCTATTCTACTTTACTCTTCTTAATTCTATTATCTAATTTACAAACATGAGTAAACTACTAACTAAAGTACACTAAGCTATACCACACATAAGTGATTATAAACAACAAGAAACAGATGAAAAGATCAACAATCAATAAATACCATGCTTGGATATGAATCTCCCTAGAATTCCCTTGTACTACTCTTAATTCAACTTAATTGAAACATAGCATTCTTGGATCATTGAAACTCTTAGAATAGTTGAAATCCTCTTTTGAGGTAGCTAAACTCTATTCTTAAGTTGATCGATTGAAAGCTTCCTAAATGAAACCCTTAATAATGGATTAACAGTCTATGAGTCACACTGCTAAGTTTGACCCTAGCCTGAAAGTCTTATGTCGATTTATCTTTAAACTTGCATGTAATCTTTTTTACCTACATGATGATTAATTCAAACATACAAGTTCTTACTTAATGTGCTTGAAATCAGGTGTTAAATCAATAGGCTAGTTGTTACGGCCTTCATAGCAAAAAACTCAACCGATGGAGGTAAATTAATTAAATTCCTAGTTTAATACCTTATTTCAAGTTAATTAGGCAAGATTAAGTAAATTAGGCAATGTTCACTAAGGCCTAGTTCATTTTGTAAAAATGCAGTAGAGTTAATGTGTTAATCAGGTTTGCTCTTCAAACAACTTTGAACTCCCCTTTGAAACAACCACTAATTACATTTGTACCACACGGTGCACACCCAACTAATGCCTGAGCCACGGTATGGATGCTGGTGAAATCCTCCCAACAGCAGCCTTTCTTACACCTTACTATCTTCTCATCCAATCATTTTCCTTAATTCTTCCCTCTCACAAAATCCTTGTCGCTATTCTCATCTTCCTTGTTTTTGCTTACAATTTTTTAGAGATTCATATCCTTTGTGATTTGTTTGGTGTCTTTCAAGGGGACTTTTGTCACAAGTACGCCAAAGTATACTCTGCGATTCATTTCGTTTCAGATGCGTGATTCGTTCTATGATTCATCTTCCTCCACGATTCATTTCATCTCCTCCGCCACAAGCACGCTGTCACTCCATGGCTTTCTAACATCAGTGACGGGAGTGGGTGGGCTCAAAGCAGGGAGGTCGAAAAGGCCAAATTTGGGAGATGAATATGATGAAGTCGGAGAATAATCAACCATTGATGATTGGGCTTATGGTGATGAAGTAGAAAATGGTGATTTTAATGGATCTTTAGATGAAAAGGCAGTGAATCGGAGAGTGGAGATTCTGTGGGCAATACAGGAGCAAGATTTGGTAAAGAGTTCAGTTCAAATTACAGGGAATGAGCTGGAGATGGTGAGTCATTGGGTGGCGATGGTGACTTTAGGGTTGACTATGTGATAGGGTTCAAGGGTAGTGATGAATAAATTTGGGCAACTTTAGAAGGACTTTTGTACTCTTTTTAACACTGGGACCATATAACGCATTAATGGGAATGTGAAAACGTGAAACGAACAGGCAATAAATTCCAAGGAATTTATGACACTAAATAGGGTTTGGGGAAAAATGGTAATTTTGTATCCCGAAGTGTCGGGCCGAGTTTCAAGAGTTAAAAATGAGTTTTTGAAATCTAACTCTTGCTTTAAACCCAAAATTAGCCCAAGTAAACAAGATTTGACCAAGTATTGGAGGGAAGAGGGCTTTTTGTAACTTTTTAAAAAGTTTGGTGGCTTGGTGATTTAAAAGCCTTAAAACTTGGTGAAGTGAGTTGTGGCTGCCATTCTTTTATCCCATTCCAATCTAAACCCAAGCTCCTATTTCTCCCTTTGATTTCACCTCTAATCCTTGCTCAAAATCAAGTACTTTTGAAGGAATTTAAAGGCCCAAGGGGTATATAAGATTTGGGCAACTTGTTTCAAGCTTGGTTTGTGATTTTGAAGGTGTTCGCCACATATTCCAGCTACGTTCCTATTTTTTTTGTGAGGTAACATTAATTTCTTGCTTGTTCCTTGTTTATTTAATGATTTGAAGCTTAGGTTTTGGTTAGCAGTTAGTAATTTTATGTCATTTACATTGGTTTGCTTGGAACTTAGTTAGAAACTTGTGGTACCTTGTTCTTGGTGAGAAGTTTCTTAATTCTTGCTTTTGGCTTGAAATTTAGGTAAGGGTTTAAGGTTTCATGTTCAATTGATGCTATTTGAGTGTTGATGCTTAATGAAATCAAGTAGTTTTGTGAATGGCATTGATTGAGTGCAAGTATGTTCATGATGGACTAGGCTTGGATTTGTGGCTTGTGTGATGTTTTGATGCATCATAGGAATGTTGTGATGGTGTATTGTGGTCTATGCAAGTTGTTTTATAGATATATTGTGATTGGATATGTCCCTAGCATGCTTTAAAGCCATAAGAAGCCTCTAAAGAGGCTTAGGAGGTTTTTTTTGGGTTCCAAGCAGAGGGTCTTGGCGCCTAGGCGTTATGTGGGGCTGTAGCTCCCAGGGTGCCTTTTCAGTACTGTGGAGTTGGGTGATCCTTGCGCCTAGGCCCTAGAGGCCTATTTAGCAACAAATTTTAGCTTTGTGAAAGAGGATTCGAGAGAGGGCAGGGATGGTCCTAGGGGTGTCTAAGGGTTGTAATGGTACAATGGCACTCCGGAACATCCAAAACTCTCTCATGATCAAAGGGTTTTCTCATAGTTTTGTAAATGGTAAGTGCACTTCATGAGAAAATTAGTTGATGAGCCATAACAAATACACCATTAGATGAGGTGGAAGGTTTAGCACCGTCGAGACCTTAGTTGTACCTTCAGGTTCAAGGCCTCAATAAAGAAACCTTAGTACACTTAATGGGTTCTTCGGGACCTAGGAATTATCAATCTAACCATAGTGCCCCTATACAACATAAGGGAGGTTCAACTAGTGATGAATTTTACTAGTTAGGCTAGTAAGCAATGTTTGCTAGTAGACAAAGCTTTGCCTTGTAGTTTAAGGACTAGGTAGAGGATAAGTCTCAAGGGACTGAAACATGTATGCATAGGTTTAGCCTTACGTTATATAAACTCACAGCAGATTACATTGATTAAATATGTGTTGTCCTTAGCCATTTTATTTGCAAGTGAAGACTCCTTACTGGGAATTCTTGAATTCTCACTCCCTAGTTTATGTTGTGTAGATTCTGACAATGTTGAGTCCAATAGCCACTGAGGTTTGTCATGGTAGTGTTTTGTTGCAGGAATTTTGCTATAAGAATCTTTATGATTCTAGTTTTCTTAGTTACTTGTCGGTCAAGTAATAGTACTAACTATAGTATTTTCTTGGCCGCAAAAGCTAGCAAGCACATAGATAGGCTTTCATGACTTACCACTAGGACCCGTCTCCAATGTGGGAGTTAATTAGAAGGATCTCAGTGAGAAAGCTTGTGTATGTTGTATGCCTAGTTGCCTCCCATGTCTATGAATGGTGCTTAGGACTTTAGGGTTGCTCTTGGGTTAGAAGTAGTAATCTACTTTTGTTAAATGCCCTCACATGGTTATTATGTGTAGTAATGATAATATAAATGTTATTTTTATATGCTTTGACTATTTGAACTTTAATTTCCATAAAAAGTGCCTAGGCAATGTGAATGTTTTACGGTTTTCATTTACTCAAGTCAAAGATAAAAAGAGCATGCATTTTTGCATTTCTAGGTTAATCAACTAGTGTCATGAAGTTATAATTTGGACACATATATGACTAGCCAATTGCAACCATCGTGAAACCCATTCTCACAAGTTTCCTAGGCAGGGCCGAGGGCGGCTGTGTCACTAGCCAATTCAACAATCAATGAAGCACATATGGGTAAATCTTAAGAATCACTATATTCAATTATGCCAAAAGTGTCATAGATATGAAATTGTTCTAGGGTTCATGTAATCGAAGCATGAAAGTACATTTAGCTTGTCATTAAAAAGTGGAAACAAAAATAACATAAATAAATAAATAACATGGAAACTAGAAGATTTCATCACAGAAATATCTTCAACTCTAAGTAATCCTTGGTCTAATGTGCTTTGATCGATGTTCATCATTAAAAACTTCTTTTGGCCTTCTTTTATGAATTCTTAGCCCTCTCTATGTTCTAAACTCTAAAATAATGGGAAGACTCCTCCTATTATGCAAAATCTATGACTAAAAAATCTCTGCAGCATTACACGATTGGATACACAACCATGTACATGTCTGTGTATGTTTACTAGGCCTCAAGAATATATGATAAAATAAGTTAGATGGCCACGTACATAGGAAACGACACGGCCATCTATATCACACAATTATGTATATTTGTTAACCTTCAATACATCTTCACAACTAACTTATATAGGTATGTATATTTCCATACATTGTCCTATAGAGTACATGGGCTTGTAAAGGTTATATACGACCATGCACTTCATGGATTCCACAATTTTTTAAGACAAATAGGAACACAACTAGTTGCAGGGTCATTTCCCTAGGCATGTAGGCTTAACTAGCATGAATTCTTCACTTTTAGCTCCAGAATTCTTCAAATTTCTTCATCTTTTTTTTTTCACACCCTATACCGAGCACTCACAAAACTACACAACTCTAGGCACCAAGAAGGCCCCTAATGGTGCTACACGAGTGCCATAAGCCACTTATAGTATCACATGTAAACAAGTTGGGGTGTAAGTATCACATGTAGACAAGATCAAATTATGTAAAGCATTTGAAACAAAAACTCATTAAGAAACAGTAAATGCAAGAACTGTGGCAGAACTTGAAACCAAGAGTTTTTCAAGTTCAGGTATGGAATTTAAGGGTAAGAAGGCTACCAAACTAGGACAAAAACATTTAAATTATCAAAATACACGTAGACATCTCAAAACCATACTATAAAACATTCAAAAATTATGTTTTAGCATCCAAGTCAAACTTATTCCAAGAAACTTTGCAAAATTAGTTTTAAGACCCTCTTTTAGGCAAAACAAGTTATTCTTGTAAGTGATGGGATTTGTTACATTGATTTTACTCAAAGAAACTCATCTAAACCAAATTTTATGGATTTAAGGCAGAAAAATGGAAAATGACTAATAAACTGCATTTCTGCATAATAAAATAACATTTCTTTTTTTAAACCTGTAATTTTAGGAACAATCACAATTTCTGATTAAACTTCATGAACATCTTCTATTTCATAAGCAAAACGTGTTGGCCATATCCCACACATGGTTCATACAACAAAACACATACTTGGTGCATTCATATATCATCATTTCGCCTAGCTTAGGTAACATACTAGGTATAATGCTATTGCACCAAGTATATGGTGCCACTGCTTTTCCTAGAAAATGGAGATGCTTGAGCTTCATTGTACTTAGCCTAACCCTAGCTTACCTATTGGACATCCTTGGTCTTGGGTTTGCCAAAACTCATTCCCAAGGCCACAATGAATTCAAATGTATTTACATAACATGAAAAACATGTAAATGCCTTACCTTAACACATAATTAACCAAGATCAAGCAATCAAATCTCCACATGCTTTATATGCTTCTTTAAGGATTACACATGGACACCAAGGAAACTAAATCAATACCATTTAGAAGGTTAGCAATAATTTAAAACCATGATAAATCCATAGGTTGGTTTGTAAAACTTCAATACATTCGTAGGATCTTGGAGTAAAACCTTCTTTATTAAGACTAAGGTTATTATCCTATGCATTATAGAATCCCAACATCTATACTTGCTTAGACTCCTTGGCCAAGCTACCTCTACTTTAGCATAACAAGTAGTCCACTGACACTATACAGCTCAATATCATGCTAGTTAATACACTAGCATAAGCGGTAAAGCTAGAAATAATTTTATATAAACTCATATATAGCTAACATACAACCATAAAATACTAAACCAAGTAGAAGTTCATTTGACTCTATGCTCAGCCTCTGCAATTAGAAATATAAGGGTGAGTTTCATAGAAACCCAATAAGGAAATAAATAAGAAAACCATGTATGAATTAAACAAGCAAACAAACAAATCACACCACAATATAATCTCCTGAAAACATTTAAGCTTATGCTTAATTGATCAATCATCTAGGCTTATAAGGACCTATGGTTTCCTATTTACTTGTCATATCCAGAACAAGTTTAGTACACGTGATTCTCATCAAAATCAAGCTATAGCATTGCAAGCTCTGAAGCCAAGTTCATCCAATCCTTGTATGTCACTTGAAATTTTAATTTCTTATTTTGTGGTTGATGTCTAGCATTACTCAATAATCACCCTAAAACAACAAGAAATCCATAATGAACCATGTTTTCTTACCAGACCCTTAATTTTGTACCATTTAGTCTTCAAAATCAGACTTGTCTTTAATTCTAAGCTACTATCTTTCTCACTAAGAAACGCATAAAATTTTCTAATTGAGACCAAATCAATTAGAGTTTCATGTTTCCTTTTAAATTTCTAGTGAATTAGCTTTCGTTGACCTTTGCCAGAGGTTAGGGATGAAGAAAGAAAGCCATTAAAGCTACTGAAGCTTGAGCTTGAAAGTGTAACAATGCATGTAGTGACTAGGGTTGAAATCACTCCTTTACACTCAAACTTTTGTGCATGATACAATTGAGTTCTTTAATTCAAACACGATACCAACTAAGTCACCAATCTCTTTGTATTTCCATTTTTTATAGCTTTCATTTAAGTCCTCAAATTTTGTAATTCCTTTTAATTGAGTCTCTAAATGCTCTAAATTCCTTATTTTCTCCCCAAAACTATCCGTTCTTTTACACTTTCAATTGAATTGTATCCTTTTTTTATTATCAAACTAAGTCACATCAGAACAACTTCCACTCAAAATGACTAAGTTCTTAGTTCTCAATCATACTCCAGTAGCTTCCTAAATCAAAATTAACAATAATAGAAATAAATTCTTTTACCTGGGTATTGCTTACAGAAGGGTTCAATGATTGCTCGATAGATTATTATTATGCCTTGGAGCACAAGTATTCTAGGGTGATCCTTTCTAATGATCAAGTGACAAGTACCTTAAAAGGTTCCACTGTAGAACAGTTATCAGTCTTGTATGAAATCTAATAAGACTAAGAAGAAGCTCAGTAATTGTTATAGCCCTCTTTGCAGAATGCTCGGTATGCAAGGTAAGTTCATAAATCGCTTGTTTAAATATCTTAATTAAAGGTGAATTAGCAAAAATCAAGTAAGTTATTAAAGGTTTAGTAAGTTTCGAGTGGTTTATGGCACTAAGTTTATGTAGGGGCAAAATGGTCATTTTACACCTTGGAGGGTCGAAACAAGTCTTGGGAGTAAAAATGATGTTTTTTAAACCCAAGTTAGCATAGTTTGCCAAAATTTTTATTTACCTAGTTACTATTTGGGGAAAGGGCATTTTTGCAACTTTTTAAAAAGTTTGCGGAGAGGGGCAGATTTTGTGTTTAAAACACATTTGGGAGGCAAAATTCTACCACTATTCACCCCATTTGCAGCCTTCTCTTTCACTCTCAATTTCTTGCCAAATCTTCCTTCAATTCATAATTTCTTGTTAAAAATTGGAAGCTTTCTTGATGCCCATGAACAGAGAAGCTTGTTTTGCTTTTGTTTTGTGGTTTTTAAGCTTGGTGGGGTGTTTTCAAGCTTGGGCTGTTAATGTTGTGCCCAAAATCCAATCATGAGATAATTGTATTTTTTGCACATTGAGTCATGATATTTTATTAAGGCATTAATCCAACAATTATGTTTGTTGTTCTGTTTCTGCGTAACGTAATAAACATAATTGTAACCTTAGAATAATGATATTCTCAAACGTCCCTAGTCTAGTATTATTATGGAGCGGGTTGCAATAATACATAACGACTAGCATATGTGGAGACTAATATGAGATATGTAGTCTACATATGGGTACAAGTTGGAGAACTTGTGTACTAGACCGACCCACCATGAGAACACTGCATGGATCGTTATATGAGTGTCATAAGTGATTCTCATAGTGATCATGGTATATGTAGTCCTTCGACGTAAGATCATCAAGGTTCCCTACATGTGAGTCACATACTTTAATACTTTCCTTTGTTGCTCGTAACTAAGTGAACTTGAAGGAGGTCATTGGGTATGTCACATATCATGCGGAGGGATTTGTATGATCAAGATGAGATTTGTCCCTCCTATGTAACGGGAGTGATATCTTCGGGCCCCTTGATATAGTAAGACTTAGAAAAATGCATGGCCATGCTCGGATGAGTTGATATATGATATCAATATCATCAGTTTAAGTTGGTCTACTCGGTAATTAAGAAACCAAAGATTGAGCTATACGATAGTGACACATTCCATGTCTCGTGCTTGGTCTTAATATCTTGGACAAAAAGACAATGACATATATCGGTAATGATCATAAAGGTTTAGTCGAATCACCAACAATCTTGTCACTTGGGTAGCAATGATGTTTTGCTAGACACCGTTCATTGCTTATGATCATAAATGTGATTTATGATCATTGCCAACGTGGTAAGAGCCTATTGGGTCACATACATAGAGCTATTTGGATCATTAGAGTGCATGAGCTAATAATTTGGGTTTTGGTTTCACAATAATTTCTTATTAACAATGAGCCCAATAGTTGAGCCATTATTAAGCCCGAAATTAAAGCCTAATTGGATTAAGGCTTTGAAACCCATCAGGCCTGGAAGTTAAGTCTCACTATTAATACAACTTTTAGTGAGAAATTCGCAGGTCTCCTTGCCCTAGCCTCCCAAAAGGACAGCCGTACTCTTCTCTTGCAATTCCTTGGAGGACGTAAGCTAGCACTACGAGTGCAAGAGAAACGCATCTGCCGGGACGTGGTGGAAGTGTGGTGATCCTGAAAGGCTTGTGTGGATACCATAGAGAGCCTGAACACGTCAACTATTTAGGTTTTGTGATTCGACTCTACAGTTGAGTGAGAGATCTCAACTAAAAATTAGGTATGAAAATTTTTGAACACCCGGTTTACCCCGTTTCACTTGAATCTTGGAGGAATTTGGTTAAATTCCACTGCGCTGTTTGGCTCCCGAAACCTAACAGTGGTATCAGAGCTACTGGTGAAACCCTAAATTGGGATTGAATGTTGAATTGCATGATGTTATGTGTTCGGTTACTTTCGTCCATGATTAATTAGATTGATTCATGATGCATGAAACCGGAATTCGTAATGAACATATGACATAGATGAAGAAACGACACTACTTGGTTAATGAGATTAACCCGAAATTGATAGGTATGAGATACCTATATGGATTAGGATTCTTGCAATAGTTGTAAAAACCCTAGCTTGGTTCGGATTCGGCCTGTTCAGGCACCGAAAGTAAGGTATTTTTTGTGGCACTAATGGAGGAGTCTCGGGTGCCTACTTGCTCGAAATAGAAGATCTCGGGCTAAGTAATTGTAAGACAATTTTTTGCGCTAGGGGGGTGCTGCCCCCCTCACAACCCCCCATAAGGGTGGCCCCCCTTGACCCCGTCCGCTGACCGGTCAGCAGAACCATCGCCCACTGACCGGCCAGCGAGATCGCCGTATGCGAAGCGCCATATAAATAAAAACTGCCTAATCAACTCGCGAAAATTGGCATGCATTTGTTGAATGAGATTTGGCATGTTATGCTGATTGATGGTTGAAGCATGGTGCATGGTTATAGCCATTGATTAGTTGTACTTGTAAATACGGCCTGCGAGTCATGCCTTCTCTTGTTACTCTCATTGTACATTCTCTTCTCACCTTACTCCCCTCGAATGTAACTCGAGGTTTCTATTATTGATGTAATGGTACATTATGGGATCATCCAATGTGGTATGTCCAAGGATCATCCAAGGTGGTATGTCTAAGGAGGTGACAACAAAAAGAGCAACCAACAAAGGAAGATAAGGAGCTTGTGAAGACCCTTTTCTTTTCTTAGGCTTTTATGATATTCTCACTGGTTTGAGAATATCGCATAGTTTGGGCTATAACCATGTCACGTTTACTTTCTTGTAAGCATGAGATGCATGTTTTTTATTTGTATGTGATGCATGTATAAGACAACCGGAAATAACAAATTGGTGAGATCAAAAGAAAAATCCCTTAAACAAATATTAAGTCGTTAAATGTGATGTTTTCCAAATGTTAGCACTCGTCAAGACTTTGATCAACATTATGTGGGTTTGCCAAAGCAAAGCACCTATGTTCATCTTTGTAAGGCGCGATGGGATAATATTGATATCCAAATTGCTAACTTTGGGTCCGATTTAACTAAGTCATCCTAATAGGATTAGGGACTTAGAGGCATAGAGTTAGGCTTAAGTTCATGAGATGAGATTGGACAAGTGTTGTTTAACCAACTATCCAAGAGTTGCATAAGATGCAATTGGCAAGGAGTTGCCTACCTAAATAGCTGTAACTTGAGAGAAAAGCCAAAGCTGACTCAGGTTGTGGTCAAATATGGATCTTGGCCCGCCAGAATACCTTAGTGTCGAGGTGTTCCGAAATAATATTAAGGGTTATTATTTTGAGGAAAATAGTAGGAGTATCATTTAATAAAAGTGCTTATTAAATGAATTAAAATACATGACTCTTACACTGCATATTTACTATTGTAGATAACCATGACACAAAACACATCGACACTTTCATTGCGATCGATCCTTGAGAAGGAAAAACTAAATGGGACCAACTTTCTCAAATGGTACCGAAACTTGAGGATAGTCCTCAAGCAAGAGAGAAAGGCTTATGTCCTAGAGTAGCCCATTCCGAATGAGCCTACTGCCACTGCTCCAAGAGCTGAAAAGGATGCTCACAAGAGGCATTCTGATGATGCTTTGGATGTTGCATGCCTTATGCTTATTACCATGAAATCTGAGCTTCAGAAGCAACATGAGAACATGGGAGCGTTCGATATAATCGAACATCTCAAAATGCTTTTCCAAGAGCAAGCTAGGCATGAGAGGTTTGATATCTCTAAGGCATTATTTCAGTGCAAAATGTCTGAGGGAAGTCTCATGGGTCCTCATGCGCTCAAGATGACTAGGTACATTGAAAATCTTGAGAGTTTGGGATTTGCTTTTCAGAAAGAGTTGGTTGTTGATGTAGTCTTACAATCGTTGCCTAAAAGCTACAGTCAGTTCGTCATGAACTATAATATGAACGACCTTGACAAGTCCTTCCCTGAATTGCTCAACATGTTGAGAACTGCTGAGCAAAACCTTAAGATGGCTAAGCCCATTTTGGTTGTTCAAAAGGGCAAAGGAAAGCGAAAAGCCAATAAGAAGAAGGATAAAGCTAATGGAAAGTCCAATGCTAATTCTTCTTCAGCTGCACTGAAACCAAAGGGTAGTGTGGCTAAGGAAGGGGAGTGCTTCCATTGTAAGCAACCTGGACACTAAAAGCGCAACTGCAAGCTCTATCTTGAAGAACTTGTTAAGGAAAAGGGAAGTAAGACTTCCACTTCAGGTATTTTTGTTATAGAGGCTAACTTTTCTACTTCCTCATCTTAGGTATTGGATACTGGTTGTGGATCTCACATTTGTGCAAATGTGCAGGATCTAAGTAGAAGTAGAAGATTGGCCTGAGGTGAAGTGAACCTACGTGTTGGAAATGGAGCAAGGGTTGCTGCCTTAGCCGTAGGGACTTATGTTCTCACTTTACCTAATAGATTAGTTTTAGAACTAGACAACTGCTACTTTATGCCTACTATTAGTAGAAATTTGATTTCTATTTCTTATTTGGACAAGAAAGGTTTTTTATTTATAATAAAGGACAAATGTTGTTATATTTATTTGAATGAAATCTTTTATGGCCGTGCTCAACTTAGTAATGGTTTGTATATTCTAGACCTCGAAGATCCAATCTATAATGTGAATACCAAGAAGGTCAGATTAAATGATTCGAACCCGACCTATCTCTGGCACTGTCGCTTGGGCCATATAAATGAGACTCGCATATCCAAGCTCCATAAAGATGGACTATTGGATTCATTTGATTTTGAATCATATGAGACATGTGAGTCATGTTGGTTGGGCAAGATGACCAAAGCCCCATTCACAGGGCAAAGTGAAAGGGCTAATGACTTACTAGGACTCATACATAATGATGTATATGGCCCTATGTCTACACAAGCTAGAGGAGGTTTCCAATACTTCATTACTTTCACTGATGACTTCAGTAGATATGGCTATGTGTATTTTATGAGACGCAAGTCAGAATCCTTTGAAAAGTTCAAAGAATTCAAGAATGAAGTAAAGAATCAACTCGGGAAGAGTATCAAAGTGCTTTGATCAAATCGAGGTAGAGAGTACTTGGATCGAGAATTCCTTGACTATCTGAAGGAGTGTGGTATAGTATCACAACTCACTCCACCAGGTATACCTCAATGGAATAATGTATCTGAAAGGAGAAATTGAACTCTGTTAGACATAGTTCGCTCTATGATGAGTCAAGCTGACCTTTCAAACTCCTTTTAGGGACATGCTCTAGAGACAGCCACTTTTACACAAAACTGAGTTCCATCTAAATCGGTTCAAAAGACACCATATGAGATATGGAGTAGGAAGTGTCCTAATTTGTCTTTTATGAAGATTTGGGGCTGGGACGCTTATGTAAAACGTCAATCCTCTGACAAACTGGGGCCCAAATCTCAAAAATGCCTTTTTGTTGGGTATCCCAAACAAACAAAGGGTTACTATTTCTACAACCCTTCTGAGCAAAAAGTGTTTGTTGCTCGAACTGGTGTCTTTTTAGAGAAAGAGTTTATCTTTAAAGGAACTAGTGGGAGGAAAGTAGAACTTGAAGAAATTCAAGAACAACAAGGAGACATCGAACCTGAAATAGAACCTGAACAGACACCACAAGATGTTGTTGTTCAAAAGTCTGTTCCTGTAGCACAGAGCCCACGTAGGTCTGGTAGGATTCGGCGTGAGCCTGGAAGATATGGATTTCTCATGACTCACACTGGTGATGTGATGCTCATGGATCAGGATGAGCCCACAACCTACCAACAAGCTATGTCGGGGCCTGACTCTGAGAAATGGCTAGTGGCCATGAAATCTGAGATAGAATCCATGTATGAAAACCAAGTATGGACTTTGGTTGACTCACCTAAAGGTGTAAAACCCATAGGGTGCAAATGGATTTTCAAGAAGAAAACTGACATGGATGGTAATGTGATTACCTTTAAGGGACGATTGGTTGCAAACGGTTTCAAGCAAATTCATGGTATTGACTATGATGAAACTTTTTCACCAGTTGCTATGCTTAAATCTATCCGAATTTTGTTTGCTATTGTTGCATACTATGATTATGATATATGGCAAATGGATGTCAAAACTACATTTCTAAATGGAAAGCTACTTGAGGATGTGTACATGACACAACCTGAGGGTTTTGTCACTCCTGAGAATACCAATAAAGTGTGCAAGTTGCAAAGGTCCATTTATGGACTGCAATAAGCTTCTCGAAGTTGGAATCTTCGGTTTGATGAAGCAATCAAAGAGTTTGGTTTTATCAAAAATGAAGATGAACCTTGTGTCTACAAGAAGGTTAGTGAGAGCGCTATTGTCTTCTTGGTGTTGTATGTAGATGACATACTACTCATCGGGAATAACATTCCTCAACTACAGTCTGTGAAGACTTGGCTAGGGAAGTGTTTCTCTATGAAGGACTTGGGTGAAACAGCCTATATGTTAGGCATCATGATCCATAAAGATAGATCTAGAAAGGTTCTTGGCCTAAGTCAAAGTACATATATTGACAAAGTGCTAAAGAGGTTTAGCATGCAAGATTCCAAGAAAGGATTCTTGCCCATGTCACATGGTATAACTCTTTCTAGATCTCAGTGTCCGAGTACACCCAAGGAGAGAGAGTGCATGAGTAAGATTCCATATGCCTCAGCAATTGGATCTATCATGTATGCCATGATATGTACTCATCCCGATGTCTCATATGCTTTGAGCATGACGAGTAGGTACCAATCGAACCCCGGTGAGAGTCACTGGATAGCTGTTAAGAACATCCTTAAGTACTTACGAAGGATTAAGGATGCATTCTTGGTCTTTGGAGGTGAAAATGAGCTCGTTGTAAGGGGTTATACCGATGCAAGCTTCCAATCCGATAAGGATGATTTTAGATCGCAATCTAGTTATGTGTTTTGTATTGGTGGTGGTGTTGTGAGCTGGAAGAGTTCAAAGCAAGAGACAGTAGCTGACTCTACAACAGAATTTGAGTACATTGCTGCCTCTGATGCTGCGAAGGAGGCAGTTTGGATCAAGAAGTTCATCACTGAACTTGGAGTGGTTCCAAGCATTGCCGACCCGATAGAGCTCTATTATGACAACACCGGAGCAATCGCATAGGCTAAGGAACCCCGATCTCACTAGCGATCCAAACACATAGTCCGACGCTATCATCTCATCAGGGAGATCATCGAGAGGGATGATGTAAGGATATGTAGGACTTCGACAGACAGCAACATTGCTGATCCATTGACAAAGCCCCTTATGCAGCAGAAGCATGATAGCCATTCTAGGTCCATCGGTGTTAGATACATGGATGATTGGCTTTAGTGTAAGTGGGAGATTGTTAGTGTTGTGCCCAAAAGCCAATCATGAGATAATTGTATTTTTTGCACATTGAGTAATGATATTTTATTAAGGCATTAATCCAACAACTATGTTTGTTGTTTTGTTTCTGCGTAACATAATAAACATAATTGTAACCCTAGAATAATGATATTCTCAAACATCCCTAGTCTAGTATTATTATGGAGCGGGTTGCAATAATACATAACGACTAGCATATGTGGAGACTAATATGAGATATGTAGTCTACATATGGGTACAAGTTGGAGAACTTGTGTACTAGACCGACCCACCATGAGAACACTGCATGGATCGTTATATGAGTGTCATAAGTGATTCTCATAGTGATCATGGTATATGTAGTCCTTCGACCTAAGATCATCAAGGTTCCCTACATGTGAGTCACATACTTTGATACTTTCCTTTGTTGCTCGTAACTAAGTGAACTTGAAGGAGGTCATTGGGTATGTCACATATCATGCGGAGGGATTTGTATGATCAAGATGAGATTTGTCCCTCCTATGTAACGGGAGTGATATCTTCAGGCCCCTTGATAGAGTAAGACTTAGAAAAATGCATGGCCATGCTCGGATGAGTTGATATACGATATCAATATCATCAGTTTAAGTTGGTCTACTCGGTAATTAATAAACCAAAGATTGAGCTATACGAGAGTGACACATTCCATGTCTCGTGCTTGGTCTTAATATCTTGGACAAAAGGACAATGGCATATATCGGTAATGATCATAAAGGTTTAGTCGAATCACCAACAATCTTGTCACTTGGGTAGCAATGATGTTTTGCTAGACACCGCTCATTGCTTATAATCATAAATGTGATTTATGATCATTGCCAACGTGGTAAGAGCCTATTGGGTCGCACACATAGAGCTATTTGGATCATTAGAGTGCATGAGCTAATAATTTGGGTTTTGGTTTCGCAATAATTTCTTATTAATAATGAGCCCAATAGTTGAGCCATTATTAAGCCCGAAATTAAAGCCTAATTGGATTAGGGCTTTGAAACCCATTAGGCCTGGAAGTTAAGTCTCACTATAAATACAACTTTTAGTGAGAAATTCGCAGGTTTCCTTGCCCTAGCCTCCCAAAAGGAGTCGTACTCTTCTCACCATAGAGAGCCTGAACACGTCAACTGTTCAGGTTTTGTGATTCGACTCTACAGTTGAGTAAGAGATCTCAACTGAAAATTAGATATAAAAATTTTCGAACACCCGATTTATCCCGTTTCACTTGGATCCTAGAGGGTTTTGGTTAAATTCTGCTGCGCTATTTGGCTCCCGAAACCTAACATGGGCATGGTTGAATTCATGAGATACCTTATTGCCCAAGTTGTTTTCTTGTTTCTTAAGCTTTATAGAGCTTGAGTTTTGCTAGGATTGCTTTAATTTAGTGGCATGAACCTTGTTTGTGTTATGGAACCTAAGAAACCTTAGTGGAGCCTTTGTGCTTGAAGCTTGAAGCTTATGATGCTTAATTCTTGCTAATTCTTATGTAATTGAGGTAAGGGGTTTATGATTGATGTGCATTTGATGTTATTCATAGCTTGTTTTCTTGTTAAATTTAAGTGGTTTTAATGAATGACATTAGTTGGTGGATGGTGATGAACATGTTGGACTAGTGATGTTCTAATGGTTTGTGTGGTGTTTATGGACACCATAGGATTGATTTAAATGGTGCATTGTGGTCTAGTGCATGTGCATTTAACGGTTTGAGGCATTTCAAGGTGTCCCTAAGTTCATTGGAAGGCCTAAGAGGCCCCAAAGTAACTATGGCGTGAAATCTGAAATTTCTAGGCATGAAACAGTTGAGGACGTGTCGCCAAGCTCTTTATGAAAGTCAACGAGCATTTTGTATTATGGCGATGTGTCTTTAATCATTGGCAATGTGTTGCCGCGATAGCTTTGACACCCAGTGCTATTTTTAGCATAACTTTTTGCTCGGGTGTTTAATTAAGGCGATTCCAGATTCCACGTGAAGCTAATAGAAAGAATTATCATCTCCATGCCTTCACCAATACTAGAATTGCCCAGGTTTAAAGGTTTTACAGTTCAAAGTGAAGGCATGTTTGGCCACAATAGAGCACCATTAGGTGGGAGCAAGGTTTGGTACCATCGGAAGCCTAGTTGGGCCTTTGTATTTGAGGCTTCGATGCGGGAACTTTAGTGCACCTAGGTGGTTTCCAAAGAACCTAGTAAATGAGCCCAACTATGGTCATTGTCATTCCACTAATGTGAACCAAGTAATGGTGGATAGGGGATCACTATGGATGAAGGCTTAGTTTACTTGTTGCCTAGCTAAGTTGTGAATTAAGGTACAAGTGAAAGCCTAGTGCATCCTTGGTATGTTAAATGACGAGGCTTAGTACCTTGGTAATCTAGGTGAGTTCATTAGCTTAAGACACCAAGTGGGAGCCTAGTGTGCCTTTTTAGGTGGAGGCTTAGTACACAAGTGACCTAGGCAAGTCGAAGGACTTGAGGCACATATAATAGACCTTCAGATTGTAAGCGCGCATAGTAGATTATATATCTTTGTATATATGTGTCTTTAGTATTTTTTTACAGGTTTAAGGATCCCTTATTAAGAATCTTTGATTCTCACTCCCTTAGCTTTTTCTGTGTAGTTTTGGGTGTTGTTGAGTTAGCAACCATTGAGGGTTGTTGAGCTAGGCTTTTGAGCAGGTATATGGTTTATTTGAATCTTTATGATTCTAATTATGGATCACTTGTTGGTTAAGATATGGTACTAACTACAATCTTCTTTTTGGCCAACCGAGGCTAGTGAAGGACAAGGAAGGGCTTTGAAGCTTGCCACTGGGAGTTTTCTTTAAGGTAGAAGCTTAGTTATGGATCTCAATAGTGTTGTTCAATGTCTAGTTCTCATACACTAGTTTGCCTCCAATGTTCATGTATGAGTAGTCTACTCTAGAGTCGCTTTTGGGTGTGAGTATAGTATACTTTTGTTTAGATCCTTGCACATGATTGATTATGTGTAGTTAATTCCATAGTTATTTTTGTATGCTTTGATTGCTTTGAAACTTGGATTTTGTTAAAATGCCATGGCAATGTTTTAAGTATCATTTCTTTATTTTAATGATCAAGTTAAAGCATAAACTCATGCATTATTGCATAGTAGGATTAATTAACTAGAAGCATAAAGGTTTTAACCAGTGTGCGCGTAATCAATTAGCCAATTGTGACTAGTATGGGATAAGTTCCCATAGGCTTCCTAGGCAAGTTCACGAGCGGTTGTGTCAGGATAAGGATGTAAATCTAAGGAAGGTTTAAGGAGAAGAGATGCATAGTATAGTATTGAAGAAGTTTTAGTACAAAGATAGTTACCGACTATATGTGCCAAGTGTACAACATTTAAGGCAACAAGGGTAATAGCTCTTAGCCACCTGTGATGGCCTATTAACCGAGGATTGCTAGGAATTTATAAAATTCCTGAGTTTTGGTTCATAATTGTTGGTCTTTTTACTTGCAAAAAAACTAATACACGTGGCCTAAGCTTTTTAATCTAGCCATTAATGATTTATAACGCATGAGTAGCTTTCTCATGAAATTTAAACATAAAACAAACATTTGAAAACAATGGTGGCCACACTTCAAAATAGTTATAAACTAGCCAAAACTAGAGACATTTTCTATAAACAATAACCTTACATAAATTATCTGCCTATGTACACAAATCATAAAACAAAACATATGAATAATCAATATTTATATAGCCATCTAATACAAGGTATTCAAACCATAAACTAATGAGACATACATATTAGGCTAACCACCTGATCTTAACTCCTCAAGCCTTTAGCCCTGACTTTCCCTTGTGCTTCTAAATCAACCACTACTCAAGGTTCATTGTTTATACATATACATGACCAATAAACCAAAATAATTAAACAAGCAAGTATATCAAATAATTGGTCAAACTAGCTTGTCAACCATCCCAAGGTTGTCAACTGAACTAGTTAACCTACACACATAAATTGGTTAGAATCATAGATTCTTAGTAAAAGGTCTTTTGGAGATACCTACAAAACAAACACTAAAGGACAGTGAACATATAATATATGATAAATTTACTATGAGCTCATTATAGCCTAAGGGCTAAACATATGCACATAGTTTGGGTCCTTTAGGACCTTTCTTTATCCTAATCTTAATGCCTGGTCTTAGTGAGTTCTAGCATCTAAGTCGTTCTAGCAAGCCTTGGCTTGCAACATACTATGTCATCACCTCAATATTTACCTACTTCCCCTTGAATACTATATGTAGAGTAATCTATGTCTGTTTGACTAAGCCAAGTTGGGTGCACTAAGCTCCCATACTAGTGCCTCAAGTCCAAGACTCATCTAGGCGATTAGGTGTTATCAACTGTTCACCATCTCCCATGGTGAACCTTAACTAGCACATGATCAATTTAGTTTGATGTACCAGGTCCCCACTCTAATTCCTCATGTCTGAGGCCCGACTAGGCAACTTGGTGTACTAAACGTTTACCTTTGGGTGTACTAGGCTCCAACACTAGTTTCTCAAGTCGATGACCCATCTAGGTAACTAGGGGTCACTAAGCCTCCACCATTCCTTGGTGAACCTTGAACAATACTTAGCTCGACACTTACTACACCTTAATGGGTTAGCCAAAACTAGGAATACTACATACTCTAAGTGTTTCTTATGTTCCCTAACATGTACTAAGGTCTTAAGTGTATTAAGGTAGCCTCTCTAACATGTACTAAGGTCCTAGGTGTATTAAGGTAGCCTAACTACCTTGCACCCCAAGGCCCCTTAATATCCTCTGATGGCTTAGCTTATATTGCAAGTTAATAACCTATTTAAAGCTCTTTGTGTTCCTCTTGATTCCATAGGGTAGCATCCACTTACCTAGTGTCAAAGAACATCCTAAACCATGCCATGCTCTTTCAATATCCATTCTTGGCTCCCCAAGGGCCTTAGGACTCACATGGCACCCATATGGATCCATGTGCCTTATTAGCCTCATGGTACCCTTTCTTGGTCCTTAGCTATATTAGCCAATTTATCATAGTTCTGTGGTCATACAACCAACCTAGGTTCTATACTGCCCCAATCTGGTTTATCTAACTGTAGTAAGTTGTACTATATATTACTCACACTAACCATGCTTTAGCACATATGCACTACTCTTATGTAACTAGGTTGTCATGGTTTTAGTTCACCAAAGCTAGCTCACCATGCTCCTTACTTAAACTATTTGGTTACTCACCATTAATGCATCAAATCTACCTTAGGAGTGCCCTATATGCCTTCTCAGGCTTATGCAAACCTTTATCTATGCTAAAAATGCTATTAGGGCCTTACTCAAGTTTATTTGCCTTGATGCCATTGCACCAAACTAGGGTGCGGTTGCACTAGGGTTAACGTGGCCATATCTCCCCTATGATGTGATCACATCTCCTCTTTGCTCATGCTATCCCCACCTTACAATCAAACTATATACTTTGTACAGTCACATATCCTCATTTTGCCTACCTTGGATAACCTTCTAAGCATGATGCCATTGCACCAAGTATATGGTGCCACCACATCTCTTGGAAAATAGAGATGCTCAAGCCTCATCATACTTAGATTACCTCTAGTTCACCTTTTGGACATCCTTGGTCTTAGGTTTACCAAAATGCATTCCTAAGGCTACAATCAACATGAATGCATTACATAACATGGAAAACATGTAAACCCCTTACCTGAACATATAATCAACCAAGATCAAGCAAGAAAATGTCAACAAGCTTTATAGGCTTTTTTAAGTGTTCGTAGGGTTCCAATCACAAATCCTTCATAAATGGACACCAAGGAAATTAAATCAAGGCCATTTAAAAGGTTAGCAACAATTTAGAACCATGATAAATTTGTAGGTTGGACCATACATAGACTTTATAAGCTAGAACTCTTTAGACACCTCAAATTGCATCTCCAATAAGATTTACCTAACTTGGGCTCTGATAGACTTGCTTAGGGGATCTTAATTCCATTATGAAATCCTCCATTTAAAGCTTAATTTGGTACATCAATGGAGGAAGAGTGAGTGATGGATGAAAATGAGAGGTTAAGGATGGGTGAATAGTAGCCATTCCATTTCTCCCACTTAACTCTTATCCAACCTCATTAATACTCCATCCTTTGTCCTTTTTTCAATCTTGCCCCAAGCCTTGTTTTATTTCATTTAAACCCTTCTTGGATTCTTTATGCCATTATTTAAGGTACCAAATGAAAGTTCCAAAATTTCCACTTAAATACCAAGCTAAGTCTTACGCACTTAGAGCACATTATGCACTTAACGCCCCATTTTAACACATAGTGCAATTTAGGTTTTTCCTCTTAGTTCTATGGTTTAAATGGACCCCAAAACTTGTGATCTTAATTTTATAGGTTAGCTATGGCTCTTAGACCTCAAATCCTACCAAAACTATGGTTTTACCCTTCACCTAAGGTAAAAATACCTAAATGCCCTTGGTGATACTTTTGTGCTATTTGCGCTATAGGAACCTTTCTAACTTTTCCTATTTACTTGAAATGCTTACTAAAGGGTTAATAAGATATTTTTAACCTCATAACCAAGTATTAGTTAACCATAAAGGCCTGGTACCTAGAGGGCCGTTATAACAAGTATTACAATAGGCATATACAAGTAATCTTAATGTTCACCTAGGGGTGAATAAGATGTACCATGAATGTAAAACTTAGTTTTTGTGGCCAAAGTTTAAGAAAGACAGAAATGAATTTATGTCTAAGTGCCTCACTTATCAAATAGAGAAAGTATAGCATCATAAGCCATTAGAAATATTATAGAGTTTACTTCTCCCAGAGAAGAACTGTGGATCCATCATATTGGAATTTGTGTTGGGTTACCTAACACATGAAGTCAGCACCCAATGTGGGTGGTGGTGAACAGGCTAACAAAGTTAGCACATTTTATCCTCTATTAAAATCAGTTAAACCATGTTGAAGTTAGACTAATTATATATTAAGGAAGTGGTAGGACTTTATGGAATCCTCAATCAAATTATATCTAATAAAGATTGTAGATTTATTTTAATGATCTGGAATGACTTTTAGAAGGCAATGGGTTCTTTTATGAGCATATGTACAACTTACCACCTTTAAACAAATGGGCAGCCTGAGTAGGTGAACCAAACCTTGGAAGACATAATAAGGAGTTATGGTATGGATTTTAGAGAGGATTGAGATTAATATCCACCATTGATTGAGTTTGCTTACAATAACAACTATTAAGATGTTATTAATATGGCAACCTATAAAGCTCTTTATGGGCTATGATTTTTCATGAGCTATTATTGGGTAGATAAGGCAAATAGGGTGGCATATGGCCATAAGATATTGCCGAGACCACAAAAAAGACTAAGTTAATCCAATCAAGGGTGTAACACCCCTATATCTCACATTGAAGAAATGTGGGAAACCTTAAGTAGATATATAGATATATGTTCCAGAACATAAGCACATAACGCTTATCTTTTTCCTAAAGAATAGCTCATATGGTGTAGGCAAGTATTTCGTTAACTAGTTTTGAATTTGGGTAGTCATCACAGATAGTATCAAAGCGACCTGGGACCACAATGATGTGGCATACTATGTGTGCACATACATTGTCTACCAGGCTTGATCCTAGATTAGAGAAGTTGCTTGGCTAGGGGCTAATTAATACTATTAAAAAGGTTACTGGTCTGGGGGACCAAGTAATCCGTTACCCCAATAAGGACGTTGTGTACATAAGGAGGAGGGGAGTTTGTAACACCCCCATATCCTACGTTGGAGAAATGTGGGAAGCCTTATGTGGATATATAGATACATGTTTTAGAACATATACACCTAGCACTTATTCTTTTCCTAAAAGTTAGCCCATGTGGTGTGGATTTGTTTTCCATTAACCCAAGTGCAGAACTAGTCAACTAAATACCTGTCCACACAACATGGGCTATCCTTTTATGAAAAGGATAAGTGTGATGTACTTATGTTCTAGAACTTGAGCTTATGTATCCATATAAGGCTTCCCATATTTCTCCCATGTAGGATATAATAGTGTTACAAACTCTCCATTCATGTACCCAATGTCCCCATTAGGGTCACTCAGATTATTTGGTCCAGACCAATAGCTTTTCTAATTGGATTCCTTGGCTAATCCAGGATCAACCCTAGTAGACAATGCATGAGCACACCCAGTATGCCAAATCATTGAAGTCCCAGGTTGATTCCGATACCATTTGTAATGGCCCTAGTCTATAATTAATCAATGAAACACCTGTCCACATCTCATTGTCTATCTTTTAGGAAAAGGATAAGCACTAGGTGATTATGTTCTAAAATATGTGTCTACATATCTACTTAATGTTTCCCGCAATTTTCCAATGTAGGATATAGGAGTCAAAGCAGCTTTTGATAGGCAAGCTAAATATGCCAATGTTATAAGTAAAGGCTTAGAGTTTGATGCTAGAGATAAAGTACTTCTAAAATTATCCTTATGAAAAAAGTAGATGGATCTCAAGGGTCAATGTACTAGGTGATTATGTTCTAAAACATGTGTCTACATATCTACTTAATGTTTCCTGCATTTTTCCAATGTAGGATATAGGGGTTAAAGCGGCTTTTGACAGGCAAGCTAAATATGCCAATGTTATAAGTAAAGGCTTAAAGTTTGATGTTGGAGATAAAATACTTATAAAATTATCCCTATGAAAAAAGTAGATGGATCTCGATGGTCAATGTACTGTGGTCTAACCACAGTGAGGATGAGGACACATGAGAAACCAAGTAAGATATGCAAAAGTACTATCCAAATGGGTTTGTGTAGTTGAATGAGAATTTAGAGGTCTAAATTTGTAAAGGATGGGTTAATGTGACCACTCTCCTAGCAGACATCTTGGTTTAACTAGATAAGTGAGTTAATTTTTGTAAATTCCTCAATTTTTTGCATTCTTGTTATGCAATCAAGAAAATAAGGTAAAGGTTAAGTTCCTAAGTCATAAATGGTAGTTAGGAGTCATTTAGGGCAATATGATAATTTTGACTTATGCTAGTAGAATGACCATAATTTCTATGAAATTACGGTCATGAAGGTAAATGTGACCTAAGTATTCAATATCATAAGTTTTAAAATTCATCTGAACCAAAAGTTAGTTGGGAAAGACTTAAATTGCACTCAATAAGAAAGTTGTGGGCTTAAGTGTGATAAGGGCTTCTAAGGGCTTGATTAGCTCAGGAGCTAAAAAAGTGTTTAAAGGACACTAATTAGGACTAAAAGGAATAGTTTTAGAGCCAAAGTAAGGAGCAAAACAATGCTAATTAATTAAAGTTAGCTTTAGGTAAAAGTATGAGCAAAGTAGTTGAGATATGTTAGAAATTACCACTATTCATTATTTTTTTTCCTTAGGGGTTTCCTAACTTTCTCAACCTGCATATCTTTTCACTTTAAAATACCAATTAAGCTTAAAATTTTTTGGAATTTTAATGTCTAAAAGGTCATCCAACAAGCCCAAGTTAGCATTTTGGGCTAATTTGGTGCATTTGTGGTGTTCTTGAAGGTTTTAGGTCAAAAGCTAGAGGCAAGTCTCTTCCAAAGTCATGGTTATTTTGTTCTAAGGGTGTCAATGATTTAAGATGGTATTGACATATCATTTTTGGTGCCTATTTGTAAAGGAACTAAGCCTTGAAGCCTTAAGGAGCTTGAATTGCTTGGTATGGTTTATACTTCATTTGATTTTGC
Organism: Aquilaria yunnanensis; assembly: GCA_039654915.1. Taxonomy (NCBI): domain Eukaryota; kingdom Viridiplantae; phylum Streptophyta; class Magnoliopsida; order Malvales; family Thymelaeaceae; genus Aquilaria; species Aquilaria yunnanensis. Next base: position 32,606,710 of record CM077593.1, read on the forward strand.
TTGGTTATGGATTTGAGGTTAGTGATTTAAGTTGAAAAGCTTGTTATATTGATGTATATAGACTTGATTTAAGTAATTAAAGTAAGACTAGTTGTGCCCAGGTGTGATTGTGCTTTAGTGTGGAAGTTGTAGTGCATGGAAGCACAAAAAGAGAATAAAAGCATGACACCCAAACTAAGATGTGACCGTATTAAGGGCAGGTGCGATCGTATGAAAATTTGAGATGAGCCTTTATGAAGGTGTGATCACATTACTTGGATGATGCAATCACATCAAGTAGCGCATGATCACACCATGCCCCAATGTGACTGCATTGTGCCCAAGGGAGTCCCAAAATGTGCATTGAAAGGATCCCAACTGTAATTAAATGTCCAGTATGACCCACTATGGTTTCTAGCTCATCTCTAAGGTAATAATGCATCGATAAGTGGTTAAAAATGCTACAATGGACAAGAATGAAGGCGACAACAAGTGGAAAACAGAAAATTGTCTTGCAATTCAAGTAAGGCTAAGAGGGTTAGAAGCCTTAATGACCTAAAAGGTTTAGGATCTAATGCACCTAGTTGAGCTAAAAGGACTTGAAAAATTAAAGCCACTAAGTAAAGAATTTTACTTTACATGATAAAGAAAAAGAACATAAAAGTAAGAAAGGCACCAAGAAAAGTGCCTGGGTGATAACCATGGAAAGAAAGTGGAGACACCCTTCTTAAGTATGGGACTAAAATCCCATAAGTAGGACTAAGTGAGTTAGGGTCATTTGGACCCAATATAAACGCCAATTTTAAGTACCTCAACCATAGAGCTCATGGCAAGTGTGCACACCATTGGGTGTAAAAGAGTCCTAATTAATGTTTATTGTTTATTTGCTCATTCATTGCATATGTTCATTTATTTTGTAGTTGTTGTTGTTGTATGTTTGTACATATATGTATTGTTATTTATGTTCATTCCTTGCAAGTATGCCAAATCCCCTACTAAGTACCTTAAGTACTCATCCTTTTAAGTATCTATTAGTGCAAGTACTAACCAGACTGGGCCTAGTAGCTTGTATGTTATCACTTCACAAAAATGGAAGAATTATAAAGTGTCGCATAATGGTCAAAAACCATTATATTGTATAATTTTCACCATAGTGATTATAGTATAAGGGGTAAAGGGCATGATCAACACCTCTTTAAAAGTGTTCTAAATTGGTAACTTAGCCCCCAAGAAAAGCCTTAAGGATTATTTGTTTGTCAAGCAACCTATGGACTTTTTTGTAAGGTTTTGGAAATTTTGGTACTCAATTGCAGAACTCTTAAGAAATAACTTTGGTGAGTTATGGGAAGGATATGAATGGTATGAAAGTGCTATTGGGGGACTAAATTGCTTATGGAAGACAAATGTGGACAAAGAAAAGCATAAAGAGCTTTAAGGACTTAAGTGTCCCAGTGTAAGCCTTTGGTTGTTTATACTTATGACTTAAGTCAAATGGAAGTATTTTGGAGTTGTCCTACTCAAGAAAATGTAGCCAAATGTGGGCCAAGAGATTAAGACTAAGAAAACATAGTGATAGCCAAAGGCTATTGCCTCCTTGGTAGTAACTCCCTGCTAGAATATTGGCCGAGGAGTCTGACGTCACCCAAGAGAGGATCTTTTTACTGACCTCGGAAGGTGCGAAGTCAAACACTATGAGCTTGAGACTTCGGTTAGCTCGTCAGGAATTCCGAGGACAACACCGTCTCCATCGAGGGGCCAAACTGACCGTCTTCGGGTAAGAGAGCCATCTCTCTGAAGCAAGGAAGAATCTCCCCGAAGGCAGAGGCCCCAAAAAGGATCTTCCCCGAACAAGAAACACCTGAACAAGGGAATCCCCTAACTATGGGTGTGAGTCCCGAAGAAGGTGTTCATCAAGGGCACTCCCAGAACTATGGGATAGATCCCGAAGGAGGTGCTCGCACCGAAGGACAGATAGAATCCGAAGAGGGTGCACGCACCGAAGGGCGACCTCGCCCAGGGGACCTCGGGAGTACGGTATGAGCATTTAAGGAGCCTCTGACATGTCGCCCACAAGCCCTACACGTCACATCTGAACGGCGAACTGACACGCCACAGCCGCCCTAGTCCTGACACAACCTGTCCGGGTCCAGGGCTAAAGGAGGCTGCAAACGGCTGCCTGTCCCCTAGGTCCAAAAATACAGATCAAATCCGACCGAACACGTGTCATGATCTGAACGGACCAGCTACTCCTATAAATACTAGGAAATGGGACTGGGCAAAGGATGGGCATTTTTCCCTCCCTCTGAGAGAACACAAAACAGGCAAGACACTTGATCCCTTAGTGTTCTTCCTCCACTTTCACTCAGAAAACTGACTTGGGCGTCGGAGGGTCCTCCCCGGAAAAGCACACCGGGGACCTCCTAACCTCTTCTTTGAGCTTTTCAGGCACACTCAGCTGGGAAACCAGAGCTCCAGGCGCTCGCCTCCTCAGGAAGTCTCTCCACCTGTCAACATGACAGCAAACGAAGATGCTTTGGGGCATCATTTGGCGCCGTCTGTGGGAACCTACTCCCAGGTAGCTGTTGTCGAAACTCGGCGTTCGAAGGACAAAGGACTCCCGAAGTCCCCGTCCGCGCCTGAGACCCAACCAGCTACCGAACAAAGTCCCCCAGAGACTTCCTTGCCTGAAGAGGAACGCCCTCTTGTCATCACCATGGGTTTTTTACGAGACTTTCAGAGGTCTGTTGTGGCTGAAATGACACAACAGATAGACCGAAGGTGGCCGCAACTAGCCCAGTTGCAAAAACCCACTTCGCCAGCACGACCTCGGGAGAAAAGCCCAAGGGCAACCCATCATAGCTCGGGAAGTGGGGAGCCACGGGAAGAGTCCTCGACAGATAACTTGCCCCTCGGAGCATGGCTGGCGGAAAGAGCGAGGTCTGAACGACCCGCAGTCCCGTCCAGAAGAAGTTTGTCGCCAGAGGCAAGGTCCCCCTCAACTCGGTACCGAAGTCGCTCCCCGAAGAGACGGCAACAGTCCTTTTACCGAAGAACCTCCAAGCACCAGGAAGAGGAGCCCAGTGCTACGCTCCTGCTGGAGAAAGTCTTGGCAAGACTGGAGATAGTGGAACAGCAGGTGGCACGAAAGCCTGTTTGGGCCAGGCTAACTGAAACCATCTCTGGAGATGAAACTCCTTTCGCCCGAACAGTGGTCGAGGCGGCCATACCAAGTGACTTCAGGCTACCTCAGCTAGAGACCTATGAGGGTCGGACTGATCCCCAGGCCCACCTAACAAAGTACAAACGGAGCATGGTGCTACACGGGGCTGATGATGCTACACTCTGCAAGTGCTTCGAAGTCACCCTCGCAGGACCAGCAACTGCCTGGTATAATTCCCTGCCTCCCGGAAACATCAGGGGGTTCCAGGAGCTGTCCACAGCATTCACCCAACAGTTCATTGGGAGCAAGCCGACGGCGAAGATGCCCGTCCAGATGTTTGACATAGCACAAAGAAACGGGGAGACCATCCGTGACTATGTCGAGAGGTTCAACAGAGAGGCGCTCTGTGTTCCGGACTTTCGTCCCGAAATCCGCATCCTCGCCATGACGAGGGGCCTCCGGAGGGATTCGCACTTGTTTTATGAATTCTCCAAAGATCCCCCGGACACGCTGGGAGAATTATACCGAAGGGCTGAACAACATATGACAGCCGAAGAGCTGAGAATGACGGGACCGAAGGCTGACCATATTCACGCTCGTGGCGAAGGGTCCAGCCAGCAAGCCCGGTGTCCAACGGAACAGTTAGGCCGACCTCGGAGAACGCAAGTAGGAGGAAGGAAGCCCCAAAACTTTACACCTCTGAGCACCACGAGGGCTAACGTCCTCATGGCGTTGGAAAAACAGGGGGCTCAAATCCAACGACCGAGGGGCATGACTGCTAACAACAGAAGGAACATGAAGAAGTTCTGTCAGTTCCACCGTGATCACGGTCATGACACCAAAGACTGCTTTCAGTTGAAAAAGTACATCGAATCATTGATAAAGCAGGGCCAGCTTCGGCGTTATTTGAGAATGCCTTCCCTGAAGGGGAAAAAAGAGGAAGAAGGAAAGCCCGATGACGAGGATTACGATTCAGACAGGCGAAGGAACCGAAGTCCGAGAAGGCGTCCTCCACCTTCTGCAGGAGTAATACAGACGATCACAACCGGACTTCCATCCTCGGAAAGAAAAAGAAGGGCCAGAGAGATAGCGGTGATGGAATATCAGAGCCCAACGAAAAAATTGGCCCGCGAGGATGGCTCCACCATCGTATTTCCCCATGACGATCCATTGCTGATAATGGCGAGGATAGGAAACTGGGACGTCAAGAGGGTACTGCTGGACGATGGGTCAAACGCAGACGTCTTGTTCTCACATTTGCTGCCAAGCTTGGGCGTATCCAGGAGTGACCTCAAGGCTGTTACTTCACCCACGTTCGGCGTAAGACCATCTGAGCTACCTGTCCTCGGGTGGATCGACCTCCCCTTGATGATGAAAGGAACTTCGGAGAAAGGAACTGCTGAGTTGTTCGCCTCTACCATGGCAAGATTCATAGTCATGGACGTTCCTTTGTCATACAATGCCATCCTCGGCAGACAGACACAGGGAAATCTGCACATTCGCCCAGATGTAAAGTACTTGACCGTCACCTTCGCCACCAAGGAAGGAGACGCAAAGATCTTCATTGATCAAGGCGAGGTGAGAAAGGTGTTCGTCAGAGCACGAAAGGCTCCAGCAAGCAACTTAGCACATGCTGTAGAAGCAAAAGAGCTGGAAAGGGGCGAGGCAGAAGATCCCATAAAAGCGGAAACAGAAGAAGTAGAGCTTGTCCCAGGCCATACTACCCGAATAGGGAAAAGCATGGCCGAAGGAGACAAGGAAAAACTTGTATATTTTCTGCTTGCAAATAAAGATCTATTCGCCTACTCGCCGAAGGAGCGTAATCCAGCACAGCCTCAAAGCGAGTCCGGAAATAAAACCTGTCCGGCAAAAGAAACGGAGCATCTCAGCTCACAAAAGTGACTTCGTCAAGACCGAAATCCAGCGTCTGATAGACGCTAGCGTTATCCGGGAGGTAAACTATCCCGAATGGCTAAGCAACGTGGTAATTGCCACAAAAGAAGGAAGTAGTAAGCTCCGGATGTGCATCGACTTCAGAAATTTGAATGATGCTTGCCCGAAAGATTCATATCCTCTTCCGCCAATAGACCAACTGGTAGACTCAACCGCCGAGTACGGGCTCCTAAGTTTCCTGGACGCTTTCAGTGGGTATCATCAGATAAGGATGGACCCCGAAGATGAAGAGAAGACTGCCTTCATCACTGAGGGAGGAACATATTGCTATATCAGGATGCCCTTCGGACTAAAAAATGCAGGAGCCACCTACCAGAGGCTGATGAACAAGGTCTTCAAAGACCAAATGGGGAGGAACATGGAGGTGTACGTTGATGATATGATAGTCAAAAGCAAACTGCCTGGCTACCACATTGCAGATTTAGAGGAAACCTTCCAAAAACTCAGAGCCTTCGGGATCCGCCTTAATCCTGAGAAATGCATCTTCGGGGTGACCTCAGGAAAGTTCCTTGGGTACATGGTATCCGAAAGAGGCATCGATGCTAACCCCGAGAAGATTAAGGCTCTGCTTGAATTCCAAACTCCTGCCACAGTCAAAGACGTGCAAAGACTCACCGGAAGAATAACCTCTCTGAGCAGGTTTATTTCCAGGTACAGAGATAGGTGTCGACCCTTCTTCAAAGTGCTCACAAAGGCAGCAAAGATGGAAGGCGACCTCGGAAGGAATGGTCATCCTTGGGATGAAGATTGCCAAAAAGCCTGGGAAGAACTCAAAGTCTACTTGGCCAGCCTGCCGACTCTGCGACAACTTCGGGAGGGAGAGCCCCTCGTATTATACCTCGCCGTCACAAAAAAAGCTGTGAGCTCGGTCCTCGTGAAAGAAGAAGGGCCAAAGCAATGGCCGGTCTACTATGTCAGCAAATCCCTGCATGGCACCGAAGTCAGGTACCCTTTGCTTCAAAAAGCTATATATGCCTTAGTGCTTGCAGGGAAAAGGCTGCGGCCATACTTTCAGGCTCACCCCATTATCGTCCGAAGTACCCTGCCTCTACGGGATGTTATGAGGAAAGTTGATCACTCAGGAAGGCTTTCCAAGTGGTGTATAGAGCTTGGCGAACACGACATCACGTATGAACCCCGGAAAGCTATAAAAGCTCAAGCTTTGGCAGAACTCATCGCCGAAGTACCAAACACCAAGGAGGGACATTCGTTTTCGGGCGAAGACGAGCCAGAATGGACGTTATATGTTGACGGGGCCTCAGGATCCGAACACCAGGGAGCTGGAGTGATTATCAGAGGCTTCGAAGGCCTAGAAGTAATGAAGGCCATCAAGTTCAGATTCAACGCCACCAACAATATGGCCGAGTATGAGGCCCTCATAGCAGGATTACGCCTGGCCAGAAAAATTGGCGTAAGGAACTTGAAAGCCCATAGTGATTCCCAGCTGGTGGTCCGGCAAATGGCAGAGGACTATGGCGCGAAAGACCCGACCTTGGCGAAATACCATGAGTTGGTAACAAAGCTTATTCGGGAGTTCGACGTCATGAAAATCGATAACGTACCCCGACGAGAAAGTGCTGAGGCAGACTGTTTGGCGAAGTCCAGAACTTGCACCGAGGTGCTAAGCCACCCCAGCATCACGGTATTAAGCATAGCGACCTCGGGGAAAGGATGGAAAGAACCAATCAAAACGTATCTCACAACCAACACACTCCCCGAAGACCCCAACGAAGCCGCAAAAGTGCGAAGGCGCTCGGGACGTTTCTTCTTAATTGGAGAAGAACTATATCGGCAAGGATATGCAAATACACTACAGAGGTGTCTTAGTGAAGAGGATACTGAAATGATCCTTGAAGAAGTTCACGAAGGTGCCTGTGGTTTGCACATCGGAACCGACGCCCTGGCAGCAGTGATACTTTGCCAAGGATACTTCTGGCCTACCCTGAGAAAGGACGCCAAGCAGTTCGTCCGGAAATGTGGTAGTTGCCAGAGACATGCGAACATCCAAAGAACACCCTCGGAGTTCGTGACTTCGGCAGACTATCCTTGGCCCTTCGCAGTTTGGGGCATAGATCTCATTGGGCCACTTCCAACGGCGCCTGGAGGCGTAAAGTTCTGCATAGTAGCAGTAGACTATTTCTCTAAGTGGGTCGAGGCAGAACCTCTGACAACTATCTCGGCAAAAGAAGTGCAGAAGTTCGTATGGAAAAACATCGTATGCAGATTTGGCATACCGAGGGTACTCGTAGCGGACAATGGATCCCAGTTCACAGACAAAGGATTCCAAGAGCTCATTAGCGACCTCAGGACAAAAATGCACTTCGCCCCAGTAGCTCACCCCCAAAGTAATGGGCAGGTGGAAGTATCTAACAGGACCATAAAAGATGGTCTGAAAAAGAGACTGAGGGAAGCAAAAGGGAAATGGCCAGGAGAACTCCAGAGCGTGTTATGGAGTTACCGAACAACACCCCGAAGAGCCACAGGGGAAATGCCCTTTTCACTCCTCTTCGGCACAGAGGCCATCATCCCTGTCGAGGTAGTACAACCGTCAATACGAGTCCAAATGTTCGATGAAAATGGAAATGACCTCGGCCTGAGAACCAAGCTCGACCTCGTCGGCGAACACAGAGAAGTAGCCGAGCTGAGAAGAAAAGCTTTCCAGCAAAGAGTAGCAGCAGCCATAAACCTACGCGCCAGGCCAAAGGGAATAAAACAGGGAGACCTCGTTCTCCGAAAGGCTGAATTTGCACCCCGAAAGCCATCCCATGGGGTACTTCGCGCAAATTGGGACGGACCCTACCTGGTACTTGCCGAAGTACGAAATGGAGTTTATAAGCTCGGCGATGCCGAAGGCATAGAATTAAAAAACACTTGGCACTCAGAGGCCTTGAAAAAATTCTATGCCTAAAAAGTTTGGTGGGAACGTTGTATTGCACAAGTTGGACAAATTTGTCTAAGTAAAAAGTTCTGAAGAAGTACAAAACAAGAGTCTCACGAAAGCAATCGCCGAGGAAAGCAAAAGTAAGGTTTTCCGAAGTCTCTCGAGCGAATATGTTCGGGACAAAGGAAAGCAAGAGTATGGTTTTCCGAAGTCTCTTGAGCGAATATGTTCGGGACAAAGGAAAGCAAGAGTATGGTTTTCCGAAGTCTCTTGAGCGAATATGTTCGGGACAAAAGAAAGCAAGAGTATGATTTTCCGAAGTCTCTTGAGCGAATATGTTCAGGACAAAAGAAAGCAAAAGTATGGTTTTCCGAAGTCTCTTGAGCGAATATGTTCGGGACAAAAGAAAGCAAAAGTAGGAAACAAAGGAATCTGGCAAAAATACTTAGCCAAATTTTTATCTATTGAGCCAAAGAGTGCTTACAGAGAAGAAAGTTGCTGAAAGACTACAAAAAAGAAGAAGAAAATGAAGACAAAAGGCCCTAATACTAAGGAACCTCGGCGTCTTGAGAACTGCCAGCCTCTGTGCTCTTGTCAGTAGCCTTAGGCGCCGGGAGAGAAGGAGGCAATTTCAAGTGCTCGAGCTTGGACCAAGTCCACCGAGGCTCCTTGGGGATGTTCATGCCTTCCAGGAAGGAGAGGTCAAAATCTGGGAACTTCTGCAGAATTTGGTGCCGAACAAGACAGAAGCCGTCTTGAAAGCCCAACTTCGTCATATCATCGGACTCCCGCTTCTTGACCGCCAAATCTGCATAGTCCTTCTCCAGATCCGCGTAATCCTTCTTCAGATCCTTGAGCTTTCTCTTCAATGCCTTCATCTTCTTCTTCTCTTCTGAAGGCTTCTTCAAAGATGCGACCTCGGCTTCGAGCTGGGCCTTTTCCTCGAGCGTCTTCGCAAGGATTGCGTCACTTTCTGACTTATCCTTTTGAATCGCTTCTACGATCGAAGTCAGCTCCGCCATCCGAGAGCCGATGTCGGAAAGTTTCTGGGAGGTGCCTTTCTCAAGTTCCTCTTTCTCTTTTATGAACCCTTCCCGAAGTTCAGCAATTTCCTTCTCCGAAGACTGCTTCAGCTGAGCATTGTCGGTAGCCAACGCCGAACACTGGGCCTTCGTCTTGGTGTAAAGGTCCCAGAGTGACGCCCTCCTTTCTGTCTCTCGCGCCACCCGAACACGGAGCAACCTGGCATACCCCATCAGCTGCAAAAAAGGCAAAACAAATGGAAAATGACGCTAAGTAAAAAGCAAAGGCGAAATTGGCACTAAGGAAACAGTGAAGCATACCTGGGCGGCATGTTTAGTCAGTTTGGCGGCCAAAGAGATGTCGCCTGGGTAAGCCTCCGTAAGGGCCTTGTAAGAGGCCTCAGTAAACACCCCTTTGCACATCTGCCTGGCCATCTCGGGACAGTCCTCGGAGTACATATTCATGTCCTCCGTGAACGTCCAGAAGGGCTCCTTCGGAACTTTCCCTGTTGGGACTTGGGCATCCCGAAGGGCCTTCTTGCGGGCGTGTTCGGCAACCCAGTCAGGAGCGGCCACCTCCGCTGCACAACAAGGCAGGAAAATTGGTTAAGGCCAGAAAACCCTTAAGGATTTACAAGAGCATGCACAACAAGGTTCTTCGACAAAGTCCAAACCTGCTGGCACCTCGGTAATGTCGTCGTCAAGAATCGACGTCGCCTCAGTAGAGATCCCCTTGCCTTTTATTTGGCGCCGTTCCTCGGCAGAAGGGGTCTCCTCCCCATCGCCCTCCAGAAAAGCATGCGAAGGCGTGGGGCTTTGAGGAAGGACTTCGGAAGAAGGGACGTCGACAGAAGGAACCTCGGGCAAAGGGGCAGCAGGGTCTTTGGGCTCCTCGCCTACCTCCTCCGGAATTTGCGGAAGAGAGGAAGGAGCAGCTTTCTTGGCCCGTTTGGAAGGAGGGCCGCCCGAAGTCTGCTTCCGCCTCCGAGAGGCAGCCTTCTTTGTCTGTTCGCCCCTCTCGGCCTGCCCCGTAAAAAGAGCCTTGTAGAAGGCAGCCGTGTCGTCGCCCATCTCTGAAAAAAGAAAAAGAAGATCAGTGTAAGTCCAAGATGAAGTTATGAAGGAAAAAATGAGAAAGTAACTTACTCTCGTAAAAAGACTCATAAGTCTCTTTCCCCCGAATGAGTTTTACGAGCCAGGAGTCCTTCCCCGAAGAAGCCGGTTTCGGCATATTGAGGTCTGTCACATGCTCCTTTACCACCTTGAGTTCCCGAAGGACCTCTTTGGTCATGAGCCTCCAGTTGATCGGAAAGGGGTAAAGGGCACGAGGAGAAACCTCGGCAGCCCAGTCAGAGACGGCCCGGATGTGCCTGTCGAAGTCCTCAAAGATAGGTGCTACATCGGCGTCTAGCAGTATCTTCGGGTCAACAACATCCATCTTGAGCCTTCCCTGAGCCCACTTGGTCGGGACGTGCGACCAAGCCTCCGACTTCTTCAGGAAAAAGAATTTTTGTTGCCACCCTCGCCAGTTGTCTTTGGTGGCGAAGGTGAACGTATACTTTTTGCTCCCAGATCCCCGAGGTAGCATAAAGTAGAAGCCACCCTTCGGGACCACGAAGAGCTTGTAGTACTGAAGAAAAACTACAAAGTGAGGTTTTATTTTGAAAACGCCGCACATACAGAGGAAGGCGTTGAAATAGCAGTACGAGTTCGGTGGAAGTTGGTTAACGGCAATGCCATGGAAGTTGCAGAACGCACTAACCATCTCCGGGGGGGGATACCGAAGTCCGGCCTTCAGTTGGGCTCGGAAAACGGTGATTTCATCACTTCGGTTGGAGAAAGGAAATTTGTCAGGACGGGGCAACCTCGTCACAGAGTAAGAAGGTAAGAAAAACTTTTTCTTCCACTTCGCTAGTTTTGCCGGAGTAGTGCAGCAGGGGTGAGAAAGAAGAGGTTGCCAACTCTCGGGAACAGGCATGATGAAAACGAGTTCGGAAAAAAACAAGGAAAATGAGTTCGGGAAAAACAAAGAAGAAGCTTTGAAAAAAGCAAAAGGACTAAAACCCACCAAAGGTCTTGCCGGAATCTGGATTTCTGGAAGCCGTCGTGAAAAGTGGTCGGAAAAGCGCCTGAAAAAGGAGAACCGCCACGGAAAATCGGGAGAGAATTAGAAGGCAAAAGAAAGCAAAAGCAGAAGAAGAAAGAGGGTTATGACAGGACTGATATATATAGGCCGAGAAGGCCAGGAGAACAATCGTCATTAGTACCCCTCGGAAGGCGAAGCGTCGCCATAACTGCTAAGAGCGCCTGAAAAGTCGCGCCAGCCGTACTCAGTGCATTCTTACCCAATAAAAGTGTGCCATGTGTCGGTCATCGCGTAGCAAACGTGCCACGTGTCGTCCATCACGTCGAGCACGCCTTCTGACACCATTTGGTCTAGAGGCGCCGCCCTAGACTGACTCTGCTGGATACAGGACGCGACGCATGAGTAGACCTATAAAGGAAAAAAAGTAGGTTACCTCGAAGACACCAAAAGACAGCCTGTGACTTCGGGCAAAAGGTCTATCTTCGGTACAAGGTTATCCTATTTCCCCTCGCCACGAGGACACCAAGAGACAGCCTGTGACTTCGGGCAGAAGGTGTATCTTCGGCACAGGGATAGCGTATCTTCTCGCGCCTCGAGGACGCAAAAAGGGCTGCCCATCGCTCCAGGCAGAAGAAGGCGTCTTCGGCGCAGATATCACAACCACAGGACCCTAAAACCGATGAACCGAAGTTTCTCACTTCGGCTTTTCGGAGGGGGGCCTGTGATAGCCAAAGGCTATTGCCTCCTCGGTAGTAACTCCCTGCCAGAATATTGGCCGAGGAGTCTGACGTCACCCAAGAGAGGATCTTTTTACTGACCTTGGAAGGTGCGAAGTCAAACACTATGAGCTCGAGACTTCGGTTAGCTCGTCAGGAATTCCGAGGACAACACCGTCTCCATCGAGGGGCCAAACTGACAGTCTTCGGGTAAGAGAGCCATCTCTCTGAAGCAAGGAAGAATCTCCCCGAAGGCAGAGGCCCCGAAGAGGATCTTCCCCGAACAAGAAACACCTGAACAAGGGAATCCCCTAACTATGGGTATGAGTCCCGAAGAAGGTGTTCATCAAGGGCGTTCCCAGAACTATGGGATAGATCCCGAAGGAGGTGCTCGCACCGAAGGACAGATAGAATCCGAAGAGGGTGCACGCACCGAAGGGCGACCTCGCCCAGGGGACCTCGGGAGTACGGTATGAGCATTTAAGGAGCTTCTGACATGTCGCCCACAAGCCCTACACGTCACATCTGAACGGCGAACTGACACGCCACAGCCGCCCCAGTCCTGACACAATCTGTCCGGGTCCAGGGCTAAAGGAGGCTGCAAACGGCTGCCTGTCCCCTAGGTCCAAAAATACAGATCAAATCCGACTGAACACGTGTCATGATCTGAACGGACCAGCTACTCCTATAAATACTAGGAAATGGGACTGGGCAAAGGATGGGCATTTTTCCCTCCCTCTGAGAGAACACAAAACAGGCAAGACACTTGATCCCTTAGTGTTCTTCCTCCACTTTCACTCAGAAAACTGACTTGGGCGTCGGAGGGTCCTCCCCGGAAAAGCACACCGGGGACCTCCTAACCTCTTCTTTGAGCTTTTCAGGCACACTCAGCTGGGAAACCAGAGCTCCAGGCGCTCGCCTCCTCAGGAAGTCTCTCCACCTGTCAACATGACAGCAAACGAAGATGCTTTGGGGCATCACATAGTCTTGTAATAAGGAAAATGACATAAAACATGGTTAAGGCTAGTTAAGTGTGTTTTGTGCACTAAAGTCTTTATAAGTAGTTATCTTTGTCTTTATCTCCCATATTTGGTCTCTGCCAGCAGAAAAAATGCAACCCCTCTAACTCCACACTTTCTCCATAGCCACCGTACCTCCAAGCTTGCAATTAGTAGCAATTAAAAGCAAGAAAGGGCAATTAGAAGCTATTTAGTGCTAAGACTTGAGTGCACCTAGGATCAAGCTCCAATTTTGGCATACACTTAAGGTAAGGAGTTCTCTTGCTCTCATGGATTGTTTACTGTATTATTCAAACATCCATGGATCTAGGGCTAAGTTTGGAAGAGAGCCAAGTGCCAGCCAAGCTTAGTAATGGGAGTGCACTTAGTGAAGGTTTTGTGACCTAGCGTGAAGTGCACAGTGATGGCAGCAAATTTAAGGGTTTCTAGAGCTCAAAACTAGTACTAACTAGTGTTAAAACTCTCCTAAGGCCAAACTTATGCTTGAAAGGGCTGCTATAGTGATTTGCATATGTTTGTTGTGTGTTTTATGGACTAACCAATGCATATTGTTGCTACCGCATACATGTGTTTGTTGTTTGTGTGTGGTTGTTGTATTTGGATGCTCTATATTGGATATTTACATTGTGTTTTCTTGTGTTTTAGTGTATTTGGATGTAGGTAATACTATGGGTTACATTACCTTAAGAGTATAAGTGTTCTCCTTACTATGTTTTACAATGAAACTTACTTCATTCAAATTTGCCCATTTTAGGTCTAGAAGAAAGATCAAATTCAAACCAACCTTTGTAGTTTGAGTTTTAATCTTAAATTTTAAGTACTTGAACTTCCATGTATCTAGTTGTGATCTGGAAAGTTTGGTGATTTTAGGAGCACATTTGGCGTTTTTAGTGATGGTGTTTTCTGTACTATGCAGCAGTTGTCCAGCATCTTGTTTTTGGAGTGAATTGTATCTAAAGCTCTCCTGTAACTTAGGTGCGAGTTTTAGCTGAGTTAAGGCCATTATGTAGTACATGGATGTATATAGATGTAAGACATGTAAAGTTGAAACAAGTATGTGAACATTTGAGGACTGTTTTGCTATGTATGTGAATGTGGTCTACAAGCTGTCTAAATTTGAATGATAGGCTGCTTATTTGTAAATTCTATTTTGGCCACATAAAGTTGCTAGATGCAAGAGCATATATTTCTTATGTGTATTGAACATGTATAGGATAGCCTTGGAGGACACTTATGAAATTTTGTTTGGATAAAATGGTCATAAAGTGGACAGAATTTTGACCCTACACTCAATGTTCTATATCTCCTTGTGTAGAATGAATCTTGGTATGAAATTTTGACCACGTTTAGAGCACATCTAGAGGTTTAATTGGGATTTTGAATTTCTAAATTTAGAGCCCTGTAGCCAAAGTTATGAGGTTATAAAGTTGGCTGAGTTACTATTCATTTGGTCAAAATTTTGTAACCAAGTCCATAGGTGGGCTATTGATGTAAAACCAAATTCCATGGGTTGTTTTAAGTCTTTACCTGATATTGAAGCAAAGAAAATAGGGGGTATATTGCTAGATTAATACAGTTTTTTGGAGGAAGTTTTGGGTGCAGTGGCTGGTTACTTAAACTTAACAAATTGCCTAATGTGTGGTAGCTAATATTAAGACTTGTGCTAGTGTTTTCTTTCTTTGCTGCCATGGTGTGCATAAAATGTGAATGTGTGTGTAATGGTTGGACCAATATGTATGTATTTACATAATGCCCAAGAGGGCCACTTGAGTATGCATACTAAGGGTATTGTTCTAATAGCCTACAGAACTTACTAACCCTGTGAATTTTAAATTCACAATTTTGACATTATAATTGGACTACCTCGAAGTAAGTAACATTGTAAGTAGCTATTAAGCTAAGTTCATTTTTTTTGTAGATATATTCTTGAGTTGAATCATTATGATTCTAAGCTATTTGTGTGTTAAGTTAAGTGCTAACAAAGTGTTTTTGCCTTGACAAATTTAGAGGCTAAGTTGTACAAGAAAGGTTGAGGCATGTTCACTTGAATTAAGCTTGTTTGCTCAAGTAGGAGAGAAGTTATGGATCTTAGCAGTAGTTGCCTTATTTTTGTGGTACCTTGTATACTAAGTTATTGCCTGTAATAGGAACCATTGATGTGTATAATGCTAAAGTTACTATTGCATGCATGCAAGTATGTAATATATGTATATAGTTGTTACTTGGAGTTTAAGCAACTTATGTTTTGACTCTTGGTCATGTTTTAACTATGTTTTCAACTTAATGTTGCAGTAATGTTTTCTTTTTTAGTTCATTTACTTGTTAATTGCATAGTCAGGACAATGCATGCATATCTTCTTATAGAATAGGCTAAATAAACTAGTTGTATGTAAAAGTTTTATGTTACCCCAAATGATAACTAAAGGCATCATCGGTTGTTAATGTTGTCATGAGATATAGCAGACCAAAGACAGGTTCTAGCTTGTATCACAATAAGCTAGTGCCCTGCTTACACACACTTGCACCCTATTATTGCACCGATAGAGGTCCCTGCAGCCCATTGCGGGCTCACATCCAAATACCAAAAAGTTATCCTAAAATCCAAGATCATTCTCTGTTAATGATAATCAAATCACTCCCAGAGTGGTTGTAGATCGATCCACCACGATCTTATTTGCAACTTCCATATCTCAAGAATTTCTTTAATCTTCTCATGATCTAGGTGAATCTCCCCCAATTCATTGCCCATTACTCATAATTATTGCAGCTACTCAACTATAAAAGATCATGTCGATGACCTAGTAAAGTAAGCCATAACTTCTCCATACTCTCACTTTTATTTATCTCTTTTCAATAAACAATGCTGAGTTGTCTTCCTATGCAGGAATCCTGACATTCATCATGTTAACTTAGTGACGACTTTCTGTGATAGTAATCACTTTGGCTATCACTGTCATAAAAACATCATTGTCTATATTCTAAATCTAGAAACACTTTCCATTAGGCCTAATGGAATCCATTAAAGATTAGAGACCAAATTGATACATTTTTTTTTTGTGCATAAAACAAATTATAACTAAATATAAAGCAATTATAGGTTAGGTTTTGATAGGGATGACACTAGATTTGGATTTGATTTTCAAAAAATTCATTGGATACATGAAGGATGCGGGTTAGTGGTTTATCATACTCGTATACTACCCAAAAGTAAATACCATTTCATTTTATTTTAATTTTTAAGACTTTTTAAAATTATTCATATGCACCAAAGCTCCCCTCATTCTTTTCAAAAAAGAAAAATCTTTGATTTCTCTCCTCAAACAATACATTTTCTTTCTGACTCTAATCTTGACAAGTTGATGCAATCACAGCTTCTAACGGATCTTACCTTAGCTCACTTTATTGTTATAAAATTTCAAATTTCCACCAAGTAAATTGGTAATTGGGTTTTACATGATCTTATTCATTAAAAAATGGGCAAGATATGAATAACAAAAATTTATACTTGAGGGGTAATGGGTCAAGTATGTGTAAGATACCTAACTTAGTGGATAGAATATTGGAATAACATTATTCTACCAACATGGTGAATTATAGCCTGCCCTAGATAACGGAGAGAATGTTTCATTATTTAGTGGCATATTCTATGAAAACCTTTTATACAAAACAAATATGTCACTAATATTTTTGTTATGATCCAATTAGCTTAATGAATTTTTTCTTTTTATGCCAAATATACCACCTTTCTTTCTGAATTATAGCCTGAATTATGTCACTAATATCTATGCGTTAGATGACCATAACCTGAGGGGACTCTTTCTGAATTATGGCCTTTTTTCAAGCTTGGTGAGTAATGTGGGCTGTGGAGCCGCATTTTTCAAAAATGGTGGAAGTTACAAGGCTGGATGAAGACAAATGTGAGGCTGTGGTTTTTTTGAATAGTGAGACTATTTTGAAAAATAAATGAAGTATTAGGACCAGTTTGTTTGGAGTTAATTGGTCCGAATTAACGTGTTATTGCTGATTGGACTTATGTCAATGGTACTTTTACACCCAAAGTTACATGGAATTAAAATCGAATCTGCCTTCATCCACATCCACCGTTCTTTTGGTGCTTCTGGTCTCGCCCCACTCTACCTCCACCCCGCTTCGCCTTTGCCCGTTTGGCCGGTAAATCATCAACCTACCTTACTTTTCATCCTTCTCGTTGTTATTGTGAGCAAAAGAGTTAGAAGACAAGCACGCCTCAACCTAAGGGCTTTGAATCGATGGTTTTGCTGACGACTAATGAGGAGCAAAAGAAGGCCTTAACCTAAGGGCTTCAAATCGGTGGTTGAGATTGGGTTAAAGATAAAAGGGCCAAGAATCTGCTTGTGAAATTGAAGCACGTCGGTGACAATCAAAGCAAAATCAAAGCACGTCCGTAACGATCAGAGCAAAATCAAAGCATGTCGGCGATGATCAGAGCAAAATCGAAGCACGTTGGTGACGATCGGAGAAAAATCAAAGCAAGTCGGCACAATCGAAGCAAGTCGGCGATGATTGGAGCAAAATTGAAGCAAGTCGGCGACGATCAAAGCAAAATTGAAGCACATCGGCAATGATTGAAGTAAAATCTAAGCAAGAACCAAGCAAGATCGGGTCAAGAACGCAAATGATTACCTGCTGCGTTTTGGGAATTTGGAAAAAAAGACAAATGGGGGTAAAAATGGAATATATTTATGGGCTTTAGAAAAAATGTGTTAACATGGTTGGTTTAACTCTAACCGAACAGTCGGTTTTACTTATTATATTTCCGTTGCATTTCCATTTTCCCCTCATAAGATAACATTAGTGGTCGGTTTAGGCATAAAATAAGAGTGAATGACCGGTCTGTATATACGGAAAACTATAGAGCACAATTTGCAATTTTGCCTTTTTCCCTAACAACGTATCATCACCCACCTTTCATCGGGCTGGCGAGTGGCTACATCATCTTTATCAATCAATCATTTATAAATATATTATATATGTGTAATAAATATAGAAATTCTTTTTCTTTTCCTTTACTTTCTCGCCCACTTTCCTATATTTCATCCGCAAAATGTTGAATCCAAAAGATTTCCCTGCGAAAAAGCTCGGCACTTGTCCGTAGCCCAGATCCGGAGATCGTCTCGTGAAGCTGCCCCGCTTCAACCGATTCCTTTTGTTTACAGACTTCGTTTGCAGGTTCTTTGGGGAGGAATAATTTCGTTCCTATTTCCTGTTATTTTCCCACTTTTTTTCCTGCCTTACTTTCTCGAGAAAATGCTGTTTTATCATCACTATGCCGCTACTACGCGTCCTTGATTACCTGGGTATTGCCCCAGATTATCCGTTTCCGTAGTGACTCCGAACTGGCTCTCGATTCTCTATAGCTTTTGTTTTTTAAAGAAATTTGGGTTGTCTGTGTATTTGGCTGGAGACTGTTGGTTTACTTCAAGGATAGGAACTGGATTCGGTGTCATCGGGTTGCTAAGTAACTTCGATGGATCTGAGAATTAATGCGGAGAGAGAATTTTTTGATCACTTTCTGCGGTGAGGCGGATTTGGGTATCCAGGACTGGAAGAGAGTGGTTGTTGATTGAGATTCGGCCATGGAGCATGTAATCGGCGGCAAGTTCAAGCTCGGACGCAAGATCGGGAGTGGATCGTTTGGTGAACTTTATCTAGGTATTCTAGTTTTTCCGGCAATAGTTTATAATTAAGTTTTGTTTTGATTTTCCCTGTGTTTTTTATATTTAGTTTGGCGAACTTATATTAGGTTTATGAATCATGATTGTTTGGTTTCAGGTATTAACGTTCAAACTGGAGAGGAAGTTGCGGTGAAATTGGTATCGTGAATTTTCACTTTTCGTGTGTTTGCTTTGTTCTGTCCATTATTTTCGTTAGCATGTTAGGACTTTTGTTCTAATCAGTTGAGCAATTTTATTTTCATTAAGGAGGTTGATATTTACGCCTTCCTTGAAATAGAAATACTGTTTTTGGTATGTGCTTAGTTTTGATCCTATTTTGATCTCTAAGTATGAGTGAAGAGATTTCTATGCTTTTGTTGTGTAAGAGGATCAGACTTTAGACGTAATAAAGCTCAGTTGGTAATATGGCTCTCATATGTTAATTGACATTTGACCTTGTGCCACCAACCGTAACTAGTTGGGAGTAAGGTGCAATGTGATTTTTGGTAATAGATCAATCAACAGTGATTCTAGATATTATAGAATGAGCATAGGAGGGTTTTATGAAAATATTCTTGTTTTACCATAATTATAAACAAAGGAGAGTGTGAAGTATTGGACTCCAATATTTATGTCACATTTATCAATGAAGGGCTTTCTATATTTTCCAAGTTATTTTATGCTACTGCTTATGAATTTTATTCAACTCTTTGTTATAATTGTATTCGATCCCTTCTGTCCAAACAACATGCTACTGGCATTTATCTTTTCCGAAATATAGTCAGTTGTACACATCTGCTTGATGAATCAACTTGTTCTTTTCTTGCCTTTTGTAGGAATCTGCTAAGACCAAGCATCCTCAGCTTCATTATGAGTCAAAATTGTATATGATTCTTCAGGGAGGAAGTGAGTTATTTATTCCCCCTGCTCTCTTCTTTGCAAATTAAATTTGTTTCATACATTATCTTATTGTCTGATGTTCTTCACCTTTGATGTGGCAAAGCCGGTATTCCCAATCTTAAATGGTTTGGAGTTGAGGGTGAATACAATGTTATGGTGATTGACCTTCTTGGTCCAAGCCTTGAAGACTTGTTTAACTATTGCAATCGAAAGTTTTCTCTGAAAACTGTTTTGATGCTTGCTGATCAGCTAGTAAGTATGCAAATGCTCTTTTAAAAAAGCGTTTCTGTCTCTTGTGTAAATTGCATATTAGTCATTTTTTTCCTCTGTTCACTATATTCAGATAAATAGGGTTGAATATATGCATTCACGGGGTTTTCTTCACCGTGATATTAAGCCGGACAACTTTTTAATGGGCCTTGGACGCAAAGCGAATCAGGTTTGGCCATTGCTTCCTTCATGGTAGTCTCTTATGATCTAAATTGTGATTGCTGGACTTTGAAGTTTCAATATCAAGCAAGTATAGTTGAACACAAAGGTTTCTTAGCTATTAGTTTAAGTTAGATTGTTGAGGACCTAAAGTAAAAATATGCTGTAGAGTGTGCAGCAATGTTGGAGGATCAGATGACTGTAGTTTTCTGTCGCGAGTACTATGACTGGTTTATTGTCATATTTTAGTATTACTTTTATGTTTTCTTTAAATGCTTTTTCCCTGGGGCTGGAGGGGGGTGTCTTGATGGTGGTGTTCTAAATTGTGGATACAGAACACCAGTATAGCTGCCCCCAACTTACCCTCTGGGCTTCTTGTTTAAGAGTTTAATGGAATCTCTTGAAAAAGCTGAAGTTTTTACTTTCAAGCATTTCTTCTCTTCAAAGTCTATCCTATGTCGCACTTGTCTTGTTGAATATTTTAAACCTGAAAATGTAGCTTTTCATGGTAGGTTATTAGGTACTGTAAAGATAGACAAATTATTTGCTTAGCTTACCCCTTATTTCACCACAGGTGTACATCATTGATTATGGACTCGCCAAAAAATACAGGGATCTCCAAACTCACAAGCACATTCCTTACAGGTAGTTTTACGCTGTCTAATCTGATGTGTCTTCTTAGAGGGCCTTCCTTTGTGGACCATAGTTTAAATAAGAGCCTGAGATTTGTTGGAAAATCCTGTATGACAGGTTTCTGTTGTGATTCACCAACAATGTTGTCAAAGTAACTATTTTTATCCTTGGTTACTGTGTTTATTTCTAAGTGATAGGTAGATTCATGATGGATCTCGTCAGAAGTGATTGAGACTCATATTTTTTATTGTCTCCACATTTTTAAATTCATGATTTCTGCCATATTCAAAAGCAATGAATCTTTTATTCTTAAAAGCTAAACTTCTTGTGAGGTGTTTGTGTTTCCAGGTATGAGATTGTCACTATACTGTTTCCTGATAAGTGCAGTGAGTCTAGAGCACTTAGATTATGCTCTATGCATTAAATGGTCAAATTTTCTCATTGGCCTTCTTCTTATACAATTGTCACTGTCCAATGATGTCATTTACTATCTTAGAAGTATGCTTTTACAGTAATAAGTTCTCTTATCAGTTCTAGCGGTTATAATCTTTGCACTTTTTTTTATATCATTTACAATTATTGATTTCAAGTGGCTTACAGGCCTTAATAATCTACGCTATTTGGTATGAAATCAGTGATAAAGTTGTGTTCTCATGCCCTTGGATTATAAAAGGTTTACTTGTCTAAATTTTTTTTGCTTGTTTGTTTTTTAATTTTTCAATTTTTACTCTACAATGTTCTAGTCTCTTGTGCGTATGTTCATGCATGCATCAATGTGTTTGTTTTTTCATGTCATGGAATGAGCCTCTTACTGCTAGCTTTGTTCATTCTTTTTTTTTTTTCATTTCTCCTTGTCAATTGAATTTGAATTTCTGTTTAATTCTTTCTTACAGAGAGAATAAGAATCTTACTGGAACAGCTCGATATGCAAGTGTTAATACTCACCTTGGAGTTGGTGAGTGATTTTATTTTCCTTCTGCAATATTCTGCCCCTCAGATTGTAATGTTATTTTATGATTTACTTTGATTGTAAAACTTGCAGAGCAAAGCAGAAGAGATGATCTTGAGTCTCTTGGTTATGTTCTTATGTACTTTCTGAGAGGAAGGTTAGTTGAAAGACAGTTTCTTGCATTCTTTTTTCACTTTCTTTAGAATAATGTATATATGATCATTTTCCTTTTGCATTGCTTTTGTTGGTCTTAGTCTTCCTTGGCAGGGCTTGAAAGCAGGTACCAAAAAGCAAAAATATGATAAGATCAGTGAAAAGAAAATGCTTACTCCCATAGAGGTATTGTTGGTCTTTGCCCCCTTCTTTTTGGATGGCACTTGCTTTTTGTTATGGAAAGCAAGGTACATAGTCACAAGTAACATCATGTATACAGGTCCTTTGCAAATCATACCCATCGGAGTTCACATCATACTTTCATTACTGCCGATCCTTACGCTTTGAAGACAAACCTGATTATTCATATCTGAAGAGGCTGTTCCGTGATCTTTTTATCCGTGAAGGTTACTTGTTATCCTGAGCCTGTCTGCGCGGAACTGTTTAGTTTTGCTGCAGAATTTCTTTGGTGAATTCTTCTGCTAAGTAAATAATAGTGTAATGATTCAGTAAATTTTATCACACAGGTTATCAATTCGATTATGTGTTTGATTGGACCATGCTCAAATATCCCCAGATTGGCTCCAGCTCAAGAGCACGGGTTTGTAGTTCCTTTGTTGTCTTAGTTTGTGTTAGTTTAAGGACATCTATCATCAATGTCTTATGATTTCATATTTCTTTGTCAACAGCAAAATCCAAGACCAGCTTTAAATCCCTCTGGAGCAGGGCCTTCTGCTGAAAGAGTGGAAAGACCTTCAGGTCTGTTCTACGAAGCAGCTTCAGTTCAATTATTTTACCTTCAATTTAAGTATTCGTGTCTTCTGTATTTCATCTCTTTAATTTTAATTTCTAACAAGCTACATCATTCAAGTACTGTAGCATTGCTGAATTGTTGGTGTATGATTGTATTCGTGATAAAAGAGAATGAGTTTACTTACGATGCTTTGGACTTTTTGTTTGCTCTAGTAGGGCAAGAAATACGAGATAGGCTCTCCGGTGCAGTTGAGACCTTCACTAGGCGTACTGGAACTGGTCATGGTTTGCTTAGTGAGCATTTTAGAAACAGATCATCAGACAATGTGCCAACATCAAAGGATGTGGTAAGTTTGCTGAAACTTGTAAATACATTTGGATTCCAGTCCCTCTAGGAGATTACAAAAAAATTGCACTTTCTTATGTTCTAATACTTTTCCCTGCCTACAGCAAACTGATTCCGACAGGCCTCGCTCTTCCTCTCGAAATGGCAGTACTTCAAAGAGGGCTGTTGCGTCAAGCAGCCGGCCAACTTCTTCTGGTGAGCCTAGTGAAAATCGGTCAAGCAGACTGGTGTCAAGCAGTAGTCGCCTCTCAACAACTCAAAGGATTCAGCCAGGATTTGAATCTAAGTCATCATCTTTTTCTCGTTCTACGGTTGCCAAGGGTGGTCGTGATGATGCACTGCGGAGTTTTGAACTCCTGACAATTGGCACTGGCAAAAGAAAATAGAAGGATATAACCTCTGTTAAGGGTTAAGCTTGTGTCGATGAAATTTCCGTTCCTCAAAATGTCAATCAGCATCCGTTATCTTGTCTCAGTTCTAAGATTTCTCTGCCGTTTGATCTGTATATTTGTATGTCTTTCTGGGTTTCATGATAGTTAAGTTCACAGCACCCTCCCAGCAGCTGCAGCTGTGCTTCATTTAAACTTTGTACCAAGCTCGCCACATTGCTGGCCATGGCGCCTCCCTCGGGGCACAGATAAAGGTATCTGAATTTAGGGGAGTGTTCAAATTGTCGGGACATCACTGGCACTGCTAAATACTTTCATCTTTCATTTTAAGGTAAGTGGCACCAGAATATCCTTCAAACAATGACTTATTTGACATTTATCGTGGCACTACAAAGTAGTGTAAATGGCCTTAAATTATCTCTTTTGTCTGAAAGGGTAAATTTGTTACTAAGGTTTTTGTAACTAAGGGTTTTTTGTTGGTAAATTTCCTATTAATTTTTCGGTATAGGCAATTGTTAAATGGTACTTTTTCTGTTTCACAAAAATTGATTATTTTACTATTTATAATAACTAATTTATTATTATATTTTTTAAAAAAAATTATTAAAAAATATGAATATTTTACATGAAAATGAAATCTTAAATATTAAAGTTTTTAAATATTATTTTTAAGAAATTTTTTTAATATATATTAATATGAATATATTCAAATTAAAATTTAGTCAAAAAAGGTAAAAGGATCAATTAATGTGAAATGGAAAGAGTAATATTTTGTTTGTTCAAAGAATATTCCATTAGCATAACTCTTAAATTAGTACTTGAAAAGTCTCTAGCAACTGAAGCCTTTTATAACATCTAAATAAGTCAAAATTTTATGTTTGATTACATTTTCAATTGTTGAGCTTCTTGTTTTTACCTTCATAATTGTCTCCAAGCAGCATTCTAATGCTGTTGCCATTGATCTTTGACTCTAGAATTGTAATGCCTCAAGATTTACTTCCATTTGCATCAATTGAACTCTATTTGATAAGGACTTGTTCTAAGTAGTGCTGTTGAGATATGTGGAAGAGCAGAGATAGTGTCAGTGGAAAAAAAGGTGGATGGTGACGAAGGGTATAGGAGGTTACTGGAGCAAAGATGGTGAAAATGATAGATTTAGAAACTTAGGGGTTAGGGTTAGGGATGTCAACGAGTAGGGTTTGAGTTAGGTATAGATAATCTAAAACTCTCCGATCAAATAATCAGGTTCAAGTAGGCGAGTACTACCCTTCAACCTATTTTAAATCATATGTTTGACTTTTTTAGACTTTATTTTTAGATATTTATAAATATTTTCAAAAGAATGTGTATATTTATAATTAATTAATACTTAATAATCATAAACTAAAGTAATATAAGAAATCATAAACTAAAGTAATATAAGATAATTTATGTTAAATTATAATTTTATTTTTGAAATAAAATTATATTTTAAATATAAATATATAAATTTAAGAGGAGTGTGGGTAGAGTTGTGTAAGATAAGTCAAACTAATACCCTTCCCATGGCTTTTCGAGTATGGTCGAGTTTAGGTTTGAATAGCCAAGTTCGAGGAAGGTAGAGCCAAATAAAATATTTTTTAACATCCCTAGTTAGGGTGTTGTGTAAAGAAAATTTAGAATTAAAATTTGTATCATTCTCATTTTTCACTTTTGGTATGAAAGCACTTTTAAGTAATGGTAGGATATTTGCTCCAAAAACAAAATGTTGTGGCAAATTTACACCTTTCAAAATGATTAAGGGAAAATTACCAGAATCTCATGAGGTTAGATCGAACTTACACTTGTGTCCCATTTTTCAAATAACTATAGTTGTCCCCCCGAAAAATTAACACTGCCTAAAAAAGGTAAAATATCTAATTTTCCCTTTCTAATCTTCTTTCTTGGAAACTTTACCCCGAACTTTTAGATCAATACAAATCAGGTTACAAATCCTTCCTCCTCCTCGCCCCCATCGTTTGTCTTCTCCTCGCCACCACACCACCATCCTCGTCATCATTAGGCTGTGACAGGAACCAAGTTGGAAAACAGTGGGTCTTGGCCAAATCAGAGTCCTCGACGGTGATTATGCCAGAACGCCAACACTTTGCCGGCTGTTTGTTCGCTCAGGTTTTATCGGAGATATATTACGTGTATAATATGTGTATTAGCTGTATATTACGCATTTGTGTGTGTTTAGGATGGAAAGTCTTTATCTCTTTGTATATATATATTTGTACGCCGTGGCTGCTAAGAGAGGAATAAAAATACAGCAGAACATAGCCTGTTATGGTATCAAAGTCGCTGCTGTTGGCTCTTCAACAACTACCATGAGCTACGACGGAGACGACGACAAGAAGATTGGGGCCAAGAGGCCATCTGTTCATGATCCTCTATCACCCTATTATCTAGGATCGACTGACCATCCGGGTTCGATTATCTCTCCAATTGTGTTGACGGGGGAAAACTATGATGAGTGGACGAAATCGATTCGGAATGCTTTCCATGCCAAGAAGAAACTTGGCTTTCTTGATGGCACAATAGCACAACCAGATGAAAACACGTTTGAGATGGAAGATTGGTATAGCTTAACTCTATGCTGGTTGCGTGGATTATTATTACGATTAATCCAATGCTACGATCTTCTGTTTCTTACATGGAACATGTTAAGGATCTCTAGGATGATCTCAGGGATAGATTTTTGATTGGCAATGATATGCGGATTCATCAATTGAAGATAGACATCACGAATTGCAAGCAAGTGGGGATGACTGTGACTGCCTATTACGGGAAGCTCAAGGGTATGTGGGAGGAATAGGCCGGATATATGAGGAACCCAATTTGTACTTATAATGGATGCACGTGTGGTGTGGCCAAAGAGCTTTTCGACGAGTGAGAGAAAGAACGTATCCATCAGTTCTTGATGGGGTTTGATGCCGCATTATATGGGACAATCAGGTCAAATATTTTGAGCACACAGCCGTTACCTTCAATGAATCGAGCATACTCAATGGTTGTCCAGGAAGAAAAACACAAGGAAGTGGCCAAGAACCAGCAAGAACGAGCTGAGTCTGTCATTTTTTCTGTGCAAACAGTAGGAAGGAACAAAGGAATGGACGTGTCAGATTCGAAGGAGACCACTTGCGCACATTGCGGTAAGGTTGGACATGATGCTAGTGACTGCTTTCAGTTGGTTGGTTATCTAGAATGGTGGTTTGCTGGACGTTGTGGAAGAGGTGGTGCATGAGAGGTAAATCTAGTCAAGGTTGTGGGGGTGCAGGCCGTGGATGAGGAGCTACGGCAAATGCCACGAAAACTGGACGTGGCAATGGGCAGCAGCAAGAATGTACTGGTGAAGCCAATCGTGCAGGCATCCCTGGTCTGACTGATGAACAATGGGCTTCACTTACTACATTGCTTGATAGTCTTAAAAGTTCTCCCACAGTTAATGAGAAGTTAATGGGTAAGTTGCAAAATATATGATGGCTTTTGGATACCGGTGGTTCAAGTCACATGAAAGGAAGTATAGAATTACTTGAAAGTTTGAAACGAATTGATCCCTGCCTGGTTGGTCTTCCTGATGGAAGAGAGACTACAGCAACTCAAAAAGGAACAGTAAATCTCAGAAATGGGATCATTTTGAAGAATGTTTTATTTGTGCCAAAATTGAACTGCAATTTAATTTCTGTATCTCAATTAATTGATGAGTTAAATTGTGTAGTCACTTTCACTAATAAGGCATGTGTGATACAGGACCGCAATTTGAGGACCCTGATTGGTGTGGGTGAACAACGTGATGGGGTGTACCTGTTTCGTGGTGTGGCAAAAGCTTAAGCATGTAGGGCTAAAGTGGTAAATTCATTCAAATTGTGGCATAAGAGAATGGTTCATCCCTCTCGGAAAATAGTTAGCTTACTACCAACAGTTGATCATGATGTGAGTACTTTAAAGGATTTTTTATATATGTTTTAGAGCAAAGAAAATTCGGGATGCTTTTCCATTAAGTATTAATAAAGCTAAAGAGCCTTTTGCACTTATTCATTATGATGTTTAGGGACCCTACCAAACACCTGCATCTTGTGGTGCGGTATATTTTTTTAGTATTGTGGATGATTACTCTAGAGCTATCTGGATATATTTGTTGGCTGAAAAGACTGAAGTTGTTTCACTCGTCAAAAAAATTTTGTGCCATGATTGAGACTTAATTTAATGCAAAAGTGAAGATTTTTTGGAGTGATAACGGAACAGAATTTCATGGGTTGAAGAATTATTTTGTTGTGAGAGGAATTGTGCATGAAACTTCTTGTGTTGGCACCCCTTAACAGAATGGACATGTAGAGAGCACATCTTGAATGTAGGGTGTGCCTTGCGCTTTCAGGTTGGACTTCCGATACAGTTCTGGGGGGAGTGTATTTTGACAGTTGGGTATTTAATAAATCGGACTCCTAGCTCACTTAATGGTGGAAAAAGTCTGGTTATCGGCATATTAAGGCTTTTAGGTGTTTGTGCTATGCACATCGACAATATCGAGAAAAAGATAAATTTGGTGAAAGAAGCAGGTGATGTGATGTTTATTGAAACTGAATTTCCCTATGACCAGTCCAATAAAGATAGTGAGAACAATGTAAAATCAAGTCTTGAGAAACACGAGCTTAGGTGTGACAGCGTGGAGTGTATGGGTGATTTACCAGTAATTGAGTCAGAAGCAGAAGATGAATGTGACAAGCACATGGAAAAAGCTACGAAGGACAGCAGGCTTATAGTAAGAGAGAGTGCTACGAACAAGCAGAATCAACAACATGATCAAGAACAACTTGGTCGTGGTCAGAGGATACGTAAGTAACCAGCTCACCTGAAGGATTATCTTTGCCACACCACGCGCTGCACTCTCGCCATGACTCTTGAACCCACATCGACAAGGGCCTTAGGTACGCCGTATCCGATAGCCAACTATGTGACTAACGCTAATTTTTCTGTGAGACATAGAAATTTTTTGGCAGCTATAAATGTAGGGAAAGAACCAGTGCAGTTTTCTGAGGCTATTCGTGATCCTAAATGGCGGGAAGCTATGAAGCAAGAGATAGATGCCCTAGAAAAAAATGAGACATGGATTCTCGAAACTCCTCCAGTTGGGAAGAAAGTGATAGGGTGCAAATAGGTATACAGGATTAAGTATAACTCAGATGGCACAATGGAACGTTATAAAGTGCGATTGGTGATTTTGGGCAATAGACAGGTTGAAGGAATTGACTACAATGAGACATTTGCACTGATGGCAAAGGTGGTGACAGTCCGAACATTCTTAGTAGTTACAGTTGCTAAAACTAGGAGTTGCACCAAATGGATGTTCACAACGCATTTTTTCATGGGGATTTAATTGAAGAGGTGTATATGCAGTTGCCACCCGGATTTGAGACACATGAACCTGGAAAAGTATGCAAACTCCAAAAGTCCGAAACTGGTTTGCAAAATTGGCTATAGCATTAAAGAAGTTTGGCTTCCAACAGTCATACTGTGATTATTCCTTGTTTACTTATCACAAGAATGGAGTCTCACTTTGTGTGCTCGTTTATGTTGATGACTTGATAATTGCTGGGAGCGATAACATAGTTGTGACAAAGCTGAAGCAATACTTGAACCAGTGTTTTTATATGAAGGATCTTAGGGTACTAAAGTACTTCATTGGCATTGAAGTGGCTCGTGCACCTGAAGGATTGTTTTTATGTCAAAGAAAATAAGCACTAGATATTATATGTCAGACAGGTCTTCTTGGTTTGAAGCCAACTGTATCCCCTATTGAAGTCAACCATCAACTAGCTCAGGCTGTTAGAGCAGCTTTTGAAGATCCAGATAAGTATCGATGCTTAATTGGGCGTTTGATTTACCTTATTATCACTCAACCAGATATATTTTATGCAGTATATATCCTTGCCCAAGTCATGCATGCACCAAAAAAATCACATTGGGAAAGTTCATTGCGCGTAGTACTTTATTTGAAAGGGAATCCGGGTCAAGGTGTGTTCTTGAGAAGTGACAGTGATCTCCAACTCTATGCATATTGTGATTCGGATTGGGCTAGTTGCCCACTTACTCGGCGCTCTTTGACTGCTTATTGCGTGTTGTTGGGACAATCCCCCATCTCCTGGAAAACAAAGAAATAGGCAACAGTCTTTAGATCTTCAGCTGAAGCAGAGTATCGAGCAATGGCAGTTGCAAGATGTGAATTAAAGTGGTTAAAGGGAGTACTCCGTGATTTGGGTGTCACGTATCCAAGTCCCATGCGTTTGCATTGTGATAGTCAGTCTGCTATTTATATTGCAGCGAAATCCCCTTTTTCATGAGCGCACCAAACACATAGAGATTGACTATCACTTTGTTCGAGATGAGGTATTCGCTGGTAACATACAAACAATTCATGTTCAGACCTACAATCAGCTTGCCAATATATTGACTAAGGCGCTCAATAAGACACAGTTTGAGTTTCTTCTTTGCAAGTTGGGCATTCGTTACCTACATGCTCCAACTTGAGGGAAAGTGTTGGAGGTATATTACGTGTATAATACGTGTATTAGCTATATATTAGGTATTTGTGTGTGTTTAGGATGGAAAGTCTTCATATATATTTGTACACTGCGGCTGCTAAGAGAAGAATAAAAATACAGCAGAACATATTTGTTCTCTCGGGTTTCATCTACAATTAAGCCGGCGGCGATTAAGCACGTAGCGGCATCAGGTTGTCTGCAAGTCGTGCCGGCGATGCGAATCAAAGCGCTGGGAGGTCAGCCTGCGAGTTCGCCCTTTTCAAGATGGAATGCGTCGGTCAGCGCCGCCTTCGGAGTTGTGGAATCGGAGCGTCGGGCCACCTTCGGAATATTCCTGGGTTTGGGATTTCTACAGAATGGGAGATTTTGGCGGGAAAGGGTAGAGGAGATTTTGGCCGGAGATTTCTCGTTCGAACCGTCTAATTCGAACGCCAGACAAATCGAGGAGACGAGGAGACAAATCCGGCTTTATCTCTCCACTTCTTATCGACAAATTAGGAAATCAGCAACTGGGTTTCAACGAATCCTAGGCATGGAGGAGGAGCCGCCTTCGATGGCTGTGCACCGCTAGAGGATAAGGCGAGGCCCTTGGGGCTTGGTGGCGGTGACGGCGGTGAGGGTGTGACCGCATAGAGGGAGACGGCGGTGAGGGTGTGATGACAGATAGCGGCGGCAGGGGTGGAGGCAGAGGCGGAGGCTGAGGAGGAAGGGAGACATGTAGGGAGCCGGGATTTAGCTTGCTAGATATAGAAGTTGGTGGGCAAAATGTTTAGGGCAGGAAGCTAGGAAGGCTGCAATATGTATTTTTTCTTTTCTTTCATAATGGTGGATGACAAAAGTTAATTTTCTAGGGGGTTAGTGTAGAAATTTGAAAAATGGGAGACATAAGTATAGGTTCGCCCAAATCTCAGGGGAATCAAGGTAATTTTTTTGATGATTAATGACAAATTTGCTCTTAACAAAAAATTTAATGATAAAATTTCTCTTCCTATAACTTTTAGTGGTAAATTTACTCCTTTTGCCCTATCTTTAATCCATGTTATCAAAACCAGCCCGACCCAGCAGGTCAAACTGAATTAACAGTGACCGGAATGTAAAGCAGGCCGAGTTGTACATTAAACCCACTTAGGTCAAAATCCGGTTAAATCAAGAAGATATAGAAAACCCGGTGACCCGTTCAGCTATTGAAATGGTTCCGGAAGCCTTCGACATTTTCTCAAACTGTACAAGCTTGCTGGAAAACGCTATGTCCGAAAACTTCTAAGGGCAAGGTATTAGAAATCAACTTGCACACACGTAAATATTTGTCTACAGAATGCTGCGTCTGGTATTAAGTTATATGTAGCCTGCTCTGCCCTTTTGCCACGTAGGAAAATCTGTTCTTTTCTTATTCTTAGGAGTCCAGATCATGTCTTAACGTCATTGTTCCAATGTTATTTCCTAGCTTATGTTGCCATCTCTCTTACCAGATGCTCACCACCACAATTTTCAAATTCGACTTCAATTACATAGCTAGGCGAAGCCTTGTTGGAGATCAATGACATGGATTCACCTCGACCTTCCATAGAACTACTCCAATGGATTAACTCGAGCAACTTCGGCAACCTTATTTCATATAGATGATATATTATGTTTGATACCAGGAGCCTTCGAATAGATATCTTCATAAGTCCCTTACATCCATTACACTATTAATAAGTAGGATAATCATGATCATAGTTCCTTTTCTTGCATACACTAGCAGGCAATGTTGAAGTGTTTAGTGCCATTGCAATGTCTACAGTATTTAGCTGTCATGACCTTCCTAAATCCGGGCCAAGATTATTAAGGTTAGTGCAAATTTTGTGCTCATAAACTCTATGCACACTATGTAATAGATTTAGGAAGTTAATACATCATGAAGTAAGTAATGTGAACATTTGGGCAAAGTTTGCTTATAAAGGGCAAAATGGTAACTTTACTGAGAAACCCAACTTTAATGCCATAAATATGGTTGAACTATAAAATTAAAGATTGTGAAATATTTTCATGATTTCCTAGTTCAATTACATTTAAGGAATGAGTAAAGAAAAAATGTGAGACCTATGGGCCATTTCAAGCACAAGTAAAGAATTAAAGGTTGAAAGAGTGAAATTGGAGAGGATAAAAAGAGCTTGATCACCTTCCCCAAAACTCCAACCCATGCCATTTTTGGAGCCAAGAAGCTCCCAATCACATCCCACCCTATTTCTTGTGAAATTGAAGCTTTCAAAGTAAGTTCCTAGGTGTTTGTGGCTAGTTTGAGCTTGGAAGAGCTTGAATCACATTTCTTCCTTTGGGTGGACTTCATTTTCAGTTTTGGGATGATGTAAGTTGTTTAATTGAGTTAATTAAGATTTGGGTAAGTAAGATAATTGTTCTCTAAGCTCAAATCTTGCTTGCAAAAGTTAAATTGCAAATTAATTTAGCTTGTGTGCAGAGGCGGTCCAAGGAAGGGTTCTTTGTGTTTTACAAAGGGGGTAAGGGTTCTTAGCTTTGTTCAAGCTTGTGATTGCTCAAATTTAGATCATATATACATATGTTTGGTGCATTAGCTATCAGGTTGCTAGACAAAAACAAGTTGCTACATTGAATTGCAAGGAAGAGGTGTTATTGTGCTTGTGTGTGCATTGTGAGTTGGAGACTTGTGATCTTGGTACAGGTAAGTGATACTGCATTAGTCCCACATTCTTTGCACAATTTTACTTTTTTTTATTATTTAAGTTTGACTTAAATTTATTTATATTAATATTTGCTAAAATGTGTTTAAGTTTATAAGTGTTTAATTAATGCATTTATATGTTATCTAGAATGTGTTGAAGTATTAGAAATGGTTACTAAGTGGATTGGTCAAGGCAAGAAAGAGAAAAAGGCTAGTTGTGCACTTACTGCACAAAACAAGGCTGCTGTTGGACAAGCCTTGGAACTGTAGATGTTACGACTTAAAAAAAATTTGGATCATAATTACTGAGGTAATTTTGATTATTTTAGTAATTTAATATGCTTAGAATATTTAATGCAAGCAAATTCTCGATTTAATAAAATATAATAGCTTAAAGAGGACAAAATTTGGTCATTTAAGTAAACTGAACCAATAAGTGCATTTTAGTCATTTGATATAGTGACCTATTCTTATTTCACGATTGGGTAGAGAATGAGAAAATATTAAATTTAAGGTATCACTGTTTTTTGTGATTCCCACTCAACCCTTGTGAAATTGTAAATTGACTAGATTGTCTATAAGTGGTTTACATGTAACCCTCAAAAGTATTGGGTATAAATTTCACGTCTGCTAAAGCTGAGGATTGGCCGTGTAATTAAGGTGCATCACATAATGCTGGTTTTGGTCCTAAAGTTTCTATTTGGTTACAGAAAAGTCCCCAACGTACTACTGAGTACAAAAAAAAAAGGACCAACTGCGTAACACATGCGTAGCATGCCAAAGTTGACTTAGTTCTTTTATTTATTCATTGTCTTCTTCATCCATCTCCTACCACCACCTGAAAGTCTCCTTCCATATCCTTCAAACCACCGTAACCGCACCATCCAAGCTCCAATCCACAAATTAATCACAAATTCAAGGAAATTTTGGGAGAAAAGTTGGATTTCTTGCATAAAGAGCTAAGTTTTGAGCTCATTTTTTGTAAGCAAGCAAATAATTATTTTTTCCTTAATTTTCTGGTTTATTTTGTTGGTGGAGAGGCTGATTTTGTTGATTAAATTGGTTCCAAGCTTGTGGGTTGAGAGAATTAAGCATGAAAGCTTGAATTAAGCAAGTAATTTATAGGAACCTAGGCTACGATTTTATTTCCTTAGTTGCTTCGGCTGGGAAAAGTTATAAAATTGGAAAAAAATGGCCTTTTTATTAATTAATTGTTAGAGTTGTTAAGCTAACAATAAGAAATCAAAGAGGACTAAGAAATGTTTTCTTTATGTGTTTGTTGAATAAAGGAAGGGCTGGTTAATTGAAGTCCAATGAGAGGGTTAATCCTAATCACTTAAACCATAAGGACTGCTGTAGTATTGCCCTAATTATTATTTATTTATGTAGCTAAATGATCAATTGAAAAAGAAATACTCAACCTACTATAAAGGGTACAAAGAAGAATACAAAACTAAGACCATAAGGACACTGAAGTTGGTGCTTGCTGGCATTAATTATTCCAAGTAAGGGATTTTAAATTAAAATTAAAATTGATGCATTATGAAGTTTTCTACAATGCATTAACTAAGGGAGTAAAAGATGGACAAGAAGTAACTTAAGGACTAAGTAATTAAATAGCCCTTAAGTATATAGGGTACTAAGTATTCAAAATGGGCTTTGATGCTCAAAAGTACCCTAGCTATGCTACCAAGCTTGGTAAGAATGAACCACCAAGTCTAAGAACTCCTGTACAGTGTGAGTAAGGGTAAGTAATGGCAAGTCAAGCTTGCTAATGCAAGAGTTAAGCTTTTTTAAGAAGGACTAGGTTGAGGATAGGTTCTCCACCATAGAACCTGTACTAGTGGCCATTAGTTAAGACCTCAGAATGTTTGAGCTCATGTTAGGATGTGTATATATGTCACATATGCTGGGTCCTAAAGATTATTTTTGCATGTACTTAATCCTTTATTGAGAATTTATAATTCTCATTCCCTTAAGTGTCACATTGTACAGACACTAATAGTGTGAAGCCTAACACCGACTGAAGGGTTGTTAAGCAAGGTTTTGGAGTATGTATTTAAAGTACATGAATCTTTAATGATTCTAAGTTATTGGTTAGTAATATTAATGTACTAACTAAGTTATTTAAAATAGCCTTGACAGATACAGGCAGAGTGCACAAGGAACAGTTGGACCTCTCATTTCTGCAACTTTTGTGCTCAGGTGGGAGTTATTTTGATAATCTTAGACTTTGTACATGTTGGGTACTTAGGTACCAAGGAAATGCCTTTAGTTTGACTAGTGTGTATGGACTTATTTAGTGTATAAATTTGTATGTACACTATGGTTGCTTATGGATGTACATAAGTGTTATGTGTAGATAAGCTAATGTTTGAATTTTAAATAAACATGTTTATATGACTTCGATATGTGTTTCAAGTGCTTTATGAATGCTATAAAAAGTATTTTGAAAAATTTTATTTATTACTTCTCTTACAAACGCCGAAGCTAAGCATGTATTAATTCATGTCATAGGTTAATTAACTAGTAGCATATAAAGTTTTAAACAATGTAAGTATTAGCTTAGCCATTTGCAACTAAGACCAAGATTACTAAATTCTGATTATCCTAAGATCTTGGGAACACCCTATATTAAGGTAAGCGAGGTTCCCTCATAGCAGACCCAGGGCCTAGAGCTGTAGCCTCATGTGCAGGCTATTGGCATTACTATAAGGCCTATGGCATTGCATGACTGCCTATGGCATTGCAATGCATGAAACTTAAGGTCCCGAGCTAGTAAGTCCAAGTGAGACCCTAATGCTATAGAATTCATTCCATGACCATTCGAAGGCAGGTGAAACCTTTAAACATGTCTTTCAACCACTTGTAAGTGGGTTAAAATGTATCTGTTAAGAAAGTTAAGAGGTGGACAAGAAATGACTTAAGGACTAAAAAAGTAAGTAAGCCTTAAGTAAGTTTAGGGTTGCTAAATTTTTAAGAGGGGCTTTAAGCTTCTAAAGTACCTTAGCTAAGCTATCTAACTTAGAGAGTTGGGCCACCAACTTTAAGAAAAGCTCCTATGCAATATGAAAAAAGGTAAGAAAGAAAGATGCAAGCAAAGCTTGATAAGTAGGACTAGGTTAGGGTAAGTTCCCACTATAGAACCTTTTCTTGTGGCCATTAATTAAGACATCAGAATATAATGCGCTCTCGTTAAGTTGTACTCCCTACATCCCATTTTGGATGATACATTTCTTTAGGTATGGAGATTAAGATGTATGTAATTTATATTATTTTTTCCATTTTACCCCTGAAGTTATTGTTTTTTTAGGTTTTGTGCATAGAAAATTTAAATGATAACAATAGGGTAAATTAGATGTTAAAAACTTTCCGAAAAGGGAAACAACTCATTATTTTTTGGATAACCAAAAAAGGAATACTTGTCATCATTTTTGGAACAGAAGGAGTACATGTTTATATTTTATACTTCTTTTAAGATTTTATTGCAGGTTAAAAAATCCCTTACTAACTACTTTTGGGTTCTCACTCTCTTTCATATTGTGCAAATGTAAATGTTGTTGGGCTTAACACCAAGTAAAGAGGTGTTAAGTTATGTTTATGTTGCATGTATAAGTTTATGGTATCTAGATTAATTCTAAGTTATTAGTTAGTTATCATTATCCACTAAATAAGTGGCTTTATGGTCCTATAATAGAAGGGCATGCAGAAAAAAATAAGAGTTTGATCCTTTATGTTTGTCTTGATGGTGTATATATAGCCTTTGGTGTGCCATGATAGGTATAATTGCATTGTGATTGATAGTTAGGTATGTAAGTGTTGATATGTGAAATCCTTGATTGAAGTGTATACTATACAAGTCAACCTATCAAGTTGTAACCAAATTTGCAACATGCTACTGGTAAGGGATGACCAAGATATAGAGTTCTTCCTGCCCAGAAGATCATTTATACAAAACCCTTATTGGCTGGGCCTTACATGTACTCAAGCTCTAATGTGCCTTGTTGAGGATTGTGGGCTTTGTCAAACCTAGTAATCTCTTATAGAATGTCCATTTGGCCTAAATTGGACCTATGCTATCAGCAATAATACTTATAATTTAAGGTTAACTACAAGTTTAGTAATTTTGATATGAAAGTGTAACAAGATAATTTCAGGATTATATGAGATTGGATTTTAATTAAAAGAAAATAGCACACATATTATGCGAATGTTTAATTAAGGGGCAAACCTCCAAGTTCAAGTTGTTACTTTTCTTCTCCCCATGTGCAGTTCTTTTGTTGTTTTATGTTTCTTTCTTCCTTCTCTCTCTCTCTCTCTCTCTCTTTTTCTTCTCTTTTTTCTATTGTTTTCTTTTTTTCTTCTTCTAGTCCAATATTGTAGCTGGTGGTGCAGCAAAATTGGAAAATAAATGAAGAAACAACTAGGTACAATGGTGAATTCTTTAAAATTCGAACAGGAGTAAGACGGTGCCTCTCTTATAAAAAGACACCCTTGTTTCCTCATTTTTGTTGTTCAATGTAGCTTGCTTAATTATCTAAAAAAATGAAAAATTGTGAGAGAAAGAGAATTTATTTTTGGGGAGCAACAAAATAGTAAGATATTTATTTAGGGTGTTTAGGAAACACTTGAGTGCCACTATTTTGGGTTTATCTTATACCTCTAGAATTTTTATTTAGAGAAGTTTCTCTTTGTGTAAGCCTACCATTTTTATTGACATGGCCATCCTTGGCCCCTGCCCAAGAAGCCTATGAAAACTGGTCTCACGGTGGTTGCAATTGGCCAGCTGTATATGTGCACGGATTAAAACTTCATAAAACTAGTTGATTAACCTAGAATATGCAAGATGCATGCTCTTATGCTTTAACTAGAGTAAATGGAAATCATAAAAACATTCACTTGGCCAAGATATTTTTATAAAGAAAACAAGTTCAAATAGCCAAAGCATACCAAACCAACATTTATATGGTTATTACTACACATAACAACCGTGTGAGAGTATTTAACATAAAGTAGACTAATGCTCCTCACCCAAGAGCAACCATAAAGTCTAGGACTCCATCATAGACAAGGGAGGCAACTAGGAGTACATAATATACAAGCCACAAACGTGATCTTTTTAAACTAGCTCCCACCTTGGAGGTAAGTCCCAGTGGCAAGTCACAAAAGTCCTGTCCACGTGCTGCTAGACTTTGCGGCCAATAAAACACTAGAGTTAACACTATTACTTAACCAACAAGTAACCTAAGTAGACAAAAATGACAAAGATTCACAAACACCATAGCTGCAACAACAAACTACCGCGATAACCCTCAGCACTTATCCGGCCCAATAACGTCAGAATCTACATAACATAACTAGGGAGTGAGAATTCAAGAATTCTCAGTAAGGGTTTGTACTTTACCTGCAAGACATATGTGAACATATGTAACCTGCTGTGAGCTCATACAGCTTGCGGCTAGACTTATGCGCATAGATCTCAGTCCCTTAAGACTTTTGCTCAACCTAGTCCTTTAACTATAACGCGGAGCCTTGTCCTTTAGTAAGCATAGCTTACTAGCCTAACCAGTGATAAATCACTAGTTGAAAATCCCTTATGTTGTACAGGGGCTCTATGGCGGGATTATTGTTGACTAGGTCATAAAGACCTACTAGGCCATAAAGACCACAAGGTGCACTAAGGTTTCACATCACAACCTTGTGGCTAACTGCATGACTAGGTCGCCAATGGTACTAAACCTTTCACCTGAGCTAATGATACTTAGTTGTGACCTTTTATTACCTAGTTTTCCTGCTTATGGTGAAAGTTGTTGGGTTTCAGGAGCCAAACAGCGCAGCGGAATTTAACCAAAACCCTCCAGGATCCAAGTGAAACGGGATAAACCGGGTGTTCGAAAATTTTCATACCTAATTTCGGTCGAGATCTCTCACTCAACTGTAGAGTCAAATCACAAAACCTGAACAGTTGACGTGTTCAGGCTCTCTATGGTATCTACACGAGCCTCTCGGGATCACCACGCTTCCACCACGTCCTGGCAGATGCATTTCTCTTGCGCTCGCAGTGCTAGCTTGCGTCCTCCAAGGAATTGCAAGAGAAGAGTGTGGTTGTCCTTTTGGGAGGCTAAGGCAAGGAAACCTGCGAATTTCTCACTAAAAGTTGTATTTATAGTGAGACTCAACTTCCAGGCCTAATGGGTTTCAAAGCCCTAATCCAATTAGGCTTTAATTTCGGGCTTAATAATGGCTCAACTCTTGGGCCCATTATTACTACGAAATTAAAGTGAAACCATAACCCAAATAATTAGCCCATGCACTCTAATGATCCAAATAACTCTATGTGTGCGACCCAATAGGCTCTTACCATGTTGGCAATGATCATAAATCACATTTATGATCATAAGCAATGAACGGTGTCTAGCAACACATCATTGCTACCCAAGTGACAAGATTGTCGATGATTCGACTAAACCTTTATTATCATCACCGATATATGCCATTGTCCCTTTGTCCAAGATATCAAGATTAAGCACGAGACATGGAATGTGTCACTCTCGTATAGCCCAATCTTTGGTTTCTTGATGACCAAGTAGACTAACTTAAGCTGATGACATTGATATCGTATATCAACTCATCCGAGCATGGCCATGCATTTTCTAAGTCTCACTCTATTAAG
Organism: Aquilaria yunnanensis; assembly: GCA_039654915.1. NCBI lineage: Eukaryota > Viridiplantae > Streptophyta > Magnoliopsida > Malvales > Thymelaeaceae > Aquilaria > Aquilaria yunnanensis. Next base: position 32,645,684 of record CM077593.1, read on the forward strand.
GGGCCCGAAGATATCACTCCCATTACATAGGAGGGATAAATCCCATCTTGATCATACAAATCCTTTCGCATGATATGTGACATACCCAATGACCTCCTTCAAGTTCACTCAGTTACGAGCAACAAAGGAAAGTATCAAAGTATGTGACTCACATGTAGGGAACCTTGATGATCTTAGGTCGAAGGACTATATATACCATGATCACTATGAAAATCACTTATGACACTCATATAACGATCCATGAAGTGTTCTCATGGTGAGTCGGTCCAGTACACAAGTTCTCCAACTTGTACCTATATGTAGATTACATATATCATATTAGTCTCCACATATGCTAGTCATTGTGTATTATTGCAACCCGCTCCACAATAATACTATACTAGGGACGTTTAAGAATATCATTATTCTAGGGTTACAATTATGTTTATTATGTTACGCAGAAACAAAACAACAAACATAATTGCTGGATTAATGCCTCAATAAAATATCATGACTCAATGTGCAAAAATACAATCATCTCATGATTCGCTTTTTGGGCACAACACTAACAAAAGTAACCATAAAAACCCAAGAAAACTCCTAGGTCTCAGAGAAGTTTTGGAAGCCTCGGAGTACCCTCGGAATACTTAAACCTCTAGGTACCCTAAGAACCCTCATAGACTTCCCCTAGAATGCCTTAGCAAAAATTGGAAATTTCTAGCCATCATAATTGTGCCACAGTTGTTAATACTCAAAACCTTTTTCGTGGCACTAGCAACGCGTCACGAGTATTGGTGATGTCACCAATACCTGCGAAAACCCAGAATTTCCAATTTTGCTGCTATGAACTTTAAAGACTTGCCAAACATACTAAACATGCTTGGATGAGCTTTAAACTTCATACACTTGTAAAACATGTTACAAAGATCACAACCAACTATCACAAGCATTCCTATGATGCATTATAACATCATTCCAAGCTCTACAAACCTAGTAGTCCACCATGATCAAACTAGCCCACTAACTAATGCTATTGCCAAATCTACTTGATTTCATTAAACAAACACAAACCAATAGCATTAATTAAGCTTGAAAACATTACTCCCTTACCTTAACTTCAAGTCACAAGCACGAAACATGCAATCCTTCCTCAAGAGCTCAAGTTCCACAAAGTTCTTCCTAGTTCCAAGCAACCAAAGGCACAAAACACACCATTTATCACTTCAAACCAAAACCCAAGCTCCCAACCAACTAATAAACAATAATTCACCAACAAATCATAAGTTACCTTGCATAAAAAATAGGGGATGATGGAAAATGTGGCTCCAAAGCTTCAAAAACATAAAATTCTTCTTGGAACAACTTCCTATAGCTTAAACACCCTTGGTAGCTTCAATTTCCACCAAAAACTCTTGGTTTTGGTGTGAAAATGACAGCCATCCCTCACCTTTACCATGTTTTATGGACTCAAAACCCCTCAAGCCACCAAAGTATTTAAAAAGTTACAAATAAGCCCCCTACCTTAGGTAACCTTAGTCAAACTTGGTCAAATTTTATTTATTTGAACTAAGTTTAGGTTAAGGTTAAAAGTTAAGTTTTTAAAACTCATTTTTACCACTCGGGACTCGGTCTAACTATTCGGGATTCAAAATTACCGTTTTACCCCCCGAACCTCATTTGATGCCTTAACCTTCTTGGAACTTAGCAAACTTTGCTAACTCACTTATTCTTGGTATGTGAACTTGAAATAAGGTTCTAAACTAAATTTCAAATACTTTACCTTCCTCAAATGAGCTTTTAGCTAGGAGAGCCATAATATTTTTAATGGAAGAAAATTTTGAAGTTTGTCCCTTGGACGTAGTGCTAAATTAAGGGTTAACCACATAAATTTTATAGTGTCATTTTTACTGATCATCTTGCACTCGAAGTTCATCACCCGCTGCAGTCCCAACAACTGGTATTAGAGCAAGGTCCAGTGTTTATATCTACTTATCATATGCTTTTTGGTTGCCACTGAAACGTAGATCTTCCACATTAGAAAATAAGTTAGACCATTATTGACTATTTTTTTTCTTGAAACTGAGTATTTATTAACATCATGGAGGCCAAGACTAATAGTTTAAATGGTTTGAGTTACCACATATGGAGAAGCAAGATGAAAGATCTCCTATATGTGATGAAAATGTATTTGCCCATCTTTGGTACAACCAAACTGAAGGATAGGATAGAGGAGGATTGGGCATTTGAGCATGAGCAAGTATGTGGTTTCATCTGACAATTTGTTAAAGACAATGTTTACAACCATATATCTGTGAAGACTCATGCACAGACACTGTGGAACAAGCTTGAAGAGCTATATGGTTCAAAAATCGGTAATAATAAATTATTTTATTTGACAAGATTGTTTCAGGTAAAGTACCAGGATGGTACATCTATGGCAAATCATTTAAATGATTTGCAAGGGATCGTGGAACAGTTGTCCACTATGGGCATAAAATTTGATAATGTGGTACTTGCTCTTATAATGTTGGTCTCATCACTAGAGTCTTGGGAGACTTTAAGAATCTCACTTGCAAATTCTACACCAAATGGTGTAATAAATGTGAAATTTATCAAAAGTGGAATACTGAATAAAGAGATGAAATGAAGATCACAAGGATCTTTTTCATCATAGTCATACCTCATTGTAGCAGATTCTAAAGGGAGAAGTGAGGCCAGGGGGCCAAAGCTAAGAGATAAGAATATAGAAAGGTTAAACAAGAATAAAAATATTAAATGTCATTATTGTAGGAAAATGGGGCATATCAAGAGGTTTTGTTGAAAATTCAAGCAAGATCAAAAGAAAGGCAAATGACCAAAAAGGGATTATAATAGTGATGATGAATAAACAAATGTTGCCAAAGAGTTCAATATTTTCCATAATGATGATATTGTCAATCTTGTAACCCCTAAGATAAGCTGGGTGATTGATAGTGGTGCTACCATTCATATCTCTTCACGGAAAGAATTCTTCTCATCCTATACACCAGACAATTTTGGTGTTGTAAGAATGGGAAATAAGGATCTCTCACAAGTTGTAGGCAAAGGAGATGTTTCTTTGCAGACTTGGAATGGTGTGCGGTTAGTCCTAAAGGATGTCAGACATGTTCTAGATTTGCACTTAAATCTGATTTCAACAGGTAGGCTTGATAATGAAGGTTATTGTACGACCTTTTTTAATGGTTAATAGAAGCTAACTAAAGGAACCGTGGTGAAAGCCAAAGGAACCAAAAACTTAAAACTATACATGATGTAGGTAAAGCTCTCCCGGGATATTGTGAATGTAATGGAGAATGATAGTATAGTGGAGTTATGACATAAATGACTAGGTCACATGAGTCAGAAAAGCATAACCCGTCTTGCCAAAAAGAAAACCTTACTTGAACTGGATCAGGTCCATTTGAAGAAATGTGTTGATTGTTTGGTAGGAAAGCAAAATAAAGTGACTTTCAAGAGTTCCCCTCCTTCTAAAATGAAGAATGTGTTAGATCTAGTGCACTCAAATCTATGTAGGCCAATGCCAAAGTCACTTGATGGTGCTTGATACTTTGTGACTTCCATTGATGATCATTCTGAAAAAACTTGGGTATATACTTTGAAGTTAAAAGATCTGGTGTTAGAAATTTTCAAGCAATTTCTAACCCTGGTTAAAGGTAAACCGGCAAGAAGCTAAAGGGCGTTTGAATAGACAATGGTGGAGAGTACATTGGACCATTTGATGTTTACTTCAAAGTACATGGTATTTGATATTAAACAACACCTCATAAAACACCACAATTAAATGGGTTAGCTAAAAGGATGAATATAACTTTGGTGAAGAAAGTTAAATGCATACTCTCACATGCAAAGTTACCTCAGATGTTCCTAGGTGAGGCACTGCTAACAGCTACTCATGTGTTGAATCTTTCACCATGTGTTCCTCTATATTATAATGTTCCAGAAAATGTATGGCCAATAAATTATGTCTTCTATGACCAGTGTTTGGATGAAAAGCATATGTTCATATCCTAAAGGATGAGAGATCTAAACTTGATGTCATGACATGACAGTGTGTCTTTATAAGTTGTAGCCAAGATCATCTTGGTTATAGATTTTATGATTTAGTGACAAAGAGGTCTGTCAGAAGCCATGTTGTTGTTTTTTTGTTGAAGATCAAACCATTGAGGATATTGAGAAAGTTGAGAAGAATGCTTCAGTATCTTATGGTAGTTCAACAGACTTACAGTTGATTCCTCCAACAATAGTGTAAAGACAGATTGGAGATAACGTACAAAATGATAAACCAGGGTAAGGTGATCATGATGCTCCCATTGAGAATGAACCAGGTTTAAGTAGATTTAATAGAGTCAAACAACATTCTACTAAATATCTTGAAAATGAGTGCGTGTTATTAATTGATGGGGGAGAACCAGAGAGCTTTGATGAAGCTATAGATGATGAACACAAAGAAAAATGAATTGACACCATGCAAGAAAAAATGAGATTCTTGCATGAGAATAAAACATTTGACCTAGTGAAGTTTCCAAGAGGCAAAAAAGCTTTGAAAAATAAATGGGCATTTAGAATCAAGTCTAAAAAATCCAATTCACAACCACAGTTCAAAGCCAGACTAGTTATCAAGGGTTTCAGCCAATAGACAGATATTGACTTTGATGAGATTTTTTCATTGGTTGTGAAAATGACATTCATCCATACAATTCTAGGACTTGTAGTAACTATTGATTTGGAGATTGAGCTGATGGATTGTGAAAGCTGCCTTCCTACATGGTGACTTGGATGAAAAAATATACATAGAGCAGCTAGAGAGTTTCCAAGTAAAAGGAAAATAAGGCTATGTTTACAAGCTAAAGAAAAGCTTGTATGATTTGAAGCAGACACCCAGATAATGTTATAAGAAGTTTGAGTCGGTTATGGAGGAGCAATGCTACAAAAAGACTATTTTAGATCACTGTGTGTTTGTGCGGAAATTCTCTGATGATGATTTCATTGTTCTATTGCTCTATGTGGATGATATGTTAATTGTTGGCCAGAATATTTCCAGAATCATTAACTTGAAGATGCAGTTGAGTAAGTTTTTTTCCATGAAAGACTTGGGGCTAGCAAAACAAATTCTTGGCATGAGATAACAAGAGATAGAGGTGCCAATAAATTATGGCTTTCATAGCAGAAGTACATTGAGAAAGTACTTCAAAGGTTAAATATGGACAAGGCTAAAATGATTAGCTATCCTCTTGCTAATCACTTTAGATTAAGTTCCAAACAATGCCTTTCTACAGATAAAGAGAAGGAAGAAATGGAAAGAGTTCCATATGCTTCAGCAATTGGAAGCTTGATGTATGTCATGGTATATACACGGCCATGTATTGCTTACTCAGTTGGTGCAGTGAGTATATTTATTTCAAATCCTGGTAAGGAACAATGTGCTACAGTAAAATGGATTTTTAGGTATCTTCGTGGTACTTCTAAAATGTGCTTATGCTTTGAAAATGCAAAGCCTGTGTTAGTTGGCTACATAGTTGTAGATATGGCTAACGATGTTGACTCAAGAAAGTCTACATCATGTTACCTGATTACATTTGCAAGGGGAGCTATATCATGACAGTCAATGTTACAGAAATATGTTACTCTTTCAACAACTGAGGCAAAGTTTACTACTGCAATGAAAACATGTAAAATGTTGCTAGGGATGAAGAAGTTCTTAAAAGAACTTAGTTTTCATCAAGAAAAATATCAATTATCCTGTGATAGTCAGAGTACAATTCACTTTGTTAAGAATTTCTCTTTTCATTCTAGATCCAAACACATTGATGAGAGATATCATTAGATAACGAATACATTGAAGATGAAACAGCTACAGCTTGAGAAGATCCATATTGATGAAAATAGATTTGATATGTTGACCAAAACCTCTACCAAGGGAAAAGTTTGAATATTGACGATTAGCAGCATGAATGGTGGAACTCCCACATAAGGTGGGAGGGGGAGATTGTTGACTTTTCGCCCCTCCCCCCCCCCCCTTTTTATGTGGGATTCTTTTGTTCTTTTCTATTTCTTTCTTTTCTCTCTCCCTCCCTCTCTCTTCTCTTCTTTCTCTTGTTTTCTTTTTCTCTTCTTTTAGTCTAATGTTGCAACTGGTGGTGTAGCAGAATTGGAAAATAGATGAAGCAACACCTGGGTACGGTGCTAAATCCTTTGAAATTTTGACAGGAGTGTGACGATGCCTAACCTATAGAAAGCCATCCCCGCTTCCTCATTTTTGTTGTTCAGTGTAGCTTGCTCAATTATCTGAGCAAATGAAAAATTGTGAGAGAAAGAAAGATTTATTTTTTGGGAGTGATATAATAGTGAGTTATTTATTTAGGGTGTTTGGGAAACACTTAAGTGCCACTATTTTGGATTTATCTTATACCTCTAAATTTTTATCTAGAGAAGTTTCTCTCTGTAATCCTATCATTTTTATAGTGGAAGAAAATCTTGGAGTTTATCTTATGGACGTAGCCCTAAATTAATTGTGAATCACATAAATTTTCTATCAATTTTTTTTTATTTGCAATTGATTCTTTTCGGATTTAGCTATGGAATATGGTTAAACTTTCATTCATAATCGAAGAACATTTCAGTCATTATAGCTTCTGCTGTAGTAAGATAGCTTTGACTAAATTTGTTGACTTCAAATGTTAGTGGCAGTGGTGGGGGATAGATCCTGTTGTGGAATAAAGCAAGGAGCATATTGTGGCTTTCTCATCAAAGTCGAGCTATTTTGTGGTGCACATTGGAATGGAATAAAAGTAGCTATTTTGTGGAGCACATTGGAATGGAATAAAGTCTCGTGAGAAGCCAGATTTATTGCGTAGTTCCTTTGTGTATTTACAGTCCAAGGACGAGGCTCTCCTAGAGTAACAGGTGTAAAAACAGCCCTGTTTAGTATTAGTATCAGCAATTAGTATTAAAGCTTTAAAAAAATTATCTAAGAGTATTTTTAATCTTAACTTCAATGAGTTCATCCTCACCATTAAAAATATTATCCGAAATCATAACATTAATCATAAAAAGGGTTCCCAAACAGAGCCAAAACTTTCTTACACTAACTCCAGCAACTTGAGCATACTGCAAGGCACGATAACCAAATGACGTCTGTTCGTCTATGGTATTCTTATCTCACATTAATATGCATCACAATTTGCGTTGTTACATACAATTACAAGACAGAAAGCTGGTTACGATATAGAATCTAATTAAGAACACCATATTTCAGGTTCTTGAGGAAGCACACTTCAAGATTATCTAAATTTCTCTTCCATATCTAGTTTCAAAGATCAAACACGATAAATCTTTATAACCTGCTCAATCCTAGCACGACAGACTGGGCAGCCCCACTTTTTGGCTTTGATCTCATTTAGACATGAGACACATCCGGCAACATGCCCACAAGGGACACATGCTGCCTCAGATGGAGCGTCCAAACATATTGCACAACCTCCATCGTCTTTCCTCTCTCCAGTATTAGCAGCAGGTACGCTGTCATTGCTCGGGGAAGACATAACCACAGGACTTGAATCAATTGATGGATATTGAACTGGCCCATCTTCTATGATCTCATGTGCGATTGGCGGGGCTGACGGAATTGAATTTGCATCTGAAGTTTTTATTACGGTTGGCAAAGAAGAATCTGAGTTCAGCTTAGCTTCAGCACGTTCTTTTGGGGGTGTGGATGTTCGGTTACTAGGAACACCATGGCTATAACCATCCAATGACTCATACCTAGAGGCAGACGTGCTAGCTTCACCCGTAGATTGCACATGAAAGTTGGGTGTCTCCTCAATAGCAGACTGGATAGAAGCATTGATTGCCATAGCTAATTCAAAGTCGCCAGCATCTGGTGGCGCAGTTGCTTGAACTGGTGGACGTTGAGAATCATGCAGAAATAGAGGATGCATCGCCTACAAATTTCAGAGAGTAGTTTGTTATACGATTTATAGGAGTATCCTCTACCAAAAATACATTTTTCAGAGGAAGAAAGGTTAAACCTTGCCCACCTCTTTTAAGTACAGCTAAATATGAAAATGCAATGCAATTATATGTATAAAGTTGGGTTTTAAAACTTCTTAAACAATTCGTTAAACAATTAATTTAAATAAATGATCAATCAACTCAAGTGACTTACATCCTAATAAAGAGGTTTTTACACTATTACTTCCAATCATTAATGATAATGAGAAACCAGGTAAGTTGAAATTGAATTGTAGGATTAACTGAAATTAACAGAAAGGGAATGAAATGAAGCAAAATATATCGTTTCATTTCACCTCCCAAGAGTGTAATTGTCATTTAATGTCCTTCCAATTTCAGAAATCAATTATTAATTACTTAAAGACTTACGGTCTTCCTATTATAAATATAATCCAGGGATAATCTGATCAATCAGTAAAAGACTTACGGTCTTTCTCTTATAAATCCTAATCAACCTGTTTGGTAATTATCTTACCATAATTCCAAACGTGCAATACTTTGACCGTTAATGGACAATTCGATTATTAGTTTTTTTTCCATATGGAATAAATTTGATTTTAAGAGGTGAAAAATTGATAATTTTAATGTTCCACTAACTGTCAAAAAATTATTCAATGGTATGAATTTATTCGAAGTCAATAACTAGATAGTCTACATTAGTATATGAAAAATCAATGTCAGGCAATAACTCTAAGTTAATGGAATATTTTCAGTGGGGAACCAAAATAGAAGATTTTAGTAGGTTTAAGGCCAGAGCAATGCATCTTTAATATGGTTTACGACCAATACAGAATGTTTGATAGGTTAGGGACTAGAAAAAAATGATAATTAAAGATTAGGGACTATTTCAGTACTTCAGCCTCACTATTATAGATGACTTTTGAAAATGAAAATTGTTGGTTCATAAAAATGACACTTCTCTCTGTTGTTGAAATGAGCAAAGCCCTACATCTATCAAAGAACAAGGGTAAAGTGAGTTGTACACTGTGCAGACAAAGCATCTCCTGTACCTGAGGAATCCCTTTGCATGCATCAGAAAACTGTTGAAGTTGCTGTCTATCATTTTCATTCACTGGTGCAAGTTTAATCCGAGTTTCTAGGAGGAAAAGAAAAAAAAAGCAAATGACATCCAACTAAAACATAAAATAAAATGCAGGAAGCAAAATTGAATAATTCATACTGTCTGTATGCAATATTTAAGCACATGACGATGTGCTCTGTTCATCTATGTTTTCATCTAAACGGTGTTTTTGGGACTTGCAATCTTGCACATAGTTCACTGATGCAAGTTCAATACAGGTTTCTAGGAGGGGAAAATGAACAAATAACATCCAATTAAAACATAAAATAAAATGCAGGAAGCAAAATCAAATTCATACTGGTTGTATGCAAGACTTAAGCAAACTATCGCTTTCAACTTCACAATCATGTAAGCCTACTTCAAAATAAAGGCTGGAATACGTGACGATGTGCTCTAAAATTTATCTCACTTTAAGCACACCCATCTATGTATTTGTGTAAATGGTGTTTTTGGTACCTGCAATCTTGCACACAACTAACAATATTTGTATACTTACGCCTAACTGTTTGAGGCCTACACCTCCGCCTCCGCCTCCGGCCCCTTGGGACTATCCAGCATGAAAATGAAATTGAATTTCGTTACAATGACAGGCAAGTGAATCCCTTCAAAGTACTTCTAGAGAACACTAAAAAAATGAAATTTTGCCACTTACTTGTGGAGTTCTCAACAATTACTACTGAAGGATCAGGCTGGTTAAGCTTTAGGTCCTCCAAATTAGCTTTCCACAAACCAATTAATGTGCGTGGCTTGGAATCCTGTTCACATATTGAAGCATTGAGTTAAGAAAAACAATTTAAAAAAAAAAAAAGATTATGTTTGAAGAGATAGCAGAAGGATAATATAAGTAATACACATATTTGTGCTGGTATGAATTTATACGGCAGAGGAACTAAGGATGTAATGGTCAGTACCGGCAGATCTGAGTAAATTGCCATCTCCAACTTGAAAGGTTTTCGAAGATTACGAGAACCAGTAGGTAAAATGACAACCCAACTGCAAGAAATCCAATCATGACACCATGTGTCCAAGTTGCGACAAAAATAAGCGTCACTAGAATGATACACATTTGATAACCAAGAACCACAAGCACCAACAGGACTCACAATAAAATCTGAGCAGAGAAGAATGAAAGGCAATTAAAGTTCACAAGTTTTGACCTTGACACTCACACTTTCCTCGACAAGAATTGAGGAGCAAGTACTTCAAGGAATCCAGGTCCATAAAATTCCCGCATCCAACCAGAAAATAAACAAATATGATTCTGCACAACATGAATTCGCAACCTTGATACATTGTCATCTCATCCTAAACCAAAGGGAGCCTCTAATTTGCTTTAGAATATATTACAGAACATCTAAATTATACCTCGATTGCCCGAACTACGTTGCTAAACCCTTTCGCTCTTGCAACTTCTAGAGGCGTCAAACAGTCATCGTTCATCATCAAGGGATTTGCTGAAAATTGGGTGCATCACATATTAGGCTTCTGCAGAGCAAATGACTCACAACTGTAATTGCATCATGAAAGTAGTTTAATTCGATAACCTCCATGTGAAAGAAGCAATTTCACTATATTTTCAAGGCCTCTCTTGGCCGCATGGTGCAAGGGAGTCCCAGCCTGCCGACCTGCGGAAATGTAAGCATATGAAGATTATCCATATACGGATCATAATCAATTCATACATGGATCGAAACAAACTCTGGGAACAAAATCCGGACCTGCGCGGTAAGCGTTAACGTTTGCGCCGAGTTCGATCAAAGTTTTGGCAACATTATAGAGCTCAGCGTTCATACAAGCCAATATCAATGGCGTTTTCCCTTCTCTATCGATCCACTGCGACAAGAAAATCCTCAAAAACTTAAAATCCCTAGATACCGACAATCAATTAATCCCGATCGACGAAACAATTTCATTCACGAAATTAAAAGAGAATATTTGATCAGTACCTCGAGACCTGCCCCTTCACTTCGAAGCTTTTTTATTCCTTGCGCGTTTCCATAGCTCACTTGCTGGTACAGCAACTCATCCTTCGATTGCTGCTGCCCCATGGAATTAGGATTTTCCTCGAAACAAGTCCAAGTTTTTGATCGCTGGAAAGGATCGTGGAAAAGGTGTTCCCTTCAGGTGATGGTGGCGCTGTCTAAGACACTAAATACACCGATTTCTTAGCTGATAAGATTTCTTGTGCCAGTACCTGACTTGACCAAAACAAGAACCCAAAAAAAAAAAAAAAAAAGGCTACAAAAAGATCTCGGCTTAAATGGCTCCCGCCCCTCTGAACTATCGCTGCCCGAACAGATGGCCATTAAATATGACTTGTTACGATACAATCCCCTAACTATTAAAAATTAAATAAATAATGGACACGTAATGACACATGGGTCACCTAGCCGTTAGTTTTATAATAGTAACTAAAATCTTCATCATCCAATCGTTAATTTTCATGGGCATATGACCCTCTCAATTATCACCATTTAAATAGATAACACATTCAAATATCAATATGCGGACAGATAATTCTCTCAATTATGTATAAAAATATATTTATTTATTTTATTATATTTGATTTCAACATTTCCTAAAAATGAAATTTACATGAAATAATAATTTTTATTTGTTTAATAATTCAGAGTATTATTTTTACTAGATATATATTATACTAATATTAACATATATTTTTGAGTTGTTAATTAGTTCTTACCAATTTTATCTTAAGTAATTATTTCTCACTATTGCTTTGTCATGAGTAACTTAAAAGAGGAAAAAAAATTTAATTAAATATTTCATTTAATTTTTCATTTTATTCAATTATCAATATATTTAAAATAATTAAAATTATTTTATTTTATTTTATTTTATTTTAATAATTGCAATTATAATAAACAAAAGAAAAATGTTTGGGAGTAACTGAACTGGCAGTCATTGAGATGAGCAACAAAACATTTAGTCGCTCCAAGCATGAGATCACACTTCATCTAAGCGACTAAGCGTTTTAGTTGCCCGGCTTTGTCACTCTTCAGTGTGATTAGCATTTTTGTCACTGAGGTAGCAACTAAGGTTTCAATAACCTGCTGCAACTAACATGTAACTAGAAGCTCAGTCACTTTTTTACTTTAGTCTTGTAGTGCTATAAATTAAGATAAAATTAGTAAGAAGTAATTAATAACTCAAAAATGTATGTAAAAATTAGTATAAATTAGTATTCATATATCCAGTAAAAATAATACTGTGAAATAATTAAAAAATATAATTTTATACATAGTTAAGGGGATCATTTATTCATGTGGCAATAGTTAAAGGGGGTCATTTGTCCGAATGGTGATAGTTCAGGGGGCGTTTACCCGTAAAGGTTGACGGTTGGATGATAGAGATTTGAGTTGCCATTATGACTAACAGCTGGGTCACCCACCTGACATCACATGACTGCATCAAGGGTCATTGGCTCGATTTTTAATAGTTAGAGGACTAAGTTATAACGAGTCATAGTTGAGGGGCCATTTGTCCAAGTGGTGATAGCTCATGAGAGTATAAGGTATTTAAGCCAAAAGATCTCTAGTACAGGTCAATTCCACGTTTCCATGCGATTGGGTTTCTTTTCTGGGTTTATCAATCAACATTTGGGAAAAAGGGAAAATTTGCCACTAAATTTTATAAAGAGAAATTTTATCATGAATATTTTTTATGGGTAAATTTTATGTTAATTTTTTTGAACTGTGCAAATTCGCCACCAATATTTTTGTGTTGGGATCAAATTTGCCACCAATAGTTAAAAGTTGCTTACATGGCAAACTTTAAATAAAAAAAAAAGAAAAATGCAAGTTCTAATTTCAAGTTTTATTTACCTAGCACCCTAGCCCCTAAGTTTCTAATTCTATCTTTACTATTGTCTTCACTCCAACAATCCTCGATAGCCTTCACCACATTCTATCATTTCCAACAACGGTGCTACCTCCATACTTCTATACATCTTGATGATGCTCCTAAAAACAAACCCTGATCAAACAGGATTCGATTCTTGTAGGTGGGACTAAATTTAGAGGCACTGCAATTCTAGAATATTGGACCGATGGCAGCGGCAATAGATGATTGCTCGGCAACAATGAGAAATGTGAAAACAAGAAGGCTTACCAATAAGGATGTATGGTCAAATGCAGGGTTTTAACTCATTTAAGTGTTGTGAAAGGTTTGAGCTATGGGTTAAGGAGCAAAATTTTTAGAGACTAGTTTAAGAGTAGTGTCATGGAATATTCTCTAAACAAATGAAATATTCCTACCATTTAACGAGCAATGACAAAATTTGCCCATAACAAAAACATAAATAGCAAATTTGCCATGAGAAAAAGTTTAGTGGCAAAAGTACTCCTCCCCATAAACTTTAGTGACAAATTTACCTCCTTTGCTATCAAAATTTATATGTGTCATTTCTACCTCTTGATTATTAGTGTAAGAAATAGAGTTAGAACCTTCTACAAATATGGGCTAGTTTCCCAGTACATCTTTCTTTAAATTTTTGCTCAAATGTTGTAGTAATCTATTGTTAAGTGGAAAAATCCCATATAGCCAAGAAAAAAGGTTAAGTCAATGTTTTATATAATGATAGACCTCTTCACTTATTATCAATTGGTTTTAGGTTGGATGTTTTAATATGGTATTAGAGTAAGTTTGAAACTACCTTAACTAATGCCAAAAATAAATCACGTGATAGAGCCAAAGTGGCCTACACATTAAGTGGCATGTTAAGTGGGAAAATCCCACATAGCAAAAAAAAAAAAAAAGGGTTAGGCCAATACTTTATATAGTGATGAGGCATTTTCACCTATTACCGATTGGTTTTAGGTTGAGCACCTTAACATAGTATCAAAGCAAGTTCAAAATTGCCTCAGCCATTACTGAAATAAACCCACCTAATAGAACCAAAATGGCCTACACATGAGGGGGCGTGTTAAGTTGGAAAATCTCATATGGCCAAGAAAAAAGGTTAAGTCATTTTTTTATATAGTGATGAGGCTTTTTCACCTATTGCCAATTGGTTTTAAGTTGAACGCTTTAATATGGCATCAAAGCAGGTTCAAAACTATCCCAGCCATTGCCAAAAATAACCACATGATAGAGCCAAAGCGGCATACACATGAGAGAGTGTGTTAAGTATGAAAATTGCATATGGCAAAAAAAATGGGGTTAAGCCAATACTTTATATAGTGATGTGGCCTCTCCACTTATTGCCAATTGGTTTTCGGTTAGATACTTTAACATGGTATCAGAACAAGTTCAAAATTGCCACAGCCATTATTGAAAACAACCCATGTGATAGAGCAAAAGCGGCCTACATGTGAATGGGCATATTAATGCTTGGCAATAGGTAAAGAGACCTTATTACTATATAAAGCATTGACTTAACCCATTTTCTTGGCCATATAGGATTTTCCCACTTAACACGCCCCTCTCATGTATAGGCCACTTTGGCTTTATTACGTGGGTTATTTTCGACGATGGCTAGGCCAGTTTTTAACCTACTCTGATACCATGTTAAAGTGTTCAATCTAAAACCAATTAGTAATTGGTGGAGAGGCCTTATTACTATATAAAGTATTAGCTTAACTCCTTTTCTTGGCCATGTGGGATTTTTTCACTTAACACGCCCCCTCATGTGTTGGTCACTTTGGCTCTATTACGTGGGTTATTTTTTGCAATGACTGGGGCAATTTTGAACATGCTCTAATATGATGTTAAAATGTCCAACCTAAAACCAATTAGCAAAAGCTGGAGAGGAATTATCACTATATAAAGCATTGACTTAACCCCTTCCCTTGGCCATGTGGGATTTTCCCACGTGTAGGCCACTTCAGCTCTATCACATATGTTATTTTCGACAATGGCTTAGCTAGTTTCGAACCTACTCTGATACCATGTTAAAGCATCGGCAATAGGTGGAAAAGGCCTGATCACTATATAAAGCGTTAATGTAACCCATTTTATTGGCCATGTGGGATTTTCCCACTTAACATCTATAAATCAATATTAAGGTATATGACTTGGCAGAAATATTTTTTTATATTTTTGATAAATTTAAGAAACTTTGCAAAGCTTACATGTGTGATTCGTAACTTAAGAGAAAGTAACATGTGATAATTTTCTCTTTTACTCTTTAAACAGAACATGTGTCTTGCTATTATTTGTGTCCTATTTGACTTTGTTCACTTTAACCTCTATTTATAAGTTTGCCATATGTATTATGATGGAAGTGTGTATAGTAGTTATTTAGGGCAGAATTAATTTTTATTTTGTTATGTATGATGGAATATTTCAGCCACACGTCCGTCTAGGTACAATGCCCACTGATGGCAGTTAATGTGTGACTACTAGAAGAAGTAGGAATGGAAAAAATGGTCCATCACCAGGAAAAACAGTCAAGAAAGCAACGAATGATTTAGGGGTTATTGTAAGGCACACTATGGGTTTTATTCTTAATGAGATGCACTGGGGCTAGATGGTAAGTGATACATCGCTTCTCACTTTCATTTCACAATAATTATATAATATTATTTCATTTGTTACTTCATTATAACTTGTTGTAGATGCAACAATGTGATGGATAAGAGCCCACATTTGAGGAATAGTGGACCAAGATACACACCTAAAAAAAACTAGTCAACATCCAGATCAAGTCATACTTTAGTTCAAGGTGAGAACTTTTCCTTTCTCACTCAATGTTGTTCATACTTCTTAATAAATGCCTTATTTTTTAAACTCTAATTAAATTTATTTGATTGCTTGACACATACATGGAGCAAGTCAACCAAGGGCCCTAATCCTACGGATCATCTCTAGTTCGATGAGGAGTTATGGAGCGGGGTTCATGGCCCACCAAAGAAAAGTTGCATCTCATGTCTCTTGCGTCACCTTATAGGTCCTAACACCTTTGGATCCCAAAGACTAATTTCAATTTCAACTATTTAATTACTATTTTTTTATGAGTTAAACTAAATTATAAAAACTAACCGACTTATTTTTGTATGCATGCACTAATGCCCAGTCAGCTGAGATTGCTCAATTGAGGGTGAAGAATGTGTCGCCCACAAGTATGAGCAAGTTGATGACTGGCTCACCGGGATGCAGTGTGTGGTAGAGGAGTGGGCGCCAAACAAGTGCTACAATTAGCAACACTATCCACAAGTTGATATAGAGCGGTCTCATTTCGGCTGGTGATATCTCTGCCGAACTACAAACTGGATCCTCCATTGCCGAACTACAAGTTGATATTGGCAATGTATCTCAAATGTATTGATTTTTTTTATAAATTTTAGATGTACATACATGTGTGTGTGTGTGTGTTTGTATAACATACTAACATTTTAAAAGTTCTAAGTTCAACTTGTAAAATTACACAAAAATTTCTAGTTCAACATAAAAAGAAAAACGGAACAATATCCGAACAAAAAAAACAAAGCAGCACTAGCCCCACTCCTTGACTATTTTTTTGTTTCTCTCTTTAGTTCCTAGAGAAACAAAGTTGATTTTTTTTTTGCCACTAACCATTTATTTACAGCTAGTTATTTTGCCGGTACGATGTATAGTTTTATTTTATATATTTTAATTACATATATAGTTGCCTAATTATTTTTTATAATAGTAGTAGTAGTAGTAGTAGTAGTAGTAGTAGTAGTAGTAATTATTATTATTATTATTATTATTATTATTTTAGAGATTGAAAATAAATCTATATATCACATATTTAATAAAATTTAGCTATTTTTAATTTTTTTATAAAGAAATGAATGTAACAGTTAAAGAATAATGAATTTTTTAAAATTTAAAATGTAATTTTCATCTTCAATATTTTTCTTTCTTAAGTTCCCCTAAAATCAAATAAAGAATAGAATATAAATCCATAATCATCAAACCTTGGAATGCAAATTTCAATTAATTCTTCAAACTTACAAGAGAAATAAAATATGTATAGTTTATATGATATTTTTATTTTTATATTAATAATTATTTAATAGAAAATTACTTAAATTAGTTGTTAGTAAGCAAAGAGAATTAAAAAGAAAATAAAAATTATTAAAATAGATTAATTTTTTTAGCAAAATAAAAGAGAAGAGAATAGTGTAGTAAAATTAAAAATAACATAATTAATTGCATCTAGCCATATCTCACACAATTTTATAACACAAATGAAACTATTATATAGAAAAAGTAGAAATCCATCACCACTTATGCAAAAAAAGATAGAAATATTAGATAGTATGAAAAGTTTCTTTCAGTTAAAAAAATAAATAAGAAATAAATTATTGAAATGATTGTAGATAGAATTAGAATTACTTGCAGTTTTACATTCAAAGCCTAACCACTTTGGCATCATATACACTTAAAAGTTTTTTGTTCCTTCCTCTACTAGATAAGGTTAGACTAATTTATACTAACTGTTTTTCTCCAATTACTATACAATTAGTTTTGGTTTAAATAATTGAATTATACATTCAATATATTAATTTGGCATAATTAGTGGAACAAAATTATTGCCTAGTAAATATTAGTAACTAAAACATTAAATAAAATAATAAATAATTGTAACAACATTACTACCATAATATTCTAATTGGTGACAATAACTCTAGAAAAAAACCCTATAAAGAGTTTAATTATATCAATTATCAAATTAATAGGCCATGTAAGTAAATGATTGATAATAAACCCATTGGTGTACTTGAATCGGTAAAATTATGTTTAAGATGGGTTGAAATAGAAGATGATAGATCCATTGGTATACTTTAATCGGTAGAATTGTGTTTAAGATGAGTTCAAATAGAAGATGAGGACCAAATTATAACTTAACAAAGATTCATGAAGATGTCAATGCAATAAAAATCCAAATAATAGAGTATAGTTAAAGAGTCCCTAAAATATTTTGGCATTAAATAATGAGTCAAAAGGCTTTAAAAAGATCAAAGAAGCTTTATGATTAAAGATTTCAACCTATTGTCTAGGTTTCTCCTTTTATATATATAATATAGATATCTTATTTTTCCTTGACTCTAGTTCTATGTTTTTGTGCCCTTTCATCATCTTCTTTCTTCTCTTCTAGTTCTTTCCCAGTAAGAGTTCTTCATCCATTATTTGCAATATATAAGTTATGGATTTCGATTACGTTGCATCTAGGTCACACTTTCTCTACCCTTTCACATGTACTGCTCTTAATTCATTCTATAAATCTGCATATTCAATGTGTTTATCTATTGTAGGTGAACCAGAATTTTCTCATCTCTTCTATTTTGGGTTGTTAAACTGCTATTTTTGGTTGGCTCATATACCTTATTCTGTGATGCAATTAATATTTCATGCAAAAAAAGTCATCTCTTTGCTCCTCTTTCTTCTATCAACTCTAATAGATCTTTTTTCTTCTGTCCCATCATAGTGCACTGTGGATCTGCCAGCAATAGTGATTCCCCTTTCATCCTCTATTTTTCTTTTTTTTTTTTCTAATTTTGACTGTTCAGTTTTTGTTGTTTATTTCCCCATCATTTACCAGACAAATGCCTTGTGCTGATAAGATGGTGAGACATTTGAGACATTTTTGCCAACTAGTACAGTCTGGCATAAAGGGCTTTACAATATCAACATGCGTGGTATTTAGGGGTAGACCTAGAAATTTTTGTTGGGGGACCGACTATTAAGACCTTAAAATATTTCAATATAATAAAGAAATCTAAAATATAGACATAACTTATTTAAATTGTACCCGTTGTTCTTTTAGGGAACTAAACTCGTCTATAATTACATCTGTATTAATTTTTGCAATAAGCTCCTTCTCTATATACATTAATAAAGAATCCCTAAGAAATTTGTTATCCATCTTCCTGTGAAGTCGAGTCTTTATATTGTTCATAGTAGAAAAAGCTCACTTTTTAGACACTCTAAAAACTAGAAGAATAAGCACAGGTTGGATCAATCTACCAACCCGAGGATATGTTTTTGATTTTCCACTTTGAACTGGCCATCGATAAAGCTTTGAATGTATTGAAAATTTTCTTGAATTAAAACTTTGTGATACATTGATTTGATATAGTCTTAACTCATAATACAAATACTCCATCTCCTGCTCGCTAAAATCTTTAGAATAATATTTTTGGGCAAGCTTGCAATTTTTTGCTACATCAAATGACTTAAAAGAATCTTTAGGATAAAAAGCTGAGCTAAACACAAGAAGCTCCACCACTTGCTCATTAAGTTTGATTTTTAGTTCTTCCAATTAAGTATCAATTGTACATAAAAATATGTCTACTCTAAAATAATGTTCCATGTTTAAATCTTTCTTTCTCTTTTGACCTCAACCAATGATAAAAAGAGCATCCATATCAGGAACAACAATTTGATGCTTCTCACAAAATTCCAACACATTCTTTATAAACAAGTCCTGGCCAGTCTTTCTTAAACCTGAAATCATTTCTCTTATTACAGAAACAAGATTCATCGAATTTAAGATTTCTTAATAGCGATGTTGCAAAGCTTGATAAAAATTATCAATTATCTCCAAAATTTCCTTCATCAAATCTAAAATAAAAGCAAATTCAAATGAACTCAACTTACAAGCAACAGCATGTGCATCTCCTTTTTTAGAATAGTTACTAGCAATAGCCTCCATATTCTTGAGGATTGTAGTTGTTGCATAAAGCATATTTATCAAACTTTTCATTCATTTCAAATGAGAACTCCACCTTGTATCCCCAAGTAGGGGTGAGCATTCGGTTATTTCGGTTTAAACTGAACCGAAATAATCGGTTTTATTCGGTTTCGGTTTTAGATAGTAACAAACCGAAATAACCGAATTGATGGGGAAACCGAATTGGAACCGAACCGAAATACAGTTCCAACCAAATTAACCGAAAAAACCTGCTGTTCATGCAACATGGATACAATTTGGAAAAAAAACGTTCCAAGTAGACAACTAGACAACAAATACATAGTACTGATAAAATCCTGATTCCTAAATTCAAGTCAGGAAACATTCTGCTGTGCAACTGATAAAATCCTAAATTCAAGTAGACAACTAGACAACAAATACATAGTACTTAACAGTAAACATCCGATTTCTAATATAACACTGCTAACATATAACAACTAATCATTGGCTGGAAGTCAATGTTCAAAGTGAGCCAGCCAAGAAATTGAAAGTCTGAAACCAGCTGCTACTAAATGCTGGAGTCGCACCTGATGATAATGAATTGATGATGATGAGCCTGAGGAACCCTCTTTCCTCCTTGAGCCTGCCATACCCATTTTGAGCTTAGTCCTACTCCCAGAAACCTGAATATATATATTTAATCATTGAATAAACTTAGAAAAACTGATCAGGAAAACTAATTAAGAAGAAGATAAGGCAAATAGGCAAATCCTGAAAACTTTCTCATCATAAACAAGTTGGTGACTAGACTCAACTTGTGGCTGCTACTTAACTCAGTTTTGACATTTGTGAGTGAGAAAGAATAAATAGCGAAGATAAACAATAGTGCCATTGCCTAATTCAATTAAACATAAGCAATTAAGCATGAAATCTTTTCATTTTCTCATTAATGTATCAGTTGCCTTCCTTTTCCTACAATTACAATTTCTAAGCTCATATTCTTATCACGAGCCTAACATCAATCTCAATATCATAAGCTTCGTCATTATTTCCCTGATCCATCCTTTCAACTGTCCCTTCTATTCTATTCTGAGAAACAAAAGAAAAGAAATAGTCACTCACTTAAAATATTCTTGTCATAAAATATAAGAAATGGAGCAGAAACGATAGAGTGATGAGAGTTATAGAACTATAACATGAATAACTTTTTTCTGCTAATTTGAGTACAAATTAGGTATTTAACTACATAAACAAAGGCAACAAATAACAGTGAATTTGATCAACTTTTCCTATCATTCCCCCTAATTTACCCTTAACACCCACCAATAACTTAAGTACAACCAACCAGAGAGTCACTCACCCAACTCTTTTTTTTCCTTTTGGCTGGAGAGTCACTCACCCAATCACTCTCGATATGCCTTAACACTTCCAGATCAAGAAAAAAAATAATGAAAAACGTAAGTGGCTCAAGATAGCAGCTATCTTTGTTTTTTCCAGGATGAAGAATATGAAAGTAGGGAGCGACACTTAGAAATTGTTTCATTTGTCGGCATCTAATCTTGTTAAACTATGATAAAGTCTGTACTTGCTTTTAAACATTTCTTTGAGATTATCACTTAGTATACCTCTTTCCCAGAAGTGAGAGATTGCAGAATCAATTTAGAGATGCCCAGTAAAGCAACAAAATTTAAGCTGGCACTTAATCAACACTATGATGATATACATCAGAGACAACTTCAGCAATTCCTGTTGAAATCTACCAGAGCGTGAAGACTAGGAAACCAAAAATATAGCACGAGCCTAACATCAGACTATAAATATCATTTTCTTTCTTTTTTCATCCCAAATTTTTTTTCTTCTTTTATCTTTTCAGAACAATAAATCTATTAATCTTACATTGGCTGTAACTGATTCTTTTGTGGAAGCCGTTTTGAATGTTGGGTTCTACACTTTAAATACCTTGAAGAGTTCCACTTTCCAGATTAAAAAAATTATGTTCATACACAAACCAAAGTTACTAAACTATAAATCATCAACAAAATAAGCCGACGTACAATTACTACTAGGAATTGAAAGGTAGCTGCATGTTGCCATTTAATATCAATGTTTAGAACTTGGTTCTATAAGTTTTGTCAATTTTCTGGCCAATTTGGAGGAAAGGAACTTCAAGAGGTTTTGAGGGTAAAGAAAGCTTGCTTTCATTCTAAGGCTACAATGGCTTGATTTCCTCATATTTTGGGTGACAGGAAAAGTATAATATAAATATTTAGAAGTTTTAGATTTTGTAGAGCTATTCTCTGGTTCTTGATTTCTTTTAAGGATTCGTTGCCCCCCCTTGGTGCTCCTTCAGTTATATATATTATTCTCTTTCCTTACCAAAAAATTATGACCAGAACATAAGCAACATTTTCAGTCTTGGTGTTCGAAAGCATCATCTGCCAATCAGAACATCCTGTCCCTAAAGTCCCACAATGGAAGATAAATAATAGGTATCAAGTCTGCTTCCTTAGTCAAATGCTCATTAGTCATTACCAAATATCTACTTGTCATCTCAAGGTAGTAATTATAGGCCAAGGTTAAAACGTGTCCATATGCATTTCTCTACTCAATGGAAGTTGTCACATCTCTTATGATCATCCTCCAAGTGACAACTTACAGAAACAAAACCCAAGATATTGATAGTCGATAATGCTCAGTATGTAAGGATTTTGTAGAATTCTCCGGAAATGGAGATTGTCCATTTGTTTACTCATTTAGACAAATGTGAGACATGGTCACAAAGCACCTAAAAGGTTCAACAGCCACATCTTATGATGAGCTCCTGAGTCAGAAAACTTACACTACCAAGTTCTAAACATTGATTATTGATTATGCTAAGCGTGCAAGTATTTTAAAGAATTCCATGGAACCAGAGATCGCTGACTTGTTTAGTCACTGAGATGAATCCAAGGAGAAATTGGAGTCCGCTAAACTTCTATATGCTAGTAATATTAGTTGGATATTCATTTGTTCGCTCATTTGAGCAACCAACCGTATCACTCTGATGAACAGAAGTAATCACAACTTATGATGATCTTCTGAGAGAGAAGACTTACACAA
Organism: Aquilaria yunnanensis; assembly: GCA_039654915.1. Lineage (NCBI taxonomy): Eukaryota > Viridiplantae > Streptophyta > Magnoliopsida > Malvales > Thymelaeaceae > Aquilaria > Aquilaria yunnanensis. The sequence goes on from CM077593.1 coordinate 32,668,513, forward strand.
CCAAGTTCTAAGCATTGACAATTGATGAGACTCAGTGTGCAAATATTAACCGAACTCACAAAAAAAATGAAAATAAAATAAAAAGTAAAAAATCCAAGCTAAAATTTTACCTGACGTCGCGAGGACCGGGACAGCCGGACGAGCAAAGCAGCAGAGCTGAGGCCGACACCGGTGAGCGAGGGCTGGGAGCTGCCTGGGCCCTGGGGCGAGTAAGCAACGGTGGTAGCCGGTAGCGCAAGGGGAAGGGAAGGGAATCACCGATTAAGTGATTGACTGATTGCCGGCGTGGAGTGGGAGAGTGGAGACGAGCGAGCTGCGTGCGACCGAGAGTCCGAGAGTCGACGGCGAGATGATTAGAATCAGATGAACGCTGCGGCTCAAGCTCAACTCGTAAAGGCCAAGGGCAGAACTGCAAAAAGGCTGGTGCCTGGTGGTGAGTGAATCCCGTGATCGACGATCAATGACATTCGAAGGGGTAAAGGGCCAAAGGCCCAAAGAGGATGAGTAACCGGGTAGGGCTGTAAGGGTAGCTGGCCTGGGTAAGGTTTTATGGCCCGACATCAAACAAGAAACGAAAAATGGGCTAAAGCCCAAAATATTTAATTCGGCGATTTATAAAACCGAAACCGAACTGAAACCGAAATTGCCTCTATTCGGTTTCCACCAAAACCGAATCGAAATACCGAAATAACCGAACCGAATTTTTAAAATTTTTCATTTTTTTCGGTTTAACCCGAATAGTAATCACCCTTATCCCCAAGACACTACAAAGTACCAATTTGGTTCATACCTATTCCTGTTGCAATTTCATCTAGAGCTATCATTTTAGATATTTTGGCAATTTGGGCATCTTGAAGTTTATCATGTCTCTTGGTAGAGCCAGAAATAATGTTGATAATTTCCACTAAGTCCTTTAAAAATTTATGCACTAGTACCACTTCTCTAGTTATAGTAACTAAGGTTAACTGAAGGCGAAGAGCAAAACAATGAACATAATAAGTGTACTTACATTCATTTTGAATCAATGTTTGTAGACCATTAAATTCCTCACATATATTACTTACTCCATCATAGCCTTTTCCTCGAAGATGCTATATATCCAAACCATGCTTCGAAAGAACCTCCACAATTTTATTTTTTAGTTTCATGGAAATGGTATCTTTCACATGAACTAGATAAAAAAAAATCTCTCTTTTACACACCCTTCTTTGCCAAAAAAAAGATGAACAATTGCCATTTGTTCCTTCTTTGACTCATCTCATGCTTCATCAACTATAATGCGAAATTTTTCTTAACCAAGTTCTTCAACAATTGCACTATGAATTTTGTTTGCAAATAAGAACAAATTTTGCTTTTGTGTTTTTGGTGAAGTGCATGTAGCATTCTGTGGAGAATTTCCCAATACCACTTCCTTAAGTTTTTTATCTTAAGATGCCAATAGCTCAGTTAGTTTAAGAAAATTACCTCGATTCTTTGAGCTTGAGCTTTCATTATGGCTTCTCAAAGCACATCTTTAAAGAGTAAGCCATCAAACTGCATCAATTGTAGTTTTTAATCGCAATCAATTAACTACAATTTGTTGTCTTGTTTGCCTGTGCAATGTAGTCTCAATATATTGGGCCTCATTCGTAAGATATATTTAGAATTTGTAAGCCATCATATGTTAAGAACTTTGATCTTTTCCCATATGAATAAAAAACGTACAATTACTTCCAGATTTCATCTTTTTCTAGTTAATTACTAAAACCATAATGAGTAAAAGTTGTTGAACTAAATTTTCTTGCAGAGCTTCCATTAAACAAAAAACACATAAAGCAAAATGTAGCATCCTTAGATAGTGAATTCTCTAACCAAGAAAATTGTTTATACCATAATGGTTGAAAATAACAATTGTGCTTGTATGTTCTAGAATGAGGATATTCTTTAAGAATTGGTTATGTGGACCGGCCTTGATATATATAAGCCCTTATAAATTTTTCTTGTTGATTAATGAATTTGTTTATGAAGTCCATGATCACGCTCAATTGAAGAAAACTTAGCTTTAGTGGCTTCAACTCTTTGAAACTTGGTTGGGTGAGTTTCATCTATTTGAATTACATGACCAGTAGGCATAGGAGAATGTGCATTAGTATTAGAATCCGACAATGAGTTTTAGTATCTTTTTCTACCATTGAAGATGAAGATGTACCAATCTTATCTTCTTTTTTCTTGAAGAATGAGTTTAACACTTTTAACTTCATTGTAAACCTATGTGAAAATAAACTATCAGAATTCAGAATTTAGAAAAAGAAAATAATTTGAGAATTATTGAACTAATGTATACAAGTTTGTTAAGAACTATGTAAGATAAAGTAACAATAATTGAGCCACATACCTATGGAAATGAAGAATATGTGTGATAGTCAAAATATGTGAAGAGCACAAAAGTCATACGATTTTCACCTACAAATCAATGACATGAGCAATGAGACATCAAAATTAGCAATTAGGAAAGAACATGAACATAATTGAATTGTGTAAAGCACTAGAAATAAATTAAATAAATTGAGAAAGTCATTAGCTATTGTAGACAGTGTTCTCAGTGGAATTATTAGAGCAAACCTTTGCCTTTTGCCAACAACTAGCCGCTAGCCTGCCGCACCATGGAAACAAATTGAAGAAATAAAAAATGAGTGGAAATATTTCTATAAACTAATACTGCTATCTTATGTATTTCTTAGACAAAGAGGGAGGAAGGCCCCTACTATGCCCCCTAGTTCCATCCTTGGTTGTATTGTTTTGCTATTGACACCAAGTTCTCTTGGCTGTACAGAATGGTACTAGATGATTTTCAAAATCCTAGTCACAAAAAACAGTCCTTGCATAATCATCACAATCTATGCACTGATTTGTATAGTGACAGCTTTGCCTTGATATTGCGACAATTTACATTTGTGATGGTTATTTTTCCTATGATTTTTTGTGATAATTTTTTTGTAGCAAGTCCATTTTGTACAATTTTGCTACAGTTTTGGCCATAGCAAAAGCCCTAGTATTATTATAGTGAATGAAAATTTGATGATGTTTTAAAGGAATACTGAAAATTTGATGATGTTTATGAAAATTTAATGATGTTTTAAAGGAATACTTATGATTTAAAATCCAAGAACAACATTTTGTTTATATTATATATAGCTATTGGTATAAAACTTAAAGCAATTTAATATTATATATAGCTATTACCATATAACTTAGAGCAATTTTATATTATATATAGCTATTACCATATAACTTAGAGCGATTCTAAGACTATATATGTAATCACAAGAAAAAAAATTTACATTCATTTAGAGAAAAACATTTTCAGTACTCTAAGTAGCAATTCCAGTATGAAAAAAAAATGATGTCAAAGGAAAATTATTTTTATGTGCTAGATAAAAGGTGTTTTCTCAAGACAAAATAACAATACATTAAAGAAAGAAAGTGATTCTACACCAAGAAATGACAATTTTGTATATAACAGACCAGTTGATCTTATTTACATGCTAAGTGGGATAATTTTATGTATTGAGAGAGATGATTTTACATATTGGAGGTTTTCTTAACATTTCAAAAAATATTGGTATGTACAAAAATAATTTGTATGTAATATAATACTTTTGGTATATGTTAAGTGCATAAATCCACGGTCAAAGTGTTGACCTTTTGACAACTTTGACCGTCAAATTCTGTTGACTTTTCCTTCTTTGTCTTAGTTCTTCTTGGTTCTTTGGCTCATTACAGGTTTGGTCAAGTGCTGTGGACAGGGCATTAGAAGCAAGCTCGAGTGGGACGGCATTTGGACGAGGGACGCAGGAGAAGTGCAAAGACGAAGGCTGGCGACGTGTCGCCAGAAGTCGCGAAGGTTGGCGACGCGTCGCCAACGTTATCAGCATTCTGTGTTCATTTTGGTCATTTGGCGACGTGTCGCCAGAACTCGACCCACACTGGCGACGCGTCGCCAGCGCTGCTCTGTTTTGCCAAAAGCTCGCATTTTTTATGGTCCCCCACTATTTCCACCTGATGAGCTGGCTGGGAAGAAGTGATACTTATCCTTTTAGGGCTGGAATGAAGAGGGGGTATAAATAGAAGAGAAGAAAGAGTCCAAAGGGGGCTTCTTGGCTTATTTTGATCTTGACCCATCTAGAGGCCTATTGATCTTTTTGGAAGCATTTTTTAGAAGCTGGAAGTATGATTGTTCATCTTCAGAGTACAATCTTCGAGGGGGTTTCTTGGGTTTCCTCTCTTCTCTATTTTGATTTGTATGATTTCCGTGGTTATTGTTGTTATGGATTTGTTGATGACATTGGCTATGGATTGTGAGTAGATCACTTTACCTCTCTAGGGTGACTTTCCTTCCCTTATTACTCAATGAAGCTGTTTTGTGTTTATGGATGAGTTCTATTGTGTTGTTCCTTGCATTGTGCTTATTGTTTGATTAATGGTAGGCCACCATGTCTAATGCACTAGTCCATTAAATCCTTGAGAAAGGTTTTATGGGTGACAAAGAGGAATGGAAGGGGCATAGTGTTAACTTAAATTAGAGATAATCTAAGTGAACACTAGGAATCAAAAGAGGTTTAGTTCTTCAACCACCCTAAATTAAGTTGGAGCTTGAGTAAAGCCCAAGTTAGTGGAGGGTGAGCAAAGACCCATCTTGAGAAAGAGGTTCTTGATGTGAGATCTTTTCTACCACACATGGAACATCATACTTGAGGACCAACTTTCTTGGGTAGCAATGGGTAGGAATGGAATCCTAGAGAGGTAGTCACCTTTAGCCTAAGTTCTCTCGTTAACACATTTCACCTTATTTAGAGTCACTTTTCTTGTGTTGTTAGAGTCAAGTAGCTTGAGCAATTTTGATCTTTGAATCTAGATAGAATCACTAAACTCTCTTAGGACGATACCCTTAATTACTTCTAAGTACACAACGATTCCGTTCGCTTGCGGGTTTTTGAGGGTTAAATTGATAAACTCTTGATTTTGACAACAGTATATAAAACAAGGGTATTGGAATAAAAATAATACTCCCTCCATCCCAAATTCTTTGCACCATTTACTTTTCAGTAATTAATCTATGATTTTTTTATTTTCAACATTTTAGTATATAAATGAAGAGCCTTTATATAAAAATGATAAATCAAGACATATAGTTTCTAAATATATATTTTTAAAAATTTTTTCTAACAAATACTAATATGAATAAATTTAAGTCAAACTATGTGAAAAAGTTAAATTGTGCAAAGAATATGGGATGGAGGTAGTAGTATCTAAAGAAATAACCAGTATGTACTTTAAGACTCCTGGTATGTAAAATGAGGAATATTGAAATGAAAATAAATAGTATATAAAGAAATACCTGGTATGTAATTCAAGGCTCTTGGTATTTAAAATGAGGTTATTAGAATGAAAAAAACTAGTATGTCAAGAAATACTTAGTATGTAGTTTAAGGCTCCTAACACAACATGTAAAATAGGGTATTGGAATGAATGAATGCACATGCTAGCTCACCTTATTTACATAACGATTTAAGTGATTTTACATACCGGAGGTTTTCTTAATAGTTCAAAATTATTGATATGTAAAAAAATATTTGTTATATAACTCAAATCTATCAGTATGTAAAACAAGACTCTCAAAATAAAAGAGTTTCAAAAATTACATGCTTACTCCTTGAACTTTTCAAAATCTTACAAAATTATTCTATAAACATTTTAAAAATAAAAAAATTAGACATAAAAATTACATGTTTAAGCCCATTACCTTCGAAAAAAGTACAATATGGACCTACCAAAATTACACAATTAATCCTTAATTTCTATAATTTGGCTAAATATATCAATAATGTTCAACATGTGACATTTTAGTCACTATTAGAAAAAAAGACATTTTCTCAAGACAAAATAAAAATACATCAATTAAAGAAAACATTTTTACTATAGGAAATGACAATTTTGCATATGACATATCAGTTGAACTTATTTACATATCGAGTGAGATTATCTTACATACCAAGATGGGTGATTTTATATATTAAAGGCTTTGTTAACATTTTAAATCAATGGTATGTGAAGAAATAGCTGATATATAATTTAAGGCTCTTGATGTATAAAATGACGTTGCTAGAATGAAAAATAACAGATATGTAAATAAATAATTGGTATGTAATTTAAGACTCTCGGTATGCAAAATGAGGTTATTGTAATGAAAATAAATGGTATTTAAATAAATAACTTGTATGCACTTTAAGTCTTCTAATATATAAAATAAGGGTACTAAAATGAAAGAATGCACATACTAGCTAGCATTATTTACATACCCATTTGAGTGATTTTACATACTAAATGTTTTTTTAACATGTCAAAATCACTGATATATAAAGTAATAGTTGAATGTAACTTAAGTCTATCGGTTTGTAAAACAAGGCTTTTGGATTAAAAAAGTTTCAAAAATTATATGCTTGGTCCATAAACTTTTCAAAAGCTTACAAAATTATCTTAAAACTCATGGTTATCAAAAACACATTTTAGATCTTAAAAAATATACATTTTTATGACTCCAAAGATCAAAATTGACTTTAGTTGTATTAGAAACATACGTAATGCTAGAGTTGTGTAAAATTGTGACTCTAAATGTAGAAACGTAACAACTTCGACACTATATGACTCATTAAAATGAGCCAAAATTTCCTAACATTGTTTCAATTTTAAACTTGGGTTTCAAGCCCAATAAGCTTAACACAAGTCCAAAAGCTTAACATGATTGACACTTTCTTAGCTACTCCTTTTTATAACTTAAGAACACTATTTATTTTCTAGTTGTTCCATGTGGGACAAAGTACTGCTAAAACAAGAAAGATAGAACATGACCTTTCCTTTTTATAACTTCAAGGCTTTGTTCCTTATCTAGCTTACCCGTGTGGGACAAAGAACCACTAAAACAAAGAAAAGAGCACAATGTCTTTATTGAGGACATAGTGAAAATGTTTTAATAACTCTCTAGTCCTTATTTGCTTTTCGAACCTTCCAAATAGAATTAGGGTTTAATATGGAAGTAACAGAACAACCTCAACCATATGTTGTTCCTACCTTGTTGTTATGGCTTCATACTGAATCAAAATTTCTCCCACTTTGTCCATGAAAAGGAGATAGCATGTGACCAAAGCCTACTTGACTACATGATGTTTAAGATAAGTAGCCTTATATTTAAGACACCCCAGACTCCCATTTGCCCTTAACTTCGTCCATGTAGGACAAAGAGAAGAAAGAGAGAACAACAAACTATCAATTTCTTTGCTTGAAAAAGCAAACTATCAATTTCTTTGCTTAAAAAAGCCTTATATTTTTTTATAGCCCTAGAGTTCCGATCTCTTTTCTTCTTCATCCATGCAGGATAAGAAAATAGAAGCAAAGAGACTAACTACTTTACCTAACTAATTTGGTTGAACAAACTTCCTTCTATAGCCCCAAACTTCCAATTTTCCCTTTTTATTTTATCCATGTGGGATGAAACAAATAGACTCTTAGCTTTTAAGTATAGTCTTATGACTTTGCATTTTTCTATAATTTTATAATTATAGAAAAATAAAAAAGACTCTATGTAGGATCTCGATTTTAATAACCTTGTTAAAATCATTACAAGATAAAATTTGGAAAACAGCTAAAGAATTAGTTGCTTTCAATCACTTCGAGTGACTAAAGTAGGACTAAAAAAGGCAATGGCAAAAACTATAGTTACTCCAAGGAATGATTGTGGGGTGACTAAAAGCAGTGACTGAAAAAAGTAGTTGCTCTATTTATGGCACTTTTTTAAATGAGTAATTGAAGCTTTCAGTCGCTCAAATAGTGACTAAAATGTTCAACCACTCATCTTAATTTTTTAAAAATATTAATTGACATATATAAAATTAATATTAATTACTATATTTATTTAAAATGGTTTAATATATAATTTCATAAAAACAAATATTTGAAATAAAAATAATATATCATTAATATAAAAGTCAATTTAATACGATATAATTACCCTAAACCGAAACAAATAGAAGAAATGAAAGAGAAAGAATGAAGCAGTAGGGGAAATGAAAATATTTTGAAATAAAAATAATATATCATTAATATAATGCGATAGAGAACTTGGAAAATGAAGTAGTAGAGGAAATAAAAGAGAAAGAAGTGACACATAAGTTGGGTAAGGAAATGGATTAGAATGCTTAAGAAAGTTAAGAGAAAGGCAATAAGGATCAAAAGAGTTATGAAGTGAGTAGTAAAGAGGACGAGAAGAAAAAGAAGAAAAAAGAGAGAGAGAAAAAGAATAAAAGTAAAGGAAGAAAGAAGAGAAGGAAAAGGGGAAAAAAAAAAGAGAAGGAAAAGAAGCAAAAGAAGAAGGAAAAGAAGAAAAAAAAGAAAGTTGAAAAGAAACAGACCAAGGAAGAAGAGATGAAGAACAAAATGGTAAAGAAGAAGAAGAAGAAAGAAGGAGAAGGAATGAGGAAGAAGAAGAGGGAGAAGTGTTTTCTGGTTTGTAGGAGTGACAGAATGAATGATTGAAATTTAAAGAGTACTGAAGAGCATTTGATGGGGAATTTTTTAAATGAGTGACTGAAGGCATGGTTTATAATTTTATACCGTACAGGTATTGGGCCAGAAACGGTACGGGATAGTTGGAACAAAGGTTGTCCTCTGTACTAAATGGTACCGGGCATACCAACCTTCACGTCTTGATACCAACCATACCATTTTGGTACTAGCCAAATATTATTTTTTTTAGTTTTTTTATATTTTTAGGTAAAATATATTACAAGTATGTATAATTGATTAGTTTTATAACAAACATGTACTTTTATTTGAAAGAAAATTTGTACTTTTATTTTTTTTCATACCTTAAAAATTATGGTTTTAACACATATAATAGAATATTTATACAAGAAAAAGTCTTAATTAATCTACATACATATAACCTACATGTCACACTCTTATAATCTCAAATTTTGGTAAGTTCTATGTGTTGATATGTTACACACACACACACACACACACACATGTCTATATACCTAAAATATTTAAAACTGGTATATCATAGATGATACAATATGGTACAGGTATTGTATTGAATTGTTAGAAAAATGATAGACTATTCGATATGAGATTTAAAACTTTGATTGAAGGGTGACTGATAGAGAAAAATTTTTAAGATGATAGACTAAAAGGAGACTGAACACGTGGTAATTGACCAGTTTCTGCCACTTTTTTTTATGACTCCACATCTAAATGACTGAAGGATAACTGACTGACCCACCTTTTAGTCACTACTCGCCATTTCCCTTGTAGTAAAATTACATATTTAGTCTCTAAACTTTTTAAAAATTAAAAAATATACCTAAAAATTATATGTGTGGTCATATTACTTTAAAAAAATGTATAATAAGGTCCTTTCAGAATTATACAATTAATCTTTAACCTTTTACAATTTGGGTAAATATATCAGTAATATTTAAAAGTGACATTTTAGTCACTGTTAGAAGTATTCTTAAGACAAGATAACAATACATTAGGGAAAGAAAGTGACTCTACGCTAGAAAATGATAATTTTGCATATGACATGTCATATGACCTTATTTATATATTGAGTAGGATGATTTTACATACCGAGAGAGGTAATTTTTCAGGACAGAGGCTTTCTTGACATTTTAGAATCACTAGTATGTAAAGAAATAGCTATTATGTAATTTAAGGTTCACAATATATAAAAAGCAGCTAATAGAATGAAAATAAATGATATATAAAGAAATAATTAATATATAATTTAAGGCTTTCGATATATAAAATGAGGATACTGGAATGAACATAATTGGTATGTAAAGAAACAACTTGTATGTAATTTAAGGTTCCCGATATATAAAAGAAGGGTACCGGAATTAAAATGGACACATACCAAAATACCTTATTTACACACCGAGTGAGATAGTTTTATTTACCATATGTTTTCATAACGTTTCCAAAATTACTGATATGTTAAAAAAAAACTGTTGTGTAACCTGAGGCCTTTGGTATGTAAAATGAGAATACTAGTATGAAAATATGCATATAACAACTGAACTTATTTTCATACTGACTAGTGTGCTTTTACGAACTGAAGGTTTTCTTGAAATTTTAAAATCACCAGTATGTAAAGAAATAGCTTGTATGTAATCTAGGGATACCGATATGTAAAATGAGGCTATCAGAATGAAAATTTTTAAAAAATTATATGCTTGGTTACTAAAGTTTTTAAAAGCTTACAAAAATTATTTTTAAAACTTACATATTTAGTCCCTAAATTTTTATGTGTTGACAAAATTATCCTTAAACAATTACATGTTTGCTCATTGAACTTTTCAAAAATTTACAAGATGGTCCTTCCAAATTTACATAATTAGTCCTTAAGATTTTGTAAAATGTGCAAATATATCACTATTTTTAAAATGAAATTTTAGTCACTATTAAATATAAGACATTTTTTAAGCAAAATGATGTTTATGTGTACAATAATGACAATTTTTACGATCAATATGTTGCTTTCATAATAATGATATTGTTCGTTAAATTTGAATGTTATAAATGGCATTTTTGTCCACAATAATAGCATTATCTACTTTGAATATGACTTTTTTATTTAATAAAAGTGATATCTATTCTTTTTATATGGCATCTCTAAATCCTAAATTAAAAAATTCCTTTCCTACTCTATATGCATCATTTCTTCTCTCATTATTACTTTTTCTTTTCAATATGTAGACATTAATTTTATTTTTTATTTGATATTTCCATCATTTCCAACTTGAACTAAATGATGTCATACATTTCTTCCACCTATATGTGCTAATAATTCTAATTCTCACACCTTGTTCACCTTTAAAATTCCCTTTAGTTTAAATTCATGTGCAATCCAAGATTTAAATTACAATTACATTGTGTTTGCATTATAAACTATATGTTTTACCTTAATACTTTAACTAAAGTAGTCATATAATAACTTATACATGTTACTCACACATTTGACTGCAATATATTTGGATTTTATCCACCGTAAAAGACTAATATTCATTTACTAATTTGTTCTGTTATTATTATCATGTGTTACTTTTTTTATTTATACATTATTATAAGATAATTCATACTTATGTTGTAATTTCTTACAAGTTAATTAATAACATTTTTTTCCATTTTCTGAATCTCATTTTTCAGTATGTGCTTTAGTTTACAATTCTCCACCTTTTAAAATTTTCATCTATGTTTAGCATTTAAAATACTCAGCTATACAACAATGCAACCAAGTAATGCATCATTTTGTTTCCTTATATTTTTCTATATGTTTTTTTTAAATCTTACAAATTTTTTCCTAAAATTTTTCCTAATGACCTTTTTACTACAATGATAATTTTTTATTTTTTATTATAATAAGTGCTTCAGTCATACTTGAATTATATTATTTCTCTAAAATGGACTAGATATGCAAGCTTTATATAGTATATATTCATCCAAATTGGAGAGAAAACTTAATTGACAAAAATTTTATATTCAAGCACATTTTTTTTATAGTAGAACAAACTGAGGCCATATTTATTAAGTTGAAATTTTCAGTTTATAAAATATTTATTGTACTTGAGATAATTATTTAATAGTAATATAGAACCAAGGGCAACATATTTGATGCCAAAAAGAAAAAAAACTTTAGTGGCAATCTAGGAATTTTAGCTATTAAAGGTAAGATTAATGCAAAAAAAATTACTTATATTACTTGATTTTGTAATATAGAATCAAGAACAGGAAAGTTAGAAGTAAAAAATAAAGTTTAGTAGCAACTTAAGGGTACCTTTTAGTATTCTGGTACTAATATAATTTCAATTAAATAGATAATGATAAAATTAAGTTTCATTAAAAGAATAAAATAACTTATAATATAAGGATAAAAAAATCATTTAACATTTGTGCAACTTCATATTTTTATATATTAAAGATATATATGTGTGTGTATTAAATCACATAACATAAATTTTTTTATTTATTCATGCTACAGCTTTTTCCTCATTTTATTACATTTTTATAAACTTTTTCTACATGAGACACTGTAAAGGCTCTCCTAGTATTTCCTCTACATAAAATGTTGAGGTAAGTGTTTCCCAAGTGTGACGGCTCTCCTAGTCGATTAATCAAGTAAGTGTTTGTTAAATTTAAGTACCTTAAGTTAGCGCCTTGTTAAGCAAGTAAGATAAGCTTAATTAAGTTAAGTGAGTTCCTAAGTGTGATTTGGCATAGTTAAGTCAAGACCATTAGTTATTCTAGCTTTTAGAATCATCCTAGTAAGCTTTGACAAATTGTGGCACTAAGTGTGTTTTTGGGCCATTTGAATCTTAAGTGGCTAAAGTGTTCAAGAAAATTAAGTTTGGGAAGCTTTTAGTATCCTTTAGAACAAATAAAAGTGGTTTTGAGTGAGGGTTTGGTGAGCTATTTGAAGCTTTTGAAAGCTAGTGGACTTAGGTGCAAGGAGAAGGAAAAGTTGACTTGTTTACATATATGCAAGTCTTCTTCTTCCTTAGTCATTTGCAACTAACTCCAAATTTTCGTGGCTCCACTTCCTCTCCCAAAATCACAGCCCAAGCTTCCATTTTCTTGCAAGATTTCATCAAATTAAAGGGTGCCCAAGGTGTTAGAAGGATCACCAAGCTTGTTTGTGGTGTTCTAGCTCAAGTTTGCTCTTTGGAAGCTTGTTTTGGATCCAATTTTCGTGGGTAAGCTTCTTGAGTTTATTTGGATTGGTTCTAGGTTGTTTTAAGAGCTAGAAATGGTCTTGGTTTGATTGGTTTGGGTGCCAAATTGCTTTGGTTTTAGACTTGGAACTCAAGGAAGCTTGTGGAGCTAGAAAAGCTTATGTTGCATTGCTTGCTTGTGTGGCTAAATTGAGGTAAGGGTTTAAGTAATCAAGCTCAAATAATGCATGGTTTTGTAGTCTTGTGTGTGGGGATGAATTAGGAACAAGACCCATTAAGTTTGGATTAGAAACGAGAGAGTTTGAGTAGTTTATGTGCAAGAACGACACGGACGCACAAACCCAGAAAAATCAAGTTGGCGACGCGTCGCCAATTCGTCCGTGAATTGGCGCCGCGGCGCCAGGATGCGAAAATGTCACAGAGCGTAATACACTGTGGCGCCGCGTCGCCAGAAGCAATTGCTCCTTGGCGCCGCGTCGCCAAGTGGGATTTTGGCCTCATTTTCCGGCCATCCTAAGGTTAACTTAGGCTATCGGTTTCTATTCCTAGGTTATCCTAAGAGGTTCCATAGCCTCGGTTGGGTCTAGAATTCATTCCTAGAGTGGGAATTTTGCATTATTTAGGAGGTAGTTAAGTTGTGTGGTTAAGTAAAAGTGTGTGACTTGGTGGCTAAGTAATTGAAGTGTGCTTAAGCTTTTGAATGAGCACTAAGGGGATTAAGAGGGGTTTTTAGACTCTTTATTGGTCGTATAGAGTATCATTTACATATGGTCAATAGAGAGAAAAACCTAAGTCGATCCCAACCGAACCATTTGGTTTGGTAGGCAAGCCACTAGTAGTGTTTGAGTTAAACCTTGAGGGTTTGACTAGTTTAACCACATAGGATAACTACCCTGCACAATAATTTAAGGGAAGAGACGGGTAAGAAGTGAGTAGGTGGAAACTTACTCTAAGTAGCTCGTCAAGGCGGGTAAGGTTGAGTAAGCAAGGTCTTACTCTAAGGTGCCCGTAAGTGGACTTCAAGGGGTTAATTAAGTGCTAGCAAGGATACGAGGGCCAGTATCCAAGTACCCCAGTCGTAAGAGCTCACGACAAGTCCAACACCTACGGGTGTAAGGAAGTCCTAAGCGCATTGCATGTGCATAATTCATTCATTCATCCATCCATCCCATCATTTGCATTATTGTTGTTTATTTACTTGCTTTTGGTTGTGTGTTGTTTGCTTGTTTGTTGATTTGTTTTGTATGCATTATTTATATGCTTGTTGTGCCTTGTTTGCATGCATTATGTTTTTCCTGCAGGTGCTAATCCCTTACTGAGTACTTCGGAGTACTCACCCCTTAAGTGTTGTGCAGGTTTAAGCACTTTTGTCTGGGCTTAACAGTTGGTAAGGGGCACTGTTAAAGCTAAGTTCTTTTAGTTTCAAAGGTATTCTCTAAGTAGGAAACTTCATGTTTTCTAAGTTACTTACAGCATAAGTAAGTACTGACCAAAGTGTTTGCCTTACAGAGAGGCTAAGTGAGCACAAGGATAGTGTGGCTCATCACTTGAAGCTTTCTTGCTTGGGTGAAGAGCTAAGGACGGATCTTAGTAGTTAGTAGTCATAAGATATTTCTTTGATATGTATGGTAATTTCATACATAGATTGCCTATACTAATGACCATGGGTGTGTATAACACTAAAGTTACTTTTGGGTGCATATAAGTTTAAGATGTATGCACGCAGTTGTTACTTGAAGTTAAAGCAACTAAAGATTTATGTCTTGGCTTATTTGATTTATGTTTTCATTAATTGCCGCGGCACTGTTTTCGATGAAGTTTTAATTTAATTATTATTGCATAGCCAGGACAACGCATGCATATCTTTTATGCAGGGTAGGCTAAGAAACTAGTTGCACGAAATGATTTAAGGTATTTTTTACAAGTAATAACTAGCCAACTGTAACTTAAGTGGGATCATAGTTCCCTAGAGCCTACCAGTGTTAGTAATTCAGGGCACTGGGGCCCTGTTCCGCCACAGACACCATTTTGATACTTCTCCTTGCATCACTTTCATGCATCTATATCATAGAATCTTCCTTATTTAATAATATATATCAAAATAATTGCTACTTATTTTCTATTTTTTTTAAATTTTTTATTATCATGTTCTTCATTTTAACTACTTCCCCCACTCCCACGTCAACTTTTTTTTTTAATTATTTATTTTCTCAGTTACCGTTGCAGCGATATAAATTAACTCCCTTAAACAGTAGAGATCGGAGTCACACTAGTACTGAATGCCCTTAAGCAGCAAGATTTATTCCTCAAGCAAAAACTTGCATTATTTTACTGTTGCTCGCGTTATTACATACTCCATCCGTTTTACAATCATTGGCTTCTATTCCTTTTTTGATAGTTTCAAAATAGTTGTCATCTTTTTATCTTTTCAAATAAGATAATTTTATTATTATTATATATATATATATCATTTATTGAAAGGAGAGAAAGTTGAGAAAGTTAAAAAGTGAAAGTACGTAGGGCCTATTAAAAAGTAGATAAGTACATGTATTTTATATAAAAATAAATAAATTAATAATTTTATATTAAAAGAAAAGAACTAAAAAATAGAGAAGTCTTAATTTACGTTCATCATCAAATAGGACAGGTTTTATGAGACGAGGGAGTACAAAAAAGGGTAAAAGGCTGGCCTTATTCGGTAACAAAGGTTAACCGGAGAACCCTAGCTATTCTAATAACTTGGAGACCTAGAGCTGGGGCTGAGCACAGAGACCTCCTCCCTGTTCTCCTTCAACCTCCTCGCTTCCTCCCTGGAGATCCGGTAAGCGTTGGCCACCACATCCACCGGCATGCCTCTGATCACCGAAACGCGTCCGGCTATCTGGCTGATCTTGGCATTGGCGTTGGTCTTGAATGATACCCATTCAAGACCCTTCTCGCCAGCCCTCTTCACCACTGCAAAGTTTTGTGGGACAACGATCATCTGCCCCTCCTCGACGCGGCCGTCGTACACCGTCTCTCCGTCTTCCCTCACCACTTGGAGCTGGCCGTTGCCCCGGGTTATGTACACTATGCTGTGGGCGTTCATGTTCCAGTGGGGTGTGTACAAGGCATTCTGTGTGTAGATAAATATATATTTCTGGTTAGGTTACGGCTACAGATGTAACAGATCAACACCTCAATTTTCGAAAAGCTTGTTCACGTACCCTGTAGAGGACTCCCCTCTCGGCGCTGAGTCGGAGGAACTGGAGGATGGGGAGGTTGAAGCTGTTGACAGTGGAGATACGGCCACCGCGAGGGTTGAAGACGTCGGCGCGGGATGGCTCGTCGATGGGGTGCCGCAGCCTCATGGTACAGAAAGTTTCTTCCAAACCGTTGTGGCTGCCATCTTCTTTGCTGTATCCTCTCCTTCGCTCTTGCTCTTCCTCCTGGTACTGAGGGCTGAGGAGCTGTAGATCCTTTTCCACCTTGATGATGGCGCCTCTCATGTCTTCCTCGTTCTGCAGCCTCCTCGCTAGCTGCTGGTCGATGTTCATCGTCTCGGCCAGCTGTTGGGTATCGAATCCGCTCAGAATGTTTTTTCCGTTGCTCCTCTGGCTTCTAGTGCAGCGCCTGCTTTGCCTCTCTCCCTGCCTCTCGGACTGGCTCCGGCTCTCGCTCTCGCTCTCGCCTTCGCTACATTGCCCGCCGGTCACCACTTCTGTTTGGGGGTTGCCGGCCAAGAAGAATTTCCTGAAGTTTTGGTCTAGTTGGTTGGCGGCGTTGCCGACGTCCGCGAGGTTGACGATGACGAGCTCCGAGCCGCCGTTGTTGTAGATCCAGTCCGCGGTACCGGCCGGCAGGGCGAGGATGTCGCCCTCCCGGATCTGGCGGATCTTCTGGTGATCGTCTCGTCGTTGCTGCTGCGATTCTGATTGCGATTGGAAGGTCTCAGCGCATCCAAGGATTATGGCTCCTTGAACTCCCCTTCCTGAAAATCCATCGAAACAGGGTAAAAAGAGAGCAACCCGGATGAAGAACAAAATTCGAGATCCCAAGCTTTAGCGTCTAACCTCTAACGACATAGATGAGCATAGGGGCGTTGCTGTAGGCAGGAAGAAGGAGTCCTCTGGGCTGGATCCGGTGGCGGACAGCGGCAACTCCGGCGCACTGGAACTGTTCGTCGAACTGGTCCCAGAACTCGGAAACACCACCCTCGGACTGGACGCGGCGTTGGGGATTGACGGCTTTGAGCCGGTCGAGCTGGCACTCGGTTTGTACCCTCTGCTGGCGCTGGGACCTGCTGCGAGGGGTCACCTGCTCTATCTGAGCCGTGGAGCCATGGAAGAGCAGCAGAAGATAGAGACCAAAAACAGAGAGAAAGGAGGAGCGAGCCATACAGAGTGATGGAGATGGATTGAAGTGTGGATGCAAGCAAAGTGCGAGGCGAGGCGGGCTTTATGGGCGTTTTGGGTGGGAGACGTGGCGGGGCGTCGGGACGGAGGTGTTGGGTATATGTGCATGTGTTGCTGCGCATGGCTGTGTAAGGTGGACGTGGCGTTTCTCCGAAGACAAAACTGTGGGTGCGAGTTGGAAAATATTGAGGTCCCGCCGGTGACGCGGCGGTTCTGGACTCACTCTATAGTAACGTTGGCGGCTTGCTAAAGGCGAGCTAGCCGCTGAGGATGGGAGCTCTCTACTTTGTCGAGAGGAAAATTAATGGGCACTTTTTGTTTTTTTTTTTTTTAAATAACTTTTTGTATTCACATATAATGTAAATTGGGTGGGTCGGGTCAAGTTTTGGTTAAGTTATTCAGGTTCAAGTTTAATTGGGTTAACATGTATTCGGATCCAGATTGGATTCAGGTCGGGTTATTTGGGTATGGATTGATTTTGGGTTGAGTAGATTTTGTGTTCGGGTTGGATCAGACCAGGTTTATTTGAGTTCGGATTCAATTAGGTCAGGTTATCAAGTTTTAGACCAGATTTAACTTAATTATCAAGTTTACTCAGTTCACTAATACATAAGTCGAAATGACTAAATTGATTCAATTTTTTTGTTTAATTTTGATTAAAATTTAATTTAACTAGATATTAAAAAAATAATATAAAATTTATGAATATATATTAATATATAATTTATTTAATAAAATAATTTTTTTGTGTCAAGTTCTTTATAACATTCACTATTTAACAATTAATCAATGATTTTTTATTTTCAACATTTTAGTATATAAATGAAAAATTATTATATTAAATAATAAATAAAGAGCTATAGTTTCAAAATATATACTTTCTTATTTTTTTTTGCTCCATTTAAGTTTTTTTGACTAATTTGATTAGAATTTTTTTATATTATTGTTTATTAAAAATTAAAAAAATATATATTTAAAAACTATAAATCTTGATTTATCATTCATGTATAAAATATTTTTTTATATATTAAAATGTTAAAAATAAAAAAATATAGATTAATTGTTAAAATATGAATAGTGCAAAAAATTTGAGACAGAGGGAGTAATATGAATAAATTCAATTCAAATTATTTGAAAAAGTTAAATATTTCAAAAAATATGGGATGGAAGGAGTACTATAATTTCTAAAACCTAATTATTCTTATCTCTTTATCACCGTATCATTAATCATTTACCATAGCTCTCATTCATTTGCTCTATAACGCAAAACAGATCAACAAAATGGAAGAAACTCATTGACATGTATTAAATCATAAATTTTCTAAAGTCTTTGCCAAACATATATTTTATGTTGATTTAAGTTAAAATCGGGTTTTATTGGGTTTAGTTATCGGGTTATTTCGGATTTAGGTCAGGTCGGGTTCGAGTTCGGGTTCGGGTTTTCTCAGGTTTTACTCCAATCAGGTTCGGGTTCAGGTCGGATTGGCTGCAGTCGAGTTCAGGTCGTTAACTTTTTTTGTCAAATTGGGTCTGGTCGGGCTTGGGTTCAAATGGGTCTAGTCAGGTCTTTGAGTCGGGTCAAAATTTACAATCTGTATCCCTGGGCTTAACAATCAAATAGGTCAGGAAGTTGGCATGAAATATATGTTTAAGATGTCATAATTTAAGTTAGTAATCAGATAACAAGGTGCTGTTGTTATAAAGTTATAATTATCAAACACATTAAAATACACTTTTATAACGAGATGAAGAATTTCAAATTGCAAAATTTAGAAAAGCTGTTGTTTCATAAAAGTTATCAACTTAATAAAAAAAGCTGTATCAGTTGAGGAAAAGCTATAGCATTTTCTTATGCAGTCACTTTCTATTTGATCCAAACGAGTCTTTGGACAGTTAAAGTGCTCTTTCCATTGTTAGATGGTAAACATAAGGGCCCTTTTTCGATGGCAATGAAATTTCGACCGTTGCTGGAATTTTCAATGATGGTAGCCAAAAAGGTCGAAAATTTTCACTGGGTTCACTAATTCATCTTAAGCCCCAGAGACCCACGAAAGCAAACCATTACACAAAGTGAAGTAGCAATTCTCTAAATATGAAATTGTGAAAAATGATTCACTTTCATGATTCACTTTCAGGGGATCCAGTGGTTCACCATTAGGCCTCCTAAGGTGAACAAGTTATTGGAATTTAGTGAATGCTTGAAATTCCGTAAATACACTAGACATACCTGATACACCAAATTAGTTCTCTAATTTAGCTCAAGGGAGCTCAATTAAGCTAGACTCAACTTTAGCTCAAGGGAGCTCAAGTGAGTTGGACTCAACTCAACTCGGCTCAAAGGTATTCAAGTGAGCTTGACTCAGCTCAATTCAGATCAAGGGGGCTCAAGTAAGCTAGACTTAGCCCAACTCTAACTGAGCTTTAGCTGACCTCACTCAAGTTAGCTCATCTCAGCTTATCCCAACTCATGGGAACTTGATGCAACTTGGTGGATTGACATTAGTTGGCGTAGCTGGAAGGTTGTTGGAGGTAGTTATGAGTAGACTAACACTAGCTAGAGGTAGTTATAAATATGTGGCATATGTCTGTGACTCATCAACACCTTGGAAGCAATAGGAAGATGCCATGTGATGATTATTTGGGGTGTACATGTACACTTTGATACATAAGATAATTGTTTAATAACCACCCCATAACTATCTATATTATGAAGGGATATTGCTTATAGATGAGAAGACATATCCGGTTGTTAACACTCAATTTGACTTTCATTTAGGTGTCTTAAGCTAAATTATGTAAATATTGGCTAACTAGTTTCTAGGGCCATTTTGATCTTTTTCTCTCTAAAATTGCTGTGTCATGCCTCAAATTTTATTTTTTGAGTCTTTAAATTTTGTTTAAGTCTTAATTAAGTTTTTTTTTATTTTTAATATCAAATTTGAGCCATTCGGGTCATTTGTTTTAAATTATGCTTAATTGTTAAATTGGGTTAAAAGTTAAGCTTAATTGTTTAATTTGGGTCTTAATTGATCAATTCACAAGAGTTTGGGCTTTAATTAAGATTCCTAGGAAGTTTTGGGCTTTAATTAAAAATCTTGCAAAATTCTAGGTTTAATTGATGAATCTAAATTTTCTTAGGCTTGATTTAAAATCTTATGAGAATTGTGGCCTTAATTGAAGACTATAGGACAATTTGGGCTAAACCAGATAGGAGCAAGTTTTGGACTAAACTTATAAATAGTGGATTTTTCAAGATTGTGTCCTAATTTAATCAAGATTTCATCATTGAATAATTTCCTTGAAGTTCAAGCATGTTCTAACCTATAAATACACCTTACAATATGAAAATTGGGGGTTAGAACTTGAAAATTGGAGCTAAATTTCGAACCCTAAACTTCTAGTTGGAAAATTGTAAAACGGCAGTTTTAGCCCCTACTCTTTTGCTATCCTGCGCCCAAAACCCTAAACCTACACCTGCTATGTCCGCCACCTTTGAAGCTCCTCAATCGCCGCTCCACCATCGATAACCATCCCAGCCGACCGCAACCGCCCGGCCTCACCCTATTCCACTGCTTCCCGCCGTTGCGAGCCACTGGCGATGCCGAATCGAGAAGGAGAGGAGCATCATGACTCGAGTCCCGCTGCGTTCGAGCATCGAATCTGCGAAGTCTGATGCTACCACCACCGTCTTTCCTATTGAATGCTGCCCCAGTCGTCGTTGACAGATCCCAGCCGTCGAACAATCCAACCGTTGCAGCTGCAAGTAAGATTAAAGGCCGACCCATTTTCACAACCCAAACCCCTAATCCGATCCAATTCGATTTAAAACCCAATCTGTACATTTTCATCAAACTTGCATTCAATCCTTCTAGTTTCTTCTTTTGTTTATATAAGGCACTAACATTTTTATCTTTTTTGCAGAAAGGGCAAAAAAGCTTACAGGTTTATTTTTGTTGCGATTTAGCCACTGACAGATTATTTTCTTCTTTTTGGGTTTTTTTAGTCAATTTCACTAACAATTTTAATGCTGTCTTATAATTAACTAATTTGAGTCTATTAAACATATTTTATTTTATCTTGTTTTATTTTATTTTATTTACCTTAAATTGTGTCTTTGCCATGATTTTATCTTTTGATTGTTTATTTCATTACACTTCTTCTAATTTTTGGTTTTATTAATATTTTTTTTGTCCAGTTTTAACATACATGTCAATTAAGTCTTTAGGGTTTACTTAGATTAATTTTGATTTTGTTTTATTTTTTATTTTTTTTATCTTTATTTTCCATACTAACTTCTTTTGATTTTATTTTTTCTTCTTAATTCCTTGTGTTGTTTTTTAAGGTGCCAAAAGGAATGTTACTTGAGAAAATCTTCCACCATTAATCTAAGCAACCTAAAGGCAACCTTGACTATCATCAATATCAAACCTTGCAATCAAGATCTCTAATTGCTCTTGTTACAACCACTTCACTGACCATCCAAGTATGCATCCTAATTGCTCACCTAAGCCTCTCATTCACACGAGAGCGAACTATGTTGGCTTTGATCCCAACTCATACTCATGTATGTAGGAAGCTTGGAAATTAAACCCAAGCTCTAGCCTAATAACTAAAATCAACCATTTCTTTCCTGTTTGACATTTAACACATGTATGCATTTTTGTTATACTAACAATTGGTTTTTGCTTGTTTTAACCTTATTTCAAGAGATTTGGGTGCTAAATACCTTTCTAATTCATAATCGATCTCCATTCTAAAATCTCCAGTTTTTCCCAAAATTCACCTTTTTCATTGTTTTAGAGTAAAATTAGGTTATTCCTTGGTTTTTACCCATTTTTTAAACTAAGGTGGCAACTCTATTTTTCCCAAACCCTAGAGTGAAGATCCAAGTGAGTCCATGCCAATAATCACACCTGTGCCTGAGGGGCCACCGAGGTTGAGGCCTCTTACAGTGGCGACTCCATTGGGGACATGCATTGAAAATAAGACGATTGAACTTTGAAACTGTTTAAAACAAGCATTGAAACCCATTCTTTTGTGTATTTCACATGGTGTTGGCTACACGTGTTGTTTGATAACACTGTGTTTGGCATGTATATGTTGTGCATCATGGCTATACTGTTCATGCATGTGTGTGTACCCCTTTAGCCTCAGAGGCCATCGAGCATTAGAACTTTGTTCCTCCTAATACATCTATGCTTAGGCTTCAACTCCATAACACTTTAAAAGATGATAATACTGCTAGACCATGGTTCAGTTACCAATCGAATGAAATACTCAAAATCGATCAACTTTTGGTATTTATATTTTACAACTGAACCAACCAAAATTTCTATTAAAACTGAATCGAACCAACTTATTCAGTTGGTTCGGTTTTCCATTTCAGTTAATTCCTTTGAAAAATTAATGAAGATTTGAACAATGAAAAAATTCCTAAAAAAAGACCATCGAATTTGTGATAACAAAGCATTTCTCTATAACTTTTTCTAATGAAGTTACAAATTGTAACAACAATAGAAAAATAGATAAGATCCATACACAAATATGATAAATAAAAGAAAAGGAATGATAGTATGTAATAGAAATATCTTGAATAAGGTGAACGGTGGCTATTGTAAAGCTTGCCTATGAACAGATCCCCTCCATTCTACACTTCACCAATGTTGTTCTTCTCTCTAATTTCCTGAACTTCATAGCATCTCTACCACTTGAAAAAAATCCCATCTTGTCATGTTTATGGGCTCCAATCTCAAATGGGCATCTCTCAATTGATCTGAAATTGACTATGGGTTTAAGAAAGTAGATGAGTTTATCATCAAATAAGAATAAGAGGAAGAATGGTAGAAGATATATATAGGAATGGTAGAAGATATGCTAAGATTTGGCTGCTAGAGAATAAGAAATAGAGTGGGCGTGAGACTAGTGATGAGAAATGTAGCGGCTGCACTAAGAATTAGAGTCAAAACAAAGGCTTATATACCTAGGTTAAAACTATGACTTATTACACTTATTCTTTATAGTTTCATTAAAGTTGCATTTTATCCCTTGTAGTTTTATAATATTTATTCGGGTTATTCAATTTTTCGGTTCATATTTTATTAACCGATAACCAAACTAATAACCGAACATGAATTTTAGTTTATGACCAAACCAAATTGAATAAGCAAAAAATTGAATCAAATTGTCTAAATTTAATCAATTTTTTTGGGTTTTTCATTTTTATCCAAATAATGCTCACCCAAGCTCTTGACACCCAATATTGGGAGCTATATACACATAATAGTTGATGGAGGATCCTTGGTCACCTTTTTCACACTCATGTACATAGTAGCCTTAGAACCATCCCTTAGTTACCATGTTGCTATCTCAGTGTATTACTTATCTCGGTGTTTGCCTTACATGTTGTATTATGTATTGACATGATCATACATCCATGACACATCCACAAACTCCAATCTAAACAATCTGTGTGCTTAAAGCTTAAAAGACTTATACATAAGCTTAAGATCAAGCGCGATAGTCTAGTTACTTCGAGTTTGCTTAGGTTGAGATAGTTCATCTCAATTTAAGCCCTCTTAGAGTCACCCATGCTAGTCATTACCTGGGTATCCAACCTGAGAACTTTAGGATGCTTAAGTCCCAAAAGCAACACCTTTAATCTTTCTAGGCTAGCACCACCTAATACTCTAGATACCTATTTAGCCATACCATTAACCTACACACTTGATGATAGTTTACTCATGCATGCATGGACCTCCTCATGATTACGCATACATGTCCATTTGTATATTGATGCATACATGCACATAGAGTCCCTTAACATGCTTAAGCACATAAGACTTAAACATGAATACATATAGGTGCATCAGATGCATTCATATGGTCTAAAATTGGCTAGACTTTAAGATGATAAAAATCAAAGGTTTAGGACTTAATCTAAGAGGTTACTTACAACAGGAATGAATTTCAAATTGATGAATATGCTTGAGAGAGTTTAAGGAAACATTGACCACCTCAGCAAAACACAAGAAGCGTAAAACAATAGTATGGAAGCTTTAGCCGAACGTGTAAAGTCCATGAGTTTTCCTCTTGATGAACTTCAAAGTGGCACCCAAAAGAAGCTCATGTTCAAAACTCCCCCTAAGAGTACTCTAGCTGAACCAAGCATGTAAGTGTTCATTAAGTCTACCTCGTGCCAATCCCTCAAAGATGAGCCACATACTCAAGTTGTCATCCTTATAAATGGCATAGGCCAAGGGCTGTGCAGTTCATGAATATAAATTCATGAAAATAAGAAAGAATGGTGATTGGTGACAATGTAAATAAATTTGACTAAGTCAAATAAAGTCAACAACAGTTGCATGGACTTATGACTAGTTGTATTGGCAAATTTCCTTGCCAATTTTGGTGCAAGATTACTAACAATAAAAGCATGGGAATGTAGTCAAAGGTGGCAGCTAGTAGGGCAAACGTTTCATGGGAAAAAGACAAGCAAAACAAGATCAAAATAAAACTTGTTCAACCAGCCAATACAACTTCAAAGTTGACCAAAACTCTAAGGCAATTTCCTAGTGATTTTATGGCAGTTTCTTGAGGCCTATGGACTGTGGAAATCAAGGGCAAAATCTTTTGGAATGCCATAATTTTCCAAGAAAGAAATGAGCAAAAGTTGGACAAAAATAAAGACAAAAGCCATAGTCATGACCAGCTAAAGTTTTTCCAATTTGACTAGGGTAATGGAAATTGCTTTGCAGCCTCTTAGATGCTTCTAAAGGTCATTAAGGCATGGAAGATTATGACACAAGAGTCGTAGAAGGCTGCTAGAAATTTCATAAAGAAAAAGAAGTGAAAACCGAACAAGAAGACTAGCAAGCAACCAGATATAGGTCTTGTTTTTTTTTTTAATGAAGAGAACTTTTGGCACTTATAAATAGCTTATTTACAATCTAAAATCCTAATTATGTTAGGCAAGAAAATGGTTGGACATAGCTGAAACTTTAAATCAAAAAGAAAGAGTGAAGAAAGAAACAAAGAAACCAACCAACAAAGGAGTTGAGCTTGGAGATTCAAGGAAGTTGCCCTAGCCGATTTTGAGGCAACAAGTGGCTGTTTTTTTTATAATTGGTAAAGGCTCAACTCAAATTCCTTCTCCTAAAATTTTAATTTTGAGAAGGAAATGACTCTAGGTGATGGCTTAGAACCGGGGGACCCTAGGTGCTCTAAAAGGGGCTATGTGCTTTGATGCACTCTGTGTGCTTTATGCACTCTGTAAGCTGTATACTTTATGGTTTCTAGTTAGAACTATAAATATGGGCAAGCATTAGGATCTGTTTCAAGTTGTAGCCTAGACTTGGAAATTGGTCTGAAGTTCTCTATTTTCAAATTCAATTACTAGAATGAATGTTTGCTATGGCTAGGCTTTTTAAAGCTGGGTGTTGTGATATGTGTGTTTTGCACGCTTTCTTGATTGGATGCGTGTGCTAACCTTATATTTATTATCTATATATGCTCTATATTTGTATTGTCGTTTCTTGTTTTCATGTTTTTGGATGCAGGTAGGTTATGGATGCATTATTACATGAATACTATTTTTATAATATTATAGGCACTAGGTGCTGTGTTAGCTTTTACTGAGTACTCGTTACTCATGCCCCGCTTTCTTTCTGTTTTTAGGAAGGGGCTCTAAAGCTTGACCTCAGCAAGCTTGACTGGTTCACTTATGAACTTATTGGTATGACCTAGTTGTTGACACAAACTTTGGCCAACTATTATGCTCTGTTTGTAACCATGTGTGTATGGTTTAGGCTATTGTAGTTATGGTGGGCTTGTTAGCCTATGACACAGTGATGATTTATAAGAAGTGTGGCAACGTGCGGGCCTTTTTTGGGAGTCGCCACCAATCGGTTTTCGCTCAGGTCGATTGGATACCTTAAAATATGGTCTGCGAGAGTTCGGGGATCGGGAGTACGGTTACGCTAAAACAATATTGTTATAGCGCCCAAAATTGGCACCTTAGTTGATTTTAATTTTGTCTTACTTTGCTTTTAAAAATTTTCAGTTAATTTAGATATTTTAACTGAATTAGTCGAAAATGTTGATTTTGGTAATTAATTCGGGTAAAAATTTTATACTTCCGAACCATGGACTCTGCCGAGTCATTTGGACACGGAAGATTTTGATTCCGAACCATGGACTCTGCCGAGTCATTTGGACACGGAATTTGGTGAAATTTTAAATAATTTAATCCATATCGTAAAATATGAATTTTTATCTTTTGTATTTATTTAATTAAAAAAAATTGATATTTTCCAAACCGTAGATCCTGCCGGATCATCCGGATATGGAAATTATTTTTTATTAATTGTTTATTTAATGAATTTTAGTCATAATTTTTATTTTATTATTTTATTATTTTTCTTGAATTTTTAATTATTATTACTTTTAAAAAATATATTTTAAAAAAAACAGAATTGATTTTTTGTTGTATTTTTAGAATTATTCAATTATAATTTTTGAATAATTTTAATAAAAGGTTAATGAAAAAAAATAAAAATTGATGTTTCAAAATAATGAAGATTTGAAATAACGATGGATGGGGATTTTTGTTTGAAAAAGATTTTTTTTGATAGCCTTAAAAATGAAGAAAGTTAATTATTCACATAAAACTTCTTTTTTTTTAATTAATTATTATTTACTTATTGATTTTATTTATTATTAAATAAGTGAAATAAATTTTATCATAAAGTAAAATTTTGGCATAAAAGGAAAATTAAATAAAGTAAAGTAAAGGGGAATTTTTTTTTAGTTTAGACATCCATAAAAAAAATGCATAAAATAACACATGTAAATAAATAAAGGGAAAACATATAAAGTAAATAAAGGAATATTAAAGAATAAATAAATAAAGTGGGGCTTTTTGACCTTCTACTTTTTTAAAAATTAAATAACATATTCAAATAAATAAATAAACAAATAAAAAGCACATAAAGTAAATAAAGGAAAGTTAAAGATCAATAAATAGTAAGCAAATAAATAAAGTGGGGTTTTTTGGCCATCCACTAAAAATAAATAAATAGGAGGTATAACCTTCCATGAATTATTATAATAATAATAATAATAAAGATAATAAAAGTTAGTTGTTAGAATTAGTTGTTAATAACAATAATAATAACAATAATAAAAGTTAGTAAAGTTAGTAAATTAGTAAGTTAATAATAATAATAACAACAATAATTAAAGGTTAGTAATAATAACAATAATAAACAAATAAAATGTAAAAGAGAGTTAGTAATTAGTTAATTCTGCAGAAATAAATAAAAGGTTAGTGACTAAAATGAATAAATATGAGAAGATGAAGGATAAAAAATGAGGTTGTATCTTTTGAAAATGAATTTTGAATTCCGGAGCAGAGGTGCGCGCGCGGGGGTGAAAAAAAAAAAAAAACAGTCAGAGAAGGTTTAGGTTTTCTGGAGAGGAAGAGAAGAGGGCCAGGGACCTAGGCTAATTTTTTCCTTTTTTTCAAAACGAAGCTCTAAGTTTTTTTTCTCATTTTCTCTGTGTTCAGCAATGAATTTGGAGGCCTATTTATAGAAGAAGTTTGGCTGAACTGCTCCTAATTAAATAATAAAAATAATCAAAACTTATCTCTTAAGTTGGTAAAATGACAATTTCAGTCCTTTACGTTTCTTATCCTCTGGATAAGTTCCTGAAGCTTCTGATTTTGACAATTTTGTCGTTTTCTGTCAATTTGAGCCAGAAACGTCGGCAGACCCAAAATTTTATGTGACAAACTACCAAATGCTCCTGGAACTTTCAGATTTTGTCAATTTTTCCCGAAACTTCTCAATTTTGTCATTTTTACCTTAAAGTTTTTAATTTTGTCATTTTTATGGAGTTTTCTTTTTTTCTTTCAAACATACACATATACACACATATATCATTTTAAATCAAATCTTCACAAAACAAAACAAAAAAAATGTATTTTAAACTAATTAACTTAATTAAAATTTTTCAGTAATAATAATAATAAAATATATTATTATTTATTATTATTATTATTATTAATTATTTTTTTTAGTTTAATTTTTTTTTAATGGTCGGACGAAATTGGGTGTCAACAGCTGCCCCTCTTTGCATGCTTCATGAGACATGATGCAAGCAAAGTCGTTACCAAATTTCGTCAGACTTAGCTAGGCATTGAAAACTTTTTCGCCGCCTAAATCCTGAGGTTAAGAAACTTTTCTTAGAACCTCTGCGATAGGAACTCTCCTATCGTTAAATAAAAATTGATTGATTGATCGAGGTTAAGGGCCCTACCTTAGAACCTCTACGATAGGAACCTTCCTACCGTCGAAAAGAAATTGATTTGGTTAGTTTTAAGGTTTAAGGAAAGGTCCTTAGAACCTCTACGATAGGAAAGCTCCTATCGTTGTAAGATGGACTGATTGATTGATTGTTTGAGGTTAAGGAAAGGTCCTTAGAACCTCTACGATAGGAAAGCTCCTATCGTTGTAAGATGGACTGGTTGATTGATTGTTTGAGGTTAAGGAACTCTCCTTAGAACCTCGACGATAGGAACCCTCTTATCGTTGAAAGTTTGAGGTTAAGGGTCATATCTTAGAACCTCTGCGATAAGAACTCTCTTATCGTTTAAAGAAAAATTGATGATTGATTGTTTGAGGTTTAAGGAATTCTCCTTAGAACCTCGACGATAGGAACCCTCCTATCGTTGAAAGTTTGAGGTTAAGGGCCCTACCTTAGAACCTCTGCGATAAGAACTCTCTTATCGTTTAAAGAAAAATTGATGATTGATTGTTTGAGGTTTAAGAAATTCTCCTTAGAACCTCGACGATAGGAACCCTCCTGTCGTTGAAAGTTTGAGGTTAAGGGCCCTACCTTAGATCCTCTGCGATAAGAACTCTCTGATCGTTTAAAGAAAAATTGATGATTGATTGTTTGAGGTTTAAGGAACTCTCCTTAGAACCTTGACGATAGGAACTCTCCTATCGTTGCAAGTTTGAGGTTAAGGGCCCTACCTTAGAGCCTCTGCGATAAGAACTCTCTTATCGTTTAAAGAAAAATTGATGATTGATTGTTTGAGGTTTAAGAAATTCTCCTTAGAACCTCGACGATAGGAACCCTCCTATCGTTGAAAGTTTGAGGTTAAGGGCTCTACCTTAGATCCTCTGCGATAAGAACTTTCTTATCGTTTAAAGAAAAATTGATGATTGATTGTTTGAGGTTTAAGGAACTCTCCTTAGAACCTTGACGATAGGAACTCTCCTATCGTTGCAAGTTTGAGGTTAAGGGCCCTACCTTAGAACCTCGACGATAGGAACCCTCCTATCGTTGCAAGTTTGAGGTTAAGGGCCCTACCTTAGAACCTCGACGATAGGAACCCTCCTATCGTTGAAAGTTTGAGGTTAAGGAAAGGTCCTTAGAACCTCTAACGATAGGAAAGGTTCTATCGTTGTAAGATGGACTGAATGATTGATTGTTTTCGAGGCAAAGGTTCCATCCTTAAAACCCCGATGATGAAAATTGATTGTTTTCGAGGCAAAGGTTCCATCCTTAAAACCCCGATGATGAAGATTGATTGTATTCGAGGCAAAGGTTCCATCCTTACAACCCCGATGAAAATTGATTGTTTTCGAGGCAAAGGTTCCATCCTTAAAACCCCGATGATGAAAATTGATTGTTTTCGAGGCAAAGGTTCCATCCTTAAAACCCCGATGATGAAAATTGATTGTTTTCGAGGCAAAGGTTCCATCCTTAAAACCCCGATGATGAAAATTGATTATTTTCGAGGCAAATGTTCCATCCTTAAAACCCCGATGATGAAAATTGATTGTTTTCGAGGTAAAGGTTCCATCCTTAAAACCCCGATGATGAAAATTGATTGTTTTCGAGGCAAAGGTTCCATCCTTAAAACCCCGATGATGAAAATTGATTATTTTCGAGGCAAAGGTTCCATCCTTAAAACCCCGATGATGAAAATTGATTGTTTTCGAGGCAAAGGTTCCATCCTTAAAACCCCGATGATGAAAATTGATTGTTTTCGAGGCAAAGGTTCCATCCTTAAAACCCCGATGATGAAAATTGATTGTTTTCGAGGCAAAGGTTCCATCCTTAAAACCCCGATGATGAAAATTGATTTTGAGGCTAAGGAGCTTTCCTTAGGACCTCGAGCGAAATTTATATGAAAGCAATTGAAATTGGAATAATTTTCTTCGAAAGTGTGAATTTTCATAATAGGCGAGCACAAAGAATTAGGCTTCGATAAAACGAGTGAATCTTGATGATGACAATAACACTGACAAATTATGTAAAGGGAACGGATGTTTGGAATCAATATTCAAGGTTCATCTAATATTTTCTTCAGTAAATATAGATTCCCTTGTGAGATATGTCATCCGAATAAGGTTAAAGCTTAACTACCCCAAAATGTTATGCCTAGTAGACCTAATAGGATGCGTCTCAAGAGTAATAAAAATTACTCTTTACTCAGCCATTCCATCCTAAAGGCGTTGTCCTATGGTTTTAATATCAGCATGGACGAAGCTATTTTTTAAAAAAAAAAAGAAATTCCCTGAAAAGAAAAACTGAAACGCGAAAGAAAATGCTGATAATAAAACTAAAGGACAAGAAAAATGGATCAGATCGCTTCTTCTTCCACAATACTTCAACAGGGTGAGTAGAGGACCATTATGGGAGTGAACTGGTCGAGAAAGACTGTCGTGTCCAGTCTATCTGAATCATTGCTGGATCTGGTTCAGGAACAAAAGCTTGTATTTTATCTAGCAATTCTTCAGCAGTTGTTGCGGATATTATGATTCGCCGTGCCACTCTTGATATGAAATTCTTCTGCATAGCATAATCCATAAAAGCTATCAGACCTGTAAAGAAATTGTTAACATTTAAAAGCCCAATGGGTTTCTTATGCAAATTAAGTTGGGCCATGGAAGCAATTTGAAAGACTTCTCCCAATGTGCCAAAACCACCTGGTAGAGCGATAAAAGCATCAGCATTTAAAAGCATTTGTAACACACGCTCTTGCAAATTTTTAACCACTAATTCTTCTCCAATCGTGCCCCCGGAAACAAATTTCAAAGGTCCAGGGATGATGCCCAAAACTTGACTTCCTCCTAAAGATGCTGCTAATGCTACACCTCCCATTAATCCGACACTACCTCCTCCATAAACTAAATGTATTTTTCGCTCAGCTAATACTCTACCCAGATGGTTGGCTGCCTTTAAATACTCTTCATCTTTTCCAGGAAAAGCCCCAGAAAATACACAAATACTTCGGGATTTACGAGTTGGGGTTTTCTCCATTCCTATCCTTACTCTTGTGAGAAAAGAGGATATATTTATAGAGATGAAGAGATAAGACAATAATTTTATTTTCAAGAATGGATACATTGTTGCCAGCTATTCACAGTAGTCACGAGTATGACTCTGGTCAGGTATGGGTACACTATCGTTAAAAGAGGAGGAAAATTTTCAAAATAGCTGCTAGCATGTACAGTAGTCACTAGTGTAGCTTACGTCAGGAGTAGGTACGTGATTGTTGGAAGAGAAGGAAAATTTTAAAAAGTGGCAGCTATATACAGTAATCATAACTGTATCTCATGTCAGGAGTGGGTACATTATTGGGAGGATAATTTCAAAAGCGACAGCTAGCATGTACAGTAATCGTGACTTTGGTTCACGTCAGGAGTGAATACATTATTACCAAAAGGGGAGGAAAATTTCAAAAGCGACAGCTAGCATGTACAGTGATCGTGACTTTGGTTCACGTCAGGAGTGGATACATTATTACCAAAAGGGAAGGAAAATTTCAAAGGCGACAGCTAGCATGTACAGTAATCGTGACTTTGATCCTCGTCTTCCACTGGCTTTGCGTCCAGTAATGGCTTCAATGCTTTCTATGAATCGGTGATTTGCATCCCATCCAGTTTTCTCACAAACTGGCAAACAGGGTCATTTAGGGTCAGATTCCCAAGACTGTAACGATCTCGTTCTTTTTGGAAAATTATCCATAATCCAACAACCTCAAATTGCACTATTCCGCAAGAATGCGCTTCAAGAACCTCTCGAATATCTTCTAGAGATTCCTTACGCAAGCCATTCTTAATGAATCTTATTCTATCATTACGATTTCTGGTGATCACTCCTGGAGAACGACATTTATTGCCGCAAATCCACCATCCACAATTATGACAAACGCCTAGCCTCTTTGCTCTTCTTTTTTTGGCATAAGCGCTTTTACCAAAGCCGGGCATACGGGGAAAGAACGCTTCTGGAACTTCACCAGCTGAACGAACCTTAGCTTCAATTAGCCACCGCACATTATCAGGAATGCCTTTGTGCATAAATACTCTGAATCGTTCACATCTAGCTTGATAAATCTTTTTAAGAACATTTATTGGGAAGGAAGGAAAATACTTTCGTAGGGCGGAAAGAGAAGACTCCATTGATGAAGGAGGTATTTAAGAGAAGAAAGAAATTAGTGATTGTAGGAAATGGAAATAACTAACACATATTTATAGTGATGAAAGGGATAATGCGTTAATTACACTTGCAGAAGCAAGTTCATTATTGTCAAAAGAAAAGACAAATGACAGCTTATATGTACAGCAATCATGACTGTGGCTCTCATCTTCCACTGATTTATGTCCAGTAACGGCATTAACGGCTTCTATGAGTCGAGGATTTGCTTTCCATCCAGTTTTCTTACAAGCTGGCAAACAGGGTCGTTTACAGTCAAATTCCCAAGACTGTAACGGTCTCGTTCTTTATAGTAAGTCCTCCACAATTTGACAATTTGACCTTGCACTTTTCCACAAGAATGCGTTCCAAGAGTCTCTCGGATATCTTCCAGAGATTCCTTACGCAGGCCATTCTTAATGAATTTTCTTTTATCTTCACGATTTGTGGAGATGTATCCTAAAGAGCGACATTTAGTATTACAATTCCATCGCCCACATTTATAACACACGCCTAGTCTCTTTGCTCTTCGCCTTTTGGCATAACGGCTTTTACCTAAACCGGGCATGCGGGGCATAAATGCATCTGGAACTTCACCCGCCAAACGGACCTTAGCTTCAATTATCCACTGCACATTATCGGGAATACCTTTGCGTGTAAAAAACTCTGATTCTTTCACATCTAGCAAGGTAGATCTTTTTAAGGACTTTTATTGGAAGGGAAGGAAAGTATTTTCGCAGTGCAGAAAGAGTAGAATCCATTGATGAGAGAAGAATTTGAGAGAAGAGGGAAATGAATCAGTTATTTTAAGAGACTGGAATAACCGAATTTAGAAGTTACGGGGTATCTTATCCGCTGCTTAATCAGAAGGAAGAACACGCATTTATAGTGATGAAAAGGGATAACGTGTCGATTACACTTAGGGGAGCATGTACATCTGTCAAAAGAAAATGCAAACTTTTCCAAATATAACAAACTGTATGTACAGTAATTGTGACTGTGACTCACATCTTCCACTGGCTTTACATCTAGTAACGGCATTAACGGCTTCTATGAGTCGAGGATTTGCTTCCCATCCAGTTTTCTTACAAGCTGACAAACAGGGTCATTTACAGTCAGATTCTCGAGACTGTAACGGTTTCGTTCTTCATGAAAAATGCTCCATAAATCGAGAAGTTCACGTTGCACGGATCCACAAGAATGCGTCTCAAGAGTCAATTGGATATCATCCAATGAGTCCTTACTCAGGCCATTCTTAATGAATCGTATTTTATCTTCTCGATTATCAGAGATCATCCCTAAAGAACGACATTTAGTATTACAGGTCCAGCGTCCGCATTTATGACAGACGCCTAGTCTCCTCGCTCTTCGCTTTTTGGCATAAGAGCTTTTGCCTACACCAGGCATGTGAGACACAAATGCCTCTGGGATTTCACCTGCCAGACGAACCTTAGCTTCAATTAACCACCGCACATCTTCAGGGATTCCTTTATGCATCAGAGCTCTTAATCGTTCACAGCGAACTTGGTAGATCTTTTTTAGGATGTTCATTGGGAGAGAAGGGAAATACTTTCGCAAGGCGGAAAAAGTAGGATCCATTTTCTAGGAGGAAGTAAAAGAAAGAAGGGGTGAAGGAATCAGTTATTATGGGCAACTGAGAGAACCGACTTGAGAGTCACGGAGTACCGTATCCGCCGTTTAACCAGAAAAGTGGATCCTACTTTATTTTGGTATCATAGATATTTCTTATCTTTGATATCTCGTTAGGCATGACATTGATCCAGTCCTTGATTATTGAATCCATTGTCTGCTTTCGACGACAATATTTCTCGATATCCGCACTTATCTTTGACCATAGCTATTTCTTATCTTGGATACAGCTAAGCTGGCGTCAATTCTGTCCATTCAGGTGTAGCCTCGATTATTGAATCAATTGCCAGGCTTTTGACAATATTCTCTACTTTATATTTTTTGATATCTGCCTTATCCTTGGCTATAGCTATCTCTTCTCTTGGATACTACTAGCTGACGTCAATCCTGTCCTTCCATGTGTAGTCTCGATTATTGAATCGATTGCCAGGCTTTTGACATATTGTCTACCTTATCCTTGAATTCCTAATGCGGGTTGGTCCCGCATATTAGCTGTGTATCCAATGATAAATTGGTAAGAGCTGATGTTATTGGGATCTCAGCTTATACTACTGTAACTGTGCTGTGAATGTGATTCCCGTTTGGTCCTTGTTATGTAAAGGCTATGTATGCATGATATGAAATGCATGAATGCAGAGCATGTGTAACTAATGGCTTTTTTTTTTTTGTATGGATCTAGTTCTTTATGTCTTTGTTTTACTGGATCCTCTTTGTGATGGCCTTCTTGGACTATCATTGAATCTCTTTATGCTTTCCAGCTTTTGTTCGCTGCCTCAAAAGCCCAACTCTTTTCAAAATCCCCTTTCTTTGACTTGTTCTTGAATTTTGGCCTCAATTTCTTTAAAGTTGGCCCGCCTCATAATTTATATCTCTTTCGGGTACTCATCCATTGTCATGGATTTGATACCATCAAAGGTTTTACTTTCAATGTCTGCTTTGCCCCTTTTCTTGTGACCGTGCCGATACTTGTTTACCCCCATGTTACAGTCCGAATGATTGCTCTTCCTTAGACTCAGGTTCTGATCCATAAGACTTGCCCCCTTGTCTATTGAGCTTCTTTCTTGGCAGTACTCTTCTTACGCTTAGTAGAGACTACTTTGCCCCCTTGAATATGGTGTTTGTGTGGATAAAAGGTATCATCTCATCTTTGATTTAACAGAAGGTTGAGCATTTCTAGACCTTTGTGATGGTCCTTGATCATGAATTTCTCTTACAAGAACCACATTTTCTTAAAGAAAGTCTCAAGCTATCTCCTCACTTTCAAATCTACACACATTAATGAATAATGGTTTGGCCTTAAAGAAAAACTTTCATCAATTTGCAAAGCTTGACAAAGTAATTTACGGTCTTTGTTTTTAATTAAAATATCCTGTCATTCTTCCCTTTCCAACTCGAAGACATAAACTGTGCAAGGCAATAAGGTAGAAACATGATTCACAATAATAGCCTTTTAACTGAATGAGGATGATATCGAGAGGTAAATGTTAGGTGTGAGGAAAGTTAAGTTTGAATGTTTTTTTTTTTTGTGGCAGTCTTTTAGCTGAATGAGAATAATATTAAGAGGTAAATATTAGGTCTGAGTAAAGTTAAGTTTGAGTGGTGTGAAAGAAGGGTATTTTAATACTACTCGTGAGTAGTATTAAATAAGGTAGAAACATGATTCACAATGATAGTCTTTTAACTAAATGAGAATGTTAGGTCTGAGGAAAGTTAAATTTAAGTGGTGTGAAAGAATGGTCTTTTAATACTACTCGTGAGCAGTATTAAATAAGGTAGAAACAAGTTTCACAATGATAGTCTTTTAGCTGAATGAGGATGATAAGTTTGAGGAAAGTTAAGTTTAAGTGGTTTGAAAGAAGGGTCTTTTAATACTACTCGTGAGCAAATTTGATTATGATGAAAAACTTAATAGTGATGACCTCAACTTGCCACTCTTTCCAGAAAGTTAGACCTCATCTATTGCCCCCCAACTATCGTGGTCTTTATGTATGCTTGGCTTGAAAGTTGCTTTTGTCTTCTAGACCGCCTTTGCAGGTTTTCAGTTTAGAATGCCTAGCTCACTTTTTCTTTGTTTTCTTTCTTTTGCTCTAACTTGAGCCCTTTTTCTTTTCTTTTTTTTTTATTTCCCTTTTTTTTTTTTGTGTGAGCTATGGTGATAACATACTTGATAACTTTCTTGAAGTGAGATGACTCAAGTGGCCTTGCTTGCTCGTGCTTGTTCTCAGTCCTCTTTTGTTTTGAATTTTCCCTTGTTGTCTTTTGATGGAAGGGATGAATTTCTTTTTCTTTTTGAAATTTGTGTTGCGGAAAACTGAGAATCTTTTTTTTTTTGTATTGAGCATTTGTGAGAATTGGGAGGCCACTGAAGTCATTTAATATGAGAGCTACCTTGTTTGGAAGCTAACCCCAGACTTCTTGCAAGGATGTTGATAACCACTATGAATTCTTTTTTTGAGAGTTGGGGTGCAACATATGAAATCCTTCTTACTAGATTTGACAGCACTTTCAAGATCGCCACTATTAAATCTCCCTTAACTTTTTATTTTCACGCACGAGTAGTATCGTTTTCAAAGTAAAGTGTGATAGCAATAATGGATAGTATAATGGAAAGGAGTGAGAGATGGATGTAAAAACGGAATTTTTGGTAAGAAGTGGTAGAATGTGTAGGTGTAATAATTAAATTTTTGGTAAAAATTGGTAGAATGTGTAGATGTAATAATGGAATTAAAAAGTGGTAGAATGCACACATAACATCTCTTTGTTGGAGAACAAAAAGAATTACCGGTTGTCAAAAAGTAAAGTGTGATGGCTATAATGGATAGTATAATGGCAAAGAGTGTAAAAATGGAAAGTAGTAGAATGCACGCATCACATCTTTTTGTTGTACCAGAAAAAGAATAGCAGGTGTCCATTTAACAAAGACTACACCCTAGATTCTGGACTAAGTCTAGGAGATTTTTACTATTAAATTACTTTTGCAAGCTTTCAAAGATACAAGTTTATTCAAAGGATTCCCTGTCATTCGAAAATGTATGCGGACTGTTAGGTCAGATCTGACTTGGAGGCCTTCCAAAGTTAATGTAATTCTAGCTCGAAATCTTCACTTTTCAATTATCAATCACATCGGGCCTAGCAACTTGGACTTGGTTTTGCTTGATGAGGCGGCAATGGATTGTGGGTGACATTTGGCTCATCGGAAAAGTCCAACCACTTTGACTCGATTAATTGTTGAACTATACGCTTCAATGCCATGCAGTTTTCCAAGCCATGGCCTGGAACGCCATCATGATATGGGCAGGTAATGTTA
Organism: Aquilaria yunnanensis; assembly: GCA_039654915.1. Classification (NCBI taxonomy): domain Eukaryota; kingdom Viridiplantae; phylum Streptophyta; class Magnoliopsida; order Malvales; family Thymelaeaceae; genus Aquilaria; species Aquilaria yunnanensis. Next base: position 32,706,120 of record CM077593.1, read on the forward strand.
GGGTCATACCACCTTGGATATGGGGGTTTGGATGGCTTTGTAGGAATTGGACGGATAAATTGTCTTTCGATGAGTTTTGGGTATAACTCAGTATAAGTCATGGAAATTGGTGTGAAAACTTCTCTTGGTCTTGGTGCAGGTACTGGAGGAGTAGGAGCAGGTGGCCATGACTGATTAGGTCTGTTAAAAGGATAACTGTTGGGCCTATTGGAAGGATAATCATTGGGCCTATTTGGAGGATAATTATTGGGCCTATTCAGAGGATAATCATTGGGCCTATTTGGAAGGTAATTATCGGGCCCATTGGCAAAATAGGATAGGCGAGGTCCGATAGCCACAGTATCCACGAGGGGAATCATTCTTCCGCGTCCTATTTGTTGTACTACGTCATCTTTTCTTCTGGATGGTCCTCCTCTTTTCATAGGATTATTAAAGGATTCAGCAATCTTCCCAGTCCTAATCTCATGCTCGATTCTTTCTCTAGACATGACAATGTTAGAAAAATTAGTTGCCGAATTGCAAATGAGTTCGTCATAATATAGGTACTTCAGTGTCTGGACAAACAAAGTGACCATTTCTCTTTCTGTCAGGGGTGGCTGAACTTGTGCTTCTTGAATTGCTTTCGCCTTGATTAGCTCGATCAATTATCCCATTTGTTCGGCCATACTTTCTATCTTGGACTCTATCTTTATGAGACGTCCTTCGATTTGTTCTGCCATTAATCTTATTTGGAGCCGAGTTGAATATCGGTGTCGAGGTCCAATTTTATCCTTTTAAAAGTAAGGTATATTTTATTAGATCCTATGTGTATGTGATTGATGCAATGGATGCATGTAGGAAAAATGAGATTATGTTTTTATCAGACTTTGTATGCACGTGATTAATGTAATGGATGTATGCAATGAGATTATGTTTTTATCAGACTTTATATGCACGTGATTAATGTAATGGATGTATGCGATGAGTGAATTTGATTATCCACTATCGTGGAACTTCAAGACTTTTAGTTGTTATTAAAAAGACCAAAAAGTTAGCATAGTTTGATGCGTGGTTTTGATGCATGAAGAATATTTGCACAAAACAAAAGTATAACAAAAGAAAGATAAGTTTATTAATAACTTAAATAGCAATTAACAACTCATGAACTATTATGGAAAAATGAGTTAAAACCATAAATACGAAAATAAAAGTGTAGAGCAACAACACAGCATAACAAGGATATGCTTATGGCGTTGGTAAATGGGAGGAATACTATGGTCAGTTCTATGGTTAAGTGGGGAGTTCTATATGCATAAGGTGGCTTATCAAAAAGGCAAGGGATAGTTCCCGAATCCCGTCACTAAATTATAGTGACGGCCCGATTCCTTACCCTCTAGGGTTTATGTAAGGAATGGATTAATTCGAGTCGTAGCTTTTCGTGGGCCCATGTAGAGACTAACCGTCTCAGAAGGCAATACACTACTTTGCTACTTTGAAACCGGTGAAGGCTTGGAGACCATCGCCTCTCAAGGACAACAACACCAATTCCGCTTAGAAAGAACGTGTTCGCTTTGAAGAAGCTCGGGTATAGAGCTTCATATTGTGAATGCATAATGCATGTTTACCTAAGTAAATATAACATATAAATCCACATAAATATAAGCAAAGCAAATCAAAATAAATCAACTTGTAGGCTCGACTCACTAACGTCGACATCCCCAGTGGAGTCGCCAAGCTGTGGCAACGTGCGGGCCTTTTTTGGGAGTCGCCACCAATCGGTTTTCGCTCAGGTCGATTGGATACCTTAAAATATGGTCTGCGAGAGTTCGGGGATCGGGAGTACGGTTACGCTAAAACAATATTGTTATAGCGCCCAAAATTGGCACCTTAGTTGATTTTAATTTTGTCTTACTTTGCTTTTAAAAGTTTTCAGTTAATTTAGATATTTTAACTGAATTAGTCGAAAATGTTGATTTTGGTAATTAATTCGGGTAAAAATTTTATACTTCCGAACCATGGACTCTGCCGAGTCATTTGGACACGGAAGATTTTGATTCCGAACCATGGACTCTGCCGAGTCATTTGGACACGGAATTTGGTGAAATTTTAAATAATTTAATCCATATCGTAAAATATGAATTTTTATCTTTTGTATTTATTTAATTTATTTAATTAAAAAAAATTGATATTTTCCAAACCGTAGATCCTGCCGGATCATCCGGATATGGAAATTATTTTTTATTAATTGTTTATTTAATGAATTTTAGTCATAATTTTTATTTTATTATTTTATTATTTTTCTTGAATTTTTAATTATTATTACTTTTAAAAAATATATTTTAAAAAAAACAGAATTGATTTTTTGTTGTATTTTTAGAATTATTCAATTATAATTTTTTAATAATTTTAATAAAAGGTTAATGAAAAAAAATAAAAATTGATGTTTCAAAATAATGAAGATTTGAAATAACGACGGATGGGGATTTTTGTTTGAAAAAGATTTTTTTTGATAGCCTTAAAAATGAAGAAAGTTAATTATTCACATAAAACTTTTTTTTTTTAATTAATTATTATTTACTTATTGATTTTATTTATTATTAAATAAGTGAAATAAATTTTATCATAAAGTAAAATTTTGGCATAAAAGGAAAATTAAATAAAGTAAAGTAAAGGGGATTTTTTTTTTAGTTTAGACATCCATAAAAAAAATGCATAAAATAACACATGTAAATAAATAAAGGGAAAACATATAAAGTAAATAAAGGAATATTAAAGAATAAATAAATAAAGTGGGGCTTTTTGACCTTCTACTTTTTTAAAAATTAAATAACATATTCAAATAAATAAATAAACAAATAAAAAGCACATAAAGTAAATAAAGGAAAGTTAAAGATCAATAAATAGTAAGCAAATAAATAAAGTGGGGCTTTTTGGCCATCCACTAAAAATAAATAAATAGGAGGTATAACCTTCCATGAATTATTATAATAATAATAATAATAAAGATAATAAAAGTTAGTTGTTAGAATTAGTTGTTAATAACAATAATAATAACAATAATAAAAGTTAGTAAAGTTAGTAAATTAGTAAGTTAATAATAATAATAACAACAATAATTAAAGGTTAGTAATAATAACAATAATAAACAAATAAAATGTAAAAGAGAGTTAGTAATTAGTTAATTCTGCAGAAATAAATAAAAGGTTAGTGACTAAAATGAATAAATATGAGAAGATGAAGGATAAAAAATGAGGTTGTACCTTTTGAAAATGAATTTTGAATTCCGGAGCAGAGGTGCGCGCGCGGGGGTGAAAAAAAAAAAAAAAAAACAGTCAGAGAAGGTTTAGGTTTTCTGGAGAGGAAGAGAAGAGGGCCAGGGACCTAGGCTAATTTTTTCCTTTTTTTCAAAACGAAGCTCTAAGTTTTTTTTCTCATTTTCTCTGTGTTCAGCAATGAATTTGGAGGCCTATTTATAGAAGAAGTTTGGCTGAACTGCTCCTAATTAAATAATAAAAATAATCAAAACTTATCTCTTAAGTTGGTAAAATGACAATTTCAGTCCTTTACGTTTCTTATCCTCTGGATAAGTTCCTGAAGCTTCTGATTTTGACAATTTTGTCGTTTTCTGTCAATTTGGGCCAGAAACGTCGGCAGACCCAAAATTTTATGTGACAAACTACCAAATGCTCCTGGAACTTTCAGATTTTGTCAATTTTTCCCGAAACTTCTCAATTTTGTCATTTTTACCTCAAACTTTTTAATTTTGTCATTTTTATGGAGTTTTCTTTTTTTCTTTCAAACATACACATATACACACATATATCATTTTAAATCAAATCTTCACAAAACAAAACAAAAAAAATGTATTTTAAACTAATTAACTTAATTAAAATTTTTCAGTAATAATAATAATAAAATATATTATTATTTATTATTATTATTATTATTAATTATTTTTTTTTAGTTTAATTTTTTTTAAATGGTCGGACGAAATTGGGTGTCAACAAGAAGGCCGTAAAATTTATTTTCCAATGGATGCTTGCTTGGTAAGTCAAAGTTGAAGTAGCACTAGGAACACACCAAGGAGGTTCCTAGATAATCCATGTGAAATATTGTGAAAACTGTTAAATAGTAGCCTAGTTGGTAGTATGTTTTTTAGCCTTACCTGGAAAGTGACTGTTTTAAGGCTTGTAACATATTTTGATGTAAAATATATAATGGCTGAATATGCACCAAGTTAGGTTCAAGTGCATGGCATAAAAAATTGATTGAGTAACCAATTTTATGCACTTGGATTTACTAGTCAAACAATCTTTGCATTTATTAACTAAAATTGATATTAAATCTTTTCAATTAATAAGTTATGGGCTAGAGTAACTGGTGAAGTTTCACTACTAAGCTACTAAGCAATAAACTTAAACATCTGGCTAAGTATCCTGGGTTGTTGTGGCCCAGGTCACCTGAGAATTTGTCCTCCAAGTTGTTAATCCTCCAATGGCATAAGTGCACATAAGGTATGGGTGGTTTGGGTTATGACACAAGTGCCTGCCAATGCCCTCCCTACCCTCGCTGTATGAAAAGGTGTTAGTTTTGGAGGAGATGATGAGGAAGATGAAAAAGGATAAAATGATACTGGTTATAGATGCACCATCTCTATTCCCTAAGGCTTGTGTGCCAAATAAGTTTAGGATGTCTAAGCTTAATAAGTTCAATGGAAGTGGATGCCCTAAAATTCACCTCAAAATGTATGTAAGAGTTATGACTCCACTAGGTACCAATAATGACTTGATGGTTCAAATATTCCAAAAATCTCTTACTAGTTTAACATTTAAAAGGTTTTTTAATCTCGAACCATTTTGCTCAAGAACTTGGGAAGATATATGCACAAAGTTTCAAAAGCATTATCAATACAACTTAGAGGTGAATGTCACAAGAAGATATCTTGAGACCACAAAACAATCATAAAGGGAGACTTTTTTAGCATTTATCACCCAATGGAGGGCCAAGGCTTCTCAAATGATCAACTATCCTACTGAGGAGGAGCAAATTGTGGTGATGGTCAAGAAGCTTATTCCAATTTACAACCAACACCCTTTTGCTTAATATATTCCAAACTTTATACTATTGATGTCTGTTGGAACACCAATAGAGGATGCTATTAACTTGGACCAAAATAAAATTAGCTGATAAAACCAAGTTCAAAAAGTCACCTAACTTTCAAATGTCGAGGGGCACTGAGGTCAATGCCATCAATACTTAGAAGCATGCTCCCTCACCTCGCCAATTTACTGAGAAATATACACAATTGGGAAAGGTGCGACAAAAGTTTGAGAAGAAAGGTTTTTTGAAGTCACTTGCTCTTAGTCCTCCTTTAAATCCATTACCAAAACATTACAATCCTAGTCAATATTGTGTTTTTTACCAGGGAGTTAGGCATACTGCTGATAAAAGTGCTGCCCTTCGGCATGCAATTCTAGACCTTATTGACAATGGCACGGTTAGTCCATAAACAAAATCGAGTGTAGTCACTAATCCTTTTCTTGCATATGAAGTTGGTAGCCAAGTGAATGTCATCACTATTAAAGAATGTGGTAACCCAATAGAATGGATTCAAGACTAAACTACACCAAGCAACTTCATTGGGAAGATTTGAGCAAGAGGAGTCCTATACTAATTTGTTGTTTCTTTCATTCTCCATTTATCCTTTTTACACTTGAATGAATGATTGAGACTTTTATTCATTTTAGTGCTATGACAATGGCACGGTTAGTCCATAAACAAAATCGAGTGTGGTCACTAATCCTTTTCTTGCATATGAAGTTGGTAGTCAAGTGAATGTCATCACTATTAAAGAATGTGGTAACCTAATAGAATGGATTCAAGACTAAACTACACCAAGCCACTTCATTGGGAAGATCTGAGCAAGAGGAGTCCTATACTAATTTGTTGTTTCTTTCATTCTCCATTTATCCTTTTTACACTTGAATGAATGATTGAGTCTTTTATTCATTTTAGTGCTATGACAATTTTCATTATCTAGGGCTAGGAACACAAATAGAGGATGTTATTAACTTGGGCCAAAATAAGAGTAGATGATGGAACCAAGTTCAAAAAGTCACCTAATTTTCAAACATTGAGAGGCACTGAGATCAATGTCATCAGTACTCAGAAGGATGCTCGCTCACCTTCCCAATTTACCAAGTAATATGCACCACTTGGAAAAGTGCCATAAAAGTTTAAGAATAAAGGTCTTTAAAGTCACTTGCCCCTAGTCCTCCTCTAAATCCATTACCAAAGCATTATAATCTTAGTCAATGTTGTGGTTTTTTCTAGGAAGGTAGGCATTCTACTAATAAATGTGCCACCATTCTACATGCAATTCTAGACCTTATTGACAATGGCATGGTTAGTCCACCCACAAAGCTGAGTATGGTCACTAATCCTTTTCTTACACATGAAGCTGGTAGTCAAGTGAATGCCATCACTATTAAAAAATGTGGTAACCTAACAGAATGGATTCAATACTAAATTACACAAAGCCACATCATTGTGAAGACCTGAGCAAAAGCAGTCCTATGCTAATTTATTGTTTCTCTCCTTCTCCATTTATCCTTTTTACACTTGAATAAATGATTGGGACTTTTATGCATTTTAGTGCTATGAAATATTCATTATCTAAGACTAGGAAACATCAAAGTGCTAGTGAATTATTTTAGAATTTGATCTTTAAACATAGTAAGTAAACAATAATGGAGCTTTTAAGTCATTGGTGCCTATGTTAATTTTGGATGATCCATACATAAGTGGTGCTTTTCTAAAAAGATGGCCATCTTTCGTAGCCCATATCTTCCTTTCACCATTATTATATAATATTCTTTGCAAGCCACTTTGAGCCTTAAGCACATTGAGCTTGTTCTTTCTTAAACCCATCATCCTAACCTGGGAAAGGGTATGCAACTCTTGAGGTGTAGAATTCAACGCCACAAGATCTCGTTTATGACATGCACTTAAAGTTGTGGAAGGTGTTGGTCAATATTACCATATGCACGAGAAAGCGGCCCATGAAAGGAAACATAATCCGAATGCACCGTGCCTTTTAGATAATTTTAAACCCAAATAACAAGTGTGACACTTCCTCACTAGTCAACCAAAAACAAGAAAAAAAAAGGAAAAAAGAATAAAAGTGAATTGTGCTTGCACAAAAATTAACTTAAGTAAAAAGTGATAAAAGACTCTTTATTAAGACTAAACACCCACAAAGGCGGGTGGCTTAGACAAAAGTTAAGAGGAACCCTTGCTGAGTCGAAAAACCATAAAGGTGGCTTAGGCAAAAGTTGAGGTGAAAGAAAAAAAGTAAAAAAGGTGCCTAGTGGGAACCTTATCTTTCAAATCAATGACGGACACTCGAAATTGAATTTAAGTACTTGAACATCAAAATAAACTCATAAAAAGAGTGACTCAAGAAGGGTTCCCATCATTAGTACTAGTTGTTTGAGAAAAAATCTACCATCGTGATCATGTTTATTAAAATCGCATTTCAAGTCATAAAAATGTATGTTTTTATGACTTTAGAGATGGAAGATATTTTGAAACACAATAGAAATGCAACTTTGGTAGAAATGAGTAGAAACACGTTTCCAATCATAAAAATGTAGAAACATTGAGATTCTACAACTTTAGTCTTATTGGGTCAATTCTGTAAAAAAAATATAAATTGGAACTAAATTGTACACTCCTGGAAGTTAGGGACTGGAGTTGTAATTATATAGTAGAAGTATTCAGGCATGGCCTAAGGCTAGTTCTAGTCCTTTATCCTCTAGCATGTTTCATAATACTGCTAGTAATTGTGTAATTGCCAGTTAAGGCACCAGGTGCGTGGCAATTTTAAATGAGGCGGTGGTGTGTTAATTAAGCTGGCCAAGCTTCTTCTTATAGTTTGAGCCAACCAAAACCTGCCTCCTCTCCATAGAAACACCAAGACCAAACTCTGAAGCCCCAGCCAACCCAAAAACTCGCCTTATTCCACTAAATTAAGCACAAAATCAATGGGATTTTGGGTGCAGATCACATGTTGTTTATGATACTTTTTTAAGACAATTTAAGTGATTTTATATTTTTCATAATTTTCTCTAATTTTTTATTTGTATTTTTTATAGAGTTTTACAACTCTACGACTCTAAAACAACCAAAATGACTTTAGGTAGAAACCCATTTTTGACAACCTTGATAGTGATTATGAGGTCTCGCAACAAAAGTCAAGCCTATTAAATGGCCTCAACAATCTTGAAAGTCCTATCAACTATTCCCCAAGGAGGTCAATCATGATGATCAAGTGCAATGGAGGCTCATAATTAAATTTTGTGCCTCATGAGAAGCATACCCTAGAGGTATGTTTGGGTATTTGAGCTTTTTATCCCATTCTTTCATTACCCTTAGCCAAGGCCACATTACAACCTTATGGAAAGTCCATACTTGATAATAGACTTGCTTTTGTGTGGATTGCCTTAACTAAGAGAGACATTAATTGCTTAACTTTTTTAGTTTTGTTTGGTTACAACACATTTTATTATAGTTCACTAGTGCCTATACTTTAGGTTGTGAAAATTTCATGATTCTAAGTAGTTTAAAAGTCCTTCTCATTCTAAAACTTTAACCCCATTGAACAAGACCTTACCATCAATTATTAAAGCACCCAATTGTAATGCTACACCTTTATTATATCCTAACCGTAAATCCAATACCTAAATCTAAACTCGAAGTTGTAAACTTAAATCATAACCTTAACTCTAACCTTATACCTAACCTTCTGTCACTGTAAACCCTAAATCTAAAATCTAAACTATAAACATAAACCCAAAATCGAAAGCCCTAAATCTCTAATTTTAAGCACAAACCTTGAATCTTAACTTTAAAACTCTAAACAATAAACCTTACATTCAATTCTAACCTTTACCTTAAATCTTATCTTTTTCTCATTTATTACCTTTCATATTTAGTAAGTCTCATATTTTTTAGCTTCAATATTTAGTTGTCTCATATTTTGGGGCTTTAATATTTAGTAACTTTCATCTTTTTTGAACATATATATTTGGGTTATTCCAAAACAAATAACCTCCATATTTAGTTAGTTCAATTATCTTGGTAGGTAAATGTCAAAATTAAAACATTGGTCCTAAACTTGTAAGTATAGTGCAATACGGCTCCTAAATTTTGAAAAGTTTCAAATTTTTGCATTTTAACCTAAAATATTTAAACTTTTGTAGTTTAGTCACTCATTAAGAAAATTTTTATGAATTTTTAGTTAAACTATAAAACAAATAAAAATTAACATAAATTAAATTGCACCAAAAATTGGATTCTTTAATTTAAATTTTAACAAAAACTGATCAAAACGAATTGAATAGATTCAGCTATTTCAGCCTATGTACTAGTAAACCCGAGTAAACCAAACTACAAACTTGAATTTGGCCCAAAATCTAGAAAACCCAACTTCAAATTACCTGAGTCATAAATTGACTCAACCTATATTGAACTTGAACCCAAATAAATCCGACTCAAGCCAACACAAACTTGAAATCTACTCAACTTGAAATTAATCAGAATGAAAATAACCAGACTTGGCCCCAAATTTATGCTAACTTGATTAAACCCAAACCTGACTCGGCTTACTCAATTGTCATCCCTAATTATAGTATTTAATAATAGTAATGACAAGGAACTAAACCTGTAAACAAAAAAACAACAAATAGCCCTCACGAAGAACTAGTCCAGAATGGCCATAGAAATCAGAGTGATCTAGATGCACACATTCCCTTGGCTTACCATTATTCTTAGAAGCCATGATTAGCAATAGTTTCCTAGTCAGTAATCTAGCTTATTAGCCAAATGTCCTTGCTATCATGTCCATTACCCTATTCAAAGTATCATGATTATCCACAACAAATGAATGCAAAGTGGCCTCCTAACCTCTCACTACACATGCATTGGCTTGAATAGCCAAGCTGTAAAGACTCTCCTAGTGTCTCCTCTACTTTGAATGTTGAGGTAAGTAAATCCCAAATTATTTGCCTCAAATAAGTTTTATTAAACAAGGAAAGTAAGCTAAGTAAGGATTAAGTTGAGTTCCAAAGTGTGATTGGCACCTAAATGGCAAAGAGGGCAAAATAATAATTTTGGACCCAAGTTAGTGGCATGACTGTAATTTCAGTGAAATTAGGTTCATGCAAGTGTTTCGAGCTAAATGCGTTAAGACCAACCAAAAGTGAAAGTTAAGGGTAAAAGATGCACTAAGTGAGAAATTGAGCTATTAATTCTTATAATGGCTTAAGTGACTTAAAGGTAAGGTGTTTCGGTAAGAAAAACCTTTTAATGGGACCAAGGAGTGATGGTGCAAGAAGAGTTTAAGTGGCCTAAGTGATTCAAAGTTAAGTTTGAGGACAAAAGTGTCAAGTGGAAGAGAGTTGGGTTAAGTTAGAGAGGTTGGCCTTATATTTTGAAGAGATAGCACTATTCTGTTGGGTTTTGGGAGCCAAACAAGTACAGTGGAATTTAAACGAAACCCTCCAGGATCCAAGTGAAACGGGGTAAACCGGGTGTTCGAAAATTTTCATACCTAATTTTCGGTTGAGATTTCTCACCCAATTGTAGAGTTGAATCACAAAACCTAAACAGTTGACGTGTTCAAGCTCTCTATGGTATCCACACGAGCCTCTCGGGATCACCACGCTTCCACCACGATCCGACAGATGTGTTTTTTTCACGCTCGCAGTGCTAGCTTGCATCCTCCAAGGAATTGGAAGAGAAGAGTGCGGCTGTCCTTTTGGAAGGCTAGAGCAAGAAGCTGCGAATTTCTCACTAAAAGTTTTATTTATAGTGAGACTCAACTTCTATGCCTAATGGGTTTCAAAGCCCTAATCAAATTAGGCTTTAATTTCAGGCTTAATAATGGTTTAACTCTTGGGCCCATTATTAATACGAAATTATTGTGAAACCATAACCCAAATCATTAGCCCATGCACTCTAATGATCCAAATAGCTCTATGTGTGCGACCCAATAGGCTCTTACCATGTTGGCAATGATCATAAATCACATTTATGATCATAAGCAATGAGCGGTGTCTAGCAACACATCATTGCTACCCAAGTGACAAGATTGTCGGTGATTCGACTAAACCTTTATGATCATTACTGATATATGCCATTGTCCCTTTGTCCAAGATATCAAGACTAAGCACGAGAAATGGAATGTGTTACTCTCGTATAACCTAATCTTTAGTTTCTTGATTACTGAGTAGACCAACTTAAACTGATGACATTGATATTGTATATCAATTCATCCGAGCATGGCCATGCATTTTTCTAAGTCTTACTCTATCAAGGGGCCCAAAGATATCACTCCCGTTACATAGGAGGAACAAATCCCATCTTGATCATACAAATCCCTCCGCATGATATGTGACATACTTAATGACCTTCTTCAAGTTCACTCAGTTACGAACAACAAAGGAAAGTATCAAAGTATGTAACTCACTTGTAGAAAACCTTGATGACCTTAGGTCAAAGGACTATATATACCATGATCACTATGAGAATCACTTATGACACTTATATAACGATCCATGTAGTGTTCTCATGGTGGGTCGGTCCAATACACAAGTTCTCCAACTTGTACCCATATGTAGGCTATATATCTCATATTAGTCTCCACATATGCTAGTCGTTATATATTATTGTAACCCGCTCTACAATAATACTAGACCAGGGACATTTGAGAATATCATTATTCTAGGGCTACAATTATGTTTATTACGTTACGGAGAAACAAAACAACAAACATAATTACTGGATTAATGCCTTAATAAAATATCATGACTCAAGGTGTAAAACATACAATCATCTCATGATTGGCTTTTGGGCACAACACTAACAATCTCTCACTTACACTAAAAGCCAATCATCCATGTATCTAATACCAATGGACCTAGAATGGCTATCATGCTTCTGCTGCGTAAGGGGCTTTGTCTGTGGATTAGCAATGTTGATGTCTGTTGAAGTCCTACATATCCTTACATCACCCCTTTCGATGATCTCCCTGATGAGATGATAGCGTCGGAGTATGTATTTGGATCGCTGGTGAGATCAAGGTTCCTTAGCCTGTGCGATTGCTCCATTGTTGTCATAATAGAGCTCTATCGGGTCGACAATGCTTGGAACCACTCCAAGTTCAGTGATGAACTTCTTGATCCAAACTGCTTCCTTCGCAGCATCAGAGGCGGCAATGCACTCAGATTCTGTTGTAGAGTCAGCTACTGTCTCTTATTTTGAACTCTTCCAGCTCACAGCACCACCACCAATACAAAACACATAACCAAATTGCGATCTAAAATCATCCTTATCGGATTGGAAGCTTGCATCAGTGTAACCCCTTACAATGAGCTCATCTTCACCTCCAAAAACCAAGAATGCATCCTTAGTCCTTCGTAAGTACTTAAGGATGTTCTTAACAGCTGCCCAGTGACTTTCACCGGGGTTCAATTGGTACTTACTCGTCATGCTCAAGGCATATGAGACATCGGGATGAGTACATATCATGGCATACATGATAGATCTAATTGCTGAGGCATATGGAATCTTACTCGTGCACTCTCTCTCCTCGGGTGTACTCAGATACTGAGATCTAGAAAGAGTTATACCATGCGACATGGGCAAGAATCCTTTCTTGGAATCTTGCATGCTGAACCTCTTTAGCACCTTGTCAATGTATGTACTTTGACTTAGGCCAAGAGGCTTTCTAGATCTATCTCTATAGATCCTGATGCCTAACACATAGGCTGCTTCACCCAAGTCCTTCATAGATAAACATTTCCCTAGCCAAGTCTTCACAGACTAAAGCTCAGGAATGTCATTCCCGATGAGTAGTATGTCATCTATATACAACACCAAGAAGACAATAGCGCTCCCACTAACCTTCTTGTAGACATAAGGTTCATCTTCATTTTTGATAAAACCAAACTTTTTGATTGCTTCATCAAAACGAAGATTCCAACTTCAAGAAGTTTGCTTCAGTCCATAAATAGACCTTTGCAACTTGCACACTTTATTAGCATTCTCAGGAGTAACAAAACCCTCAGGTTGTGTCATGTACACATCCTTAAGTAGCTTTCCATTTAGGAATGCAGTTTTGACATCCATTTGCCATATCTCATAATTATAGTGTGCAGCAATAGCGAACAAAATTTGGATGGATTTAAGCATAGTAACTGGTGAAAAAGTTTCATCATAGTTAATACCATGAATTTGCTTGAAACCTTTTGCAACCAGTCGCCCTTTAAAGGTAATCACATTACCATCCATGTCAGTTTTCTTCTTGAAAACCCATTTGCACCTTCTGGGTTTTATCCCTTCAGGTGGGTCAACTAAATTCCATACTTGGTTTTCATACATGGATTCCATCTCGGATTTCATGGCCACTAGCCACTTCTCAGAGTCAGGCCCCGACATAGCTTGTTGGTAGGTTGTCGACTCATCTTGATCCATGAGCATCACATCACCAGTGTGAGTCATGAGAAGTCCATATCTCTTAGGCTCACGCCGAATCTAACCAGACCTACGTGGGCTCTGTGCTACAGGAACAGACTCGTGAACGACAACATCTTGTGTGTCTGTTCAGGTTCCATTTCAGGTTCGATGTCTCCTTGTTGTTCTTGAATTTCTTCAAGTTCTACTTTCCTCCCACTTTTTCCTTTAGAGATAAACTTTTTCTCTAAAAAGACACCAGTTCGAGCAACAAACATTTTTTGCTCAGAAGGATTGTAGAATTAGTTTTGTTTTTTTGGGATACTCAACAAAAAGGCATTTTTTAGATTTGGGCCCTAGTTTGTCAGAGGATTGACATTTCACATAAGCGTCACAACCCCAAATCTTTATAAAAGACAAATTGGGATGCCTCCCACTCCATATCTCATATGGTGGTTTTTGAACCAATTTAGATGGAACTCGGTTTAGTGTAAAAGCAACTATCTCTAGAGCATGTTCCCAAAAGGAGTTTGGAAGGTCAGCTTGACTCATCATAGAGTGAACCATGTCTAACAAAGTTCAATTTCTCCTTTCAAATACACCATTCCATTGAGGTGTACCTGGTGGAGTGAGTTGTGATACTATACCACAATCCTTCAGATAGTCAAGGAATTCTCGATCCAAGTACTCTCCACCTTGATCTGATCAAAGCACTTTGATACTCTTTCCGAGTTGATTCTTTACTTCATTCTTGAATTCTTTGAACTTTTCAAAGGACTGTGACTTGTGTCTCATGAGATACACATAGCCATATCTACTGAAGTCATCAGTAAAAGTAATGAAGTATTGGAAACCTCCTCTAGCTTGTGTAGACATAGGGCTACATATATCACTATGTATGAGTTCTAGTAAGTCATTAGCCCTTCCACTTTGCCCTGTGAATGGGGCTTTGGTCATCTTGCTCAACAAACATGACTCACATGTCTCATATGATTCAAAATCAAATGAGTCCAAAAGTCTATCCTTATGGAGCTTGGATATGCGGGTCTCGTTTATATGGCCCAAGCGACAGTGCCAGAGATAGGTCAGGTTCGAATCATTTAATCTGACCTTCTTGGTATTCACATTATAGATTGGATCTTCGAGGTCTATAACATACAACCCATTGCTAAGTTGAGCACTGCCATAAAAAATTTTTATTCAAATAAATGGAACAACATTTGTCCTTTATTACAAATGAAAAACCTTTCTTGTCCAAATAAGAAACAGAAATCAAATTTTTACTAATAGTAGGTACAAAGTAGTAGTTGTCTATTTCTAAAACTAATCCACTAGGTAAAGTGAGAACATAAGTCCCTACGGCTAAGGCAGCAACCCTTACTCCATTTCCAACACGTAGGTCCACTTCACCTCGGGCCAATCTTCTACTTTTACTTAGATCCTGGACATTTACACAAATGTGAGATCCGCATCTAGTATTTAATACCCAAGATGAGGAAGTAGAAAAGTTAGCCTCTATAACAAAAATACCTAAAGTGGAAGTCTTACTTCCCTTTTCCTTAGTAAGTTCTTCAAGATAGAGCTTGCAGTTGTGCTTCCAGTGTCCAGGTTGCTTACAATGGAAGCACTCCCTTTCCTTTGCCACACCACCCTTTGGTTTCAGTGCAGCTAAAGAAGAATTAGTAGCTTTATCCTTTTTCTTCTTGGCTTTTCCCTTTCCTTTGCCCATTTGAACCATCAAAATGGGCTTAGCCTTCTTAAGGTTTTAATAGCAGTTCTCAACATGTTGAGCAATTCAGGGAGGGACTTGTCAAGGTCGTTCATGTTGTAATTCATGATGAATTGATTGTAGCTTTCAGGCAACGATTGCAAGACTACATCAACAGCCAATCCTTTCTGAAGAGCAAATCCCAAATTCTCAAGATTCTCAATGTACCCGATCATCTTGAGCACATGAGGACCCATGGGACTTCCTTCAGACATTTTGCACTGAAACAATGCCTTAGAGGTCTCAAACCTCTCATGCATAGCTTGTTCTTGGAAAAGCATTTGAGATGTTCTATCATATCGAACGCCCCCATGTTCTCATGTTGCTTCTGAAGCTCAGATTCTATGGTAATAAGCATGAGGCAAGCAACATCCAAAGCATCATCAGAATGCCTATTGTGAGCATCCCTTTTAGCTCTTGGAGCAGTGGCAGCAGGCTCATTTGGAATGGGCTGCTTTAGGACATAAGCCTTTCTCTCTTGCTTGAGGACTATCCTCAAGTTTCGATACCATTTGAGAAAGTTGGTCTCATTCAATTTTTCCTTCTCAAGGATCAAGCGCAATGAAAGTGTCGATGTGTTTTGTACCATGGTTATCTACAACAGTAAATATACAGTGTAAGAGCCATGTATTTTAATTCATTTAATAAGGACTTTTATTAAATGATACTCCCACTATTTTACTCAAAATAATAACCCTCGATATTATTTCGGAACACCTCAGCGTTAAGATATTCTAGTGGGCCAAGATTCATATTTGACCACAACCTGAGTCAGCTTTGGCTTTTCTCTCAAGTTACAGTTATTTAGGTAGGCAACTCTTTGCCAATTGCATCTTATGCAACTCTTGGATAGTTGGGTGAACAACACTTGTCCAAGCTCATCTCATGAACTTAAGCCCAACTCTATGCCTCTAAGTCCCCAATCCTATTAGGATGACTTAGTTAAGTACCCAAAGTTAGCAATTTAGATATCACTATTATCCCATCGCACCTTACCAAGATGAACATAGGTGCTTTGCTTTGGCAAACTCACCCAATGTTGATCAGAGTCTTGACGTGTGCCAACATTTGGAAGACATCACATTTAATGACTTAATATTTGTTTGAGGGATTTTTCCTTTGATCTCACCAATTTGTTATCTCCTGTTGTCTTATACATGCATTACATACAAATATAAAACATGCATATCATGCTTACAAGAAAGTAAACGTGACATGGTTATAGCCCAAACTATGCGGTATTCTCAAGCCAATGAGAATATCATAAGAGCCTAAGAAAAGAAAATGGTCTTCATAAGCTCCTTCTCATCCTTTCTTGGTTGCCCTTTCGTTGTCACCTCCTTGGACATGCCACCTTGGATGATCCTTGGATATACCACCTTGGATGATCTCATAATGTACCATTACATCAATAATAGAAACCTCGAGTTACATTCGAGGGGAGTAAGGTGAGAAGAGAATGTACAATGAGAGTAATAAGAGAAGGCATGACTCGCAGGCCGTATTTACAAGTACAACCAATTGAGGGCTACAACCATGCACCATGCTACAACCACCAATCAGCATAATAAATCAAATATCATTCAACAAATGCATGCCAATTAACGCACATTAATTAACCAATTTTTATATATGTGACGCTTCATATACGACGGTTTCGCTGGCCGGTCAGTGGGCAGTGGTTCCGCTGACGGGTCAACGGATGGGGTCAAGGGGGCCGCTCTTGTGGAGGGTTGCGAGGGGGCAGTGCCCCCCCAACGCAAAAAATTATCTTACAATTGCTTTGCCCGAGATCTTCTATTTCGATCAAGTAGGCACCCGATACTCCTCCATTCAAGCCACCAAAAGTACCTTACTTTTGGTGCCCGAACAGGCCAAATCCGAACCAAGCTAGGGTTTTTGCAACTATTGCAAGAATCCTAATCCATATAGGTATCTCATACCTATCAATTTCAGGTTAATCTCATTAACCAATTTGTGTCGTTTCTTCATATATCTCATATGTTCATTACGAGTTCTAGTTTCATGCATCATGAATCAATCTAATTAATCATGGCCAAAAGCAACCGAACACATAACATCATGCAATTCAACATTCAATCACGATTTAGGGTTTCACTAGTAGCTCTGATACCACTGTTAGGTTTCGGGAGTCAAACAAGCGTAGTGAAATTTAACCAAAACCTTCCAGGATCCAAGTGAAACGAGGTAAACCGGGTGTTCGAAAATTTTCATACCTAATTTTTAGTTGAGATTTTTCACCTAATTGTAGAGTCGAATCATAAAACCTGAATAGTTGATGTGTTCAAGCCCTCTATGGTATCCACACGAGCCTCTCGGGATCACCATGCTTCCACAACGTCCTGGCAGATACGTTTCTCTTGCACTCGCAGTGCTAGCTTGCGTCCTTCAAGGAATTGGAAGAGAAGAGTGCGGTTGTCCTTTTAGGAGGCTAGGGCAAGAAGCTGCGAATTTCTCACTAAAAGTTGTATTTATAGTGAGACTCAACTTCTAGGCCTAATGGGTTTCAAAGCCCTAATCCAAATAGGCTTTAATTTCGGGCTTAATAATGGCTCAACTCTTGGGCCCATTATTAATATGAAATTATTGTGAAACCATAACCCAAATCATTAGCCCATGCACTCTAATGATCCAAATAGCTCTATGTGTGCGACCCAATAGGCTCTTACCACGTTGGCAATGATCATAAATCACATTTATGATCATAAGCAATGAGCGGTGTCAGCAACACATCATTGCTACCCAAGTGAAAAGATTGTCAGTGATTCGACTAAACCTTTATAATCATTACCGATATAAGCCATTGTCCTTTTGTCCAAGATATCAAGACTAAGCACGAGACATAGAATGTGTCATTCTCGTATATCCCAATATTTGGTTTCTTGATTACTGAGTAGACCAACTTAAACTTATGACATTGATATCGTATATCAACTCATCCGAATATGGCCATGCATTTTTCTAAGTCTTACTCTATCAAGGGGCCCGAAGATATCACTCCCGTTACATAGGAGGGACAAATCTCATCTTGATCATACAAATCCCTTCACATGATATGTGACATACCCAATGACCTCCTTCAAGTTCACTCAGTTACGAGCAACAAAAGAAAGTATCAAAGTATGTGACTCACATGTAGGGAACCTTGATGACCTTAGGTCTAAGGACTACATATACCATGATCACTATGAGAATCACTTATGACACTCATATAATGATCCATGTAGTGTTCTCATGGTGGGTCGGTCCAGTATACAAGTTCTCCAACTTGTACCTATATGTAGACTACATATCTCATATTAGTCTCCACATATGCTAGTCGTTATGTATTATCGTAACCCGCTCCACAATAATACTAGACCAGGGATGTTTGAGAATATCATTATTCTAAGGTTACAATTATGTTTATTACGTTACAGAGAAACAAAACAACAAACATAATTACTGGATTAATGCCTTAATAAAATATCATAACTCAATGTGTAAAAAATACAATCATCTCATGATTGGCTTTTGGGCACAACACTAACATATTCATTATCTCTTCTATTTGTCATTTTCGTGGCTCTATCTCCTCCATAGCTCCTCCTCATCAAAGATCCTAAATCATTCAAAATTCCATGAAATTTGAAGGCCCTAAAGACATCCAAACAAGCTCTTAGCTCGTTTGTGGTAGAATTGGTGCATTTAGAGTTGTTTTTACAAATTTTTTATTCAAACCCTAAGGTAAACATCTTTGATCCTTGTGGGTTAGTTTTAAGCTTGTTAAATGGTTAGAAATGGTCTTAATTTCGTGCCCTTGGTGTCCAATTTGGTTGAATTCAAGCTTGGAACTCAATATAATTCTTTAGAGCTGAAGTACGCTTATTGTTTGTTTCTTTCTTTAAGGATGATTTAAGGTAAGGGATTTAAGTTAATTCAGTTCAAATAATGCATAGAAAGGTAGTATTACATGTGAGAATGAAGTAGAAACAAGACCCATGTGAATTGGCTTTGGGGATAGGAAGATTGGGCAAGCTTTATGCAAGTTCACACGCAATCACACAATGTCGTAGACCATTGGCAACGCGTCACCGATGATGAAGCCATTTGGCAACGCATCACCGGTGGTGACGTAAGTTGGCGGCGTGTCGCCGGTTATCTTCCAGGAAGCCCGTGCTTTGATGCCATTGGCCACACATCACTGATGGCGTCACCAAGGCATAAGTCACTCAAGCTCAAGGCATCCTAAGAATGTCTCAATCTCTTGGTTATCATCCCTAGGAGAATTTAAGATGTTCTATAGCTTTCGTTGGGTATAGAACTCATTTCTAAGTTAAGAATTATGCATTATTTAGGTGGTAGTTAAGTGGTGTGGCTAAGGTAGGGTAAGGAATAGTGGCTAAGGGGGTTAAAGTGCTTAGGTTGTTAAGGAAGCCTAAGAGGATCCCAACCAAACCTTATCATTGGTAAGTAAGCCATTAAGGAGTCCTAAGCTAAGCTTAAAGAGCTTGGTAAGTTGGACCACATAAGGCAGCTACCCTGCACAATAAGTTAAGGGAAGAGATGGGTAAAAAAGGAGTAAGCAGTGACTTACTCTAAGTTACTCATTAATGGCGGGCAAGGGTTGAGTAAGTGACGACTTACTCTAAGGCGCTCGTAAAAGGACTTCATGGGGTTAGTTAAGTGCTAGTATAGGATACAAGGGCCAGTATCCAAGTACCCCAGCCGTATGAGCTCACGGCAAGTCTAGCACCTACGGGTGTAAGGAATTCCTAAGTGCATTTGCATGTGCATATTTCATCCATCCATCCATCCACTCATTATTTTGCATTGTTTGTTGTTATTATTCTTGTTTCTAGTTGTGTTGTTGGTTGCTTGGTTACTTTGTATGTTATATGTATATATATAGACATGCTTGTTGTCCTTGCATTTGTTTTCCCTTGCAAGTACCAAATCCCTTACTGAGTACTTTAGAGTACTCGCCCCTTAAGTGTTGTGCAGGTATTAAGTAGGCTAGTCAGGCTTAATAGTTGGTAAGAGGCAGCTGTTAAGGCTAAGTTTTATTGAATTGAAGGTCTCTAAGTAGGAAACTCAAGTTTCTAAGTTACTTTTGGCATAAGCTAGAACTGACCAAAGTGTTTGCCTTACAATTTGAGGCTAAGTGAGTACAAGGAAAGTGTGGCCCATCCTTTGAAGCTAGCTTGCTTGGGTAAAAAGCTAAGGATGGATCTTAGTAGATATAAGTTGCTTCTTCTAAATGTATCATATTTTCATACAATGAGATTGCCTCTACTAGTATCTATTGGTGTGTATAACACCAGGGTTACATTTGGGGGGTATATAAGATTGATATGTATGCACATAGTTGTTACTTAAAATTAAAGTAACTAAAGTTTTTATTTTTTGGCTTGTTTTCAATTATGTTTTATGAACCGGGGCACCATAGTTTTTTTATAGTTTTAATTTATTGTTATTTCATGGCCAGGACAATGCATGCATATTTCCTATGCAGGGTAGGCTAAACAACTAGTTACATGTAATGATTTAAGATTCTTTGAGAGTAATAACTAGCCAATTGTAACCTAAGTGGGATCATAGTTCCCAAGGCATCTACCAATGTTAGCAAATCATGGCACTGAGGCCTTATTCCACCATAGTTGGTATCAAAGTAGGTCAATGGTCCTAGTATAGGCAATAAGTGACTAAGATGCAAGTGTGTCCTTATACTAAGTGTGGTTAGTACTACTTATATGTGTTCTTGAAGTTGTCATCTTGCTTTAGTTGCAGGTATATAAGCGGGAACCCGGTAAAGTACTTGTATTGAGGCAAGGGACCGAGCAAAGGTCCAAGTGGCCTTATGGAATTAGTGATAAGGAAAATGGCGATTTTATTGTACAGCCCTAGTAACACTTTTCCATGAGTTGCCTAAGGAGCATGCTCAACCTTCGAAAGAGGGGAGACCATGGTTGATGCCTAATGGGTAAGGGTTAAAGTGAGCTAAAGCCTACTAGTACACTGAGACCAAAGGAGGAATCCCCACCCTAAGGTAGGGCCAAGGTCAAGGAAATGTATATAGTATGTGGATAAGGATAGAATTCGACGAGCAGTCGAAGAGCCCAAGGGTAACCGCCAAGGAGCACTAAGTTATTAAGCGTGCATTGAGGCCAAGTGAACCACCATTACCTAATAGTAAAGGCGAAATGGATCCCAAGAGAGCAATAGACCATAGGGTAAGGCTACGGTGCACTAGGACTATGTGTGCACCCGGGCCAAAGGAGTAACATCTCCACCCCAAGGTAAGTTAAGGCCCGAGGCAAGAGCTCGGGTAAGGACCATTTGATTTGGAGTCCTAAAACCCAGGGAAGAACTAAGGGAGAATGACATAAATAAAAAATGGGGATAAACGCCAAGTGCATGAAAACAAGGAAGGCAAAGGACTAAGGGTATGAACATGCTCGAGGTCAAGGCCTGAACAAGGCTAAGCTAAAGAATGCCTCAATCACCAGGGAAGCACTACCAGTACTTAAAGAAAACCAAGAAAACTTACACAGATCAATTGATTGGTCAAGGAACTGATAACAAAAAGAGGTACTTTTAAGTTTATAGCATAGTACTAAGTAGTTTTCTTGTTTAAACTAGGATTATGGAAGAAGTGTGGGTATGTGAACCCATAAGAGCCCAAGAAGGGCAAGTTTTGATTGGACCCTTATAGTGGTTAAGGTTTTGCCTAGAAGCATAAGGGTAGCAGGTATTCAGTGATCTGTGGTTGTGGTTAATTGTTTGGTGCGGCAATGCTTAGGAAAAGGATCAGTTAATGGGCATAAGGGCTGACTTAACCGTGCCGGTCATAAGTGACCCTTGGAAGTATTCTAAAGGTAAGGGTAACTTGTACAGAAAAGTTAGTAAGTCGTGCCATAATTTGAGCCTTAAGTTGATTAAACTTGTACCTATGGTGTAATGAGTAATTTATGCACTATAAGGACAATTTAAGGGAGGAAAGCTCTAAGACAGTTATGACTGATCCAATTCTGAGAAGTGTTGCACACTAAGTTACTAAGGCTTACCAAGTAAGGTAAGATTGGATTTTCCAAGCACCCACAACTAAGGTAAGATGGCTTATAAAGCCAAGAGTTAGCTTTAGGAACCTGAAGTTGCAAGTAAAGAAAAGTAAGTGGTACCTTAAGGGCTCGCAGTAATTGTGAGAAGTTGGTTAAGTGAAGGTTGAGTACCATAACCCATAGTTCTCAAAACTGTGAAGTTGTCTTTAAAGGTGTGGTCCCTTAAGGAGGGGAGTCCGTTGATTTTGGTAAGTTGGTTAAGGTTTAAGAGTTAACTTGAACCTTAAAGACCAAAAAGGTAACATCCAGATCCCTAAGAAATTACAACCTGAACTGGGAGTGTAAGGGGGAACTATGAAAACACCATCAGCCAGGTAGCTTCAAGGACAACTTAAGTAAGTTAAAAAGGAGTTGTCCTAAATGGTTTTAAAACCAGGACCTATAGCCGATGAGAACACCCATGGAGATAGAATGAACTCCAAAAAGTAGGCTTATGCCTAGTAATTTTCATTATGGTCTGTGTTGACCTAAGGCTGCTCATGAAGAGTGAAAGTGAATTGAGTAGTGTTTTTGAATGTTTAGGAGTTCAACCATTTGAGATAGTGGGGCCTCATTGTGAGTTCGAAGGAACTAAGAAAGCTTTAGGTTAAAATGCTAAGAGTGTGGACCTAAGTTAACCCAAAAGGTTCATAAGAAAAAGGACCCTAAGGTCCAAAGTGTACTCCACTATCAAAGGGTCTCGGATAAATTAGGAAGAATCAGCATTGGTATTGTTGGGTGTAAATGCCAAGTGAAGGCCTTGAATCACTAAGAGCCCATGAGAATAAGTCATACTAAAGGCTCTAGTAAATTTAAGTGTTCGAACATACTTCAAGTGCCTAAGTGAAACATGGGCCAAAGAGGTGCCAAGTAAGACTTCCTCGGGCATAAGAAGGTTGTAGGTCTCAGTTAAGCTTAAGGATGCACACACTATGGGCTATAGGGGTGTAAATTACACTAAGTAGTCATGGTCATTAGTGCATAAGGATAAGCTGATAAGGCAATGACCTAAGAATGTGCCTAAGTATAGGGAAGCAAGGTATAGGTACCAAAGCAGCCTTAAGTAAGGCATAAGATTTGTAAGTCTTATTCAAACACAACTATGTGTTGGAAGCACTCATGGGCAGTTGTCGGGTTGTGTTGACCCGATGGGTTTAGGGTGTTAAGAAAGACATCTATGGATTTCATGAGAAACCAAGATAAGCATGAGAGCAAATGTCAAATGCTAAGTTAGAATCAAGCAAACTGAGATTCCTAAGAAGGCCAAGGGCGTGGCACAAGTTGCGGGACACAATGTGTACCTAAATGTAGGAGCTAAAGGAGGACCATGAAAGGTTGAATGGAAAAGCCTTAAGGGCTTCCTAAGAAATGTTAAGAATGGCCATAGAGCCTAAGAGAACTCAATGTTAAGTGTACACCCAATGTAGGCAAGTAATCAAGCTAAGGCCTAAAGGTCACAATAGTAACATGTTAGGCAGTGTTAGGTATTTAAAGCACCTAAGCAAGTTGATCAATAGTGCTGAAGATCGGTCTTAAGTAATTTAAAGATACTTAAGAAAAGGTTGTGATGGCTTGGAATACCCCATTGCCAAAGAAGGCCAAACTGATTAAGGAAAGACTCCTAGGTAATAAAGAGTGAAGGAGCATGCTAAGGGTGTCTTAAGAAATAAGGGCTAAGAAATGGCTAAGTGATTAAGAGTAGTCAAGGACTTGAGCATGTTAAGTGATTACCTAGAGGAGTCAAGTTTTGAAGAATTGGGTAGTCGATGGTACACCCAAGGACACCTAAAAGACAATGAAGTCTATGTAGACCAAGGGACATATACCATAACAAGGGTGTCAAGCTTATGAGTACCTAAAGTGGCTAAAGAACCTTAAGGTAGTAAGTGGGATAGCTACCTAAGAAAGCTAAGGGTAAGTCGGAACAAAAAGGTACCACACTTAAGGTGCTAAAGAGCAGTGATGCCAAGAATAAGCTATTGTGAAAACTATATGCCCAAGGCAGTAAAGTCCAACAAGATTAAAAATGCACCTAAGAATTGGCTTGGTGCCTAAGTTGGGTATAAGAGTTGCTAAGTAAAAAATGTGTCCTAAGCACTAAAAGGCACTAAGTGGTGATAAAAACGGTGATGTACCCAAGGTAGCTTGAATGCTTAAGATGGGTGCAAGTGTTGCAAAGTTAAATTGTGCTAG
This sequence comes from Aquilaria yunnanensis, assembly GCA_039654915.1. Taxonomy (NCBI): domain Eukaryota; kingdom Viridiplantae; phylum Streptophyta; class Magnoliopsida; order Malvales; family Thymelaeaceae; genus Aquilaria; species Aquilaria yunnanensis. Next base: position 32,730,675 of record CM077593.1, read on the forward strand.
GAGCACTGAGTGGTGGTAACTAAGAAACACCTAAGTAGGGCTAGAAAGCCTAAGTGAGGTGTAAGATTGTGATAAGTCCCACCAAGGGTAAAAACTCAAAGTAGGAGACTAAGTACTCCCAAAGGTACCCCAATGGGGAGAATGGCCGAAGAGGAGCAAGTTAGCTCCAAGTTACATAGGCTTAAGTGAAAATTGGGAGTATAGGGATGTGCCTTGTGAACCAATGTAAGGTGTCTACCTCATAAGTAATGTCTCCAAGGATAGGTCTCCTAAGGAATACCTTAAGAAGTTTCTTAACCATCAAGTCAAGAAGCTAAGAATATGAAATGAGCTTGTGGTTAAGGGCTATGGGCAACCATGGTAAGGAAAAGACCATGAGTAAGAGAATTGAGCAAGATGTAAAAGAATTATCATCATAGTGTTGTGCTCGGTTAAGAATCAAAATTTGGAGGACTAAATTTCTTAAAGTGAGGAGAATGTAAAGGCTCTCCTAGTGTCTCCTTAACTTTGAATGTTGAGGTAAGTAAATCCCAAGTTATTTCCCTCAAATAATTTTTATTAAGTAAGGAAAGCAAGCTAAGTAAGGATTAAGTTGAGTTCTAAAGTGTGATTGGAACCTAAATGGAAATAGGGTAAAATAGTAATTTTGACCCAAGTTAGTGGCATGGCCTTAATTTTAGTGAAATTAGGTTCATGCAAGTGTTTTGAGCTAAATGAGTTAAGACCATAAATGTTTATAGCCATTTAAACCAAAAGTAAAAGTTAAGGGTGAAAATGCACTAAGTGAGAAATTGACCTATTAATTCTTATAATGGCTTAAGTGACTTAAGGGCAAGGTTTTTGAGTAAAAAAAACCTTTTAATGGGACCAAGGAGTGATGGTGCAAAAAGAGTTTAAGTGGCCTAAATGATTCAAATTTAAGTTTGAGGACCAAAGTGTCAAGTGGAAGAGAGTTGGGCTAAGTTAGAGAGGTTGGCCTTATATTTTAAAGAGAGAACACTATTTATCATATCTTCCATTTGTCATTTCTGTGGCCTTTTCTCCTCCATAGCTCCTCCTCATCAAAGCTCCCAAATCACCCAAAATTTCATAAAATTTAAAAGTCCCAAAGTCATCCTAACAAGCCCTTAGCTCATTTATGGTGGAATTGGTGCATTTAAAGTTGTTCTTGCAAATTTTTTGTTCAAAACCTAGGGTAAACATAATTGATCCTTGTGGGTTAGTTCTAAGCTTGTTAAATGGTTAGAAATGGTCTTAATTTCGTGCCCTTGGTGTTCAATTTGGATGAATTCAAGCTTGGAACTCAATGGGATTCCTTAGAGCTCAAGTGTGCTTGTTGCTTGTTTCTTGTTTTAAGGATGATTTGAGGTAAGGGATTTAAGTTAATTTAGTTCAAATAATGCATAAAAGGTAGTATTACATGTGATAATGAAGCAAAAACAAGACCAATGTGAATTGGCTTTGGGATAGGAAGATTGGGCAAGTTTCATGCAAGTTCGCACGCAGTCACACAATGTCGTAGACCATTGGCAACGCATCGCCGTTGATGACGCCATTTGGTGATGTGTTGTTGGTGGCAACGTATCATCGGTGATCTTCCAGGAAGCCCGAGCATTGATGCCGTTGGCAACGTGTCGCTGATGGCATCACCAAGGCATAAGTCACTCAAGCTCAAGGCATCCTAAGAATGTCCCATTCTCTCTGTTATCATCCCTAGGCCAATTTAAGATGTTCTGTAGCCTCTGTTGGGTCTAGAACTCATTCCTAAGTTGGGAATTATGCATTATTTAGGTGGTAGCTAAGTGGTGTGGCTAAGGTTGGGTAAGGAATGGTGGCTAAGGGGGTTAAAGTGCTTAAGTTGTTAAGGAAGCCTAAGAGGATCTCAAGGAAACCTTATGGTTTTGTAAGTAAGCCACTAAGGAGTTCGAGCTTGGCAAGTTAGACCATATAAGGCAGCTACCTTGCACAATAAGTTCAGGGAAGGGACGGGTAAGGAAAGAGTAAGCAGTGACCTACTCTAAGTAACTTGTTAGTGGTGGGCAAGGGTTGAGTAAGTGATGATTTACTTTAAGGTGCCCGTAAGAGGACTTCATGGGGTTAGTTAAGTGCTAGCATAGGACACGATGGCTAGTATCCAAGTACCCCCACCGTATAAGCACACGGCAAGTCTAGCACCTATAGGTGTAAAGAAGTCTTAAATGCATTTGCATGTACATATTTCATCCGTCCATCCATCCACTCATTATTTTGCATTGTTTGTTGTTATTATTCTTGTTTCTGGTTGTGTTGTCGGTTGCTTGGTTCCTTTGCATGTTTGCATTTGTTTTCTCCTGTAGGTACTAAATCTCTTATTGAGTACTTTAGAGTACTTACCCCTTAAGTATTGTGCAGGTATTAAGTGGGCTAGTCAATCTTAACAGTTGGTAAAGGGCAGTTGTTAAAGCTAAGTTTTATTGGATTGAAAGTATTCTCTAGGCATGAAACTCCAAGTTTCTAAGTTACTTATGACATAAGCTAATACTGACCAAAGTGTTTGCCTTATAGTTTAAGGCTAAGTAAGTACAAGGAAAGTGTGGCTCATCACTTGAAGGTAGCTTGCTTGGGTGAAGAGCTAAGGATGGATCTTAGTAGATATAAGTTTCTTCTTCTAAATGTATGGTATTTTCATATAATGAGATTGCTTCTACTAGTGTCCATTGGTGTGTATAACACTAAAGTTACATTTTGGTCCATATAAGATTGATATGTATGCACATAGTTGTTACTTGAAGTTAAAGTAACTAAAGTTTTTATGTCTTTGCTTGCTTTCACTTATGTTTTATGAACCGGCGCACCACAGTTTTCTTTATAGTTTTAATTTATTGTTGTTTCATGGCCAAGATAATGCATGCATATTTCCTATGTAGGTTAGGCTAAGTAACTAGTTGCACGTAATGATTTAAGATATTTCATAAATAATAATTAGGCAATTGTAACCTAAGTGAGATCATAGTTCCCAAGCAGCTTACCAGTGTTAGCAAATTATGGCACTAGGGCCTTGTTCCGCCACACAAAGACTGCCAGAAACACAATAATTTAGCAAGAGAGGTTTGTGTTACCTTGCCTTTCAAAATTTGTTATAGTCTTTGAGATCAAACCATGTTGCTAGCATCCCACAATGCCTTTTTTGTCTATAAAGTAAGTCTATCCTTGGTGTATCCCGAGATTTCCTTTGCTTCAACTTGTAGCCTTTGATTAGCGTTCCTTATTGTCTGCCCAGAACTTCACTAAACGTTTTGATTTCCCTTACAGTCTGAAACTGTTGATTACATTCTCGAGCTTCATGAATTGACAAGGAAGAAGCTTTATACCCATCAGCCTCAGGAGAAAATCTACTAGAGTTTGAGTTTCCAAGATTATTATTGTCCTTAATTCTAGTTCAATTATTTGCTCTTCCAATACAAAACCAAGCTCAGAAGTCTTAGGAATCAACCAAGTCAATTATGCATTGTTGAGCAGAGGAAAGAAAATTCCTCTCTCGCATGTACTAGTAGGATTTAATCACTTGAGCAATCCTATAGATTTTAGTTTCTTCCATTCTAAGCCCTGCCCTTTTTAATTAATCGCTTCAACCTTTATTACATGACCAAATAAACTCTTATCTTTCTCTTCGTTACAAAGTAATTTCCTTGAAAACAATTTAAACCTAGAATTTTGTATATAATAAAATTTAATCCCTAACTTTAAAAAATTTCCACAAATTTGACTATTGATTTTTACTCGATTAAACCACCAAAGTGATTTAATCTAGGCTTAGTTGGTAGTACATTAAAATTCTAAACTTTCTTGTTCTTTTAAAATTTCTAATTAATTAGAAAATTAAACTATTTTAAAATAGGTAGGTTTGGTAAGCTTGGTAATAGTTGCTGCTTCCAACAGTTTGATGTTGATAGTTTTTAAATTACTAATGCGCGACCGTTGGTAACTAGCAGTTGGAAGTCATTACTTTGGTATTTGAGTTACCAATGGCTAAATTTTGAACCGTTGAAACTTTGCAGCTTTGGACCATTAGTAAAGAGGCCGTTGGTAATTATCAACTGTCAATAGCCAAACTAGATGAACCGGTTAAACCAAAACCAATGATTATAACTATTGGTAACCTACCAACAATCTTAACTATCTATAAATGACCAATGGTACAAACAATTAGTAACCATTGGTAGCTTGCCATGGCAACTTGCCAACAACCCTGACAGTTGGTAATGCTCCATTTTTGCTTGCCATGTTCTTCCCAATGTGAATATGACCCTATCAATTATGGTTTCTACATGCAACATACACATCCAGTCAATATGGCCGATATTAATACATTCTAAATGAAAACTATATTTAGTCATACATCAAAACAATGTCTAATCTAGATAAGTTCTGAACAATTTCTACAAGTCCTAGCATGTGATTACAAATGTGCCATCTCAAAAAACTCAAACAAGGCTAGTAAAACAAAGTCACATATCGATGTATTTATTCTAAACAGTAGTTAAGCCGACCCCTTCTCTTTATTATCCAAGCCTGATACATCTATATATTGTGGAATTGACAAAAGGCGGCATGTAGTATATTTTCAACAATTGACATATTAGCGCTAACTGAACCCGGTTAGCCTCCAAGGTGGCCCTATTCACTTTCACCTTGATTCATTATCTCTTTTTGAGCTGCTCCTACATCTTCTCGTACTTGGCATCCCTTCACAAATTTTTCTTTCTGCTTTACTTGTTTGTTGAATTGGACATCTAAGTAATATCAACTGGTGGGAGCCCAGTAAATCCTAATCATCGGCGTCCTGGCACTACACACTGCTCGAACCTAAGGATAAAAGCAAGGCCTCGCCTTCTTCCACCAGCTACAAAACAAATTATTGTAGCCTCATCAACCTCCTGTGAGGACCCCGTGCTATCATCTTGCTGCTTTTGCTTGTCAATCTCAATAGGGATTTGAGCTCACACAAACATGTTAAACCATTGGGCTCAATTTCTAATGTACAGAAATCAAACCACTACAAAAGATAAGAGGGAAAGAACTTGAAGAATACTTGTAGCAAATTCCTTGGAACTCCTACTAGTGGTGCTCCATGGACTGCCTATTTTAAGGAAAAAAACATGACCCGTACTTGCAAAGATAAACTCTAATTTTATCAAACTCTTTAAACTGCAAATTCTTATACTTCTGACAAGGACATCGAATTTTATTACTGTTTATTTGAACAAGATGAGCATTGGCCAATGATATTAATTCATTAACCCCAACCTTCCACTCCTCTATATAATCCGTTCGGTACGGAAAAAAATAGTTAAGACACAGCCACCTATGGTTTGACTTCATTTTGTGTCAATAGTGAATGTCAAAGGCGCCTAAATGCCTACAATTAATATTTCTAACACTTACATTAATAATATTCACACACTAGAAGGAGGGTTTGGAGCTCGAAGGAGACTGGGCTTAAATTTAGGGTAACCTATAGATAAAATGCTGCAGTTTACTTAATTGCCATTACCAATGGCCCAACCGTCCAAAACTTGTACCAAAGTAAGATCATGCGTAAGCATAGAAGGCATAGATAATTTTTGATTAATTACATATATGATGTGTATTTTATGAATTATTTTAGAAAATAAAATAGTAAAATATAAATAACAACACAAATAGTAAAGAAAGTAAAAAATGATGATATTTAACCTTTTTATGTAAAATTTTTACCTAATATAAATATATTTGCCTAAGTTTTTTACTTGCAATTGAATTAGTTTCTAGGTGTTTTTATTGCCACGTTAGTCAAATGACTTGTTAAAGTTAAATTGGAATTGACTTAGGATATGAGCAAAAAACAAGCGAACATATTGTCTCACATATAAAAGCCACAGTTTATGTTTGGGATGTGCGAAATAGAGGCAGATAGATCTAACAAAATAGCGAGAGAAAAAATAGTCTGTAACAGTAAAAAGTCGTTAAGAATCGGGTAGCAATTTTTATTTTATTTTTTTATTTTTTAACTTGTATGTTATCGATTTTATCTAGTGGGTTTGGCTATAATTTTTTTATTCATCTAAATAGTATATAATCCTTATTGCTTTACTTAATTAAAAAGAGTGTCACTACTGCCACTATATTTTTTCAAGTAGGAACTTACAATTACAATTTCTCCATTTTCCATAATGCCCACCGCACAATTTATATAACTTACTTTTTCAATTTTTGTATTTCTATATTTTTTATATTTTTTATTATCGATTTTAGGAAATTTCATGCTAACATCACTACATAACTGTAGAGACTAAAATTAGTAATTTTTAATATTTTTAATGTAATTTGAATGAAGTTATATATATATATATATACTATTAAAAATTCCTTATAATCCTGCTTCTCTCAACTTGAAATTCTACCTTGACCCCAGTAAGCATTATATTGTATTACCAACAGTTCAACTAGGGATGGCAAAATTTGACCCAACCCAAAGATCTGACTTAACCCACTCAAACCCAAGCCCGACCTCACCCGATTTAATAAAAAAGTCAACGACCTGAACCCAACTTAAACTTGAACCCGAGAAAACCAGAACCCGAGCCCGACCTGACTCGAACCCGAAATGAACCAATGGCTAAACTCAAAAGACCCGATTTTAACTTAAATCATCATAAAATATATGATTGGCAAAGATTTTAGAAAAATTATGATTAATATATGTGAATAAGTTTCTTCTATTCTGTTAATTTATTTTGCATTGTAGAGCAAGTAAATGATAGTTATGAGAAATGAATAGTGAAACAGTAATAATTAAGTTTTAGAAATTATAGTACTCCTTTTGTCCCATATTTTTTGAAACATTTGACTTTTTGAATAGTTTGAATTGAATTTTATTCATTTTACTCTCATGTCTCAAATTCTTTACACCATTCATCTTTTAAAAATTAATCTATAATTTTCTATTTTTAACATTTTAGTATATAAATAAAAAAAATTTATACATGAATGATAAATCAAGAACTATAATTTTTAAAAATATTTTTTTATTTTTTAATAAATAATAATATAAATAAATTCAAGCCAAACTAGTCAGAAAAATTAAACAGAGCAAAGCAAATGGGACAGAGGGAGATTATTTGTTAGAAAAGAATTTAAAAATTATATATTTAGAAACTATAGGTTTTTATTTATTATTTAATATAATCATTTTTTATTTATATACTAAAATGTTGAAAATAAAAAATCATAGATTAGTTGTTGAATAATGAATATTGTAGAGAACTTAACACAGAGGAAGTATTTTATTAAAGAAATTATATATTAATATATCTCCATAAATTTTATATTATTTTTTATGTCTAGTTAAATTAAATTTTAGTCAAAATTAAAGAAAAAAATTGAATCGATTTAGTCATTTCGGCTTATACATCAGTGAACCAAGTAAATCTGACAATTAAGACCCGATAACCCGATCTAATTGGATCTGAATCTAAATAAATCCGGCTTGACCCAACCTGAACCTGAAATTTACTCAATCTGAAATTAACCCGAACTCAAATAACCTGACCTAAAACTAACATGGATCCGAATACATGCAAACCTAATAAAACCCGAACTTGAATGACCTGACCCAAACTTGACCCGACCTGCCCAATTTGTCTTCCCTAGGTTCAACGTGTTGATAATTAGCAATTGTTGGTAATTTAATAGTTGGTAAATGACTTAGTTTCTGTTGACACCCAATTTCGTCCGACCTTCATAAAAAAATTAATTAATTAAAAAATATTAATTAAAAATTAATTAAATTAAAATTAATATTATATATTTATCAATAAAAATTAGTTGAGGAGGGGGCATTTTTGTTTTATAAGTTTAGTCAAAATATAATAATATATCTGTTTGTGTGTGTTAAAAAAAAATTATTAATTAATTAAAATTATTATTAATTAATTAAAAAAAATTAATTAGTTAAAAATCAAAACAAATCAAATCAAATTAATTAAAAAATATATATATGTAAAAAATATATATATATATAAAATAAAATAATGAAAATAAATAATAATAAAAAAATAAAAATATCTTTACCTGCTCCCTTCTCGATCCTTCTTTGCTTTCTATTTAAACTCTCTCCTTTCCCGTTTCTCTGGCAATCGACAGAACTCTCTCACTCTCACCAATCGCTCGTCTCTCTCTCTCTCTCAATTTCTCCGAGCTCTCTCTCTCTCCCTTGCTGAGACCTCTCACTCTCACAGCTCAAAAATCACGCTCTCCCTCTACCTGTCTTCCCCTGACAGCCATCTTCTTGCTTCCCGCCGCGTCCTCGCCTGCCTTTCTCCCTCTCCCTTTCCGGCCACGATAAGCTTCGCTACGATCCGACGCTGTCATCGTCTCTTCCTCCTCGTCCTCTGCCTCCGCCGTGCCTAGCCCCGACGCTCGCCAGCGACGCCCAGCGCCCGTCGTGCCCCCTCCATCTGAGCCCGCTGTCGCCCCTCCCCTGCTGGTCGCGCTCTGTCTCCGCCTCCCGTTCGCGTTTCGCCCTCGCCGTCTCGTACCGTCTTCCGCCGCTGCGTCCCGCCCAGTCCAGCTTCCCGTCCGTGCATCGTTGCGCCTAGCAGCCCCTCCGCCGTCGTGCATCCCTCCAGCTACGTAGCCCGCCCTTCGTCGCGCCTGAAGGAAGAAAACGAAGAAAGAAAGAGGAAGAAAATGCCAGACGCGTTTTATCGTTTTGACTGAGTCAAAATTTTCATTTTTTGGGAAAAAATTCCCGTTAAGCCCTTGTTTATCTTTATTTTATCTATCCAAGTCACTAACTCTCTTATTTTTGCAGGTTAATCATTGACAGCAGTTTTCTTTTGTTCCTTTCTTATTTTGTTTGTTTTGGTTACTCATTAAATGAAGCCATTAAATCTTCATAAATATATAATCTAGTGTGTTTGTTTGTTTTATTTATTTTCATTAATTAACTTTTGGGATTATGCAATTTTTTTTTTTTTTATATTTATTTTTTTTATTTTTTTTATGCTCATATTTTCTTTATTGCCAAGTCTATTGTTTCTATTGGTAATTGTGTTGTTTTGGTATTTATGTTGTTATTGAATTCAACTTGCTTTGGTTTATGTATGTTTTGTTTAATCTTGACTTAAAAAAAAAAAAAAATTTCAAATCCTAGGGATAGGTTTTCCGTTCCTCCTTTATTGTTGTCATGTAGTTGTTGGAGCTGAAATGGGTTAGTTGTCATTAGAATACTTTAATGACCTATGGGGCAATCAAGTTTTCTAAATTCTTCTTTAGTGGTTGAGTTTCTTTTTCACCTGTGTTTGGGCTTAAGGAGAAAACTCCTAGAAAATTTTCGAAGGTAACTTTCTGGGTATTTACAGGATTTATTTATGAATGTTTTCTTTGTTGCTGTGTATTAGCAGTGAATTTAAGACCATCATGCGCTTGGTTTCTGATTAAAAAGCTATCCACATTTTTCGGATTATTCTTCTTTGACGCTGAAATCCAGCATGTTAGCCATTTCCTAACAGTCATTTATCATCATTATAACGTCTGAAGGAAAGTTCTTGCATTTTATTGGGGCTAAGGTTTCAATATTGGACTATCAAAGTTAAGACCTCAGAGAACACAGAAATTTTGTTTTGTCTATAGGACTGGGCACTAGAACTACTGTTTGTGTTGTGTTTATTTCATATGTTTAATTGGATGTGGCGTACATGAGACATGACATGAATTATATCAAGGAATAAGAAATTTATACATATGCAAGGTCATTTCTGGTTCTAAGAATTTCAAGTGATGAAGTTTTGAGGATTGATATTTGGGGTACCGTGTGATGCTGGGTGGCTAATAACCTTCATGTGAACTACCTATTTACTGCCCAGAGTTTGGCTAGCTTCAGATTAGAGCGCAGCAGCTATTTTTTTAAGTTAGGGTTTAACTAAGTTCTAAGCAAAGCAAGCTATGCCCCTGCCATGTGGCCTATGTTAGATGAAAACTCCACAAGAGTTTCACGTGAAATTACTTCAACTATTTCTCCATTTTTATGAACCATTTTGTAATGAACATTGTTTCATTAGATTTTTCCTTCCTAACGAAAGAAATCTTCAAACTCCAAAACTTAGTACTACATTGTTGTACTTATGCTCTTGAATCTGGGATTTTAAAAAAAAATTTTTGTTCAAGAGTCATTTTTTTGTCACCCAATTTAAGCAACTCCATTTAGGTATAATTTTAACTTAGTTATCCAACTTTCTATTTTGTTCCTATGAGCCACTAATTATTTCTTTTTTGTTGCAGATCAGTCCCTGATAGCAGATTTATTTCTTTGTTCTCTTTTTGTTTCCTTTCTTTCTTTGATTATTTAACCATGTATTAGATTTAATCGTTAAATTCACTTAAAGATGTAATTTAGGATATTTATTTATTTTTTTTTAGAATAGTTTAATTTTAATTGTTGTAATGTATTAAATGTGTATCAAATTATTAGAAATCCGTCTTAAGACGGATCATAAAATCCATGTCCAGATGATTCGGTTAGAATCTATGGCTTGGATATTAACTGAAATTATTAAAAAATAAAATAAAATTAAATAACGAAATCCTAAGACGGATCATTTCCATGTCCAGATGATTCAGTTAGAATCCATGGCTTGGATATTAAATTCCATATCCGGATGATCCAGCAGGATCTACGGTTTGAAAAATATTAACTTTTAAAATAAATAAATTAAATAAAAAGATAAAAATCCATATTTACGATATGGATTAAATTGATTAAAACTTTATCAAATTCCGTGTCCAAATGACTCGGTAGAGTCCATGGTTCGAAATCAAATCTTCCGTGTCCAAATGACTCGGCAGAGTCCATGGTTCGGAAGTATAAAATTCTATACAAATTAACTTAAAAATCTACATTTCGACTAATTCAGTTAAAATTTCTAATTTTGAAAATTAACTGAAAATTATTTAAAAGCAAAGTAAAACAAAATTAAAATCAACTAAGGTGCCAATTTTGGGCGCTATAACAATATTGTTTTAGCGTAACCGTACTCCCGATCCCCGAACTCTCACAGACCAATTTTTAGGTGTCCAATCGACCTGAGCGAAAACCGATTGGTGGCGACTCCCGAAAACCCGCACGTTGCCACAGTTTCAGTAGTGAGTCTTTGAACTCTCGTTCTTAGATTTCCCTAAATTAATTGCATAAATTGAACATCTTCCATCTGAGGGAAAGTATGCCATAAATTGGTCCAGCTTCTAACGCCGACATGATGTAAATTGCAGGTACAGGTAGGAAAAAGACAGAGAGGAAGGTGTTCTCCGATTGAAGCAAAGAATAGCGATCGTGGAACGAAGCAAAGAAGTAAGCCAAAACAACTACAAAAATAAACTTATGAAACTAGAGAAGGAATCATTCTAATCTTTCTGAACGTTAATTCTAAACCCCAAAATGCAAACTTTTTATATCCGCCGTTATAAATACGAATTATCAGCAAACAAAAACCAAATCTGGTCAGAATTACAAGTTAAAACTACGTATATATTACCAAAAATCAAAGATGGCGACGAGCGCGGCGGCGGGTGGCTACCGGCGATCATATGAGGAATTTGAGCCCTTCTGCAAATGGGAAAAGGGGGAACAACATGAAATTTTGCAGATCCATTTGCATGGTATATTTATTTATTTATTTATTTATTTATGTAGCAGTAATTGTTGCATTTACATCAAAATTATACTAGTACAAAAAACTCAGTTACAAATTTTTCTTCTAGCTGTTTTTAACATTCTTTCATCTGACAGGTGAAGAACATGTTGGATTTAATTTTTCTTTTTATTTTTTTTTGTTGGCACATAGGATAAATTATAGCTTTAGGCTTGACTAGAATTTGTAGGTTTCTTTTTTGTTTTTATTTATAAAATTTTTTGATATTAATTAAAAATCATGAGATCCAGAGGACTGAGAGGTTATCTCTAGGCGTTTAGTTTAACTATTTTTTTTTCTTTTTTGCGTAATACATTTGTTTGTCCAGCTAAAAACGAAAGCTTCTCTTAACTAGATTATGCTCAATATTCCAATTTGTTAAGGCTTTGTCTTAGATTAATAATAAATGATCATTTCTTTGTAATTCTTTAACTATCTGAAAGTTACTATTATATTTTCATGATAATTAATCAAATATTTTTAAAAGAAATAGTACTTAATATTTCATAAATGTTTCATGTTATCTGCACCTTGAAACAAAAATCAATTGAAAGAATAACTGCTTTTCGGATAAGTAAAAATAACGCCAATCTTTTAAAAATAATTCAGGCTCCTGGATTACCTAAAAAATGATTATTTCATTTTCAGAATTACCATCTGAATACTTTCTTTTTTGAAACAATAAATCGTAAAATTCAATCTTGCTTATCTTTCTAGAATACATAGGTTTTAATTACTTGGAATTGAATTATTTCTGAAGGAAATTAGATAGGAAAAAGTCAGTAAGGCAAGATATTCACAATCGAGATAATTTTATCTAGAAGTGTTTCTCATTTTTCAAATCATAAAATCGTATGAAGTTACAATAAATATTGTTGAAAGCAGAATTTCCAATCAAATTATATATTTTTATGTTGTTGTAACAAGTTTTAATATAAAAAGAGATTCAAAATTTGATTAAAGACATCCAACTCTTGAAAGGTTTCACAAAAGACCTGTTAAGGGTTCAAGTGAACAACGAAGGGCTCCTCATTGTGACCGGAGAGAGGCCTTTGGAAGGCAACAAATGGTCCCGATTCCGTAAAGAAACCAACATTTCCAAGGACTTCAAAACCAACGAAATCCGGGCCAAATTCTCTTCTGGTGTTCTCTACGTAACAATCCCCAGGAAAGCCCCCCAAGAACAGCCGAAGAGTGATCCGTTAACCCAAGAAAAGAATACTAACAAAGCAACCACCAGTTCAGAGGCCGGTGAGCAGAAGACCAAAACTGCTTCAACTTTGATATCGAGGTTGAAAGTTAGCTCCAAGGTGGCCGCAGGGGCTTCCCTGGTGGTCCTCGTGTTGATGTTTGTTGCGTATTTGGTGCTCAAGTACTGGCAGCGTTATCCTTATTCGGAATGAAGCCAAAATGGTTCTCATATAACAAGAAAGAAAAGGGGGAAGTGGGCATAATATTTGATTAAATTTGTTATTCGTCATGGTAAACAATGAAATGGATAGGCTGACTTCTTTGCAGTGTCGAGGGCTTGAGTGCTTGTCCAGCTCTATTTGGAGGCCTCGTGAACAATAAAAATACAAAAATTACATTATAACAAATGTCGTGACCATCTGTGATGATTTATTTCATAACAGAGGGAAATCAAAGCAGAATCATTGTAAAGTCCAAGGTTGACCAATTAAATGCCTGATATTACAACAATTCTATGATGATTATAATTGTCACAGGATTATAATGATTTTGCCACTATTTTATTGGGACAATTGCTTTTGTGGCAATATCCTCTCACATAAAAAGCGGGAAAAATAAATGGGTGGAAATGATTTTGACAGCTTTGCTCTGCTTTATATCATTGTAGATCAAGTGCCGCAGAGCGTAGCAAACATTTACTACAATTTTGATACGATTTTAACATTTGCCACAAATTTGCCACCATTCTTAGGTGACAAATTAAGCACTCACTCCTTTTCCTCTTCCTTTTCCTCTTCATTTAGTCCTTTGGCTTGGTGAAATTTATCTATTGTTTAGGTTTATATGGTATAAAAAAACCCCCGAAAAATAGAATGTGGGGGTGAGTAAAGCTAGCAATAGCAGTCCCTATGTTCCAAGGAGTTTCCCTAGTGTACCTAGAGCCTGAGAGGTGCCTTTTGTATGAATAGGGTTTCTATTGAAGGTACCTAAAGAGGGAAGACTACATCCTTGTAGGGGACTATTACGGTCTAGTAAGGTGATGTAATGACGAGTGAGAGACCCTTGCCATGATGCATGTGGAGGGAAGCCTAATCCCTTCAAACGGCAGCTCTTTTCAGTGTTCCACTCATTAGTGTTATTGTATGGGTGTTGTAGATGGTCCTAGGTGGTAATTGGATTTTTACTGTTTGGGTATCTCAGACAGGGCTGTGAAAGTTTGCCTATTACAAGAGGAAAATAAGATTAGGATCATATTTATACCAACAAATGAGGAAATTACATTGTAAGGAATTAAGAGTTGTAGGATAAAGCTTATGAAGTAAAGCACATAAAGATACCGTGAAGTAAGTATGACTTACATTTTTAGAATTACAAGAAAGATGTAAGATAGCCATAACCATTCCCGTTGAGTTTTAGTTGCAAAGTACCTCCCCAAGAAATTAGAGAGTGATTTATGAGAGTAATAACATTTTTTTTCCTCGTCGCTAGATAACAGTGACGGCATCTTAACTGCAAACAACTACTAACACACTCTATTAAGCGATGACGGATGGTGTGTCGTGTCCTATTTCTTTTCAACTTCTGATGCATCTTGTTTTGGACTCTTGGTTCAAGTCTAATTAGAGTTATATTTCTGCCTATCAATTAGTGTTTCTTACCCTTGTATATAAAGGCATCTTTGAATGAATAATACATAGAGAAAAACATACAATTACACAAAATACGTTTGTTGCTTCTAAATTTCCACATGGTATCAGAGTGTATGAATACGTACTTAGGTACTTCCTCTGATTAAGCATGCCGAACAACGGAGACTTACATCTGATGGAGATAGATGGAGGAAGCCGTCTTCATGACATAAACAAAAACATGGTAACGGGCGGAAGCGCTATGGCAGGGATGCTATTTCAGGACCCCAGCTCCCCATATTTCCTCATAGTGGCGGACTATTCCTGTGTGTCACTGGTCTCAGCGCCATTAGACGGAGACAACCACTCAAAATGGCGACGAGCAATTCTCAATGTTCTAAGAAGTAAGAACAAAGTTCCTTTTGTCGATGGGACTTTACTGAAACCAGAAGGCAACTTTCTGGAAACACTTGCGTGGAGCAAGTGTGATGGCATGGTGATAAACTGGCTAGTTAATTCGATTAATTCCACTATACATGACTCAATAGCTTACCATGAGACGACTCTCGATCTATGGCTTGATCTAGAAGAGATATATGGGCACACAAACGAACCGCGCACCCATGAACTAAAAAGAAATCTGGTGATGACCAAACAAGACAACCTGATAGTGGTTGTGTATTTCTCAAAGTTAAAAGGCATCTGGGATGAACTGGGAGCTTTGTCTACAATCCCAAATTGCACTTGTAAGGCCAGTAAGGAATGGGGCATTGAGAAGGAAAAGGAATGAGTCCATCATTTTTTGATGGGGTTAGACATAAAGTTTCGGACCATTAGGTCCCAGATCCTTGCGACAGAACAGTTGCCAACATTGAATAGAGCTTACGCCATGGTTGTAGCAGAGGAGAAATAGCTTAGTCTGACGGAGATGACGAAAGTGGAGTTGGCAGGAGCGTTTGCTGTTCGACCACCTTTCACACGGCCCAAAAACAACAATGGGTGAGGTGATAGATCGAAGCTCTGTTGTAAGCACTACAACAAGATAGGACACGTTGAAAGTGAATGCTGGAAGGTGATTGGTTATCTAGAAGATTGGATGGGTGATAGATCAAAGCTCCATTGTGAGCACTGTAACAAGATAGGACACGTTGAAAGTGAATGCTGGAAGGTGATTGGTTATCCAAAAGATAGGCTGCCCAAGGGAAGAGCAAAATCGAACAAGTTCACTGTAAATGTAAGCACCAATAAGAGAGCCTAGAATATGGCAACGTCACTATCATAGATTCGTGGCCTCTCAGTGGAAGAGTATGAGCAATTGAGCTTTTGAGTAAGGAGAAAAGTTCTTCTATTGCTAATTTTACTGGTAAGAAAGAACAATCTTCCATTCCTACTTAGATCCTTGACACTAGAGCCACACATCATATATCTCACCAAGCCAATCTTTTTACTAAAACCCAAATCCACATAAACCAAGTCATTTATCTACCCGAAGGAACACAAAAAATTGTGCATGAATCAAGCACCATGCACCTAAACCAAAGTTTAGGACTGCAAGATGTTTTGCATGCACTAGATTTTAATTGCAACCTTACAACTATCAGTAAACTAACATAAGACAACAATTGTGTTGCTGTGCTTTTTCCCCATTTTTTCCTTTTACAGGACTGAACCTCGAAGAGATTGATTAGATTGGGTAAAGAAGAAAATGGGTTGTACGTGTTCAGAGGACTGCACATACTCAGAAGAGGAAGAGAAGTCGAAGTTGCTCACATATCAGGAAAAGTGGACCTCTGGCATAAAAGACTCGGACATCCTTCGTATGAACGGATAGTAGGAATCCCTAATGTTGATGTTTCTAAAGAGATTTGTAAGGAATGTTCCATTTGTCCTTTAGCTAAAACATCAAGACTTTTTTTTAATTCTAGCAATCATATTTCTGAGAACCCTTTTGAGTTAATCCATATGGATATTTGGGGTCCCTATCAAACACCTTCAACACATGGAGCACATTACTTTCTCACATTAGTGGAGGATTGTACTAGGTCAACATGGACATACCTCCTTAAGCACAAAAGTCAAGCAGGGGCAATGTTCGAGATTTTCCACGCTATGGTCAGAAATCAGTTCCATGTAAACATTAAAAGGGTAAGGAGTGACAATGCTCCCAAACTAATAAAAGGGGCAATGGGCACTTTTTTTCACAAACAAGGAATTTTGAGTGAAACTAGTTGTCCAGGAACACCACAACAAAATGGGGTAGCGGAAAGGAAACATCGAGATATCCTTAACACTGGTAGGGCTCTAAGGTTCTAAGCCAACCTACTCATTAAGTTTTGGGGGGAATGCATTATGACCACGACTTACTTGATCAATAGGCTGCCCACCACGAAACTAAAGAACAAGACTCCATATGAAGTATTTTATGGGAAACAACTGAAGTGCGATTACCTTAGAGTTTTCGGGTGCCTTTGCTATGCCATAAATCTCCTACAATCTAAAGATAAGTTCCAACCACAAGCCAAACCATGCACTTTTTTAGGGTATCCAATGAGCCAAAAAGGTTACAGGGTATATGATATTGATGCTCAAAAGTTTTTTGTGAGCCGCGACATTATGTTCCACAAAACCACCAATGTAAATAGTCAACAAGAACACCAGGAACATATCATGGAGCCCTGCTGAAGCACACGGACAAAAACCACACTAGCATTCCTAAGAGACGAGTGCAGCTTGCCCGGAAGACCCACTTCAACTCAATCACTTTGAGGTACGCCATACCCATTGTCCTCCTATATCTCTAACAAGCCTTTTGCCTTCAAACATTGTTCTTTTCTTATAGCAATATTAAACGATAAAGAGCCCTCTTCATACTCAATTGTTCAGCAAGATTAAAATTGGAGAGAATCCATAAAGTTTGAAATAGATGCATTGGAGAAAAACAACACATGGGAGCTCGTTAACTTGCCAAAAGGAAAACGAGCCATTGGATGCAAATGGGTATATAAGATAAAGTGAAGATCAGATGGAAGCATAGAACAATATAAGGCCAGATTGGTGGAAATGGGATATACACAAATTGAGGGACTGGACTACACAGAAACTTTTGCTCCAGTAGCAAAATTGACTAGTGTTTGATGTCTTCTTGCAGTTGCAGCCATCAAAGGTTGGAGTTTGCATTAACTTGATGTACAAAATGCTTTCCTCCATGGAGACCTACACGAGGAAATCTACATGCTTGCACCTCCGGGCTACCTCACTAAGAATGACACTAGAGTATGCAAGTTAAAGAAGTCCCTATACAGTTTGAAACAAGCTTCGAGAGAATGGTTCACAAAGCTTTCATGTGCTCTCCAAGATTATGGATTCCTTCAATCACAAGTAGACACGTCCCTTTTTACAAGAAGCCGTGATGGCCATTTCCTTGCCATCCTTGTATATGTTGATGACATGTTAGTCGCCAGTGACAACCTACAAGAATGCCAAAAGCTAAAGGATTTTCTTAGTCGTCGCTTTCACCTCAATGACCTTGGAAAGCTAAAATACTTCCTCGGCCATGAGATAGGACATGGAACAGAAGGGCTCTTCGTGAGCCAACGAAAGTATGCTTTAGACATCCTTGCCGATGTAGGTTACACAGGAGCAAAACCAGTCACAACTCCTATGCCTCCACGTCACAACCTTGGAGCGTCCTCTGGCACAATTTTAGACGACCCCACCTCATATCAAAGGTTAGTTGAGAGATTGTTATACCTGAGTGTTACTCAGCCTGACATCTCATATGCCGTAAATATCCTAAGCCAACACATGCATGCTCTTACAAGTGATCATCATTCAGTTGCCATGAGAGTTCTACGCTACATAAAGGGCACACTCGGTCAAGGCTTGATGTTTCCTCTATATAATGACTTACAACTAAAAGCATATTGTGACTCTGACTGGGTAGCATGCCCCATCACTCGACGATTAGTCACCAGCTATTATACTAGCCTTGGTGCAACCCCCTTTTCATGGAGGACAAAGAAGCAGCCTACTGTTAGTCGTTCTTCAACAGAAGCCGAATACCGGGCTATGGCCTCTGGAACCAATGAGCTTGTTTGGTTGAAGGCACTCCTCAAGGATTTTGGCATCTTTCATGCACAACCGATGCAACTATATTGTGATAACCGTGCGGCCTTGCACATAGCATCCAATCCAGTGTACCATGAACATACCAAACACATAAAAATCGATTGCCATTTCACTCGAGAGAAAATTTAGTCAGGGGAACTCCAGACATGCTACATTCCCTCAAAAAATCAGCCAGCCGATATCCTCACTAAAGCACTCAATTCTGAAGATTTCTGTCGCCTGCGAAGCAAGCTGGGCACTTCATTTCTCCATGCTCCAGCTTGAGGGGGGCTATTAAATGACGATGGATGGTGTGTCGTGTCCTGTTTCTTTTCAACTTCTGATGTGTCTTGTTTTGGACTCTTGGTTCGAGTCCGATTAGAGTTCTATTTCTGCCTATCAATTAGTGTTTCTTGCCCTTGTATATAAAGGCATCTTTGAATGAATAATACATAGAGAAAAATATACAGTTGCACAAAATATGTTTGTTGCTTCTAAATTTCCACACACTCAGTCAAGTTTCAATCACTAGGGTGTATGGGCCCTCAATTACTATAGTGACTAAAAGATTTAGTCACGATCTTAATGACTGAAGCTTCATTCGCTCCAGTCATTCCCTTTTTTAAAAAAATTTATTTGTTACTTGAATTCAATTGTTACGTATTTCTATTAAATTGGTATAAATATTAACTTGTTTTAATTATTAATAATAGAATAATAAATAATTAAACAAAAATTAAAATGAAATCCAACTGGGTGAATCCAGTTGCCAATTCGATAAGCTAGGGATGTACTCGATTAGCTAAATCTCAAAGAAACGAAGCAAACAAACACATGTAATAGTAATACTGAGCTAAAACCCCAAGGGGGCAAATCCAGACGCCAATTCCATCAAAGGAAATACTAACCGAAATTTCTTTCTCTTAAATTCCTTCAGTACTCGATGGAGCTCAACTTTCATAGAACAAAAGCAAACTAACATATAAACAGTGATGCTGAACTAAATAAACAAGTAAATGAGCTTGAATTCTTTTCCAATGATCATTTCTTGATCTTGATTTTTTTTCCAACAGAAACTAATTCCCCATACTCATAGAAACTTCATTAAATTCCTATAGAGTCTACAAATTTTTTTAAAGGGTATAAAAAAGACACCAACCACATCAGCGGCACTACTGCTAGTGGAAACAATTTTGGAAGAGTCATCCGCAGAGCTCAGATCCCTCCACTTCCTTTCTAAACCGCCACCACTAAGCTCGGTGATGGTCGATTCCTCTGTTGAGCCGTCTCATTGACCGTAAGAGGCTGCCCAAATTGCTGATCTGGGGCTCAGTCCGGCTCCAGGGATGGCAGGTGAAGCGGTGGCTCACCATCACCAACGTCGCGCAATCTCACTGCCTTCTTCACAGATTTTGTTACAAAATTGCTTCTGGGAAAAACTGAATCTGAGTTGCTGATGGTAATAATTAAATTAAAAAAAAAGTACTAACGAGAGATGAGAGTCGGGAGGATGAAAGGAACATATGGCCGCTTCACAAAATAGGAGATGACAGTTATTTGTGCTTGAATCCTACAGAGTTAGTGTTTAAAGGTTGCGTGAAATGGAGCCATTGCATTCCGACTGTTATAGTTAGTCACTAAGTACAAAAAGAATTGGATGCCTCTACATGGTGACTGAAAGACAAATGCAGTCAAACTGGGCATCTCTTCTAGCGATTAAAAAGTAACTGCAATGTGGGCAACTAATTTTTTCAGTCACCTTTCAGTTGCTAGCTTAACCTGTCCTTTAACCTAGTGATTGAATAGTAACTAAGTTGCCTAATGACTGACCCAATTGCTTAGCCTAGTCACTCTCTTGCATCATTCTTGTAGTGTAGGCACGTGGCCGCTTCAGCCATCATCAGAAAAGATTTCCTACAAATGGAGGAACTTATATGTGTCCTATGCAATTGTGTGGAAGAATATGTAGATCATACTTTGGTCCGCTACAGCCTACCCTTCTAGTTGTTGATCCAAGTATTCAAATGGTGGTAGTTTGGTAGACTTTCAGGTCTGAAAGTTGCTAAAATTCTAAATGAACTGCGACAACTGCCTACCTTTCCTCTAAACATGTCTTAGAGCAAAGGATGGTAAGCTACGTATTTTATTTTGATATGGGTTATATGGAGGAGAAGAAATAAACTGGTTTTTAGTAAGGTTGAGAATTTAGGGTCAGTTTGTTCTAACTTAATTCAACTTAATCTAAAATAGCTTATTTTTATTTTTATATTTTTTTATCCGAAATCAATTTTATTTGAAAATCAATATTATGTAGATGAAATAATCTAATTGAAAATAATTTTTCATGATGTTATTAAATTTTTATGAAATTTTATTTTTAATTCCTAAAAACTAGGAAAAATTCATGAAAATTTAGTAAGATTATAAAAATTATATTTTCAATAGATTATTATACCTACATAATATTAGCTTTTAAATAAAATTAGTTTTGGGTGAAGAAAATATAAAAATAAAAATAAGTTAATTTAAGTTAAAATAAATTGACTATTAGAATTATAGTTGACAAAAGAGATTAATCAAGCATTATCTTCTCTATTGATTGTTAATAGATGTCCAAAATAGAGTTGTAGCTGGGTTGAATGAGTCTGTAATCCTAAACTAGCTACTAAGAATTGGATTTAGGGTGGCTGTGGATGCTTGTTGGGTTGAGTCTATCTTGGTTATTATCATAAAAAAAAAAGTGTTAGGTCCTAAAAAATCTTGTTTACCCAAGTGAACTGAGTTAAATGGGGTCAACTGGATTTCTTGAGTTTGAATAGGTTTTGACCTGAATGGTTTTGAGGATATCACTTAGCCCGTTGTGTCCTCTGGGTTGTGGTTGAACGTATCTAACTAGCCGGGCCAAGTAAGGTGCAAGGATTCTTGTGTGCGAAGGCTGATGTGCATTGTGGTTGGGCCATCCAGTTGAACCGGTTAACCCGCCATGCAGCCATCTTTCTAGGTTGCTCTTTGGGCCAAGTCTAACAACATTGTTAAAAAGTTTTTAACATTTTGTTTATCTTGCAACTCTCATTTAAACTATTATTACATAAAACCTAAAAAGAATATTTTTTTTAACCATCATTTAAATTTCCATTTCATAATACTCAAAAAGGATTTTTTTTTAATTTTAATTATAGAGGTAAAATTGGAAAAAAAAATTATCATAAACAACAAACACCTTAATTTCCATGACTATTATTGAATGAATTGAGTATATTTTAATTTTTCCTGTTAAAAAAAAAACACTTTGCAAATTCCTTTTTCGCATTTTCCTCGTTTATCTATTCCTTGCATGTCGTTTCAGTTTGGTACACTAAACTTGAATGTTTCATTTTTGTCTCTCTCTGTTTTGAGTGTTGCAAACAATTTAGTTTAAAATGTTACTTCCTCTCTCCCAGAACTTTGCTTTGTTTCATTTTCATGCAAACCAAGAAACTTCACTGGGCTTCTCACCTGTTCCAAAACTGCCCTCCTTGCCCCCTGTTCTACCTCTTCTCATCAATTGCCTCCTCAATCTCGGCCTCCATCAATTGCCTTGTCATTTCGCCAATCTATCGGTCCCCTTGATCACATCCGCTGGTCATATGTCAATCTGGGATCTTTCTACAGTACCTGGGCAGGTACATACCTTGGCTTAGGTGGCATACATGTGGCAGTCCCAGTAGGAATTTGACCAAGTCAGATTTATTTTGGTAGAATTACCATAGAAGTCCTTAAAGTTTTTAATTATATTAGAAGTCCTTATTTTGGTAACGGTAAATCGGTTATCGGTTAGTTATATTAGAAAGTAAAAAACGTGGCTTGAGTAGAAAAAAAAAAAAAAAAAAAAAGCAAACAGAAGGTGAGCGGACGGCCGGGAGTTGCGAGTTGCGACAGCACCGACGGAATCAATGACGGGCGCATGGCAGAGAGATCGAAGCATGGCAGCGGTCTGCGGCGGAAGCTGATCGGCAGCTTGGCGCATCCCTCGAACCGTATAAGCTGCTCGTAGGCCGGCTTCCTCAATTGTCAGAACCACCACTCGCCGGCGTTTACTTGGGGCTGCATAGGTTAGAGGTTTTCTTTTCTTCTATTTCTGTCTAAACCTTTAGCTAGTTTGGTAGAATTACTTAGTGTAACCTTGTGTCTTTGTAACTAAATATAAAACAATGCATTTTAGATATCATGTAGGCTTCTTGAACTACTGGATACATGAAGTAAAACAGAGAAAGAAAGCGGGAGCCTGGGAGGGAAGGAGGAGTATGATGCCCAATTTACAGAAGAGAACCAATTTATGGAAGAGAATAGTGTCCTGTAATACCTCTAGTGATCTTACCTTAGAGCCTTGACATGCATTTGAACATGATCACTTCTAGGTGCATGATGGAGATATTTAACTTAGATTTTGAAGTTTGCCAAATGTGGTTATACAACATATATTGTCTTTCTATGATCTACACATTCGGGTTTTCTATTCATTTTCCCCTTCATCTTAGTACTACACAAGATTGATTTAATTTTTTTTTTCCATGATCAGAACACTGGGAACGAAGATTAGACTGGATCAATATCTAAAGGTGGGGCAAAAGGTATGTTATTCTCCTATAATCGCTTAATTTCTTTATGTATTTCACCCTTAATCTGGTTAAGAAAATGGTTTATAATTTTTTTATTCTTTATTGCACAAAACATACAATCCTACGAAGATAAATAAAAAATTGGAGAATGCAATGTTATAATCAGTTGGAAATTTTTAAGTGAAGAACATAGTATTCATAAGTAAGGATAACCAGCCAAAGCCTAAAACAATAAATCTTCTTCGGTAAAAAGTAGAAATTGAAACCAGCATGTCCTGAGGAATAAAGTGAAAACTTCTAGGTGCATGATGGAGATATTTAACTTAGATATTGAAGTTTTCCAGATGTGGTCATGCGACTTTATATTTTATTGGGGTTGAAGGCCAGCTGCAGGATTGTTTTTCTTTAGATTTCTTTTTTCTGATTGCTAAAACAAAGTCTATGGAATTTTGGAGCATTAGGCAAATAAGATGTGTAATGGTAGAAATACATAGTGGAATTAGCAACGTGCTCAATAAGGTTGTATAATTGGCCTGAAATAAGCTATTAAAAGTAGAGAGGAAATAATCATGGTCATTTCTGTTATTCCTCTCTTGCAAAGTGAAATAATTCTGCCCAACCTTTATTTCCCTGGCAATATAGCTCCTTTTTTTTCTCAAATTATTAAAATAAACAAACCAGCCATTGGCTATACAAGGTAGGGGCATGGCAATCTCCCCACCTTAATAAATTTGGTCCTCCAAAGTTTCTCTTGCTTATTGATCAAGAAAGCAAGACTATGTCCTTCAGTTTCATCTATATCTGCTGAGGTGAGTTCTTCATGTTCAAGGCGAGTGTACAAAACATTCAGAATGTCCTCCTTCGCTTTGTTTGTTGAGATTCTCATACAATGATCTGCTTTAAGCTACTGTTATGTACTTTCCAGGGCGGCCTGTTTATCTCTTTCTTTTTTGTTTGTATACCATGCTTTGTTTTTCATATATACCATGGATGACAGCTCACTATGCCCTCCGATTTTCAAATTTCTTGCCCCAACAAGTTATATATACTGGCTTAGACTTTCATGCAAAATTTTAGCTTTTTTAATTCTTTTAACTCAAAGTCAAAGAGTTAGTCAAGCTGCAGCCTTAGCACAATTTCTGCCAACTTCTCTTCATAATGTCATCTTGCTTCAGATTTCTCGCTCCAGAGAAATCTTACTTATCAGATTTAATTTGTTGACAAAGTTGTAGAGGTAACAGAGAAGTAATTATGAAAGTCAACATTTGGTCAACTTTCAGGTTCACCATTAATCCTGCTGTGTTTTCTACTGAAGCTGCTGTTATTCTCTGTCGTGATGTAAAAACCATAGTCCTTAGCTCAGATCTTCTAATCCACTGTCTTGAGCAGCATCTTTTCCATAAATATTAGCTGTGTCAATTAGATCAGCTTATGACCCTCAAAACCCATGAAGTTTAGCTCATGACTGCTGAAACAAATTTCCTCTTCATTTTCCCTGAAAAACTGACTTTCTTGCACCCCTATTGAGCTAAAAAAGTTCCATTTTGGCTCTGGAACATGTCTGCAAAATTTCAGTGTCAAACACTTTTCCTAGCTGAAAGTCAACTTTGGTCAAACTTTGCCCATATGAAATTTTCTAGCAGCTTCAGTCGTTAATTCCTTTGATTTTAAGGGGTCATCTTGAGTTATACAGCTCCAAACTGCTCAAAATTTAGCAGTCACCATCCTTTTATCATTTGAAACTTGTTGGCAAATATATCTTGAATTTGGAGGTCATCTCCCAAGGTTTTGAAGCATGTCTCCTCTGGAAGTAGTTTTAGCGGAAAACTGGAACTTATTACTGTCTTTTCAGTTCTAGTGGTTCAAACAGCCCCAAAATTTGCAGTCCCCTTTTTGATATCCATTTGTAAGTTTTTCAAACCTGCAAGTTCTCATTTTGAGGCTTGTAACCCAGAGTTTGAAGCAACTCTGCCTCCACTTGTAGTTTTACCATAAAGGTAGTGGATTTGGGTGTGATTTGAGGTTCTACAACCCCATTTTATCTCAAATTTTTCAGAAACCAACCTTTTATTATAACAAACTGGTTTAAAACCAGAAAATTCAACTTAGAAACTGTCTTCCAAGATTTTGAGGCAAATTTTCTTTCTGCGGGTTGCACTAGTTTACTATATGCAAAACCAGATTCCTTATGTCTTAAATCTGGTTTAAGGACATGCGTGAGTCCGTTTTTGCAGTATAAAATTATCTGCAAATTTTCACTCCAAAATACCCTTTCTTTCCCAAAGTCAAGTTGAGTCAAACCTGCTCCAACAAGTCACTTGCAGGTTCCAGTAACTTGCAGCCTCCATTTCAATGGGTCGTTTGGAGTTCCAGTGGTCCAAATGGCACAAGATTTTTCAGCAACCCTCCTTCAGATATTTAAGATTTGTTCCAGCTTCAACCCCTAAATTTTGAAGCCTTCTTTTAAGAGTTTGAAGCTTGCTTCGTTCTGCTGATTGTTTAAGCGCAATCTTTGGTTTTAGAGGGTATCTTGAGTTGCAGTGTTCCAATTAACACCAAACATTCCAGTCACCATATTTTTGCTATAAAAAAACTTGTCTTGGCCCCAAGACACCAATTTATAAGTCCTCTTCCAAGGGTTTGAAGTGATTCTTCTTCTGCAGGTCATTTGAGCAATATTTTGGACAAAAAGGGCCTAATTGAGTTCCCATGCTCCAAATGCCGCCAAACTTTGCAGGAAACTTATTTTATACATATCAAAGTTCTTCAAACTGAGAAATCCAAAATTTGAGGCCATTTACCTAAAGTTTAAAGAAAAAATGTCTCTGCTGGCCACTTTTCCAGCATAACTTAAACTTAAGTGATTTCTGAGTTTTGCTGCCTCAAATTCATTAAAATTTTGCATAAAAGTCCCAATTATGCAGATAAACATGACTGCAAAATTTCAGCTGAAGACTCCATCCCAATCTTAAAGTCAAACTTGAGTCAAAGTTACTCCAATAGGCCATCTTATACATGTTTCAGCTACTTGCATCTGCAACTCAAAGGGTCATTTCGAGGTCTGTTGCTCTAAATAGCACAAAATTTTTCAGGAATCTCCTCACAGTCATATGATAGTTGTCTAAACTCAGAACTTCCCAGTTTGGGGCCCTTTCCCCAAAGTTTGAAGCATAATCAATTCTGCCAGCAAGAGAAGTTTAAACACCTGCTTTTTGATGAATTCATTAACTTCTGTTTTTCCTATCCCATGAAAATTTTCCAGTCAAGTTCCATTACCAAAATAAGACATGTTTGAACCCTAAAATCTCAGTTTAAGGATTCAGAGCCAGAATTTGGTGCCTGACCAGTTCTGCTGGTCATAGTTTTCAGAACTCGCATTTACAAAGTGAATTTATGTTCTGCTACTCCAACTTGGATGAAACTTTGCAGGGACCTTACTTTAGTCATAAGGGAGTTAAATGGCACGACCCTCTTACAAATTGACATTTACAGGTTTACAATTGAAATATAAGTTGTTGGCTGGGAAGGGAGGATTAGTTGCTGCTGCAGTGAAGATGTAAGTTCTCGTGCTGCTCAAGTGTGTGTATATAGTGTGTACAATTTCAGCAACAACCTA
This sequence comes from Aquilaria yunnanensis, assembly GCA_039654915.1. Lineage (NCBI taxonomy): Eukaryota > Viridiplantae > Streptophyta > Magnoliopsida > Malvales > Thymelaeaceae > Aquilaria > Aquilaria yunnanensis. Next base: position 32,757,523 of record CM077593.1, read on the forward strand.
TGTAATGATCTAGGACTTAAGTCTTATGTGGTAGCATTATTAGAAACTGGTTGTGTGTTACCAACACCCGGGGGATGTTTGAATCTAATTTAAAGTTCCCTAGGAGAATGCTTTTCTGGTAGGCTGTGAATATGAAATGACAGTATGTTATAAAATTATATTATGTGGTTTCTAAATTTCCATTACTATTTATGAGAGTTTGATTTCTGATTTCGTTTACCATGACAAGGTTTGTTCTGGTAAATGAAAAGAAAAATCTGGTTTGCAGTGTTATATCATATATTTCAGTTTTGCTATAGGATTCAGTTTTTTAGTGGGTCTTAGCTGATAAACTAATTTTCTGGTACAATGACCTTTTCTACCATTCTTTTAGTAATTGAATTTTGCTTGTAAACTTAGTTTGAACTTGGCATAAAAAGTAAATTATAGTTTGACTTGCCATAACCAATTCGTTAATGTAGTTTTTAACGTAAGTTTTTGCGTCATGTTGAGAACTTTTTTTTTCATTTTATGGGGAGTATGAAGTGCTTCTATTTTTTTTTTAATCTAATAAGTCTCCAAATTCTACTTGCCCATTCCTTTGCTATTTAAGAGGCAGAAGGAGAAGCTGGTATGGTGTAGGGTTATAATACAAATTTTATACTTAATTAAGCAAGAATAACAGTAGCTTTGTCCCCTAAGTTAGCCCTACCTCATCCATGACCAGAAGTGTGCTATGTTCGCTTAAAGGGATTTTACTTTATTTTTGTGTTTTGGTTGAAAAACTATTTATTGGTTCATATAGTATGTGCTCTTTTAGTAAAAGTTATAATCATTACGTATTGATTTTCATGTTTGTGAATCTTTTATTTGGTAATTTACAGTTTCATATAGTTAGAAATTAAAGCTATGGAGGTTGAGGACTTGGCCGGGAAACCGTTGGACCAACTGACTGATTTAGAAATTAAAGCTATGGAGTTTGAGAACTTAGAGGAAGCAGAGGAATTTTATATGACATATGCAAAAGCTAATGGGTTTGGGGTTAGAAAAGATGAGTATGGTTATAATAGTAAACACAAAGTCATATCGCGTAGGTGGGTTTGTTCAAGAGAGGGAAAACGAAAGAACAAACTCCTCAATGAAGAAAACAGGCAAAGAGAGCCTAAGGGTGAAACTAGGTGTGGATGTGGTGCACGGTTTCGTGTTCATATAAATCCTACAACAAAAAGATGGAATGTGTGTCTGTTTGTAAGTGAACATAATCATGCTCTCATTGTCCCTAGGCAAGTACGCTATGTTCCTTGTCATAGGAATATTACTGAGGGTGATGCTGCTCAGGTAGAGAGCTTGAATAGAGCAGGTGTAGGAATGAGTCATACGATTGCAGTTATGAAAGAGCAAGCAGGTGGTTTTGATAAGATGGGTTTCATAGTGAAGGATGTGTATAACCATAACAGTGAAGTTCGACGATCGAAAGTATGAAACGGTGACGCAAATGCAGCGTTTGCATACTTGGAAGGGAAAAAAGGATCAGGCGAACAATTTTTTCTTGATTATTCCATTGATAAGGTAGGTTGGTTAGAGCACATGTTTTGGGCTGATGGTATGTCTCGTTTGGACTTCGAATGTTTTGGAGATGTGTTGGCATTTAATTCAACTTACAAGACCAATGTCTATGACAGACCATTTGTAGTATTCTCTGGAGTGAATCATCATAAGCAAACGACTGTTTTTGGAGCTACAATGCTTGCGAATGAGAAAGAAGATGCATATGTATGGGCGTTGCAATCCCTACTCAGATGCATGAATGGGAGGATTCCACAAGCAATCGTTACTGATGGGGATAATGCTATGCGTGCAGCCATAGAAGTGGTTTTCCCTAATGCCACACACCGCCTTTGTAAGTGGCATCTTCAGCGAAATGCACAGTCAAATGTAAGAAATGTTGATTTCACAAAGGAGTTCAAGAAACTGGCTAAAGCAGAGGTCTTAACTCATGAGTGGGATGCAATGTGGGATGAGGTGGTTTATCGGTTTGGAGTTGAAACTCATACATGGGTTAGGGATATTAAGAGAAAACGTGAGTATTGGGCAGCAGCATACTTGCGTGGAAAGTTTTTTTGTGGCATTAGTACTACATCACGTTGTGAGGGGATTAATGCTCATTTAAAAAGGTTTCTCGTAGATAACTGCAATTTACTTGAATTCATGCATCATTTTGATCGAGCATTATCTCACCTTCGTGAGAAGGAGACAAAAGCTGATTTTGAAACCTTGCATACTGAACCTGTTCTAACAAGTGAGGTCCGCCAACTTGAACGTCATGCGAGTACTATATATTCCCGAAAGGCATTTTACATGTTTCGCAAGCAACTCAATATGAGTAATGCAATTAATTTGGTGCATAAAGAGGAAGTCGGAGAAGTCCATACATACATATTTTGTAAGTTTGGACAACCGGATTTTAATTGGGTGGTAGAGGTTGATGTGAACCATTCTCGTACGAAATGCTCATGTAAAAGGTGGGAGAGTATTGGCATTCCATGTGCTCACATGATTTCTACTTGGAAACTCCAGCATATGTTACAGATACCAAATTCATGCATATTGAATAGGTGGACTAAAAATCCAAAAGATTGGGAATCTCTAAGTTGCCAATCAGATGTTTCTCAGGAAAGGTTGGTGACTATTAGATTGGGGGCGCTTCTTTTTAGTTGCAAAAGAATGTGTGCTGTTGCTGCTCAAACGACTGATAGCTTCAATGATGCTCGCAAAGAAATTGCTTTGTTAACTTTAAAGTATGAGCGATTTGGATTAACGAATACTGATCAACCAACGAAAAATATTCTTGATCCTGCTGTTGCCAAAACCAAAGGTGCGTTTATCCACTCAATAGAAATAAATAAAATATGTGTTATCTGTTTATGTTTTTTGTTACAGGAAAAATATTAGTATTTCACTTCTCAGATTAATGTTTGGAAGCAATTTCCTATTAATTTTATACTAAACATCGATACAATGTAGGGTCATCCAAAAAGAAACAAGTGAGCAGGGGTTCGAGTACGCGTAAGCGTTCATGTCCAAGAAATGATGGAACTACAGGTCCTAGCTCTAGTAGGTGTAGAAAGAGCAATACAATAGTACCTGACAATGAATTGGAGGCAGATGGTTGTTTGCATCGTGATGAAATCGACATGGTAATTTTTATGATTTTATTTTATGTTACGTGAGTGACATGTGCTAGCAGGAGTGTTGTTTATGGGATAGACAAAGTTATGGTTTCTTATAACTTTTTGATCAGTGTGACCGTCAATTGTCTCGTTTCCTACGTCAACCTTCAAACCACATGGATCTTGCCGAAATTAGGTTTCTGGTTTATATGGGTTAGGGATGATGAAGTTGGGAATATAGTAAATTTTGAAGTAAAAGATAGAATAAGAGTAGTATGATAAATTTATTATTAAAAAATTGCTAAAAAGGGAAATTGTTGAATAGTTTTCCGACATCTAAAAAAAAAAAGTGGTGCAAAAATTTTGAGGTGAAAAGAGTATTTTTTTTTATATTTCTCATACATGTAGCTTGTCTATTGCCTTGCATCGCTTGAGAGAACTAATGACATATTAAATCACGCAACAAAACATGATCTTCTGAATTTGAGCTGCTGTGGAAAAAGACAAGGGGCTGGGATCAGCGACACAACAATAAAGGTCAACGACATTAGTTTTTTGTTTCTTTTTTTAGGACGGCAAGATTAATTTGTATTAGGGTAAAGAACCCAAAAGGTGACTACACTTTTAGCCATGGACACATTTGGTCACCATTCTTTTAAATGGTGCCAAATGCATTACTAAAGTTTAAAGTTGGGCCAAACTTCATGGTTGGGCTATTAGTTTTTTAATGATGTGTTCACATAGGGATGAGTTAGCGATTGATGACGTATTAATTGAGAAGTTTAAACTGCTCCACTGTTCCCCAATTTGATCCAAATGCTTCATGTTGGCCTTCAAAATTTTATTTTTCTTATTTAGGTACATAATTCTGTCAAAATGGTTACCTCATATCTACTACCACCCCTAATATCTACTGCTGCCACCCTTAATCGCCTAACCCAACGCCACCGCCAACCCAACCTGACACTGCTGCCACCCTCAATTGTTCGGGATATCGTCGCACCCTTAACTGAACCCACACCACCTTCAATCAATTACGCACCCTTAATCGAACCCACGCCTTAATCAAACCAGCATTTTAATCGTACATGCATCTTAATTGAACCCACACCTTAATCAAACCTGCATCTTAATTAGACCCACACCTTAATCGAACCCGCACTTTAATCTGACCTGCACCTTGATCGATCCTGCACCTTAACTGCCTCAAATCAATCACACAACACCTCTAATCAAAGATATCATAAACCTAGGGTTGGGAAAGCACATCGATGAGCATCAGACGAGGGAACTAAAGAATTCCCTCCAGAAAATAAGACTCAGCTCATCTGTTACTCTAGATTGGCATTTGCAGCAAAAAATGGGACTGAAGTGAAAGAGTTGATAAAATTAGAGAATAAAAAATGTCTTTTCCCCTTTTACCTCCGTGTCATGCCATTTGATTGTCACGCAATTGCTCTACAATTGCCACATAGTCTTCTCCTCACGGAATATTTTAACATTTAATAAAATTTTTCCACCGTCAGTTACATCGATAGCCTACTTGGCCCTATTTCAAGACATTGATAATTGATTTGATATGTAATGTTGTCTTTAGTTATGTATTTGACACCACTTAAAAGAATATGACCAAATGTGTCTATGGCTAAAAGTATATTCACTTTTTTGGTACTTTACCCTTAGTATTATTAACAATAAGTATAGTGTAAAACTCCAATTTCAGAAAAAAAAATATTGAAACTATACCCCAGCAAACCCCACCTCATATGAAAGTAACCCAAAATCCAAATGTAAGCAAACTTGCGGTCAACGTTGTTAACAATGCTTAAGGTTGAGTTTAGAAGTGTACGAGGTATGTTGGCCCGCACGAAGTAGTGGGTATTTTTGACAATAAATTTACTATCAAAAATTTAAATAATAAATAATTAAAATGTGAGAAAATTTGATTAAAGCTAAACTAACCTGAACAATAACTGAAATTAGGTAAATAAAAATATAACATCATATGTATTTCGAAATAATGTATAATTTTGTTGTTAAAAATAATTCACTAAAAATTTCCCTCTTTTATCAACGTAAACTCTATTTTTTAATATCAAATGAGAAATTTGTTTAGAAAAATTTACTTTCACTTGTAGCAATTATGGATGAAATTATTTTATTCAACTATAGAGAACAATTTATACTGCAAAATGCAATCATGAATACAAAATAATATGATTGAAACAAAAAATTGTACTTAATTTATGTTAATAAATTTACAATTTAATCATTAAATTAATAAAGATAAAAATAATAAAAAAATGATATTAAAACCAAATCAATTAGAACCATAGCCAGAAGTAGGTAAATTATAATAATTAAAGTTTTATTTTAAAAAATTAAACAAAAGAAACAAAAAAAGTTTGAACTAAGATAGAAAATGGAAAAATATTAGGTATTAAAGGCTTAACAATTGATTTAATGAATATAAAAAATGGCTTAACACAAAAATAAATAAATTATGATAACTAATGTCTTACTTTGGAATATAGTACATAAAAACAATAAAAAATTTGGGGACCAAGAGAATAAATAGAAAGAATCTAGCTAAATATTTATTAAATTTGGGGACTAAAATAAAACATGGATGTAAAATAGGGACTAACATGGAAAAGAGTAGAAGCTTAGGTATTAAATTGACATTTAACTAGATAACCTAAAACTGGAGAAATTGCAAAATGGGCCCTAAAAAATGCTAGCACCTTATGAAAAGGGAAGGAATTGTCAATTGTGTGCAAAAAAGAAAAAAAAAAGAGGCAAACTCCAAAAAAAAAAAATATTTATCTTCAATGATGAACAATGAAAATGACTTTTACAAGTAAGCAAGGTTTGTGGGACAAACACATTGCATGGATAAATTCAATATCAACATTAGGTGTAATATAATCAATATAAGTTATTGATGGAACAATGCAAATGGATAAAACTTATCTTGGTAGTAAATAAAATTTGAGTATAAATAATTATAAACACACAGAGTAGTCAACTGAAAATTTATTTATTTAGTGTCAAAAAAACACTAAAGATAGCAAGCAAAAAATGATTAAAGAAATTCTATTAATTAATTCAATAAAACTATTAAGAGAAAGAAAGTTTCCGGCGTTCCTAATGTAGGAAAACATTGCATAATATACATGCATAGGTTTTTCAGATTTTTACTCGCTAATGAATTAGTGATAAAATAAAACATTTTAAGAATCATGCGCTCATGTATAATACAAATTGTTTACTTATTTCAACTAATAAAAATTTTAAATCAAATATGTGTAAAGTGCTTATACATTATGAAAAGTGTGCATTTGTTTCAATTAATTAAAACTTTGAATCAAACCTATATAATTAAAACTCTGAGTCAAACCATGCAACAGAAAAAATTTTGATATTTAATATGATTAATAAAAGCATGTCCTGCACTTTCATTTAAGATTTTATCATCTTAAATTTAAATATGTCATCAAAATTTTTATTTTCTTAAAAGTTCATGTCAAATATCTAAGAGTCTGCCACACCTGTGACCAGAGATTAAGATAGTTCTCTTCCCTTCTCCTTAAAAACATTTGACTTCTAGTATACAAAAATTTCAATTAGCAAAAGGGCAAAAAAAGTTTATGATAGATCATGAAAATTGAGGATCATTATGACAGAAATATTATATCCAAGGACTAAATGATACATTTAACCATTGCAGGAGAGTAAAAAAAATAAAAACGATGGGCGAACGTGTCAAAAAAAGGACAAAATACTCTTACGTCCCTATCATGTTTATTTTGGCTAGTATTATTCCCCAATCTTTATGATGTGACAAACATGATCCGACCCGAAGACATGGCCTGTCCCACCGAACTAAAGCCTGACCTGACCCGATTTGACAAAAAAAGTCAACAACCCAAATCCGAATTTTCCCAACCTGATCTGAATCCAAACCCGATTGAAGTGGAACTTGAGAAAACAAGAACCCGAGCCCAACCTGACCCGAATTTGAAATGACCTGATAACTAAACTCAACAAGACCCGATTTAACTTAAATCAATATAATTTATATGGTTGACAAAAACTTTAAAAAATTATGATTTAATATTTGTGATTGAGTTTCTTCTATTCTGTTAATTTGTTTTGCATGGTAAAGCAAACGATTGAAAGTTATGAGAAATGATTAGTGAAACAATGAAAGAGATATAGGAATAATTAGGTTTTAAAAATTATAGTACTCTTTCCGTTCTATATTTTTTGAAACATTTGACTTTTCTGAATAGTTTGAATTGAATCTATTCATATTAGGAGTATTATTTGTTAGAAAAAAATTTAAAAAATATATATTCAGAAACAATAGATCTTTATTTATTATTTAATATAAATATTTTTTATTTATATATTAAAATGTTGAAAATAAAAAATAATTGATTAATTGTTGAATAGTGAATGTTACAAAGAACTTAGCACAGATGAAGTATTTTATTAAATAAATTATATATTAATATATCTTCATAAATTTTATATTATTTTTTTGTGTCAGTTAAATTAAATTTTAATCAAAATTGAACAAAAAAATTGAATCAATTCAGCCATTTCAACTTATGCATTAGTGAATCAAGTAAACTGACAATCAAGTTAAATATGGCCTAAGACCCAATAACTCGACCTAATTGGATCCGAACTCAAATAAACACTACCTGACCCAACCCGAACAAAAAATTTACTTAACCTAAAATCAACCCAAACCCAAATAACATAGCCTGAACCCGACCTGGACCCGAATACATATTAACCTAATGAAACTTGAACCTGAATAACCTAATCCAAACCTAACCCGACCCACCCAATTGTCATCCCTACTGTCAGGAAATGGTCTACCCTCTATCTGGCTACAACAGGCGAAAATGGGGGAGCATTATGTCAAACATGAAATATTCAAGTACCAAAAGAGAGTTTTGACATAAATTGGAAGAAGTTTTAAAAAAAAAAACACATAAGTTTTACTAAACAATAAAACTTCTCTCTTTTAGAATATACTATAATTTGCGGCTGTCATGACTTTGATCTCAAAGATTATGGCTGACTTGGAAGGCAACCATTGCCGATGGAGAAAACAATGCCATGGTTGGCCATGAAAGCAGATAAAAATGATGACAAATAGCAATGAAGACTTTGAACTGATGATTGGTTGATATTGGAAGGGTTTTTTTTTTTTAAATCATAAATATTTATACAAGAATAAAAGAATGAGGTACCTTATAGTTAAAATAATGAGGAAACGTCTGCATTTTCAGGATCCAATAGACTACCAAACTAACATAATTAACATTTGATCATTTAAGTAAATCTGGAGAGAGAAAGAGAGGGTGGGGGCAAAGAGGGCTATAATGGAAATTCGAATGATTTTCTTTGATCTATAATGAAATGCATAATACTGTCCTCTACACTAGGTTGAAGAAAATTTCTCATACTTGGTTACGTATGTATCTCTTTATAAATCAACTAGATTTTTTTGTTTAAAAAAATTCTGCATAAATTTTATTTTTTTGATCAACTATATCTAGTTATATACCACCTTTTTGGCAGGAAAAAAATGTGGGAAAAAATATTATCCATAATAAACATGGACAAATTGTCCAAATATTTGGGCTAAATGGTCACCACAAGCCATTGGTCAAATTTCCAAGTGCCACCCTCACAGCACTTTGCTGTCTCCATAACTGAAACATGGACATATAAAAGGTATCAAAATCTTGAACACAGCCACGATTCCACCAGAAATGTCTCCGCACCCGCAGCCCGTTCCCCTGCATCGCCAAGTACTCCTCCGTCGTGATCCCCTGTAGGATCTTCTTGAGCACCGGAATGTCGACGTGGTGGACGACGACGGAGAAGCTCCGCCAGTTGAGGATGTCGGCGAAGGGCAGGTCGAAGTAGTTGGCCACCACCACGGGGACACACCCGTGGTGGAGGGCGTCCACCAGGTGGGCCGTGTTGACCTCCAACCCTTTCACGTAGAGGCAGAACTTGCTGGAGAGGAGTTGGCCGGAGTAGCTACCGTGGACGTGGCCGACGTGGGCGAAGATGTCACTGTCGTTTGTCCACACCCGGAGGAGGGCTAGGCGCACCCGGGAGTTTACCGCTCCCGCAAAGAAGGCCAGTTTCTTCCTGCAACAACACAAGTCCATGTTTATTACGGATAACAGTAGCAATTTTATAATACTAAACACAACCATTTCGTAGTCAAAGAATCAAAATGTCTATCACTTTCCTTTTTTTTTTTTTGTACCAAAATATTTTTCACTTTCTCTAATTATGCATATTTTTTTAAAATATACATTTCCTTTAAGTAAAAACCTATAATTAATGCCATTGCTGTAATTATACTAGTTGGTAAAGGGTAACAATAGATAAAAATGTAAAATATGCTTATATTGTACAATATAAATAAATAGTAATGATGTTCACAAAAAAAAAATGAAAGTAACAAATATTTAGGATGGATGGACTATATAAAATAATTCTTCCGTCTCATTTTGGATAATACTTTTTTTGGACACTGATATTAAAATATATGTAATTTATATTTTTTCTTTTTTATCTCTAAAGCTAAAATAAAAAAACATTTCTTTTGAATTTCTGTAATGAGAGTTTAAAATATATAAAAAATTTATGTTTAGATTTTATATCAAAAAAATTTTAAATGAGGATAATAAGGTAAATTGAATGTTTAAAATTTTTCAAAAATAGAAATAACACATTCTTTTTAGGATTCTAAAAAAAATACTCACCATTTTTTTAGATGGAGGGAGTATCAAATACTATTTGAAATGCATACTTTTGTGACAATGCACCTTTATAAAATGCTTCATGAATGTTGTAGCACTACTCTTTCTTTTGAGATAAGGATATTTATTAAAAATTAGCTAGAAATATCTTTTGGAAGGAAAAGAAGCGTACACAACAAGCAAACCGGCCCACAGCCAAAAACCACAATAGACCCAAGAAAATATTATAACAAAAAAGCAGAACCGCTCCTAGTCTGACCAGCAAAAAGGACACTAATTCTTATAGCAGCCAAAGATTAGAACCTCGGTCCGCATATCCTCCCCAAATTCCGATAATGTTTTGATATTAGGTTCGATGGCCTTTCCGTACCGAATAAGTTGAGATTCATTTACTATGATTATATTCCTTCAAACTATATATCTTATAATACCGGTTGTGAACACCAAAAAAAAACAAGAAGAAAAAAGTCAGAACCGAGCAAAAGGTTGACAACCCACAAATCAATGCTAGGACCAAGAAACAAAAAGTGCCGCCAGCCAACCATAAAACAAGGAATCTTACGCATACAAATTGCAAATGGACGGAGGAGAGACACAAACAAAAGATTTAGAGACAAATGATTGGTACTGAAAATGTGTTTGATGCTAGTTCCTGAATCCTGAGTACAGTCGGCGCTGCTGTCTTCAGCAAACAGGTCAAGCCCCATCATTTTTTACGGTCATGGCACTGACCATTGGCTGCGGAAAGGAACTATACTTACTGACTGAGACATAATATTATGTTTTCATTGGCCCAAAGATAAAAAGATCGGGCCCTTATAAAGGACCAGGCCCAACTTAGATGAACAATCTGCATTTTTCTCCTCTTCAACATCGTCTATTTGTATCATCCAATCCCTATCATTGAACTAAAAACCCGAGTTTTCTTTTTTCTTTTTTAATTGTCAGAACCATGCTTACAAGTAGATAAGGGAAAATTTATTAGTATTCTAAGTAAAGAAAGAAAAATAAAAGCTTTTTCGAGATCCAGAAAACAAATGAAAGTTTTGTGTAACATGTTTCTAAGAGAAGTGAGAGGAGGTTAGAGTCGAACCCTAAACCTCTGCACAGTGTTTGCAACGCTTTAGCCATTAGGTCAAACCCCCAAGACTAAAAATCACTTATGATGAGATAAGGAGTAGCATTCTCTATTGACTCAAATCTCTTTCCCAAAAAACCATCCATCTAACTCCAACCTTCTTGTTGGAACACCAAATCATATTCCCATTCGGCTACTTACTGATGCACACAAAAAATCCGAATTGGGGAAGTCAATAGGATGTAGCGGACGGGCAAGGGGTTGTTTGTCCCTACAAATAGAGCAATTTGGGATACAAGAGATATTCTACAACTTAAGTCTACCCTACACCCTACCTCATCCAAACTAACTTCATATGCTGGCTGTAAATAGAAGTAATTACTTGCACAGGCCAGAATTCAAATATTGGACAACTAAGTGAGATGATGGTTTGCATGTGAGTGGGCTAAGACCCATTCCGCTAATCGATACTCTGTTTCAGTGGTGGAGGGAATAGGAAAGCTAGGAGGAGCTAGGGGGTGCTCGGCCCCACCAAAATTTTTACAAATTATACATATTACCTATGTGTATTTGTAAATATCTATTGTAGCCCTCTAATTTTTAAACATTTTCAAAAAGAAATTTGACCCCCTCCCCAAAAGATTCTAGCTCCACTCCTGCTCTATTTTGTGACAAATAGCTCTTTTTCTATTCCTTAGATGGCTTGAAGGATAAGATGGTTTATTTACCAAACTTCTTGGCATGAACAATCTCAATTCATGGAAAGACCTAACCTAATCCTCCCCTTTTCTTGGTGGGCCTCTCCCTAGCTTTGTCCTGCTCGCAGCTTGAATAAACCGATCCAAATTTTCATTCATCCACATCCAAATGAGTCCTAAATCCCTTAAAAACCTTCCACAGATTTTCCTATTTCAATGATTCAGGTAAGTTTTTTAAGTTGAAGGGAGATGCAATGACCTGCTGCTCTTCCCAATTTAGTTATTGGTTTAGAGTATTCGTGATGGATAAATCTGCCTCATCTACCTACCATACCCAAGAAGTATGTAATTCAAATATCCTTCATACTCACCTTATTAAACATACTCTTCTCAAACTCTAATGAACTTTGTTTCACTACAATCATGTCTTTGATCACATAATAATAGTAATATTTAGACCTCATACCACTTGTAGTAGTGACCATTTGAGAAGTGATAAAACTTAAACCCATGAAGTGTTTTTAGTATATGAATCAGGTGGGTATGGATTACTCACGGGTGATGAATGCAAGTGATAAATTTTATCAACTGGCGAATACCCGACACTTTATGGGTGAGCAAAAACCCGCGAGTGCGGAAGATAGATAAAGAGTACCCGATTCGCCCCATTGCCATCCATATAGGCAAAGTATAGTTTTGCCTAAGCTTCATCCGGTTTTTTTCTTTCTTTTTTCTTTGAAATTTATTCTTTACTTATCTATAACTAAACGTTTGTCATAAGTTATTATTGGCTATACTTGCATTAGCTACGTATTGACCCTTCAACTTAACAAATGCAAAAGTTGGAGGACTATCTTTTAATTTATTTAAACAATGAATTACTTGATAAAAACTGTCCACCAATCTAGTGTTAAGATTAGCTTCACAAAAGAGTACAATAATTCCTATCATTTTTCTTTTCTACCGAAATAATTTTAATCATTTAATATATATTTATTTTTGACATTTGTTAGGTCGTTACTTTATTTTTTCAAATAAATTAGACTTTCTCCATCTAAAAAATGATGCAATATATTTTATTTTGGGCTATTTTACAAAACTCTGCTACATTTCTATATTCAGTAAATTACTTTACAATATTACTCTTTAAACTATGATTCTTATATTCATTTTTTCCAGCTTTCTTAATTTATGTGGAGAAAGTGAAGGGTAAAATTGTAAATAATACAGAAACTTTTTTCCTGTTTTCAAATGAGAGGAATAAAGTATATTTCAAGTTAATAAAAATTAATAAAATATAAACAAGTGCAGAGCAGATGCCATTAAAATTAGTGTGTATAGTGTATACCATAAGAACAAGTAAATTAAGCAAACAATTAGTGATACATATGTACCTTTTAGAAGCCAAGATTTTGAAGGCGGGAGCTGCCCCCTTCTGGGCCATACTTGAGGCATCGAAGCATCCTTGTGTGAGATGTAGTCAGGATACAATAACTAGATGCGCACACAAGTTGAATAACATTCAATCTAGCCACGAAACTTTTGTCCATGGCAATTTTGCCCTTGGAGCAACATGCCACATAGAAATGATCAGCTCCACCGGTCCGGTTCCAGTATGGATATTTTCGGCTGATGTTTGAAATGTAGTCCTGGACGAAATTTGGGATTCCATGGATTCCGATTCTTGGATCCTCCTTCATGGATGAAACTGAAAACGGAATATAGAAAAGGTCTGCTTTGGCGGGGTCATTTGTGATGAAATGGCTTTTTGAGAGGACTTCTTTGAAATAGAATTCACTAGCTGAATTGCCCTCGATTTGGGAATTATCCGGGGGCAAGAGTACGTTGGCAAATGGGTCACTAGGAGTGCTAAACATAGATTTTGAAACTCTTGTTCATTTGCTTGTAGTCTTCCACGAACATATCCCAGTCATGGCATGCCTGTCTGCTTCCGACAATGTTGCTTCCTGTGATTAAAAGGGGCCAAAAATATCAAAGTCACTAGCATAAACTATTATAGAATTTTGGATTCAGTGTCAAATTTACTACTAAAAAATATTGAAATGACCAAATTTACCATTTTGATCTCAAATATAAAGTTCAATATTAAATTTTTATCTCAAATATAAAGTTCAATATTAAATTTTTACTTTTAAAAATTTAATATTGAACTTTATATTTGAGATCAAACTTACAACTGACGTTAATTGATCGTTAATTGACAGTCAAATGAAGGGGAAAATAGTAAATTTGTCCTTCATTTTTCATGTTTATTCTCCTATTGCCCTAACCTTATCTATCTAATGATCATGTCATCTATTCTTCAACCAATTGTTTGACAATCTCTTCATCTTCATCCGTTACAAGCTTAGCTCCTCCGCCACTTCCCTTTCCCATTCCATCAAGGCCTTCCTAACTTGCAAGTGATTCAACTCCATAGCCCTTGACCCCCTCATCTTGTCAAGGCCTCCCTAAGAGCCTTCGTTGGAAAACCCCAATGCCAGCAATGGTTATGATATCGATGCGATTCGCGATATTGGCCATTACTTGCAAAATGACTATGGTGTCCAGTAGAACATCATTGGAGGCCGCCTTTGTTGCTCCAAGCAAATGCATGTAAGCTTGTGCTTTCACTTGGAGCTCATATGGAATGTCCGCCTCAAAATTAAAAGCAATAAATTGTGACGAAAACCTGCTCCATTCCTAATTTGGGTCAGGATATGAGTCGGGGGATATTGAGTGAGGTCAGAAGTAAGATATCAGGTCTAGAGATGCATTTGGCGAACCAATTCTTGAAGAATATGTATAATATTAGATGGGCAAACTTAGGGAACTAATAGAAGAAACGTAAAGAACCAAAGACCAAAACTGTTATTTTTTACCTTAAACTTGACAGTCATTTAATAGACGAGTAGTAAATTTGGTCTATTTTATAATATTAGTAGTAAATTTGGTCTTAAAAGCAAAGTTCAATATAAGATTTGGTGCTTTTGAAAGTTTAAAAACAAATTTGGTCCTTTACACTTTTTAGTGGTAAATTTGATATTTAATCCTAGATTTTTTTTTTTGGGGTCTTTAAGTACCAGCAAAATGGATATGAAGGACACGGACCCAGCCGTTGCTGGGGCTCGATTCCTCACACCTTCAAACTGCGAATGTGTCTCACATGTCCTTCAAACTGTGAGAAATAGATCAATTATCCTACTTTCTTTATAATATATCATAAATAGACTTCCCTTTATGCTTCTCGTTTCAAAAAGAAAAAAAAGATTCATATAATTTTTGAAAGTATGACAATATATTCTTTCTCTCACTTCTGATTAAGGGTGAAAGGATAACTTGAGACCCAATTACTGAACTTAAAAATCACGCTTAGGTCTGTATTGGCAAGAAAAAGGCACAATTTGGCCCGGCCCGGCCCGACTTGATATTTTGTGACTAAAATTGGGTTCAGATTGAGTTAGGGGGTGGCAAAAGTTAACCCGACCCACCCAAGCCCAAGCCCGACCTAACTTAATTTGATCAGAAAAGTCAACGACCTGAACCCAAACCTAAACTCGAGAAAACCTGAACCTGAAATGAGCTGATCATTAAACCTGACAAGACCTGATTTTAACTTAAATCAGCATAAAAGATATGGTCAGCAAAAAATTTAGAAAAATTATAATTTAATATATGTGAATAAGTATCTTCTATTCTATTTATTTGTTTTGTGTTGTAAAGCGGGCAAATGAAAATTATGAAAAATGATTAGTGAAACAGTGATAGAAAGATATGAATAATTAGGTTTTAGAAATTATAGTACTCCTTCCGTCTCATATTCTTTGAAATATTTGAATGTTTTATATAGTTTGAATTGAATTTATTCATATTGCTTCATCTATTTCAAATTCTTTGCATCATTTATATTTTAACAATTAATCTAAAATTTCTTGTTTTCAATATTTTAATATATAAATTAAAAAAATTTATACATGAATGATAAATCAAGACCTATAATTTTTAAATATATTTTTTAATAAATAATAATATAAATAAATTCAAGTCAAACTATTCAGAAAAGTTAAATGAAGCAAAGAAAATGAGACAGCGTGAGATTATTTGTTAAAAAATAAATTTAAAAATTATATATTTAGAAACTATATATATTTATTTATTATTTAATATATTCATTTCTCATTTATATACTAAAATATTAAAAATAAAAATCATAAATTAATTGTTAAATAGTGAATGTTACAAAGAACTTAGCACTGAAGACGTATTTTTATTTAAGAAAATATATATTAATTTATCTTCATAAATTTTATATTATCTTTTATGTCTAGTTAAATTAAATTTTAATCAAAATTAAACAAAAAAATTAAATCGATTCAGTCATTTCAACTTATGCATCAGTGACCGAGTAAACCCAATAATCAAGTTGAATTTGGTCTAAGACTCGATAACCCGACCTGATTGGATTTGAACTCAAATAATCCTGGTCTGATCCAACCTGAACCTGAAATCTACTTAATCCAAAATCAAGACAAACCCAAATAACCTGATCTAGACCCGAATACATGTTAACCCAATTAAACCTTAACCTGAATGGACTAACCAAACTTGACTCGACCCACCTAAATACAATCCCTAGGTCAGCCTGAACCCCAATAAATCCGAAATTATTTAAGGCGGAGGATGTGAGGGAGACAATATTAAGAATGCAATATTATAAATAGGGGGGACTTAAGGGTAGGAGGATGATAGGTAAGGGACTCAAAGTGTAATTAATAGTCTTTCGTTCTCTAACCCATAAGCCTATAGAGAATAGACGCCGCCTCTCTCTTTCTCTCCCCCATCTCTCGTCTTCCCTCTCAAGCCCACCTTCTCCACCTGTTTCGCGCTCTCCACCTTTTGCCTTCTCAGCCCCAGAATCCATCACATTTTTTAGCCTTGTCCATCGTCGTTTCAGTTCCTCACCTTCTCATCGTCTAAAGCCCTCGTCATCGTCCGTCGCCCTCCTTGTCGCCTTCGCTATGTTCCGATGCAACACAGCATAAGAATCGGGTTAACCCGATTAATAACAACCCCGAATTCGATTAAATTGGGTTATAGTCGAGCTGGTTGTGTACTTATTCGGGTTAATTTCGCGTTGGTTAGAAGAGTAATTATTGATAGCCAAAGGCTGTCGCCTCAATCTGGCCGAATACCCTGCCACAACAACGGCCAGAAGAATTGGCGCTTCCCGGGAATAGGTGGAATCATGCACCTCGGGAGATAGCCTGAGAGCTCCGAGCCTCGGCACGCCAGTAAAACTTGAGGACTCCATTCGCCCCCCAAGGTTGTGAACAACGCGCCTTCGGAAAAGTGGCACCAGACATTGCTGCCCGAATATGATATCCCCGAAGGCGGAACCCCCTGGAACTGGGAACCCCCGAACTGAGGGTAGGCTTCCCGAAGAGGCTCTGTCCGAACTAGAGGATGACCTCGCCCAGGGACCTCGGGAGTACGGCAGGCGCATTTAAGGAAGCATTTAAGGAAGCCTCTGACACGTCCCACCACAGACGTAAAAAGTCGCCCTGACGCGCAGACGCCATCAGAATCATATCATGGCCCGTCTCAGCACAAGGCTCGAGGCCATCTAGTTACCAACTATCTGTCCCCTACGCCCAGACGTTCAGGAGCATCCGACCGCACACGTGTCATGATCTGAACGGGCTAGGTATTCCTATATATACAGGAAATAAATACTTGACAGGAGGTTGGCAGGCCGGATATACAGCTCCCACACTCTGAGAAAATACCAGGCGAGACTTTTCTGCCTTTCTCTTTGAGCTAGTGACTTTCTCCTTCTTCCGGCCACCACTGACTTGGGCGTCGGAGGCTCCCCCCCCGGAAAAACACTCCGGGGGCCTCCTAACCCTGTTTACCAGTTTTCCAGGTACTCTCCTAGAGGCGATCCACCTTCCAAGCGTTCTTCCTCCTAGAAGTCTCCTCAACAGTCATCATGACTCACAACGATGAGGCCTTGGGCCATCATTTGGAGCCGTCTGTGGGAACCCGCTCGCAGATTGCCGTCGTTGAGACTCGGCGTTCTAAGGACAAGGGACTCCCAAGGTCCTCGTCCGCGCCTGAGATACAACCGGCTGCTGAGCAGACACTCCCAGAGACTTCTACGCCCGAGGAGGACCGCCCTCTGGTAATCACCATGAGCTTCTTGAGGGACTTTCAGCGCTCGGTCGTTGCTGAAATGACTCAGCAGATCGACCGAAGATGGCCACAGCAGTCACAGGCCCAGAAACCCCCCTCATCAACACGCCCTCGGGAGAGAAGCCCCAAGTCTACACACCGCAGTTCAGAAAGTGGAGATCCTCGCGGAGAATCATCCACAGAAGATATCGCCCTCGGGAAACGGCCTGTGGGACAAACCGGGTCCAAGCGACCGAGAGTCTCACAGCGAAGCAGTTCGTCGCCTGAGGCGAGGGCCCTGACCCCTCCGCGCCGAACTCGCTCCCCGAAAAGGCGCCGTCGATCACCCTCCCGCGAAAATGGTCCTAGCGCCACTGCGCTTATGGAAAGGATATTGGCACGGCTGGACAGAGTGGAAAAGCAAGTGACCAGAAAACCCGTTTGGGACAGGCTGTCGGGGGCGTTATGCGAAGATGGCTCCCCGTTTATTCGCACCGTCGTTGAGGCAGCTATGCCAGGCGACTTCAGAGTGCCTAGGCTGGAGATCTATGATGGCCGGACTGATCCACAGGCCCATCTGACGAAGTACAGGCGGAGCATGATAATGCACGGAGCTGATGACGCTACCATGTGCAAATGCTTTGAAGTCACCCTCACGGGCCCAGCAACAGCATGGTACAATTCGTTGCCCCCAGGGACTATCACTGAGTTTCAGGAGTTGTCCACAGCCTTTACCCAGCAGTTCATTGGGAGCAGGCCGACGGCCAAAATGCCTGTACAAATGTTCGACATAGAGCAGAGAAACGGAGAGACGATCCGAGACTATGTCGAACGATTCAACAGGGAAGCACTCAGCGTCCCGGACTTCCGGCCCGAAATCCGCATCCTCGCTATGACACGGGGCCTTCGGCGTGACTCACAGCTGTTCTACGAGTTCTCAAAGGACCCCCCGGAGACCCTCGGAGAATTTTACCGAAGGGCAGAGCAGCACATGACAGCCGAGGAATTGAGGATGGCGGGGCTGAAGTCTGATCATCACCGCGCCGAAGGGTCCAGCCAGCAAGCTCGGTATCTTTCTGAACACACAGGTCGACCACGGCGAATGCGAGGAAAGAAACCTCAAAGTTTCACACCCTTGAGCACGACACGGACCAACATTCTCATGGCGCTGGAAAGGCAAGGGACGCAGATTCGGCGGCCAAAGGCCATGGCCGCCGATAATAAGAAGAATGCCAAGAAGTTCTGCCAGTTTCATCGCGACCACGGTCATGACACCGAAGACTGCTTCCAGCTGAAGAAGTACATAGAGTCGCTGATCAAACAGGGCCAACTTCGCAAGTACCTGCGGATGCCCTCCCCAAAAGGCAGAAAAGAGGAGGAAGAGAGGGCCGAAAACGAGGACTATGACTCCGATAGGCGGAGAAACAGAAGTCCAAAAAGGCGCCTTCCACCTCCAGTAGGGGTCATCCAAACCATCACCACGGGGCTCCCATCCTCGGAAAGAAAGCGGAAGGCCAGAGAAATTGCGGTTATGGAGTATCAAAGTCCATCAAAGAAATTGGCTCGCAAAGATGGCTCCACTGTCGTCTTCCCCCATGACGACCCGCTGCTGATAATGGCGAGAATAGGGAACTGGGACGTCAAGAGAGTGTTGCTCGATGATGGCTCAAATGCTGACGTCCTATTCTCGCACTTACTGCCGAGCCTGGGCATCACCAGCAGCGAGCTGAAACCTGTCACCACGCCCACCTTCGGCGTTGGGCCATCCGAACTACCCGTCCTCGGATGGATCGACCTCCCTTTGATGATGAAAGGCACTTCGGTAGACGGAGCAGCTGAGTCGTACGCGTCCACAATGGCAAGATTCATCGTCATGGATGTCCCGTCTTCGTACAACGCCATCCTTGGAAGGCAGACTCAGGGGAACCTGCACATTCGCCCCGATGTGAAGTACTTGACTGTCACATTCGCCACCAAGGATGGAGATGCAGAGGTCTTCATCGACCAAGCCGAGGTAAGAAAGGTGTTTGTAAAAACACGAAAGGCTCCGGCAAACAGCTCTACACAAACGGTGGAGGCAAAGGCACAGGAGAAAGGCAAAGAAGGAGATCCCGCAGAAGCAGAAACGAAAGCAGTAGATCTTGTCCCGGGACAATCTACCCGAATAGGGAAGAGCTTGGCCAAAGGTGATAAGGAAAATCTTGTATCCTTTCTGCTAAAAAATAAAGATCTGTTTGCCTACTCGCCGAAAGACATGCCAGGAGTGAACCCTGGCATAATACAGCACAGCCTCAAAGTAAGCCCGGAAGCAAAACCTATCAGGCAAAAGAAACGAAGCATCTCAGCCCACAAAAGCAACTTTGTGAAAACCGAAGTCCAGCGCCTATTGGATGCTGAAGTTATCAGGGAGGTCAAATACCCCGAATGGTTAAGCAACGTGGTCATTGCCACAAAAGAAGGTAGCAGCAAACTCCGGATGTGCATTGATTTCAGAAACTTGAACGATGCTTGCCCGAAAGACTCATTTCCCCTCCCGCCAATAGATCAACTGGTAGATTCAACGGCCGAATACGGGCTCCTGAGCTTCCTAGATGCCTTCAGCGGCTACCATCAGATAAGGATGGACCCGGAAGATGAAGAGAAAACTGCCTTCATCACCGAGGGAGGAACGTACTGCTATATCAGAATGCCCTTCGGGCTGAAAAACGCAGGAGCCACATACCAGAGACTGATGAACAAGGTCTTTAAAGACCAAATGGGGAGAAACATGGAAGTATATGTTGACGATATGATAGTAAAAAGCAAGCTGCCCGGCTACCACGTTGCAGATTTGGAGGAAACCTTCCAAAAGCTCAGAGCCTTCGGGATTCGCCTTAACCCCGAGAAGTGTATCTTCGGGGTGACGTCGGGAAAATTCCTTGGGTACATGGTATCCGAAAGAGGCATCGACGCCAATCCTGAGAAGATTAAGGCTCTACTTGAGTTCCGAACTCCTGCCACAGTGAAAGACGTGCAGAGATTAACCGGAAGAATAACCTCTCTGAGCAGGTTTATTTCCAGGTACGGAGATAGGTGTCGACCTTTCTTCAAAGTCCTCACAAAGGCAGCAAAGATGGAAGGCGACCTCGGAAGAAACAATCATCTCTGGGAAGGAGATTGCCAAAAGGCCTGGGAAGAACTCAAAGTCTACCTGGCCAGCCTGCCGACTCTGCGGCAACCTCGGGTGGGAGAACCCCTCGTACTATACCTCGCCATCACAGAAAAGGCCGTGAGCTCGGTCCTGATAAAAGAAGAAGGGCCGAAACAATGGCCGGTCTACTACGTCAGCAAGTCCCTGCACGGCGCCGAGGTCAGGTACCCTTTGCTTCAAAAAGCTATATACGCCTTGGTGCTTGCAGGAAGAAGGCTGCGACCATATTTCCAGGCTCACCCCATCATCGTCCGAAGTAGTCTACCACTACGGGATGTCATGAAGAGAGTTGATCATTCGGGAAGGCTCTCCAAGTGGTGCATAGAGCTTGGCGAACACGAAATCACGTATGAGCCTCGAAAGGCCATAAAAGCCCAAGCATTGGCAGATTTTATCGCCGAAATACCCACCACTGAGGAGAACCACTCAGATCCGAAAGAAGGTGAGCCAGAATGGACCTTGCATGTTGACGGAGCCTCGGGGTCCGAACACCAGGGAGCTGGAATAGTTATCAGAGGACCCGAAGGCCTAGAGGTGATGAAGGCTACCAAGTTCAGCTTCAACGTCACCAATAATGTGGCTGAGTATGAAGCCCTCATAGCGGGATTACGCTTGGCCAGAAAGATTGGCGTGAGAAGCTTAAGGGCTCACAGCGATTCCCAGCTGGTAGTTCGGCAGACGGCAGGAGATTATGGGGCGAAGGACCCCATCTTGGCAAAATACCACGAGCTGGTAAGAAAACTCATCCAAGAGTTTGACGCCGTACGGATCGAAAATGTACCCCGGCGGAATAACACTGAGGCAGATTGCTTAGCGAAGTCCAAAACATACACCGAGGTGCTAGACCATCCAAGCATCTCCGTGCTAAGCGTAACGACCTCGGGAATGGGGTGGAAGGACCCCATAAAGAGATACCTCGCAGAGAATGAGCTTCCCGAAGACGCCGGCAATGCTGCAAGACTGCGAAGACGTGCCGGAAGATTCTTCCTGATTGGTGAAGAGTTATATCGGCAAGGATATGCAAATCCGCTGCAGAGATGTGTGGGCGAAGAGGATACTGAGATGGTCCTCGAAGAAGTCCACGAAGGCATGTGCGGCTCGCACATTGGAACTGATGCCCTTGCAGCAGTGATACTCCGCCAAGGATACTTCTGGCCTACCCTGAGAAAGGACGCAAGGCAGTTCGTCCAGAAGTGCGGTAGTTGCCAGAGACATGCAAAAATCCAGAGGATACCCTCGGAAATGGTAACGTCGGCAGACTATCCTTGGCCCTTCGCAGTCTGGGGTATAGACCTCATTGGGCCACTCCCCACAGCGCCCGGAGGCGTGAAATTCTGCGTGGTAGCAGTGGACTATTTCTCAAAGTGGGTAGAGGCAGAACCACTAGCAACTATCTCGGCAAAAGAAGTGCAGAAGTTCGTATGGAAAAACATCGTATGCAGATTTGGCATACCGAGGGTACTAGTAGCTGATAATGGATCCCAGTTCATAGACAAAGGATTTCAGGAATTCATCAGCGACCTCGGAATAAAGATGCACTTCACCCCAGTAGCTCACCCCCAAAGCAATGGGCAGGTGGAAGTATCAAACAGGACCATAAAAGACGGCCTGAAAAAGAGACTTGGGGAAGCCAAGGGGAAATGGCCAGGAGAACTCCAAAGTGTATTGTGGAGCTACCGAACGACGCCACGAAGAGCCACAGGGGAAACTCCCTTCTCACTCGTCTTCGGAACAGAGGCCATTATCCCAATAGAGATAGTTCAGCCTTCAATACGGGTGCAAGTATTTGATGAAGGCGGAAACGACCTCGGTCTGAGAACCAAGCTCGACCTTGTGGCCGAACACAGAGAAATAGCCGAGCTGAGAAGAAAAGCTTTCCAGCAAAGAGTGGCCGCGGCTATCAACTTAAAAGCCAGGCCAAAAGAAATCAAAAAAGGAGACCTCGTTCTCCGAAAGGCCGACTTTGCACCCCGAAGGCCATCTCACGGAGTACTTCGCGCAAATTGGGAAGGACCTTATCTGGTTCTCGCCGAAGTACGAAAAGGCGTGTACAAGCTTGGCGACGCCGAAGACGTAGAATTGAAAAACACTTGGCATTCAGACGCCCTGAAAAGATTCTACGCCTAAGCTTGAGCGGAAGAAGTATGTTGTACAAGAAATATTCTAAGTACAGAATGGTCTAGAGAAGAATGGTCTTGAGAAAAATTTTCAAGTATACCAAATTGTCCAAGACAGATTTCCGCGAAGGTGCTCGCCACGAAAAAAGCGGTTGTGACTTCCCGAAGCCCCTTGAGCCACTATGCTCGGGAAAAATGGGAAACAAGAATCTTGCAGAGGTACTCAGCATAATCAGTGCAGAGAAAATTTTCCGAACACCCTTGAGCGAACATGCTCGGGAGAAAGGGAAAGCAAGAATCTCGCAAAAATACACGCCAAAACGAAAGCAGAGGTAATTTCCGAACACCCTTGAGCGAACGTGCTCGGGAAAAAGGGGAATGAGCAATCTCGTGAAGATTTTCCTAAGTCCTTGAGCAAATATGCTCGGGACAATAGGAAGACAGAAAAATTTGGCTAAAGATTTTCCGAAGGCCCTTGAGCGAACATGTTCGGGAGAAAAGGAAACAAAAAGCCTGCAAAAGACTTAGCCAAATTTTTGCAAATTTTCCAGAAAGTCTCTTGAGCGAGCACGCTCGGGACAAAGGAAGGTAAAAAGTTTCTTTGGTTGCAGGTTTTCCGAAAGTCTCTTGAAGCGAACGTGTTCGGGACAGTGGAAATGAAGAAACTTGCAAGAAAGGACTTAGCCGAAAAGATTGTTCATTTAGAGCAAACGCTGCCTTACAAAAGAAGTGTCCGAAGAAGGAGCACGAAGGAGAAAAATAAGAGGAGCCCTAAAACAAACTAGGGAGAGCCGGGCGGACGAAGACCAGGAAGCTTCAGATGCTCGACCCTGGACCACTGCCACCGAGGTCCCTCAGGAATATTTAGGCCCTCCAGAAAAGAGAGGTCCAAATCTGGGAACCTCTGCAGCACCTGGTGCCGAGCGAGGCAGAAGCCGTCCTGAAAGGCGACCTTGGCCATGTCGTCAGAAGTACGTTTTTGAATGCCAAGGACATTGACCTCGTCCCTCAGCTCAGCAACCTCCTCTTCGAGCTCGCTTATCCCCAGCATCTCTCCGGACTCCTTCTTCAGAGCCTTGACCTCGGCTTGAAGAGCAGTGTTCTCGTCCGTCAACCTCGACGCAAGACTGTCGGAAACAGCCTTGTCCTTGACAAGATCTTCATTGGCGGCAAGCAGCTCCTTTACTTGGTCGCCGAGGTCGGCAATCTTCCGGGAGGAGTCCTTTTCAAGTTCTTCTCTTTTCTTCGAGAACTCCTCCCGAACGGCAGCAAGTTGCTGAGAACAATCCGCTGTCAGCTGCTGATTGCTGGCGATCACCTTCGCAAGCGAAGCCTTCGCTTCACTGAGTTCCCGCGAAGTCGCATCCTTGGAGGCAGCCTGTCTGGCCACCCGAACTCGGAGATAACCAGCGTACTCCAGCAGCTACGGCAAGGCAAAAGTCCAGGTTAGTACAAGTCTAAACACTTAGAAAATTGAGGAAAAAAGTGTAAAGACTATACCTGAGCAGCATGCTCGGTGACTTTTGCGGTGAGGGTATTATCCCCCGGGTGAGCCGCCGCAATGGCCCGGAAGGAGGCATCAGTGGTCATCCCCTTCCAAATCTCTTTGGTCATCTTCGGACAATCGTCAGAGAACAGATTCATATCCTCCGTGATTGTCCAAAAGGGCTCCAAGGGGATCTTCCCCTCAGGGATTGTGGCATCGCGCAGGGCCCGTTTCCTCTCATGAATGGCCCTCCAGCCAACAGTAAGAGGCTCCCCTGAAAGTGAGAAGGAAGTTAGGAGCAAAAGAAAAATTCGCGAAAGGAAAAGGAGCTGAACTTCGCCTAAAGACATACCTGGAGGAACCTCGGAGACAGTGTCCTCGGGATCCTCGGGCCCCTCGGAAGAAAGACCCTTACCCTTCTGCCGGTACCGCTCCTCGGCGGTGGGTACTTCTACCACTACAGTGTTTCTGGGGGCCTCGAGGTCGGGAAGAGGCACCTCGGCATAAGTAGCGGGGACCTCGGCCGGTGGGATTTCAACAAGACCAGCGTCTTCGCCAGCTTCTTCTTCCAAAAGCTCTGGCTGAGGAGACTGGAGAGTTTTCCTAACTCGCTTCGCCGAGGGTCCCGCCCCTGTCGTCTTCCTTCTTCGGGAAGCCGCCTTCTTTGTCTGCTCCCCCTTCTCCACTTGGCCAGAAAAGAGGGCCTTGTAATAAGCGGCAGCCCCATCGCCCATCTCTGAAAAAGAGAAGAAATATCAGCGTAAGTCCGAGGAAAAAGTATAAAGGGATGGAAGATTACTCACTTTCGGCAAAAGTTTCGAAAGAAGTCTCCCCCTTAAGGAGCTTGACCAGCCAGGAGTCTTTCCCGGCGGTGGCGGGAGCGGGCATATTGAGGTCAGTCACGTGCTCCTTAACCACTTTCAGCTCCCGAAGGACTTCTTCGGTCATCAACCTCCAGTTGATAGGAAAGGGGTAAAGAGCACGAGGAGAGACCTCGGGAGCCCAGTCAGCGACTGCCCGAATGCGGGCGTCGAAATCCGCGAACACGGAAGCCAACGGTGGGGTCAGCAGCATCCTCGGATCGACGACGTCTGCGTTCAGCACTCCCTGAGCCCACCTGGTCGGGACATCAGACCAGTTCTTATCCACCTTGAGGAAAAAGAACTTAGGCTGCCACCCCCGCCAGCTGTCCTTCGTGTCGAAGGTGAAGGTGAATTTTTTGCTCCCGGATCCCCGAGGCAGCAGGAAATAGAAGCCACCCTTCGGGACCACATAGAGCTTGTAGTACTGCATGAAAATGATGAAGTGGGGCTCTATCCCGAACACGCCGCACATGCAGAGGTAGGCGTTAAAATAACAGTACGCGTTCGGGGGAAGCTGGTTCACAGCAATGCCATGGAATTGGCAGAACTCGCAAACCACCTTCGGGGGAGGATACCGAAGACCGGCCTTCAGTTGGGCTCGGAAGACGGTAACCTCGTCGCCACGGTTTGAAAAAGCAAAATGGCTAGAACGAGGCAGTCTGGTCACAGCGTAAGACGGAAGAAAGAATTTTTTCTTCCACCTCTCTAGTTTTTCGGGGGTGGTACAGCAAGGATGGGCCAGAAGAGGTTTCCAGCTCTCGGGAACAGGCATCGCAGACATGAAAAAGAGTTTGAGATGGAAAAGAAAATAGTTTCCAGAAAAAAACTCAGAAGACGAGTTTGGAAAAAACAACAGTTTTCCAGAAAAACTCAGAAAAACAGAGGAATCAAGTACTCTGGAAATCAAAACCCACCAAAAGATTTGCCTGAGGACGCCGTCGTAAAAGTTGGTAGGAATAAGCTCTGATTAAAGAAGCTCCGCCACAGAAAGCAAGATAAAACGCAAGAACAGAGGGCAGAGCAGAAAAAGAGCAGAAAAACAGTAAGTGGGACTTATGATAGAATGGGCTATTTATAGGCCAAAGGTGGGTAACCGAAAGAACATCATAAGTACCCATTGGAGGCGAACCGTCGCCGTAACTGCCCGCTGCACCCGAAAAGGCGCGCCCTCTGTAAATGACGCGCCTCTCCTCCAATGGCAAGAAGCCACGTGTCAACCGCTGCGCAGAAATGGGGGACGTGCCTCCCCAAACGTGCCTGGAAAACCGGGACACGCCTCCTGATTGGGACACGTCGTTTGACATCCCTGAGAAATGGAGACGCGCCGCTCAGTCTGACACGCTTGGCCATCAGACCTGCAGAAATAAAAAGCAGGCCACCTCGAGGACACTAAGAGACAGGCTATGGCTGAACAGCCCATGACTTTTGGGCAAGAGGTGTATCTTCGGTACAGGCTTTGCCTCGGAGACACCAAAGAATAGGCCAAGGCCGAACAGCCCAGACCCTCGGGCAAAAGGTGCGACCTCGGAACAGGTTATGCTTCCCAACAAGACTCCCAACGGCAACCTCGGAAAGAGATGCAAACCGAAGTCTTCACTTCGGCTTTCCAGAGGGGGGCATGTGATAGCCAAAGGCTGTCGCCTCAATCTGGCCGAATACCCTGCCACAACAACGGCCAGAAGAATTGGCGCTTCCCGGGAATAGGTGGAATCATGCACCTCGGGAGATAGCCTGAGAGCTCCGAGCCTCGGCACGCCAGTAAAACTTGAGGACTCCATTCGCCCCCCAAGGTTGTGAACAACGCGCCTTCGGAAAAGTGGCACCAGACATTGCTGCCCGAATATGATATCCCCGAAGGCGGAACCCCCTGGAACTGGGAACCCCCGAACTGAGGGTAGGCTTCCCGAAGAGGCTCTGTCCGAACTAGAGGACGACCTCGCCCAGGGACCTCGGGAGTACGGCAGGCGCATTTAAGGAAGCATTTAAGGAAGCCTCTGACACGTCCCACCACAGACGTAAAAAGTCGCCCTGACGCGCAGACGCCATCAGAATCATATCATGGCCCGTCTCAGCACAAGGCTCGAGGCCATCTAGTTACCAACTATCTGTCCCCTACGCCCAGACGTTCAGGAGCATCCGACCGCACACGTGTCATGATCTGAACGGGCTAGGTATTCCTATATATACAGGAAATAAATACTTGACAGGAGGTTGGCAGGCCGGATATACAGCTCCCACACTCTGAGAAAATACCAGGCGAGACTTTTCTGCCTTTCTCTTTGAGCTAGTGACTTTCTCCTTCTTCCGGCCACCACTGACTTGGGCGTCGGAGGCTCCCCCCCCGGAAAAACACTCCGGGGGCCTCCTAACCCTGTTTACCAGTTTTCCAGGTACTCTCCTAGAGGCGATCCACCTTCCAAGCGTTCTTCCTCCTAGAAGTCTCCTCAACAGTCATCATGACTCACAACGATGAGGCCTTGGGCCATCAATTATAATGCGGGTTGATTTTAACTCGAACCCGACTAAACCCGACTATCACCAGTTTCTTCCCTTCTTTTCCTTTTTTTTTTTTTTTGGTATTTTTTATTTTCATAAATAATAAATGGAACTTATACTCCCTTCATTTCATTTCGCATTCATCGATATTTTTACTTTTTTTTATTAAAGTTTGATTTCAACATATGCATTTTAATATGTATTGAAAAAAAATCTTAGAAATGATATTTAGAAATTATGGTCTTTAAAGTTTCATTTTTATATAAAATATTTATACTTTTATAATAAATTTTGAAAGAAATAAAATTATAAATTAATTACTGTAAATAGTAAAATTATCAATTTTTATAAAACTGAGATAGTAGTTTTTTAAATATAATTTCTTTAAATTTTTTCTCAAATAAATATTACAAATAAATTTATAAAAAATATGAGATAGAGCGAGTAATTTATTTATCATTGAGTTCTCGAATATCTTAAATTATACACTTATAAATTATAACTAACAGGCTTAGTAATGCTGGAAATAATTAAGAAGAACAGGATCTTTAAGATACTTTGTTTTGGACAAAGAAAAAAATTCCAGTCAGGTTAGATCATGAAATGTTTCTTTTTAGTTTTGCTAAACCCTTGTTCCTAAAGAAAGTTGTCACTTTCGCATGCCCTACACTTCTCTGACATGCAAGAACATGTGTTCAACGCTTGTTAGATCCATTTTTTTGCATTGATTTTGGTACGGGGATGTAATTTTCTTAATCAGCCTAATCAAAGTTGAGTCAGATGTTGGTTAGATCAAACCAACTTCGATTATCATCCTCTTGATGATGATGAAAAATAATTTAGCATATATTGAAGTTAACTAAAAATATATTGAAGTTAACTAAAAAAAAAAATCTACTTGCATTCTAACTCTATGTCTGTTTGATTTAAATTTATTTATATTATTATTTATTAAATTTTTTTATAAAAATTATATTTAGAAACTACATCACTTATACTATTTGAATATAATATTTAAATTTTTTACCAAATAATAATATAAATAAATTTAAGTTAAATTTAAATAGAACGACTGAAATGGAACATAGAAATTGGGAGGAATAAGTAAAAGTAGTTAGTTTCGTTATCCCAAGGGAAGTTCAATCTCTATTTTTCTTCCTTGATCTCACTTTCGGTTAACCAAAAAATGGAAGCTAATTGGAAACAAAAGGAGCAGGTTTCTAAGTCTCAAAACTAACTAGCCAATAGCCATGCCAAAGATATATACGAAAAGGGGGGCTAAATTATCATACCATTTAAGCCTAAAAGACGTCCAAGAAAAAATTTGTGTTCTTTTCTCAACCGAGCAACGCCAGATGAATCAGCATCCAAGTCATCAGCCTCCTGATCTTCAGGTAATGGGAAGGAAACTCTTTGCTGGATTATGGAAGCAATTGTTGATGATGACCCCTGCACATATCGCAGGTAAAGAGTGGTTTGTGCCTTAATTTGGGCAAGATTTAGGGTAATAGAAATGTAAACGAAAATTAAAAGAAGGGTTGTTAGGGCTAAGTTTAAGGGCAAAGGAAGAAAAAGCCCTTCAAAAAGGTTGGTGGTTGATTTTTGGAGGGTAGTAGCTGGTTGCGCAGGGAAGAAGATGGCTTCTTTCTCTGCCCCATTGAAGAGATTGAGAATATTTTTCACTACACTCGATTGCTTTGTGTCTATATATATTGTTAGCCCCATCTGGAAAATCGTACTTCCCTCCAACCTAGAATATATGTATTTTTTTTTTAAAAAAAGATTCTTATATATATATATATAGAGACACACACACACACAATCTTTACAAAATAGTATTTAGGAGTTACGAGGAAAGGAAGGAGGGCTCAAACCATGGTTGGGAGAGTGGTCCTACTGTTACACGCCCATGGCACGTAGACAAAGATTCTTATATTAAAAAATATGACACTTCTTGAGCAAAGCCATAAGTATATGATATTGAATTTCATTTGAATCAAAAAATTTAAATTAATAAGCTATGGATCCATCACTGTTATAAGTGTCTCCGCACCTTTGACTTAATGATTAAGATGCTTTGAACATTGTTGGGAGGTCAGGGGTCTAACTGTTGCCTCCCTTCTTCCTCCAAAACAATATCACATAAAACTCGTTTAGTTGCCTTCTGGATTCCAAAAAGTTGGTATTCCCCTTCTCTTACCTAAATACTAATACATCTTCCGCTGTATACTTGTAAAGCATGTTTCTAAATACAAAAGAAAAAAAAAGTCACTATTATAAGTAGTTTATTTTTTTATGCCACTAATGCAGAATTAAGTCATATATTTGAATATTTCAGCCATTAGTAAATAGTGTAGTAACTTGAAATAAATATATTTGGTATACTTATTTAATACGATATTCACGATTTTTTATAGACAAGATAAAAGAGATGGAGGTCTCTATCAAAATTTCATAATCAATTTGAATATCAAACTTTATTATAATTAGAATGTCAGGATCGGTCACTGAACAATCAATGGGAAAAATGTGCGTGATAGTTTGCTTTCACATGTCATCCACTTTCACACATTTGACATAGGGTAAATTACCACCGAAGAAAAAATTTTTGTTGAGAATATATATTTTCTATTTTATTTTAAATAAAATATGTTTAACAGCCACAATTTATCTTTAAGCTTCATTTTTATTGAAACCGTCACATAAATCCTATACAACGACTTCAGTGACTCATTATAAAGGATGCACATTTTTGTAATGATATTCACATCATTACTTTATTAATTTTTAAAACAAATATAGTGT
Source organism: Aquilaria yunnanensis (assembly GCA_039654915.1). Taxonomy (NCBI): domain Eukaryota; kingdom Viridiplantae; phylum Streptophyta; class Magnoliopsida; order Malvales; family Thymelaeaceae; genus Aquilaria; species Aquilaria yunnanensis. The sequence goes on from CM077593.1 coordinate 32,788,379, forward strand.
CATTGCCATACATTTATGCAACGATAGTTGTAAATCATTACAATACCATTTATATAACAATAATTGTGATGTAATTCCGCATGTAGTGATGAACAATGGGTCGGGTTGACCCGGCCTAGCCTGAAACCAGCCCAAGCACGGCACGGCACGGATCGGATAAGGCTTGGAGAAAAGAGGGACAAATATGGGCTTAGGAAGGAGAAAACGAAGCCTGGCCCAAGACTACCCCAAGACCAGGCCAAGCTCAGCTTGGCCCAGGCACGCACTGTCTGTGCCGGTCCAGTCCGGCCTACCATTTTAGTAAAACAACAATGGTCGCCTGATTCAAAAAGTTGGCAAAATGACACAATAAGGACCTTCAGCTATTGACTAAAGGTTATTTAAGTCCTAAACCTTTTTGACCTTCATCTAATATTAAAAAATAGCTAGTTTCTAAGGATATTTTTATCTAACCAAAATTTTACCACTCCTATAAATACCCACTCTCATTCCATCACTTCCTCACACAATTTCCTACACTCTCCTCTTTACATCTACTAGTTTTTCTACATTTCTCCTCAAGTCTTATATTCTTCCAACAATTTTCTTAATCTCTTACTAATTTCTTCTTAATCTCTCTTTAATCCTCCATTAATCTTCCATCAATTTTCTTCAACTCAATAGTTTCAAAGAAGAGTACCAGCTCGGCCCCCATTAAGAGCTCCTCCTCCCACATTGGCTTAGGGTCATTCTTCTGTCACAAGAGTTTTGCGTAAAAGGGAATTCATATCCAAGATGAGCCTACACCTGGCAGCATTGATATGACGAATATTGATTTGTAATTTGATGAACAAGCATCCGATGACGATGTTGAAATCCAAGAAACCCCTGTTCAAAATGTTGATATGAAAGGAGGGGATGGTGAATAACCGACACCTCAAAATCAAGTTCTCGAGGGAGGTGAAGGAAAATCTCATCTCAAATCCTTCGCGTGGGAGCATTTTGAGACACTTTGGGAGAAAGACAACCGGTTCGCCAAGTGCAAGCACTGTAGGAAAAAGTTGACACACAAGGTGAATTCCGAGACTAGGATGCTTCAACGACATATAAGGAGCGAGCATCCGATGCACTATTCGAGAGCTGAAGGGAGTTCTGGTGGACAGACACAACTCGTATCAACCGGTGATTCAGGTATCTTTAAATTTAATCAGCAAGAATATAGGGTAAGTATGATTAATTGGATGATGCTCACAGAAAAACCTTTTACACAAGCTAAAAATGTGCATTTAGAAAATTTGATTAGGTCTAATTTAAACTCTGCCTCTAAAAAAACATTTGGGACAACTGCATGAAGACAAGCTTTTAAAACATATGAATTAGGTAAATCTAATCTGCAGGTGCATTTTTCTATAATTGATCATTACATTACTTATACTAGTAACATGTAGACATTTCCCATATGACAGGATTATTTTTGTGTTACCACACACTGGATTGATGAGAATTGGGCCATTCAAAAAAGAATTATTGCTTTCAAATGCATGGAATCTGACTACACTAGATATAATATCTATCAATGCACCTTAGATGTGCTTCGTGAATTTTTCTATGTTGACAAAATTTTCTACATTAGTTTTAACAATGCCTTCATTAATGATTTTGTCACCTGAAAACTTTGTACTACATTAAAACCCTTTCGGAATTATGTTTTTTTTTTCATATCAGATGCATGTGTCATATTTTAAACTTGTGTGTGCAAAAAAGGGTTTCAGGTTTTGCAGATGGAAATCCATCCAATCTGTTATGCATTACTATATTTGAATGCACGACCCAAAATAAGTTAAGAATTCAAAGAGTACTACCTTCAAAACAACCAATCGTTTTCATGGAAACGTTTTAAACTTGATTGTCTCACTTGTTGGAACTCTACATATGAGATGTTGATAGATGCATAACCATATACAACCTTGCTGACTGTTTTCCTAAACTTGAAATCAAACTCCAAACTTCTAACGGCTAAAATGTAGGACAAGTGTTATAAACTTTGTCAATTATTATGATATTTTTATGAAGCAACTACTTTTTTCTTCAGTGTTTATTATCCTATTGCTCACAAAGTTTTGATGTATTTGGTAAACATTGTTTATGTTTTGAATCAATACAAGACAGATCCATTTCTAAAGGACACTATCAAGGCAATGAATGAGCAATTGGGTTTTCTATTTTACACAAATTCCTCTCATTTTTTTACTTACAACTTCACTTGACCTGACCATGAAAATTACTCGGATATTGTCTTTATTTGAGGGATACTATAGTTTCTTGGATATGAATCATATTAGTTATTTAGCTAAGACGGCTAAAATAGATGAGCACATGCAGGAGCTGTACAAAGAATATTCATCCTGCTACAAAGGCAAGATAAGACCAACATTTTCCTTCACTGTATGTGCCTCCTCCTCCTCCTTTTTCTCCTCATCAGTACCATTCAACCCCGCAGAACAGCTACTCAAGCGTCTTCAACTCACATCATCTGGCCTACTAGAAGTAGATGATTCCCTTCACACCTCATTTGAAACAAGTGAGGATGACATTTTGGAGTGGTGGAAAACAAAAAGTGGCAGATTTCCATTTTTGTTTATCCTTGCGAAGGAAGTTCTTGCAGTTCTAGTTCAACCATTGCATTAGAGTCCTCTTTCAGTGTCAGCAAACGAGTCATTTCAGAGAAACGGGCTAGATTAATGCCTGAAGAAGTGGAGGCCTGCGTGTGCAACCGTGACCGGGGCCTTGCTGCCTTAAGAAAACAAGACCAAAAAAGTTTAGAAGATGAGATACAAGATGATGATGGCGCTTCTACATCCTAGATTTTCCTTTTCTGTTCTTAGAATGTATTTGATCTAATTATGCTGTGCAACATAGATCACAAGTTTTCATTTTCATCCAGTTTTTCTAGAACGTTTTTCCATTTCAAATGTAAGACCTGTTCCAACTTGTTTGTAAATGTCGCTTGGCTTTGTTATTAATAAAATTTGCATTGGTGGTGGTGTTTTTTTTTTAAATTTTTATAGAATTATAAAAAAATTTTAAAAAATAATTAATCATTTTAAAAATATAAAATTCTATAAATTTTTTAAACAATTTAAAAAAATTTTAAAATAAAAATAAAAAGCCCAGCCTAGGCCAAGCACAGTTTAGGCCTAGCACGGCTTACGTGTGCCATGCCCATGCTTGATGGGACTAGCCTTAAGTTTGGGCTGGGCTAGGCCAGTCAAGCCCACCAACCACCTCTATCCTCATGAATGTTGAATGAAGTCGTTATGCTGGAGTTGACTTGATGATGTTCAGTAAAAATCATCTAAAATGCTAAGGAAAGAGTTAAAGAGGTCCTTTAAGTTTTTCCAGAGGGAAGGGGGAAGCCTCCTACAACCAAGTCTAATGAAGTATTTATGAAGCCTGAGAGCAGTGGAGCACAACAAAGTGAGGAAGAGCATAAATTACCTCTTTATGGAAAAGTCCCTCATAAATATATAAGGTAGAAGGTAATAAGGTCATTGTGTATTTAACCAAAATTTGAAATTCTGTAATCCATACTCTTGTGTGCCTCATGTCAGCTGGCCCTCTAACACCTATAACCAATGCTCCTACCATGTTGCCCAATGTATGGTTGCAATTGTCATGTTGAGGTCTATTAGGCAACCTAGGTAAAGAGAGGCTAAAGTATAGCCATAAGGTGAGGTGATGACATAACCTCTTAGGTGTTCTAGGTAGGGACTCAGGCATAGGATATTCCTGAGGTACCCTTTTCGAAGTCCCCTACATTTTCCAAGGTCTTATGGCTTTAGGTGTTCCTTAGACTTCATGTGCTTAGCTGATAGTTGGCCCTCATAGTGTGTCAGCACTGTTGGGTTTCGGGAGCCAAACAGCGCAGCAGAATTTAACCGAAACTCTCCAGGATCCAAATGAAACGGGGTAAACCGGGTGTTCGAAAATTTTCATACCTAATTTTCGGTTGAGATCTCTTACTCAACTGTAGAGTTGAATCACAAAACCTGAACAGTTGACGTATTCAAGCTCTCTATGGTATCCACACGAGCCTCTCGGGATCACCACGCTTCCACCATGTCCCGGCAGATGCGTTTCTCTTGCGCTCGCAGTGCTAGTTTGCGTCCTCCAAGGAATTGCAAGAGAAGAGTGCGGCTGTCCTTTTGGGAGGCTAGGGCAAGGAGACCTGTGAATTTCTCACTAGAAGTTGTATTTATAGTGAGACTCAACTTCCAGGCCTAATAGGTTTTAAAGCCCTAATCCAATTAGGCTTTAATTTTGGGCTTAATAATGGCTCAACTATTGGGCCCATTATTAATACGAAATTATTGTGAAACCAAAACCCAAATTATTAGCCTATGCACTCTAATAATCCAAATAGCTCTATGTGTGCAACCCAATAGGCTCTTACCACGTTGGCAATGATCATAAATCACATTTATGATCATAAGCAATGAGCGGTGTCTAGCAACACATCATTGCTACCCAAGTGACAAGATTGTCGATGATTCGACTAAACCTTTATGATCATCACCGATATATGCCATTGTCCATTTGTCCAAGATATCAAGACTAAGCACGAGATATGGAATGTGTCACTCTCGTATATCCTAATCTTTGGTTTCTTGATTACTGAGTAGACCAACTTAAACTGATGTCATTGATATCGTATATCAACTCATCTGAGCATGGCCATGCATTTTTCTAAGTCTTACTCTATCAAGGAGCCGAAAGATATCACTCCCGTTACATAGGAGGGACAAATCTCATCTTGATCATACAAATCCCTCCGCATGATATGTGACATACCCAATGACCTCCTTCAAGTTCACTTAGTTACGAGCAACAAAGGAAAGTATCAAAGTATGTAACTCACATGTAGGGAACCTTGATGATCTTAGGTCGAAGGACTACATATACCATGATCACTATGAGAATCACTTATGACACTCATATAACGATCCATGAAGTGTTCTCATGGTGGGTCGGTCTAGTACACAAGTTCTCCAACTTGTACCCATATGTAGACTACATATCTCATATTAGTCTCCACATATGCTAGTCATTATGTATTATTGCAACCCACTTCACAATAATACTAGACTAGGGACGTTTAAGAATATCATTATTCTAGAGTTACAATTATGTTTATTACGTTACGCAAAAACAAAACAACAAACATAATTGCTGGATTAATGCCTCAATAAAATATCATGACTCAATGTGCAAAAATACAATCATCTCATGATTGGCTTTTTGGGCACAACACCAACAAGCACTTCGGCCATCAATTTGGTCTTGTTATATATTATGTTCTTGCAAAATCTATGTGCTAATTAGCTTTTCATTTTATTATTTTTAGTATATTTATTTATTGCCATAAATTTTAGGATTTTGTACAGCTTTGAACACCATTTATTATTCTTTGTAGAATAAAAACCTTAATATTAAATAATACACAATTTTATTAATTGAAAAAACAATAGTCTCATTTATATCATGTTATATAAAAAATACCTATGACACTATAACAAAACTCATTTGGAGCGGCCAATGTTTTGGTGGTCAAATGGTGGCTAAACTCACTTTTAGGCGACTGAAAATGACGGTGACCAAATGGTGGCTAAAATCCTAGTCACTAAGGGCTAGCCACCATCTACTGACCAAATAAAAAACCAGAGGATGGCGATCGAACCCAAATTTAAATTAAAAAAAATATGTCAAGTCAGAATTTAAATTCAAATCCAAATTTAAATTTAAGATCAATTCAAATTTATAATTTAAATTTATTAATTAATTCAAATATTTTCAAACTTATTTCATGTTTTTAGAAGTTCGGCTATTCTGATCTTCTGCTGTTGACAGTGGTAATGCCTGTCGGTAAAGCTGCTGCCACCGTTAGAGGCCGACAATCTCCTCTACCCTACAAATAACTTCGTCCAAAGGTCCATACCCAGAAAAACAATCTAAGACAAAAGAATATAAAAGAAACAGTTAAGAGAGTTGAGCTTTAACTGAAGATATATATAAATCTAAAAGATAGTTCTTTAGAAAAAGTTAAAGATGAGGAAAATCAAAGTTAAACCATGTAATCACTTGCCTGAGGGCCACCATGGACGGTGGTCGAAAATAGTTCCAGTACGGCCATCATCGATAGATCCACACTCCTCTCCACCTCGTGAATAACTTTCTCCAAAGGACCATACTTAGAAAAACAACCTACAACCCAAAAACACAAAAGAAATGGTTAGGACATCAAACTTTAACTCAAAATATAGTAAAATCTACAAGGAATTTGAAGATGGATCTTTAAGAAAAGTTAAAGTGAAGTAAAATAAGAATCAAACCATGTAAACGACTCCTTGAGGCCGCCATGGACGGTGGTCAGAGATAGCTTGGGGTGGCAGCGGCTGGCATTGGCTAGGGTTTGGAGGAGAGACACGACAAACAAAACATATAGGAAAGGGAGAAAGAAAAATTAAAGGACATGGCGCTTGTATACAACTTTTAAGCTTAATATACATACTTGGTCCCTAAATGTTTTAGCATGTTACAACTTTACTGGCTTCTATGCAGTGCCAATTAAATTAGTCCTTATAGTTAAAAATGTTGACTTTAACTTAAAAAACTTAAGATTAAGTCACTATCTGGTTTTTCGCTCAGCGACCGTCTAGCGACCGAAACATTGGGCTCTTAGAAATGGTGGCTATGGCCGTCTCCATAGCGACCAACCTATTGACTATATTTAGTATTCCCCATTAGGTCCAAATGGTGGCCATATGGTTACCAAAAAACTGCTACTGCTTTTTGGCCATTGTCTGGGCGACTAACTTCCTAGCATCATTTAAACGATCACCATCTCCAGTTGCTATAATCTAAATATGTTGTAGTGTGTGAACAAAGAAAAAATATATACAATATTGTTGATATCATGGTTGATACATTTGATATCCAAGATATCAAATATGCTATAGTAAGTTCTTGCTCCCAAGGATTTAAGTGTTCTTTTTCAACCAAAAACCATAAGTCGAGGCTAGAAGAGAAGTGCTCTAGATTTCAACCATTTTTCACATCTTCAAAGTCGCATTTGAAGTAACCAAGTTGATACCAAACAGGATGCTGCTAACCAAATAGGGTGGCATGTTGCTATTGGCTCGCACAGACGGAAATCATAGCAATAGTTTTTAAGATAGAAGGTGAAGATACCCCTCCAAGGTGATAAAAGACTATGTTCTCTCCCTCCCTTTCTTTCCTATTTCCTTTTATTTCCTACTCCCCAAAATTCTTACTTCTTATTGATTTTTTTTTCACGGTTTTCTTGGTCTCCATGCATCTTTAATGACTATTCCAATGCCTACATACATCAAATTCTCACAGTCAACTTCCTTCAAACTGAAGGTAAATTTTTTCTCATTTAGTTTGTTTAACTTTTTTCCTTTTCCAACTGATTCCTTCCACGTTGGCTGGCTGTCATTCACGAGCATAACTCTTAAACTAGTTCATGAAAATTTTCTACTTAAGCCCTAGCTACTCAAATCTTTCATAATACCAAAATGAATCAAAACGTTGCGTTTGACCACATAACCCCATTGCTAAGCCTTATTGTTTTCACCTTCCTTATTATTGTTGAACAACTCTCCATCATTGTTGTCATCGATTCTTTATTCTAGAACTGCATTACTTCTGGATTTAGTTCAACCTACATTAATCAAACCTATGTTTGATCGTTGTTTGTTCTAAGAAGCATTATTGGATTGTGTGGAACAGTGAAGGTAGCGTAGGTGTAGGGATGGCAATGGATAGGATTTGGGTAGGATGGTACTAAACCCATATCCTATCCATCATGTTGGATATTCAATCCATATCCTATCCACCATCTATCGGTTTTACAATTTTAACATCTATATCCTACCCATTTTAAGGCGGGTAGAATTTGAATAAAATCCACCAACCCGCTGCATGCTATCTATCATAATAAAAAAAAAAAATAATTTTATAATAGAATACCATAATTAAAAAATATTAAAATTGATCATCTAGCAAAACAATATCAACAATAAAAGACAAATAATGAAGTGCAACAGTTAGATAACTTAAACACGCTGATATAACTAAATCCAACTACAATGTCTAGTACTCATATGATACAATCCGGTAAGTTAAACATATGGTTGCAATTTGCACCATCCTTGAATTGACAAATCAAAATGATACTCACAGAAATCTTTGACGCACTAATGCAACTCCTCAGAATGTTTAAATATGAAGGAAACAAGAACAAGTTTACAAAAAATATATGTATATATGTGAATGATTCTATATATATGTTCAAACTATATTACCCTTATATGTATATATATGTGTGTGTGTGTGTGAATGAATCGGCCATTTCAACGTGCAAAGTCCAGCTCCAATTGTACTCATTTAACCGAATTAATTTTTCTTGTAATTACTCTGTGTGTGTGTGTGTATACGGGTAGGATATGGGGCAGATGGACCTAAACCCATATCCTATCCACATCCGGTGGGTACAAAAAAAAGAAAAAACCCAAATCCGCTCCAAATCCATTTAATTGTAAAAAAAATCCTATCCGTCGGATAGGATTTAGTCGAATATCTGCTGGGCCGAATATCCGTTGACATCCCTACGTAGGTAGCAGAAAGGCTGGAGGGCAGCGAAGCATACAAGGGGCTATTGGAGTGAAGACGGTAGTAAAAATGATATATTTTGAAATTTAAAGGCTAGAGTGCTAGATAAAGAAAATTTGGAATTGAAACTATTGCATTTGTCTCATTTTTTCGTATTTGCCACATTAAACAATTTTAACGGCAAGTGACAAATTTACTCCGAACACAAAATATTACTGGCAAATTTGTACCTCTCAAAAGGATTATTGGCAAATTTTCCCGTAAAAAAGTTCAATGGCGTAATTACTCTCCCCATAAACTTTAATAACAAATTTACCGCTTTTCCTCAATATATGTGAATAAATGTAGTTAAAGATATTTTCCGTTACCCAACTTTGTTACTGAATTATTTTATGAATTTAACTCATTTACAACTTAGATGATCTTTATCAACCTAACTAAGTTCGAAAACAATTAACCTCAAAACTTGTTTTCAAATCTTAGAGAAAAATACAGAAGCCAAATAAATTCAGTGAGGCTTGGTTTTCACAAAATTCGATGATTTTATTTTAAAGAATTAAACGGATCTCAAACAAAGGGATATTAGAAGTTTAGATCTCATGTGTGGCCAAAGATGTCAGGAGCTAGTAGAGAATGCCTTGTTGGAATGCTTTATCTTTTTTTTTTTTTTGGTTAAAAAAATTGCTAAAATGGAATTTGTGTGCGTTCGTGTTGCTAATAATTCTAAATCTTATTCTTCTCCCTTCTAGGAATTTATTATGTGGAGGTGGTGTTAGAATGTTTGTCTTAGACTCGTGAATGTACAGATATACTACTCTTATGCCAGAAAAAAAAAAAAGCTAATAAAAACAGAGCTACCTAAACTTTTTAAAAAATATCATTGCTATTGATTCTTTTGAATAAGATACCTAGAATGTACATATAATGATAGCTAAAAAAGAATTACTAAAGAATTGGACTTTTGAGATTTCAAAAAGAATTCTAGCATCTTTGTTCTGTAATGACTCATAGTTTACAAGATTGTGTTTACGAACGAGATGAATTCTATTTCCTAAACTTGTTGAGGGATACGACTAGAAATGCATACGAGAGTTCTCCACCAAATAGAGTGGTAGGGAACTTCTCTGACCTGTATACGGGGCCGTAATTTTTTTCTTTTTACCATAATAAAAGCGTGAGTCTTTGCCAAAATACAAGCGTTGAAACGTGTGTAGGATCCAATCACTTTTGCTTGGAGAAAGAAAACAAAGAATAAAAAACAGAAGATAAAAAGTATGGATCATTTACGCCGATTCCATGGAAGCAGCAGCTGGGCTGATCCTGACAGAACTTCTCCTGAGCCACAACTCAAACATGGCCATGTTAAAGGCATCATAATCCACAGGAGGAACATCCCACTTGAAATGCTTCCTAACCTTGAGCACATTACTTTGCAGCCAAGCAAAGTCCTCCAAGCTGATCCCTTGCAGGATTTTCTTGAGCACTGGGATGTCTATGTAATGCACCACAACTGAGAAGCTCTTCCAGTTCAATATGTCCGTGAATGGAAGATCATACTGGTTGGCAAGGATCACCGGGACACAGCCGTAGTGTATTGCGTCCATTACACGCACCGTGTTCACCTCATAACCCTTGACATGGAGGCAGAACTTGCTCTTGAGTAGCTGCTCTCCATTGTCTGTCTGGGACCGGTGAAAGGATGTGAAAATCTCAGTGTCATTTCGCCAGTATTTGCGCAGAGCTGCTTTTGCCGGTGAGTTCAGTGATCCTGAGAAGAATGCTAGTTGCTTCCTGCAATTTAGTTTTCATGGGAAAATCTTTTGGTTCACTAGATATGTATACAGTGATGATGGAAGCTTCTAAAGCATGAAATCTCACCTTTTGGATGACTCAAGATTTGGGGGGTCTCCTTCTTTGGGCCAAATTTGGGGCATGGAGAAATCCTTGTGAGGGAAGTAACCTCTGAAGAAGTAAGTTGAGGAGCAAACAACTTGAATGGCATTGAGCTTTGCTTGAACCGCTATGTCCAGAGCAATCTTCTCAATCCAATGGCACGCGACATAGAAATGATCAGCCCCAACAGTCCGGTTCCAGTAGGGGTACTTCTGGCTGACATTATGAATATAATCTCTGATGAAATCTTGCATTCCTTCGGGCCCGATTCGGGGATCAAACCTCATGCCAGCAATTGAGAAAGGCATGTAAAAAAGATCTGCCTCACCTGGGTTTTTGGTGATAAAGTGGCTGTTCAGAAGAGCTTTCTTGAAGTAGAGTTCACTGGCATGATGAGCCTTAAAGTCCTTAGGATCAAAATCTGTAGGCAGCAGGACATTTGCAAAGGGATGATCTTTGCTGTGGGGGTAAGCATAGATCTTAAAGCTCTTGTTCATTTCCTTGTACTCTTTCATGAACATGTCAAAGTCATGGTACACTTCTGTGTTGTTAATGTTTTCCCCTGCACCCAAAAACACGAAACCAGGTAATGCATACATACATGTACAGATTTCAAGCTAGATAAGGTCCTAGGTTTCGGGATTCACATACCGGTTGATCCAAAGAGATCTTGTAGTGACCACTTGAGCTGCTTTGCATAGCTAGCGGTCCTTGGCAAATCGAAGAACAGGTCTTCAGCTGTGTTGTCCAAAGAGAATAGGACATGATCATTAGAAGAGTTAGGATCAGGCTCCAGAAAGATGGTGTCGTGGGGATCGGTGAGGATGTCCGAGGTTGTGTTCTGGTAGATAAAGATGAGGAGGAATGTGGTGAATGCTAAACTGATAGGCAAGAAGAAGAAGACCCTAAGGGAGGGAGGGTTCTGTTGCTTGGAAATATTGTACCGTAGAGCAGAAGATTTCCCCATTAAGGGCGAGTTACAACGAAATGAATTTTGTTAAGTCTAGGAAAAGCAAGCAGGTTATGAAATATTGTAGTTTTAGGTCATTGTTCTGGAATTTATTGGGAGATAGCTACATTAATTAGTACGTGTCATTTCCTTGAACAGATTTAAAAGGGCAAGCTGAAAAATGTGACGGAGAATTTGGAAACAGGTGGGTCAAAAGGGATGTTTTTCACAATATGTGACGGGGTCCGAAAAAGACGAAACAAAATTGATTTCAATGTGATGGAGATGAATTGTACTCAGAATTAAATGAAGAAAATATTGTCAATGACCTATTGGCTAATTGACATGATACCCACCATTTCTTATGATCAGGAGGTTTCAAATCTTTTCTCCTCTACAACCGAAGAGTGGAATGAGATATAGGGTATACTTATTAATATGAATTTTCTTATAACCATCTCTTACAATGTAATTTTGACTACAAAATAAAAAAATAAGAAAGAATCGTTTCCTCCTCGGGATCTAACAGCAACATAGCAACATTCAAGAGTGGATGTTAAGTTAGTTGATTACAAATTAGATTCCACAGATTGTTTTTTATTTAATTTCTTCTAGCCCCCCAGTTGTTGATATCCATTCTTGTAGAGCCTAAACGTTAAAGCTCACCACTAGTTATCATATCTGTATGTAAATCGGTTGTTTTGGAAAAAGATTTTGGAGACCTTTTGCAGCATAAGAAGTGAACTGACCATTTTCTCATACCAAGAGGATCAGTTTTCGCCCGAATCAAATATAAGCCATAACGTAGTTAAGAATTGTGGTTGTTACCAAGATGTCTAAGGCTCAAATCCCCACTCCTCCTGTGCACATTTTCTGTGTGCCGAAGGAGGCAAACGAAGCAACAAACAAAGGAAAACAACAACATAGCAACAAATCCTTTCTGCATTTATTACTCTAGTATAAGCTACTCATTAGCCAGGAAATTTCAAAGCTTAGTACAGAACTGGTGAGTTCCGCTGCACTCTAGCATGTGCAACCCCACCAGAAACAGAAGGGCTTGACAAACACAAACTTAAGGTCCAGTTCCCTTAACTTTTACAGAACTTCGGCGAAGCCACAACTCATACATGGTCATGTAAAATGCATCAAAATCAACTGGGGAAGCATTCCACCGGAAATGCTTGCGGATCCTCAACACATTAGTTCGCATCAGGTAGTATTCGTCTAAGCTTATCCCTTGAATGATTTTCTTCAGTACTGGGATATCAATATGGTGTACCATCACAGCCGAGCTCTTCCAGTTCAGTATGTCAGCAAAAGGAAGATCGTAGTGATTTGCAAGTATCACAGGGACACAGCCGTAGTGAATGGCATCGGCAAGTTGAGCTGTGTTTACTTCGAAGCCTTTGACATTGAGGCAGAACTTGCTCCGGAGAAACTGATCTGCCTCAGGAGTCTTGAGGTGATTAAAGTAGGTGACAATGTCACTGTCATTTGCCCAAACTTTGAGCAGAGCTATGCGCACCAGGGAGTTCATTGCTCCGGAAAAGAATGCGAGCTGCTTTCTGCAAAATTCCATCTTAATGTGGGTCAAGGATGCAAATATTTAGTGCTCAAGTTATGTTGTTCAGTTCTCTTCATAGCAACTTCTCTTGTAGAGATGGTAAAACCACACCTGAAACCCAACTAACTTGGAAAACCCAAAACCCAGGAACCATAATGCCCCAACACCAGACAGATCTGCCACCTAAGTCGACCTGAAAACTGACATGACCCAATCTGAATCTGACCTGACCCACCCATTTTGCCATTTCTACTCTCGACAAGCAATAACAATGTCAATGAGCAACAAAATATTTTGACACAGCAGAACTGTTTCAACATCTATCATGACTGCAATGGGTCAAAAGAGCAAGACATGTTTTCACCTTTTCGAACGAACCAAGACGGAAGGATCTCCGTCATGCCTTGGCTTAATTTGTGGCATAGAAACATCCTTGTGAGGAATGTATTCTGGTTTGAAATATGAGGAGGAGCAGACAACTTGAATGGCATTAAGTTTAGCTGCAACAGATTTGTCCATGGCTACTCTCCAAGTAGGATGGCAAGCAACATAGAAATGATCAGCTCCACCAGCTCGATTCCAGAAAGGGTACCTGTGGCTTATGTTCAGGATGTAATCCTTGATGTAATCTTGCATTCCTCCAGGACCAATTCTTGGGTCGTGGCGCATTTTGACAATAGAGAAAGGCATAAAGAAGAGATCAGCCTTAGCTGGATCCCTTGTGATGAAGTGACTTTTCATGAGAACCTGCATAAAGTAAAGTTCACTAGCATACATGCTTTGAGGATAATCATCAACTGGCAAGAGCACATTTGAGAATGGATCATCTCGGCTGTGAGGGTAAACAAATATCTTAAAGCTTCTTTTCATTTCCTTGTACTGCTCCAGAAGGAGATCCCTGTCATGGTACACATCTGTGCCATTCAGATAGTTCCCTGAACCACATGCTCACGCACAGAAAAAACTGTCATAATCCAAGGTCATGAACTGTCTTAAATTCATGGATAGTAAACCAGATCATAAACAGAAATGAAAACTTAAACATACCATACAAACCAAGTAGACTGCTTATGGACCCAAGTGTTTCCTTTGCCAAACCAGTGGTTCTGGACGAGTTCAGGAAGAAATCTTCAGCAGCATTTTCAAATGATAGCGGAATCTTTTGGATCAATGAAGATATGGAGGAGGGCTCTTGGTAAAGATTGCCTTGTTGAGAAGGCGTGACATTTGAAGTGGTGAATGCGTAAATGAAAATGAGAAGAAAGGTAGTAATGGCTAAACTCAAGGGTAAAAAGAAAAAAGCGCCCCCAAATGATGTCGAGAAGCCGTACTTTGAGAGATGGAAACAAATGGAGGAAGACTTCCCCATAATAGATGAAGGTAAATGAGAACTTAAATTTGGACTCTAAAGAATCAAAATCTATATAGACCAGAACAATTCAGATTAAATATAAGAACATGCCTTGCAGATGTTGTCAAGTTTAGGAGAGACAAATTATCAGCATGTTTAGAGATGAGCTCCTATCATTTTCTCTAGTTTTCAGAAATAGATGGAACATTAACTACTAATAAAAACTTTGGGACTATTCTGTTGATGACAATTGTGTTACTTTGCTTTCACCAACACAAACATGTCTGGAAGATGAAGAAAACAACTTCCATGCTGTTAAAATAACTGTGTCAACTTTTCACGTAAGGGCATGAGCTGTAAAATTTAAGACAAAGTCCAAAGCAGCAACACAAGCCTCTAATCGTACAGTGACATAGAAGCTCTTCCAAATGGAGATCATACTGACTGACTATGACTATGCAACCGGAACCTAAACATATATGAATCCAATATGCAGGCTGCATTGGCTTCAAAACCTTGACATGGAGGCAAAACTTGGAAAAAATTTCAGGTCATTCCCCTAAAATTTAAGAAGCTCTAGAAAAGAGTGAACTTCTTCCTGAAATAAATAAAAAAAAACAAGGAACAAAAATCTGCATATTTGATCTTTCTGATTTTGTCCCACTCTCCCTTCTATGACAAGTTGGAAGAAAGGAATGATATGTATAGAAAAGCAATGTAATCAATGACTATTCACAAATTACAACCAGATAACTAGCAAAGGATGGATCCTAGCAGATATGTTTCGAACAACTGAGTACAATGGATATCAGATAATCAATTTAAACTGCAACCATGCAATAAGAAACACAAGGGTTAAATACACTGACAAAGTCTTTTCCCCTTCATGCAAGTTCAGTCTATATTTCTTGGCCAAAATTCAGGTGAATAAGCATTTTTGTGATATATGTATATCATAAAAGAAAATAACCTGACAAATATATAACTTTCGAGTGGCATAAGTCTCTTTCTCTGTGCTTTTATCAATGACAACTGACCAATAGATCGTGGCAGGCAACATAAAAATGATCAGCTCCCCTGATACGATTCCAATACGGATACTCCAGATTGAACCTAACTAATAACTTTGGTCCGTTACCCCTTATACCTCTAGTTTTCCAGAGAGCATTTCCAACATGCAACACCTCTTCGCAATCATGCATTTTCTGAGCCATAAAAGTGAAACATGTTCCAATTCCTTCAGTAGCATATCAAAGTTCAGACCAGATGAACATTTGCTGAACTTTTTCTCAAAAAAGTGACAAGAGTCGATCTCAAAAACCATAACTTTCAATAGTGAACAGATTAGATCTCTACCATTTCTATTTAAATTTAGTCATTATGCAAAAAAATAAAGAGAAAGAAAAAGTAAGAGTAAATATCCACTAAGAATAAGAAACTCTTTGACCCACTTGTCACTTTACATGTTGATTAACTTCCAGATCAAACAATATTCTTATCTAAAACCACGTCCAAAGTTTAACCAAAAGTTTTTGCAGATCAATTAAACAAATGGTCTTATTCCCTATAGGCTTAACAATGTAAGTTCCAAAGGCTGCATAAGACAGTTAGCTTCGAATTCTTCCTGAAAAATTAGCATGGTCACAAAATTCCAACTCTTAAAACTGACACCAGAAAGTCCTGCAAAAGACATCTGATAAAACGAAAACAAGGAAAAATAAAGAATGCATAAAAGAAAAAATATCAGTAGTACAAGTCGGTCCTTACTAGAGATGCCAAAACCTGTCCCAAATCGACCTGCCTGAATCTCAACCTGACCCAACATGCCCATTTTGCCATCTTTAGGCTCCTTACTCAAAGTAGTAGAATAATAACAGCTACAAACAACCAGGTATCATATACCTTCAAAATTATACACATATACTTTCTAAGAATTAGTTTCTGATTTGGGCACCCAAGCAGCAAAAAGAGTGGCTCTACTTACTGGCTTTGGCTCTTCATTAGTATTTACAATATCATGAACAGGCACTGAAAGTACGATTGTCAACTCAAATGACGACCTAAAGAAGCAAAATTTATTAGCCCAGTAAGGGAAATCCGTCGATGGATATGTCATACTACAGAATCCATAGGAAACAGCCGCCGGGAAACAGCAAAATACCGTCGCACAGAAGCTGGAACTTGCAATAGACTCGTGGGTTTAAGATGGTGCTGGAAAAGTTGAATTTATTTTCTCTTTTGCTTGTTTTAGATCACAAATCTAGTGAAAACCAATTAACTCACAAAACAAATGGAAACCAATTTCTGTTGTTCCACCTCCAAATTTGGTATCATTTTGTTTTGAGGTTAGGACGAACGCCGGCGAACTAAAGCCCAGGATGTAAGACGCATCGCCGGCGTGAAAAACGGCGACACCTTATACAGTAATTCGACTGAAATTACTGGTGTTCCAATGATTTTCCGGTTATTGAAGTCCGATATAATCTAGAATTGAAAATGGGTCGGGCCTAATCCAAGTAGCTCGAGCTTGAATTGAGGTTTTTTGAGCCGGATATTTTTGAGCTCAAGCCCAAAAAATGAGCTTAAATAAATTTGGGGCCGAGCTCGAGCATTAACATATCTAGCTCTATGGGCTCAATGGCCTATTGGGCTCGAGCCCCCTAAGTGCTAAGTCCTTCCAAGTCCAAACTCCTAAAACCCTTAGTTTCGACTTCTAGTTGCCTTAGCCTAATCTCAGCCTTACACAGTTTCTTCGTCGATCGACCCACAGTCCTACCCAATTAGCAGCCACCATCAACGTCGGCAAAATGACGATGATAGCCTTCATCTAACAACGATCTCCACTACTATTGGTTGCATAAGGTCGACCTCCTCTAGCAATTCAAGTCCACGACTCCACAACGATAGCCTGCCCCACACGAGTCCACGATGATAGCCCCACGCTAGCGCCAAAAACGTTGAAATCGACAGCCAGCAAGTCGCAATTGGCCCTTAGTTGTAACTTCGCAAGTTCGATTGAACAATTAACTCGGGAGTCAGTTAGATTTTCTGATCCCACATTCTTCAATCTTGTGGCACTAGGCTAGCTGAGGGATGAAGCTAAGGGAGTCTTCCTAAGCCCAGAAGTCGACACGACAATGGATGGAGGATTGCAGTGGCTCAATCGATGTAATGAGAAAGATGATGGCGCATTCATCAAATTTACAAAATTAGGGTAGAATAGAAAAGGATTAAAAAGCTTAGGACATGTTATAAAATTTTCCGTTCTCTAATTTTGTATCTAAAAAATTACAGACTCAGTCCCCATATTTTATCTAAATTATAATTATGATACCTAAAAATCTATGTGTTATTCGAGCCTGGCTTGGTTTTCAGGCCGAGTTCAAACCTACCTCAAGCCGAGCTCAAGCATGAAAAAATCAGGCTCGAGCAATTCGAGCTCGGGTAGTACTGAACTACAAAGGATTTCACCCCTAATCTCAACGTCAATCAATTGGAGGTGATTGGAATCTCGATCCCCACATTAATCCAAGCCATAGCTCCAATAGGGGAAATTACAAAAACCTCCTGTATTTTTGTCTAACCTACACTTTACTTCTTTTTATCTTCAAAAACCTATACTTTATCTCTCTTTACTTTACAGTGTCCGACAACAACTTTTGAAATCTTAATTTAAACTTTTGATCATAATATTCCAGCAATTTCAAAATTTTTAAACCGACCTTTAAAAAATACTGATATGTATTTACTGGAAGAAAAATATATTTACAAAAAAGAAAAACTGAAGAGAGCATGCTAATGTCGTGATCCTTTGAAGTGGCAAAGAGATGCAAACCACCACATAAAAAATGGCAACACCCAAAAAGGAATAAGATGGCCTAAAACCAGTAACTTTTGATACACCAATTGAGAGGTAAGTAACAAGCTAATTTTTCTAAAACCAAAAATTATAATTCCACCTCTTTTCCTGGTAGGTTAGCGAAATCAAAGAAAGAGAAGACCGAGCAGGAAATTCTTGAGACTTTTAGGAACGTCAAAATCAACATACCCTGACTAGATGTAATCAAGCAAATGCCCTGATATGCCAAATTTCTAAAGGAGTTGTGCACCAACAAAAAGAAGCTAAATACTGATGAGAATCAAAATTGGTGAGAATGTGTCAACAGTAATTCAAATGAAGTTGCCCCCAGAAGTATAAGGACCCTGATATGTTTACTTTACCATGTGTAATAGGCAATTTTAAGGTGGAAAAAGTTATGTTAGATTTAGGAGCTTGGTCAGTTGTCGAAACTGCCATAAATAATTTTGGCATCACTAACAATTCAAAATAAGTAAATTTGTAGTATAGTATTGAAAACCATGTCGAATCCCAAGAGAATTTTTTTTAACTAAAAGCTTATTGTCAGAAAACTGAAATAAAAGAATTGGGGGGGGGGGATTGTTTGCAATCAAACTAAAAATAATCAGAGAACAAACATTAAGAAGCCTATCAAGTAAGAAATAAAATAAAATAAAAAAGAATTCAAACTTTGGCATCAATCAACATCCACCACCAAATTCCTTTAATTGATTATCGATGCATAAATAGATCAATCAAGACATTGAATATTCATCGTTGGAGCTATTTTCCTACATCTGCTTAGTCGTAGTTAATTAGAAAACAAGCGATCTTATTAACCCTAACTGCTAAATAATCTAAGAAAAGTACTTTGATTTAATTTAACAATTGCATTAACAATTAGAGAGATCGATGAAACTAAATAACACAAAAACAAGCGGCTGCATTTAATTTAGTTGAATGTTCTCCATAAGACCTAATGATTTTTGACGCAACAAATCAATAAACCTTAATTGCTTCACATATTAGAGAAACCAAATAATTACGGATTTTATTTCTAACCCAGCAGTAGATTGAATTCGAATAACACCTAGCAGGCCTTCTAGCATATAAATAAAACAATCATGAAATTAATCATAGAAGAACATTTAATAATCAAAGCATTAATTGAATGAATAAAATAAATTTAATTTCACAGTACTGAAAAATTTGGGGTTTCAGTCTCCTTCAACCAAGAATAAAAAGAATCAGCCGGGCATGTCCATTAAAAATAACTAAAAAGAAAATAAAAGAAACAAGAAAAGAGAAAAAGACACTTAGGGAAGAGAGGGGGGGCTTGCCGCCCTAGAGAGAGAGAGATGAGCTGCTATGCTCCAATTCTAATAAAAACTAACCTAGTGTGCTAAATTCACAAAATCTCCTTAAACTTTCTATATTGCTACAAAATTACCCCACATAAATTAAAAGGATTCAAAATAGCTAGAAGGTTTCAAAGTTGTCAGCCAAACAATTCTCCAGAACATCAGCAGCAACTTCAAGTTGAAATTTGGCATTGATGTAGTCATTATCTCTCAAAACTCAAAAAATGAAAGTGTAAAGCTCTTATATTTGAAATCATGCCTAAATCACATAAAACGGATATCTACAGTAAAAGATATGCCAAAAATACCACAACTGCTTCTAGACCAGGCATGACACGCAAATTGCGATTTTGAATATGAATTTGACCCCCTTAACGTGTAAACTAGGTTTCATGGCTCTATATGATTTGTAGGTTCAAATGTTAGCTTTCCAATAAATCAAGAATCATTTAATTCTAACCTCTGTAAATCAAGATATGATTTTTATACTAAAACATCGACAATCTGTCGAAATCCTGAAAGAACACAACTAAATTAGAACTTGTAAAATTGCAAATTAAATTCACTTTTAATCAATTGAGTCCATATATGCTCTAAGCTACAAAACATGCTCAAAGTAGATCTTTAATGTTCAAAACACATTAAAACATACTAAATATGAGAGAAATAAATATAACAAATGTAAGCTTATAATAACTTCAATTAATGTCATGCCATATTCTATATAAGCTTCTTTGAAACTTAGACCTTTGAATGAAACTGGTGTTGTGATTCAATTGGCTGATAGATCAAATGCCTATCCTAGGGTCGTAGTTGAGTATGTTTTTGCTCAAGTAAATGATTTAATTTTTCTTGCTGATTTTTACATACTTGATATGGAGGATAGTGACCTAACTGCTCCTATTATGTTAGGAAGACCATTTTTAAAGACATCTAAGACCAAGATTGATGTGGATACTAGCACTCTCATAATGAAATTTGATGGAAAAATTGTATAATTCAATATTTTTGACACGTTGAAGAAATTGACAATGAATTTTATTTTTTTTTTTTTTGTTGAAAAAATTGATACTTAGGTGCAGAATGAATTAGGAACAAAATTTGAAAACCAAGCAAAGTTGGCACAAAAAGATAAGAAACAAAATGTCAAGTTGCAGCAAGAACATGAGATGGCATTTGTGGTTGGGTAAAAGGTGTTGCGCAAACACAGAAAAAGATGGAAAGTGTTGTCGGTTAAGTCTAAGCATAACTAGACTAAACCATTTATTATTACTAATATTTCTACTCATGATGCAGTCAAGCTGAAAAGTTTGAAAATAGACAAAGTGTTCAACACTAAGACACATAAGTTAAAGCCCTTCCATGAGGGATTCTCAAAGCACCTCGGTTGATGGAAAAAAGGGATGTCTAGCCAAAGACAATAAAGAAAGGTGCTTTTGGGAGACAACCCAAGTGTGGTTTTATGCCTCAAACAATAAGAATTTCATTTTTTTTTTATTTTCCTGCTTCTATTTTTCAAGCATCTTTGTTCTCACAACTGGTTTTCTTAGTCAAGTATTACATTTTTTTAGGCTGGAAGAGAAGTGAACATAGGGACAGCAAGCTGAAGTCTAGTTCTGACCTGCAAATCACCACGAATACAACTTTCAGGGTAGTATCTTTTCCTTTCCTCATTTGTGTTTTTATTATGAACATTAAGGACAATGTTCGATTTAAGTGTGGGGGAGTGGGTAGCTTAGGCCCTAATTTTCTGTTTTCAAAATTTTTGAACTAAAATTTTTTGATTCATACTTTTGGCCATTGATATGAATTGTTAGGATAATTTCACTTTTTGGTTTTTAAATGCCCAGCTTGAGTATTAAGTTATCAATTTATTAGTCTTTATGCAACTCTCAAATCTTATTTTAAATTTTTTTTTTTACAATTTTTTATTAAGCCAGTTGATGGTTGTCTTGAGAAGCTGATTTTTGCATCAAATTTTTATGCTTAGTACATTGATTTAAACCTTGTTAGATTATGAGCTTATTAAGTTGGATATGTGATTTGTTCGGTTGATAGATGATTTGAACCACTTGAGAAGAAAAAAAGAAAAAAAAATAGGGTTCAAATTGTTCAATTCTAATAAATAAAAAATTGCTACTCCGCTGTTTTTGAATGTTGAAGTAGGTAGGGGTTTTCTTATCAGGTAGGAGTTGATCACTGCTAAAAAAAAAATACTAGAAACATGAGTATGATCGAAGGCCACTTTAAAGTTATGTCGAGTTAGCAACTTGGATATGGCAGAGCCCTTGTTATACACATGCCAAACGGTGAAATACAAGAAAAAGATTAAAAAAAAAAAAGAGAGAATTCAAGTAAAATCAAAACAAGAAATGAATTCTCAATTGATTTCTTATCTTCCATAGGTTTGTATTAAGATTGGTTGTACTTTCTGAGTTTTTATCTATTTGGTTTGTTCTCTTTACTTGGTGTATAAGTTTGATGTTTTTCTCAAATTTTGAAAGGTGATCGTTGTTAGCTTGTGAAGAAATTGTTTTCATGGACTTATTTTATTTTGAGTTACTATTGACTGGTAGGTTGTATGCTTAATTTCTTTTGTTAAGCTTTCAAGACCCCTAGATGTGAAATTATCTTACTTTGTTTAGCTCAAGAATATTTTTCTTTCTTTCTTAGATTTCTTTTATTTTGATTTTTGCCCGACGATGAGCAAAAACTAAGTGTGTGGAAATTTCTCTCATATTTAGTATGTTTTAATGTGTTTTAAACCTTAAATATCTATTTTGACTATCTTCTGTAGCTTAGAGCATTGCTTGACTCAATTGATTAAAAGTGGATTTAATTTGCAATTTTACAAGTTTTAGTTTGGTTGTGTTTTTTTAGGATTTTGACAGATTGATGATGTTCCAATAGAAAACTTATATCTTGAGCTACAGGGATCGAAATGAAGTAATTATTGATTCATTTGAAAGCTAAATCTGGAGCTGTAAATTATATGTAGACCATAAAACTTAGTTTGCACGTTAAGGAGGTCAAATTTAGCTTCAAATTCATGATTTGGGCGTCATCACTGGTTCAAAAGTAGTTGCGGTATTTTTTGTATATCTTTGGTTATAGATGTCTGTTTTATGTGATTCAAGTGTCATTTCAAAGCTAATAAAGAACTACACAAATGTCATGCTTTGAGTTTTTTGAATTTCAGCTTGAAGTTGCTGCTGATGTTCTAGAGTGTTTCTTAGCTCAAAGCTTTAAAACCAGTTTTGATGTGGAATAATTTCAAAGGCTTTTAAAACATGCTGGTGAAAATCTTAGTTGAAAGACACCATTCCCTTGGTCATATTAATGCATTCTAGTTATTTTGAATCTTTTACATTTATGTTGGGTAATTTTAGAATAATATAGAAAGTTTAGGGTGCTTTTAAAGTTTTCTTTCATTAGGTTATTAGGTTTCATGTATATTAGAATAGAAGGAGCAGACTTGTGGCTGTACCTCTCTTCCCCTACTCTCTTTTGTCTCTTTTCATGTTTTTTTTCTTTTATTTTTAGTGGTTTTCCATGGCCATGTCTGGCTAATCTTTTTATTTTTTGTTGAAGTAGACTGAAACCCTGAATTCTTTAGTACTGTGGAAACAAAGTTGTTTTTATTCAGTTAGTTAATACTTTGAGTATTGGGTGTTCTTCTATGATTAATTTCTTGATTGTTTCGTTATATGCTAAGAGGCTTGGTAGTTGTTATTCAGATTCAATTTACTGCTGGGTTAGAAATCAAATTCATAATTGTTTGATTTCTCTAAATTGTGAAGCAACTAAGGTTTATTGGTTTGCTGCATCAGAAATCATTAGGTCTTAGGGCAAACATTCAACTAAATTAAATGTAGTCGCTTGTGTTTGTGCTATTTAGTATCATTGATCTCTTAATTTTTAATGTAATTGTTAAAAATTGAAGCACTTATCTTCAGTTGTTTAGTAGTTAGGGTTAATTAGATCGCTTGTTTTCTGATTAACTACAACTAAGGAGAGGTAGGAAGATAGCTCCAACAATGAATATTCAAAGTCTTGATTGATCTATCTATGCATCATTGATTAGTTGTAGGAATTCAGTGGTAAATGTTGACTGATACCAAGGTTTGTATTCTTGATTGTTTCATTTTATTTATTACTTAGGTTTTATTGATTTTTGTTCTCTGATTATTTTTAATTTATTGTTGATTGCAAACAATCCCCCTCAATTTTTTATTTCAGTTTTCTTTTAAGAAGCTTTCAGATAATTTTTTTTTTTTTTTGGATTTGACTTGGATATCACCACTGTAATACAAATTTATTTATTCTGAGCTGTTTGTGAGACTAGAATTATTTTTAGCGATTTTGACGACCGACCATTTACCCTACTAAATCAATGCATGAACTATTCAATTGAGCACTAGCAATTTCTACAAGAGGCCACCCTAAGGCTCTCCAAGCGCTCAAGGACCCTCTTATGCACGTTTTAGGCACCCTAAGCCTCGATGAGATTATATCTTGACTAGGTGCAATTAAACCTAGCCTGATGCAATCACATCTAGTGCTAGATGCAATAACATCTCTCTAGCCCATCGTCTCTAGAAGTAGTCAGATTGCACCTAGCTCGTGGTTTGATCCTATCACACCCTAGGTGAAAGATATGTGTCACAATTCATCCTCAATGCATATGGGTTACTTTCCTTAAGCAATTCAACAAACAGGCTTACCAAACCAAGCTCCATGGGTGCAATAAAAGTCTCATACATTAATTTAGTAAGCAAATTACTAAATCCCTTACCTCAAATAAGTTAAAAGAGCAAAATCAAGCCAAACACAACCAAAATCAAACAAATATGTACCACTAGTGCGCCTAGGATTCCAAGCTCAAATTCCTTCACAAATGGCACCAAGGAAACTAAATCAAGATGAATTGATACTCACAAACAACATTGAACCATTTTCCAAGCTTAAGGAATGATCTTAACTTAGTTTTTACTAAAAAACCCACCAAAATTGCACAATTGCTCAAAATGCTTCGTGATCTTTTCTTTCTTTTGTTGGAATACCTTTGGGAGCTCCAAAAAATGTGAAGATTGGGGCTTGGATGGTAGCTTTAGGTGAGAAATCTCAAAATCTTTAGGTTGGAGATGAATGGATAGTGCTCCTTCTCCCACAAGTTGTTTTATTTGTTAGAGCTTCTCTCTCTATTATGCAACTTTGGTTTCCTTTCACAAACACCAAACTACAATTATCTCCCAAATACCTCTCTTAGCCTTTTCATCAGCCCCTAAGCATGCCAGGCCATTTGTGCTCTTTAAAACATTTAGCCCAAAACGTTTACTTTTGAGTAATTTGATACTTATCCACTAACATATGGTTCACATGGTCTCTAGTATTGATTCTTTAGGTCAGTTTTACAGTTTTGACCCAAAATTCCAAACTTATCATCATAATGTATAAATTACCAATATGCCTTGCTAACTATTAGTTGCTCCCTCCATCCCATATTCTTTGCACCATATTCCTTTTTGGACTGTCCTAAATTCTTTGCACCATTTCCTTTTTCAACAAATTTTAGCAACAAAAATGTCTATTATACAATCTCCTTAAACACCACTAACACTTTGAAATCTAATCCTTTCATTTTTTTCCCTCACCCAATCTCCGTCCAAATCTTATATTCCAAGCCTCTCTGTTGATGCCCAGACTAGGCGGACCGCGTCATTGGGGCGTTAGGCAAGTTCGTGTTTCTAAATGGAATTGTTTATCAATGCGGTGGAAAAGGCATAGGTTACGAATCAATGTGACGAAGGTGACAAAACACTGGCGATTCAACGACGGTCACACTGCTTGAATCACAATGGATCATGAATCAACGACTAATTTGCTAATGGAATCATGACGATCAATCTCAAAGATGAAGCTGGAGGCTAGGAGGCTGAAGTCGAGAAGTGTACTCCAGTGACGGATAGATGAAGATGAGGTGACGAATCAACAAATGGATGGTGGATCAATTGAGGCAGGGGTGATGGATTGATGGGGACAGAGACGAAAACAATCTTGTAGGGGCAATGGATCAATGAGGATGAGGCGGCAAATCAATGCATCAATAGTAGGATCGACTAAGGTAGAGGTGATGGATCAACGGCAATGGATCGGTGAGGATGAAGATGAAGATGGTCCTCTCTATTGTGCTTCATTGCTTAGGGAGAACATGGGAAAAATTAGTAAATGCACAGGCTTTCTTAAACTACATGCCAAATAGAAATGGTGTAGAAAATGTGAGACAAAGGGAGTAATATTTATGACTTAGAGACCAATTTAACCCTTTTGTTACATGCTTGATTTCTTAAATTACATTAAAATGAGGTATTTAGCTAGGGATTGTTTAACATACTTATGTTAGTTGTGCTATCCACTTTGTCTATATAAGTGTTATACATATATATATTGGTCTTACATGATGTTTTCTTACAAGCGGCCGAACACCCAACTAGGAATTCTTTGTGTTCTAAAACTTTATATGATTGTGTGTGGATACTAGTATTGTTAAGGAGCCCGACAACCCCTAGAATGGATGTTTGTGTACATTTTTTTGCAGGTATTGAACTGACTAAATAAGTAAAGTGCTATGGTTTATGACCATGGAGATCGCAAACTAAGTTATTAATTCTGATCATGAATTGTTGAGGTTAAGGAGGAGCACTTAAATGAGTAAGGACTAAATGATATTATGCTACTTGAGAGTATACAAGTTGGGTCATGGATTGATCTTTGTACTATGAACATATGCCGTATATAGGATTTTGTATGCCTCTAGTAGTATGTGGTAACTTAGGATGGAAGAAACACTTGCTTATGCTTATGTTCACATAAATTCTCATCTATGATGAGTGGTTGTTTCTATGCATATAATGCTAATGTTTGATTTTGGTTAAATGTTTTCAAATAGAGTTACCACAGCTATATGTATTTTGAATTCAAACTGAAGCATAAATCATAGTGAGGTTTATAATGATTACTCATTTTAGAAGTAAATGTTTTAATAAATCCACCAGCAACTATATAGGTACCTTGTATGTTGAAAAGGGGAAAGTTCCTAATGGCTTGAACAAGTCAATTCTTAGGGAGCTTTACACCTACATTGGGGTATGGTAAATGGCCCTAAGAAGTAGAAGCCCAAAACTTTGGCCTAGATCTGTTTTGAGATGAGATGCCGAACAACAACCAAAAGATGTGATCAATTAGTTTGTTATATACGGGTCAATTCATCAATAGCATTTATTGTTTTATAGTGATTATTTCGTATAGTTGTTAAATGAAAATATTTGACATTTACCAATATTTTTTAGAACCATATTATGTGAAAATGTTTTTAATAATTTTTTTGTCTAATAGGTTATTGTTGTTAAAGTAAATATCATCAAATCGAATTGTCAATACCAAAATAAGTTGATTTTGAAATAAGTAAATCATTTATGTAAAAAGTCATTTATTCATTTTATTTTTCTTTGTTCTTTATTTCCTTACGGAGTTGTATTTTATTTTAACTGTATATATATTTGCCAATCAGATGGATAATAAAGGTTCATTTGTACATTGAGAGACAATAGTTACTATTTTGCCACCAACACTAACATAACTTAAAACATTAACTATTTGGAGTTTATTTTTTGTCCAAAAGTTTTTAGCCACATTAGGCCCTGACTACTTTAGAGTTAAGCCTAAGTCAAATACTATTTTAGGGTGAAGCTATCACAAAATCTTCTTTTCAATTCATAAGACTTAAACTCAAGACCTCACATATAGAATGATGAGTTTTGTATTGCTTCACCTTCTTAAAGATTTCTTATAACCAGTTGATAATATTAGTTGTGTTGTGGCCTTTAAGGCACAATTTCTATTATTTCAAATTAAGATGGTATATGCCTCAAGAACTCAAATCTTCATTCCAAATTTGCAATTAGTTAATTGCTTTGTAAAAACTAGGTACTACTATGATTTCTCTATTGTACCTCCTCTTATCATGGTTTGGAATATAAAAGGAGGCAAAATTAGGGAGAAATAAACTACAGGAAATAAAAGTTGCAATAGTTATTAAATTCAATACTGCTAGTCACACTTATTAGCAATGGCATAGGTTAACTCCTTTTAGAGGAGTCTAATGAAGAAGGGTGATTCTAAGCCAACTTTGAACTTTTGAAGTACCCCCCCTGTCATCTGAACGCACTTGATGGGAAATGGATACAAGTCTTTATCCTCTATAAACTTGCCCTAATAAGCTAATTACTGGATCCTTTTATCGAAGTCTTGATAGAGCTTCAGGTCTTTGTCTTCGAAAAATGGGTGAGACTCCTCGTTGTCCATGTTCAGTGTGCCTGAGGTCCATTGGCCCAAAATTCCATGCATTTGGAATAGTCATGACGAAATACTTCCTCTACTAGTTCATCCAACTATCCTTAGTTTGAAAACTAAAGAGATACTTCTTGCTACCTATACTTCATTGTAGCATATAATAAAAAGACCTTTTTGGAAGACCAGAAAGTGTTGCTCGATCCCAAAGTATGAACACATATATAGGAAGGCATTGATATGGGCATAGCACAGTGGGAACAAATTAACAACAATACCATGAAATTTGAAGAGGTTAACCACCAACTTCAGAGGAAGATATTAGAGTCCCACCTTTAGCTATGTCTTGAAAATCGTAATTTAACCTACCCTAAGGTATGTAGCTTGGTACCCCCATCTTAGGGAGCTTAAATTGAACGTAGGAATGGAAATAGTACTTTTTTCCTGCACTTCTTCACTTTCTTAGGTTGTGTAATAAGGGTGGGATTCCAAAGAGCTCCATGGATTTTTTATAGGGGTAGAGGATTAGGCTTCATCTGGACAGGAAGAGGCCATGGCACTTACTTTAACTAAAGATGGAGGGTGAATTTAGTTGGTGAAAAAAGGGTGTGATAGAACCAAGATCGGCTAAAAATAGTTTGAAGGAAAAAAGGCCCTAAAACCTTAACCTACCTAAAAACATAGGTTGGCAGAAAATGCCTTCTAGACCACCACTTGTACACTGAAAGGAGGATGCGTGACCTTAAAAACCTATGCCACAGGAAAAGCAAGAGCTAGAGGGTAAGAAAGCAAGTGTGAGAAAATAAGAAAAGTAAAGAACTTTTCTCACTAGAAGGGTTATATAGAGCCCGAGGAGGGAAGTCACTACAAGAGAAATGACAAATTGTGACTTATTTATGCAACTGAATGTCAGTGGCAAGTCATGTCAGTCCCATATCAATTGCATAGAAGTGGGCCAGCATAACTTTTGTAACTAAAATTGTTAGTCGCCTGACTTTCAATCACACAGCAATCATATACTTTAAATTATTTTTTCCTGTTAGTAGCATGGTAGTCACTTGGTTGAAAATATATTTTCCTGTCAGTTGCATGGTAGTCACACATATTTTAGTGCTTTGTAACTACATTCAGGCGGTTAAATTAAATTTGAAATTCAAATTACTGCAACTGACACATTCAGTCACATAAGCAGGGTGCAATTGAATTTCAATCACATAGGTTGTGTAAGTCAATCACACATTAGTGGCATCAATTGCGTGCGACTGATATTTAGTGGCAATTTAGTCACACAAAATCCAAACTCTTACAAACCCTGCCCATTTGGCCGAATTTCACATCCTTTACACAATCTCCTCCCAACTTCTTCCTTTGTCATTCTTCCCTACTCTTTGCTCCTTCTATTTCCTCCTTCTTCCTTGGTCTTGATCTTGTAGGCTATTTTTCAGCCAGGCCATGTGCTCATTTTGGTAAGATTTCAACTTTTCTTTCTTCAATTCTTTATCTAAGTTTAATCTTAGTGTTATTTTTTTGTTTATTTAATATGGTATTTGGTCTAAATTTTAGTGTTGGTGAAATTTTGGTGTTTATTTTTCGTGGCTTATATGTTAATTTTTGGTAGATTATATACAAATTTTTTTTGGATTTTATGTTATGTTTTCGTGGATTATATGTTAATTTTAGTGTTAATGTTAATTTTTGGAGAATTATACTATTAATTTGTATGTAGATTATATGTTAATTTTGGTGGATTGTATGTCTAGATTTTAGTGTCAATTTCATTTTACTATTAATTTTAGTGCTAAATTTTATTGTTAATTTTGGCAGATTAATTTTAGTGTTAATTTTAGTAATAATTTTAGCGTATATTTTATACTAAATTTTGGTGGATTAATTATTATATTAATTGTGATTTGCTTTTAATATTTATAAACAAGTTTGAAATTAAATTTAAAAAATATATATATCAAGCGTGTGACTGAAATTTAGTCATATGATGCACTATTTCTCTCAATTGGACAAGGTGTACTAGTCCACTAGTTGACTGACTAATACTTTCAATCATAAATTAGTAGCACAAGGTAGTTGCATGCCAGTCACACAGCTTATGCAAATAGGGTTTATGCCACTACATTTTCCGGTGGCATTTTAGTTGCATGTTACAACTAAATGCTACTTTTTGGTTAGTTGCATTGGTCCTTTTTTCTTATAGTGAGTCCAAAAGATGCAATAACTGCACCTCAATAATTGCCAACATTACCACTTTGAGCTAAGTGACATTTCAAAAATCAAGTAACCAACTGGTGCATGATGTGTGTCTCTCAAAAACTGAAACAAACCCATGCCTGCATATTGAAAGGATTGATAGCCTGTCAACCAATTGATTGCACAAGAATTTGGAAGTGGCTCCTAACACATTGTTATCAAACAATGACAAACAACCAAAAGGTTAAGTCCAAACCACTTACCCAAAGTTTGGATGAAATTATAGTTTTCTCCTTTCTATTTCTCAAACCAATATTCTACCTCTAAATCTTACCATTTTTTATAATATTTAATATAATTTTTTGAAATTTGGATTTCAACTATAGAATAATTATCTCCCATTGCGGATTTTTATGTTTTCCCAATAATGCAGCCCGCACTCCGTCCCCTGAGCGCCTTCTTTCAATTGGCGTTTTCTATGGCACCATGCACCAGAATTTGTCGAACACTCTTGTGCATATGTGGCTGTCGTTTCAAAGCAGTAGATAAAAATTGGGTCCACAGAGGAGCTGTAGCAAAGAAACAAATTTATATAAGCGAAGGAATCAAAAAGCAAGAGCAGGGTCAGCCAGGAGCTGAGAGAAAGCATGGGCAAGGGCGAGAGGAAGCCACACATAGTAGTCATCCCATACCCGGCACAAGGCCACATCAACTCTCTCCTCCACCTGTCCCACAAGCTTGTGTCCCGAGGTAACTTCAACATCATATTTGTTCACACTGATCACAACTACAACAGAATTTCTGAAGCAGCGGCAGCTTCTGATGATCGGAAAAGTGGCCTTCCGGGGGAGATAATGTTCGTGTCCTTCCCGGATGGACTGAATCCGGACGATGATCGAACTGAGTTTGGTAAAGTCGGTGAGGAACTACTGAGAATATTTCCTTCCAAGCTCGAGGAGCTTATAAAGAGCTTCAACTCGGAAAATAAGGAGGGACAGATAACGTGTGTGTTGGCTGATGTGGGTTTGTCTTGGACACTTGAAGTTACGCATAAGCTTGGGATCAGTGGAGCTTTGCATTGGCCCATGGCTGCCGCAGCTTTGGCCTTGACTACCAGATGGCCTGAACTGCAGCAAAATGGAATCATAGACTCTGATGGTAAGTTGGTGATACGAGATATTTCATACTCGTTACTATATTTTCCAAGTTAATTTATAGATTGATTTATGTTGCATTTGGGAAAAGTTGGTCGATTCGAACGTGGGAGTAATTATC
Source organism: Aquilaria yunnanensis (assembly GCA_039654915.1). Taxonomy (NCBI): domain Eukaryota; kingdom Viridiplantae; phylum Streptophyta; class Magnoliopsida; order Malvales; family Thymelaeaceae; genus Aquilaria; species Aquilaria yunnanensis. Next base: position 32,819,831 of record CM077593.1, read on the forward strand.
CAGTTTGAGGATGTTTTTTGGAGCATGAAAACATCTTATGAATTTTTATGATATTATTAAATTTTTATGTATTTTTATAATTTTAGGTGTTGAAAAAGAAAAATTTATAAAAATTCAATAAGATTATAAAAATTGTATTTTCAATGAGTTTTACACTTATAGAATATTAATTTTTAAATAAAATTAGTATTAGGAAAAAATGTAAAAATAAAAAATAAATAATTTTGGATTAAGTTAACTTAAGTTAAAATGAATCGAGTAGCAGGGTTTGCATCATTGGTGAATTTTGATCTCTTTTTGAATAATTACGTTTGAGAACAATTATCCAAGATGGCTTTTTGATCTAGCTAGGAAACTGAAACACAATTTGGCCACATTTTAGTCTTTTTTAAGTATATGGTAGTTATTGCTACAAACTTGCAGGACTTCCTTTGAAGAATGAGTTCATTCAAGTATGCCCTAGCCTAGCACCTGTTGGAACGGAGGACTTGCTCTGGTACACCTGTTGCAGAACAACTACTGAAAGGATTGCTTTGTTTAAGTCCACGAAGAAGATTCTCGAGTTGATGAAGCTGGCAGATTGGTGGGTCTGCAACTCAGCTATTGAACTCGAGCCTGACTCCCTTCCCTTGGCCCCAAAGCTTTGTCCAATTGGACCATTACTTTCCACTTCCAGCCATGGGGGAGAACTTTGGCCGGAAGACTTGACTTGCTTGGAGTGGCTGGACCAGCAAGAACCCAAATCAGTTGTTTATATTGCCTTTGGCAGCATTACCATTTTCAATATTGAGCAGTTTCAAGAGCTTGTCCTCGGGCTACACCGTTTAAGCAAACCTGTTCTGTGGGTGGTTCGATCTGATTTCACTGCTAGTGGTTCAAAGATGGAATTCCCAAACGGGTTCCTAGGCAAGAATCGTAAGATAGTGAGTTGGGCACCTCAACTCAAAGTTTTGAGCCACCCGGCAGTTGCTTGTTTTGTAAGTCATTGTGGTTGGAATTCTACAATGGAAGGAGTGGCTAATGGAGTGCCCTTCTTGTGCTGGCCTTATTTTGCTGATCAGCCAATGAACAAGAGCTATATCTGTGATGTGTGGAAGGTCGGTTTGGAGCTTGAGAAGAATGAGAATGGGATTGTGACGAGAAATGAAGTTCAGGAAAAGGTGGAGCAGTTGCTTGGCGACGAAGTAATCCAAGAAAGGGCTGTAAGGCTCAAAGAAGTTGCAGCCAAAACTGTAGCAGAAGGGGGTAACTCTTCAAGGAATTTAGACAGTTTCATCAAATGGCTCAGGACATAGAAACTAGAAGTAGCAAAAGTCCATTTTCTTTTTATTTTGTGCGACGCTATTTAGTGGCCTAAAACCTAGTTTGATGGTATAATAATGCTAAGTCCAAAGCCTTCTGCTTTGCTTTGGGAGGAATGTTGTTTTGAATTATATATAAATTAATTAGTCATTTTCATAATAATGCTAAGTTCAAAGCCTTCTGCTTTGCTTTGGGAGGAATGTTGTTTTGAATTATATATAAATTAATTAGTCATTTTGAATTATATATAACTTAATCCGTGACATGGGTAAATTGGAAAAAGAAAAATTATTTGAATACTAAAGTGCATTTTATTTTTAAATACAACAAATTCTATAATATGCCAGCAGAATTTAAAAAATGAAGGGGACATAATTTTCTTGAAAAGTGAGAAGGCGGCATTTTTAATTTCCTTAAATAAAATGAAGAAAGAAAATGCTAGAATTCAGATTTATTTAGAATTGAGTCTACCCACATCTAAATAATTTACTTGAGACAGTAATATTTAAATTAAACCTCACATGCTGTAACAATGTACTCGTACGTATAATCCGAGATGGGTACTCGTTGATTGCTGCCTAGCGCTCCTCGGGTCTCCCTTCCAATGCCTAAAGTCGCCGCCCCGTTTCTTGGCAGGCGTTCGCAGCAAGTGCCCCAAATACCCGCTAGAGCCTTCGGTGGCCATGTTCTGAAAAATAAAAAATCAAAGCATATAAGAACGATGGCAAGAGGAGCTCTGGCGAAAGGGCCAAAAACTGCCACAGATGGCCGGGAGGCCCAAACGACAGAACTCTAGCATTTTCTAACAAAATGAGTCTTGTGCACCCGCTGGAATTAGTGAACTCGCCGAGAAACACCACGACAAAGTCTGTTGCTAGAAAACGGCCCACATGACACGTCGAAGCTCACCGGAAAAACCAAAACTTGGACGACAGAGTTGTAGACAAGAAAAAAACATAGAAATCCAGAAATTCTGCCTAAATCCAAATGAAGAATGAAAGCAAACAGATAGGAAAGGGAAATAATTGAAGAAGAAAGTGGTGAGCGGAGTAGAACGAGGGTCAATGCTGATGCATACTATATCGATTTGGGGGCCTTTCTACATTGCGGTAGTCTAAAACCACCATAAGTCACGGCAGTCTTCGCCCGACCGTTTGATCAAATGGTTTAATCTGAGCCATTGATCGGTTGTTTGTTCCCTAACTGTTAGATCCATAGGAGAACTGTGGACCGTATGATCAGCTCAATAACCTAATAATTGCCATTGACAAAAAGGGAAAAACGCACGAAAAAAAGAATTGAATTTGGGGGCAGTCAGAAACTTTGTATTCATGTAGGGAGGGTGAGGATTTGAGGTTAGTCTGAAGAAGAAAGGGCATTAACACCGAAGGTGTGTGGGTAGAACAAGTTTGAAGGAAGAAGGAAGAGAAGAAGAAGGACTGAGGAATTCAACGGGCTTTTGGTTTAAGGCCTATCTAATAGCTAATTCTAGTTTAAATATGGATGGGAAGAAGGCGAACACTACTAAAAAAAATTGTATTTTCCAACGGCCAAAATGTTGGAAATTTCCAACGCGCTAAGCCGTTGGAAACCAAAAAAATATTTTTCCAACGGCTTGGCTGTTGGAATTATGAGGACAATAAATGCTCAATTTAAGAAACGTTATTTCCAACTGCTTAAACCGTTGGAAAATTCATTAAAAGAATTTCCAATAGCCTTAGCCGTTGGAAAATTTAATCCTTGATTTCCAACGGCTTGGGTAGTTAGAAAATTTAGGTGGCGTTTGGTTGTAGAAAACAATTTTCATTTTCATTTTCTGTTTCTAGTTTTCATTTTCCATATACAGTTTTTTAAAATAATTTTCAGAAAACATGTTTGGTTGTTTATACAAGAAAACAGTTTTCTGAAAATGAAAAATTGGAAAATATGTTTAGTTAAGAAAATTTTCTTCACAACAAAATTCTATATTTTTACATTGTTAAAACATTCAAATGCAATACTCATATAAAAGAAAAAACACATGTTCATATGATAAAAAGAGCTTTCTTAGTCATAGTATTTTTTAACGTATAATACAATTCCAAAGAGAGCATAATATCAAATATAATTAGATACAATAAAGTTAATGTCTATGTGAGTGAACTCTTCTAAAGATACAACAATGTCGGTCATGCTAATAAAACTGATGCATTTACAAGGCTGCCCACAAAGAAACAGAGTAAAAAAACATCATTTCTCAAAGATTTTTCACATAAAATGTGCTCAACATGTTCCAATTCACTCATGAAATTTGTCTATAAAGTTTCAGTTTGAAACTCTTCTGGTGTTTGTGTACTCATGATGTATTGTTCTAGTGCAGTATATCTGAGAATAAGAGAAAAAAAACAATCATTTTGATGTCAAGCATTAACATCCAACATTCCAGCAATGTTACTCCAAGCTTAACACAAAAGGTTACGGATTGCTACAAAAATGCAGTACACACTTGGATTCCGAAATGCCCGAAGCATTCTACATTAATTACTTGAACCATTCTTAGAGATGTTATTTAAGATAAAAATAGAAGAGTGCTAGCAGGTATTGGATGGAGCATTCTACATCCACACTCTTCGTAAATACTCATTAATTTCTTTTTTTTTTTTTCCTGAAAAAGGAATGATCATGATAAACTCATTAAGGGGGTTTATACAAACAGTTTTGCTCAAGAAGACTGAACAAGGCAGATGAGGGATATCTAGTCCAATCTAAAGATCTCATTTTTTTTTTTTACATTGCTTAGGTATAAAATTACACACTTATTCAGACTCCTAGGAACATGAAGAAATTTACAAGAATCAAACCTCTTGCTGTAGCTTCTAATATCAGTAATTACAATGCTAATTTGCCAGCAACTAGAATCACCATTAATCCTTGAGATTACTTCTGCAATATCTAACTCAACTTTAATTAGCTGTACATGTAGCTGAGTAATTTTGCGAATTCATTCTCTGACAGCAATAGCTTCAGTCAAATGCAAAGATTAGTCCTAACAGCTTCCTACTGTATGAGGCAGAGATTCTGGATGGAATTATTGCAAACCTACTCTCACGAAGAGCACACAAACAACAAGATTTTTTCTGGTACAGACACACAAACAAACAATTGATGGTGAGAAGAAATGAAAACAAACTTATAAGCCTACCCCAACTTCCTATTGTTTCTACATATTTCTTATACCAAACTCGAGATTCTTCCAAGGCAGATTTAGGTCCATGATTACCATAGTTCTGCATCTATCATTTCATTTACAGGGCTAATCATATGTGTGCACACAAACAGAAGTTTATAAAATGCGAGAAGAAATGAAAACAGGTCTAAGAAAATCCAATCTGGACACAAGCCAGTTCTGGTCGGGCATGCTTGGATTGACCAGACCATCCCATGAAAATCCAAAGAGAAATCATAGTAGAGAAAACGAGATAAAAAAGAGGATGGGGAAGAGATACAGACAGTAATGCTTAAAACAGTAATGTATCAACAAAGATACAGACAGAGAAATCGTACCGAAGGAGAAGGTCGAAGGCGTCGGGAGAGAGAAGTCCAAAGTCACCGGGAAGGAGAAGATCAAAGGCGTCGGGAAGAGGCCGATCGCGATTCCCGAGACGAAGGGAGGCGCCGGGAGGGAGAAGTCCAAAATCGCCGGGAGGGAGAAGGTCGAAGGCGTTGGGAGGAGGTCGATGGCGATTCACGAGACGAAGGGAGGCGCTGGGAGGGAGAAGTCCAAAGTCACCGGGAGGCAGAAAGTCGAAGGTGTCGGGAGGAGGCCGATCGCGATTCGCGAGACTAAGGCAGGCGCCAGATGGATTTCCCGTTTTCGGGAAAATAGAAAACCACTAAACCTAAGTTTTCTATTTCTTACAAACATTGAAAATTGTTTTCTAGAAAAATTGAAAAAGAAAATTATTTAACTAAACACATTTTCTTTTCATTTTCTAATTTTTAAAAAATTTTCTGAAAAAATTAGAAAATTCTCCACAACTAAACAGAGCCTTAGTATTTTTCCAATGGCCCAAGCCGTTGTGAAATTTTAGCTAAATTTGCAAGTGCTTAAGCTGTTGGAAAATTCATTAAAAAAATTCCAACGGCCTTGGCCTGTTGGAAAATTTAACTCTTGATTTCCAACGGCTTGGCCCATTGGAAAATTTAATTCTTGATTTCCAATGGCTTATGCTATTGGAAAATTTAGCATTTTTCCAACAGCTTGAGCAGTTGGAAAATTTAATATTTTTCCAACAGTTTGGGCCGTTGGAAATTCATTTAATGAAACGCTGTGTTGTTTTATTTTTCCAACGGCTGAGTCTATTGGAAAATACTAATTTAAATCGTCTTCGTCCTCCAGATCTGGTTCATTTTCGTTTTAGACCATCATCTCTCTTCCTCTCCTCTCCCACATGGACACATCACATATAGCTAGCTTGAGGGACGACATAAAGCTTCAACCGACGTTTTTTGAAGCTGGCATTGGGTTTTCTGGAGCTCAAACTTCGAGATCTAGTAAGTTTTTCTTATTTTTTTTCTTTTTTGTTTCAGATTTTCGGGTTTTTTCTTCTTTGAGGTTTAGCATGTTAATGGGTGCAAGATTTTGCTTGTGTTGCCAGATTCAAAGCCATTCCCATGCATTTTTTAAGTTCATTTTTGGATTTGAGGTAAGTTGTGAAAATATTTATTTTCTCATTTATTTAAGTTTTTTTTTACCAAAAAATGGAAGTAAATCCGGATTTTCTTGAGTTATTTTGGTTTGAAATATGTGAAATGTATGTGATTTGTAGTTGTAGATAGTTGAAAGTGAAGTATTTAGGTTATCCATTGATATTTTGAATTTTTGCGGATTTTGTAAATTATTTATTTAAGTTGTTGATGGTTGACTTCGAAGTCATCAGAGCAAGGTGCAAGGTTAGTTGCATTTATCAGTATCTAGTAGTTTGAAGTTAGAAGTTTAGGGACAGAGCATAAGATTCTAGAAAAGTGAAGAACTAGTCCAGAAAATTGAAACGCTTAAACAAGAGCAATCACTTTTATTTGTTGCGGTCATTCTTCTGTACGTAGTGACCACTTTTTCTATATAGTTAAACTATTTTATTCATTTGTATTTAAATTCTAATGTTTTTTAGCTAAATTATGACCTTAGATTAAGTAGATAAATTGATAAGTTATATATCTAGCATAGACAAAAAATGTGTAGGCTTTTTACAGTGTAAATGAGCACCATGGTTGCTCTTGAAATGTACTTTAACTTTCTTTAGTTATGATGTACAATGAGTTAGTACTTGAAGTATTACATACTTCTTTTTGTGACTTTGGTTTAATTTTGAAATTAGCTTTATAATTCATTGCTAGGGATTTTAAATGTTATTTCATTTACTTGAAACAAGGTTAAGCTTGCATTCATCATGATTTAGGGTAATCAACTAGTAGCATGAAATGTTTTAAAGAATTACAAGTATTAACTTAGCTAATTGAAACTAAGTGTGGAACAACAATATACCCGATAAATTAACGATCCTGGAGACATTCCCCACCGAAGTATGGTCAAGATCCCTTATAGGGGTCAAGGTCCTTTACAGCAGATCCACTACAACACCACTCCCACTCCAAGCAACCCAAGTTGGATAACGTCCACTCCTCTCCTTGGAGGCTCCATATCATCCCAGTGAAACTGATCTTGAAAGTGATTTACCTCCTTTGGGCTCGAGGCACTGGTTGGCAATTAGGTTGCCTCTCTTAGCCCCAGTGCACTAGCTGGTTTTGGCACATTTCAACCTCATATATGGTCTTCCCACTATTTGGGCCCTGAAAAATCCTAATCAGGATGGTAGCCACAATCTGAGCTACCTATGCCATGTTGTTTTTCATGCCCTCGAGCAAGCTTGCCATCTACCCCAATATAGCCATGACTTGATCATTAAAACCATTTCCTAAATCTCAAGCATTAGTGGATATCTGACAAAGATGCTGTTATTTTAACTTGCAGCCAAAGTTATACAGAATATATATACTACTAGTTAGTACTAACTATTGCCTAGCACAAGTACCACAAACTTGACCTCAGTCTCCTATGCCTCTAGTGACTAGTGGCTAAGCTTTAATACTATTGTAATAGGATGCTCTACCCCTTGTGTGGTGCTCTCAACAAGTTCAATAGAATCATGATCCACATTAGTTGCAATTAGCAAGTTAATTACCTACCTGTTTATTAAAACCTTCATGCATCTAGTAGTTAACCTATTATACATCATATACATGAGTTGTGTTAACTTTAAGTAAGAAGGTAAATGGTAAAACATAAAAGCATTGCCTAGGCATTTACTAAACATAGTCAAAAGATAAGTCAAAGCATCAAAGCATACGTACTTCATCTACAAGTAACTAGTTTACAAACCCAATGTCGCATCAGGATTCTAATTTTTTTAGTTCCTGAAAATAATATATATAAATCATACCCAAATATCATTAAGCCTAATATTACCATTTAACCAACAACATTAAAATCACCAAATTATACTAACACTATTTTGAGTATCACAAATATATTTATCCATCAACATAAAATATTTTTGTTACAAATAACAATAATTTTATCCAGACATCATATCATCTTCTACTTAGTTCACCTAATCTTACTCCTGAATTAGTGTACTGCAGCAATGTTTTATTCATACAAATTTGTAACTTTATTGTTCTTAATTTAAAAACAAATGAAATTTTATTTTATTAAAAAAATATAACATTTGAGATGCCTTAATGCAATCAACATTTACCAATTTGTCATTTATCAGACCAGCAATATAATGGTCACCATTGAACATCAATTAGTCCTTGAACAACAAAAGGTGGGATTTAAGAATAAAACAATATCATCAGCAAATTAATTTTGGTCTAAAGGCAATCTTTGTCCAACTAAAAGTAGGATGCTAGATTGTCAAACACATGTGATTTGCATATCAATGGCTAATATGTGGCAGTCTACTCTTATAAGTGGTTTGTGTTATAAATATAAAGACACCATATAATATAATACTCCCTCCGTACCAAAAAAGATGCAATGTTTTCCTTTTTGGGCTGTCCCAAAAAGAAAAAAAGTGTTTCCTAATATAGTAACTTTTTATGTCCAATTTACTATTTTCCCTTTATAATCTTTTCCTCATCTCTCTGCTCTTCCTCATATCTCGCCCTTCCCCTGTATAATAGCCACCATCACCAGAAAGGGGCCTCCCCTATACAACAGCTACCATCGCCGGAAAGGGAATCAGCAAATCGATGAATTTATCTACTCTTGCTCATCTATAGTGAATCAGCGATTTGAAGACACAATCACCATGAATCTTTCGGTAAATTGATAGTGAAGTAGTGGTGAATCGACGGTGAATCTCTCGACAAATTGAAGATGCTCATCACAGAGGGGAGAAGATTTGCCGACGAGTCAAGTGGTGGGTGAGAAGGCATCAATAGGAAGCTTCTAGGAAGTGGACCGAAGGGAAAAATGGGGAAAAAAAAGGACAAAAAAATGAAAACCTTAAAAATTGTGCCAGCAAAAATGTATCAAGTAAAATGGGATGGAGGGAGTATCACATTGAGACTTTACCTAATCCATGCAACACTGATCTCACTCATAATACCAATTTCAGAAACAATGGATTCTTCCAAGGCTAAAAGGCCCAAAACTGATCATCGTGCCTAGCATATAGCAAAATATTAAATACATTGAACAATGTAACAATAGCTTGTAGATGGAAACTCATCTCCAATTCACAAGACCTGCATACATGAATACCACTACCTAGCCAAACTGCAGATAAATATCAAAGAAGTATAGTAATATAGGTACCCCAGCACCTATAAAATCCAAATGGGGTTTTCCTTCACACTGAAAATGTATAGTTAACCTGGAAAGGTGTATCAGAAAAGTCATATTTTATTGGTTCTATAGAAGCTTTGTGGCCAATCCTTTCATTATAAGGGTGCAATTAGGGTGTTCTCAGAAAAATGAAAATTTTGTTTGTAGGGTAAAAGCCATGTTAAAAATAAAAATTTATGAGAAAATCATGCAGGATCATTAAAAGTTTGAAGGCCATCCCATGGGGTTCTCCTTAAAATTTGTTAATCCTAAAAAATGATTCATTGGTTAAATTGTTTTGTTCTTTATAGATATTATGCATGATACAATTGGTTCCTCCCGTTAGGTATCATCTTATTGTGGTGGAACGGGAAGCGAGAAATGGACTTTTTCTAAGAAAGAACAATCTTAGCCCTAGTCATTAGATCTAGCCACCCCCTGGTCACAAGGAAATATTTGGTAAGCATACATTAAGGTAGTAAGACAAAAATTTCATATAATAGAATTCAATGTATTTAGTGAAATTTTAGTTATACTCAGTAAGAATCAATCCCTACATAAGATATGGTTTCTTCTTTCTACTTACATGGAGGGGAAACCTTGTCTGAAGCAACACATTCTCCAACAATCTATTTAGAACCAGAAGTAGCACCACAAAACATAAAAATAGCTTATCATTCATAATCTTATATACTTTTCCAAGTGCTCTTTCATAACACGTTTCAGTACTTTTCCAATGTGTTAAGGAACATTACAAAATTTAAAAGTAGCTCACCATTTGCTAATTTTATATGCTCTTTCTAGGTGCACTTGCTTCACATTCAGTACTTATCCAATGTGTTGAGCAACATCCTACAAGTTTGTAACTTATACCACATCCTTCAGTACAAATGTACAATATCAATTTTAGAGTCATTGTTAAGGAAAACAATAAAAAAAGATTCTCTTTATAAGTGCTATATATCACCAAACCTTTGTCTCACTAGGACTTCGATCAACCTTACAAATAATTTTTTCCAGAAGGGTGCTGATAACTGAAGATTTCCCAACATTTAGATATGTAACAAATCTGATTTATATCATTTGCTTGCCACATTTCAAGAGGGAAAATTGCCACCAAGGATAGGATAGGACTGCTACCAAAATATGTATTAATGCTTTAGCAACACCTTGGAAACACCAAAATAGCCGAAACACAATAAAAAAAAATTCAGATTTATTAGCAAGGGAAAAGCTTTTAACTAAGAAAAATCTAAAAAAATCTCAATGGAGATTGAATTATAGGCAGCTTTCTTGTTTTATTTCATTTCTACTAGACAGTTCTTGGGCATATTACTAATTCATTCTCAAAATCTTGTAGCCATCAAAGCCCTCATAAAAGCACCACAATCTTTGAAAACAAAAAAAAATCAAATAAAGAACCAAAAACTTGGTCAACCATATCAAGAAAACTAACAAATATCAAAGTCCTAAAATTTCTTGTACTTCAGAAATGTCTATGCATATACCAAAAATTGGAAGCCTTCTTTTTGAATCAAGCATAATCACTGTTGATTGTTGCTGTCGAATTTAGGACCAAAATCTATTGCTCCATTCTTACTCTTGTCACAGCTGCAATGCTCTCCCTAAAGAAAAATAAAACAAAATATGAACATTAAAATTGATACATCTGATGATTCAGCATCAAATGCTTCAATTTTTTTCGATGGAAAGACAATCTAAATCGATACAACAAACAATTCAACATCAAATGCTTGAGAGAAGACATGAGTGGTCATCTTCATTTTTTTCCTTCATTGCATTTTCCCCAAAGATATACCTACAACCTTGAATCCCCTATCAACATTAGGTGAGATGACAAAGAAATGAAAATGATATTGTAATTGATAGTATTAATAAATACTGAAACTTGAGAAGTTAAAAAAAAAAACACACACACACACACTAGGTACAAATTGAATTGGGATGAAGAGTATTTTCTAAAACTATATTGTAACTAATAGTAGTTAAACGGAAGCCAAGCTATATGCAACCTCGTAGAAATATTCCCAAGTTGCTATTTGTTTCTAAAAGAAATTTGTTGTCTTCCAAAACATTCGAATTAGGGCCTTCGAGAACCCCTTCTCATAATAAAAAATCACAAGTAAACAACCATGGGAATCAACCAGCCAATATGACCAATGAACAAGAAATAGAAGAAAAAAGGCCTCGCATATCACTAAAGAAGCTGAACAAATCATCAGGAGACGATAAGGATGGCAGACGATTAGTGAAATTGTCGATTATCCAATTATCCAAGGGACTTGAAATCTCCCTTAATTGACTAATTAAAAACTATTTAACAGATATTCATAAAATTACCTTCATCCCAACAACTGCCGATAGACGAGACAATAAGGGAAAATGTATGAAGTGAAAACTGTAAATATAAGAAGTCATGACTCTTTGAGGAAGACAACGAAATTGAAGCTCATCCATGGAAGTGGGTGAGGATGACAATGATGGGGATAGAGGGTACCCTACACATGGTGGCAAATGGAACCTAGAAAGTGAAGGCAATCAAAGACCTGAAGCGGCGGCAACTAGTAGAGTAGACGATAATAAAATTGAGCGAGAATAAAGAGGAGGAAAATGATGAAAAAATGGTACTGGGTGTGCTTTTGAATAGGGAGTAATTTGAGCAAGGAATTCTAAAGAAATTGGAGTTGAGCCAGTGGAGTGAAATAGGAAATTGAATAAATGGGAGTGAAATAGGAAATTAGAAAGGATACTCAATTTGGCTTCAATTAACATCAATATCAAAGAGAAGATAAGAAGATAGAAAAAAAGAAAATATCAAGACACAATGCTTCTAAAGGTTGAAGTAGTGCTTGATTTAGTGGTACCCAAATGGGATTATTTTCTATATGAAATTTAGTGATGGAAAATGTGATTTTAAATTTTTTTGGATAGGAATATTATCTTTTGATTGTAAATTAATTTAAACTTAATTTTGTATTTATCTATCTTAATTCAAAATTTTGAGCATGAACTATCCAATGGAGCACTAGCAATGCCTACTAGAGGTTGCCCTAAGGCCCTCCAAGCCCACAAAGACCCTCTTATAAACGTTTCAGGCACCCTAGGCCTCGATGAGATCACATATTGACTAGGTGCAATTAAATCCAGTCGGATTTGATCCCATCTAGTGCTAGATGCAATCATATCTCTCTAGACCATCATCTTTGGAAATGATATGATCGTACCTAGCTCATAATGTGATCGCATCACACCCTAGGTGAAAGATATGTGCCTTAACTCATGCTCAATGCACATGGGTTCCATTCCTTCGGCAATTCCACATAGGAGCTCATCAAATCAAGCTCCAAGGGTACAATAAAAGTCTCATACATCAATTTAGCAAGCAAATTACTAAATCTCTTACCTCAAACAAGTTGAAAAAGCAAGATCAAGTCAAACACTACCAAAATCAATCAAATATGCTCAACTAGGGTTCTTAGGCTTCCAAGCTCAAATTCCTTCATACATGGCACAAGGAAACTAAATCAAGATGAATTCTACACTCACAAATAACAATGAACCATTTTCCAATCTTAGGGAAAGACTTAAGCTTAGGTTTTACTACAAATTATTGCTCAAAATGCTTCAAGATCTTTTCTTGGTCATGTTGGGATACCTTTGGGAGCCCTAAAAACCATGAAACTTGGGGCTTGGATGGTAGTTTTAGGTGAGAAATCTCAAGGGGAGGAAGAGCCAATAACATTTTAAGGTTAAAGATGACTAAACAATGCTTATTCTCTCACATGTTGTTTTATTTGCTATAGCTTCTCTCTCTACCATCCAACTTTGGTTTTCTTTCCCAATCATTGAACTTTAATTGTTTACCAAATACCTCTCTTAAGTCTCTTTATCAGCCCCTAAGCATGCTAGGCCTTATGTGCTCTCTTACACATAGCCCAAAACTTTTACTTTTGTGCAATTTGGTACTTCCCAACTAACATATGGTTTACATGGTCTCTAAAATGTATAGTATTAATTCATTATGTCAATTTTACTCTTTTGATCCAAATTTCTAAACTTATCATCATAATGTACAAAATTACCAATATGCCTTTGGTAACTATTAGGTACCATTTATGACTTACAAAACCATTTAACCCTTTTTTTACATGCTTAACTTCATAAGTCACACCAAAATAAGGTATTTAGCTAGGGATTAATTCACATACTTATATTAGTTGTACTATTCATTATGTGTGTAAAATTGTTCTACATATATATGTTGGTTCTATATGCTGTTTTCTTGCATGTGGAAGAACCCCTTACTATGAATTCTTTGTGTCCTAAGCCTTTATATGATTGTGTGTATATACTAGTATTGTTGAGAAGCCTAGCAACCCCTATAGTGCTTGTTTGCTCACATTTTTTTGTAGGAGTTGAATTTACTAAATAAGTAAAGCATTATGGTTTATGGTCACAGAGACTACTAGCTAAGTGATTACTTCTGATCATGAATAGTTGAGGTTCAAGAGAAGCACCTAAAGGAGTAAGGCAGTAAATGATACTACATTAATCAGAAAATTTAGCCAAAATGTATAAAGGAAGGAGAAAAGGCTCAATCAAGGGGTACTTCAAGAAAATTGGGAAGGACCCTAACTTGTAACAAAAGAGGTAAGGCTAGGAGCATATGAACTCCAAGATGGCTTCAGAAATGATGAAAAGAACACATAGCATTGAGATAGCTTCAAAAGGTAACCTAAGAAAACTAAAATAGGTAACGAATGAATCCTAAAAGTTAGGCTATTTGGAGATAAGGTAGTGAAAACTATCGATTGCCCAAGGCTCTGATGTACTGAATTTTGTATGAATGAAATGGTGTATTTTTGCAAGTGCAAACCTTAACTCCTAGCAAATTACATAGCTTAAATTTAAGTTGAGGCTTAAAATTCAGCCAAGGTGGGGGAGAGGCCAACCCCCTTCTAAAAGGATAATGAAGTTACTACTAAAATTTGGCAATTTCCAACGGGTAATTTACCAATAGCCAAACCATTGGAAATTTTTTTCCTACTTTTTTTTTCACTTACATGTTTAAATTCCTCGTTTTCTCCTCTTTTATTTTCTTTAAAGTCACTTCTTCAAAAAATCAACTAATTTTCGGATATCAAACTTGGAAGTTTTGAAGCTAATTTTTTTTATTTCTTGGTTTTCCCCTATATTTTTTTGAACTTTTCCTTTGAAGGATATTGTTGGGGGGTGAAGACGAGTTCAATAGATCTGACGATGGTGGTGGCAACAACGACTGTTAGTAGCTCTTGATTGTTTGATTCAAGAGAAGACAAGTATATCTTTTCCTCTCTCTTTCTTTCTCTCATTATTTGTATCCTTTTGCTAGAAATTTCAATTTGTTTAGCAGAATCTAGTTAGTTAATTTTTTGCATGTGTTCAATGGTTCCTGTGCATCTATAATTTTTATTTTATTCTGTTGTCTCTATGCTCATGCATTAAAGTCAGTGTCATAGTTCTTTGATCAAGTTATTACTTTCTATGTTCGATTTATTACATTTTGTGCTCCTTTCCAATGTTTGTTTTATGGTTCTAATATCCTTTCCCCATATATTTTCATTTTTTCTTGTTGAAGCTATTAGAGATGCAATTTTATGTTAGGTTAATTTATCTATAATTTTATTTGCTATTTTAGGTTATCTTATCTGTTATTTTATCTATAATTTTATTTTATCTATTATTTTATCTATAATTTTATATTTCTTGTAATTTAGTTATTTGTGTGATTTTTTATTATTTGAAATTTTATGCAACCCAATTGCTATAGAGTTGCTTCAAATTCTTGTAATATTTTTCAGACTAATTATTTTAATTATTTTATATTATTTTTTAGAGAAATGGCAATTTCCAATGGCTTCACATTAGGAATTGCTTTAAATTTTTTGAAATATAAAAAAATTTTCTAACAACTTTGACCATTGGTAGCTTACAAATGATCAAATGGGTTGGTAGCTACCAATGGCTATAACTGTTAGTAATTTACCAATGGTCAAACACGATGATATCTATCAATAGTTTAACATGTTGGTAAAAATTAGACAATTGGTACAAAGCTTTTAAACTTAAACCATTGGCAATTTCCAACTGCCTTTTTACCAATAGCCAAGTATTGGAAACTTCCAATGACTTAGTCTTCAACTATTTGAAAAAAAATTTCCAACACATTGATTACCAACTCGTCACTACCAACAATCTCGCATTGGTAATTTCAAAATTACCAACAAAATCATTACTGAAGGTCGTAAGGGATAAGACTTCATAAGGGAGTTCATAAGGGAGTTCAAATTACAGGACTTGATAGTTTATCTTGGAAATATCCAACTTAAAATTGGTAACTAAATGCTTGCAAAGAGAGATCCAAAAATAAATTGATGAATGAGAAATTTGGAGAACTATATACAAATCCAAAAATAAAGTGATGAATGGAGAAGAGGCCATGGTATCTACTTCAACTAAGGTTGGGCGGTGAACCAAGTTTGGCAAAACGGGGGAGTGGTAGTACTTCATTCAGCTAAGAATACTTTAAAGGAAAAAAAGGCCTAAAACCCCAAACATCCTAAAAACTCAGGTTGCCAGGAAATGCTTACCAGATCAGCACTTAAACACCAAAAGGAGGATGCACGGCCACAGAAACCTACGTCACAAGAAAAGTGAGGGCTAGAGAAGCGAGAGAACAAGAAAGCAAGTGGGAGCAAAAGAAAGAAGTAAGGAACTTCTTTCACTAGGGATGGTTATATATAACCCGAAGAAGGAAGTCCAAAATATGCAATAATTGCATCTCAACAATTGCCAACATTACCTTACTGAACCAAAGCAATGTTTTGAAAATCAAGAAACCAACTAACACATGATGTGTGTCCTTAAAAAATTGAAATGAAGGCATGCCAGCATATTGAAGGGATTGACAGCCTGTCAATTTATTGATGACACAAGAATTTGAAAGTGACTCCTAACACATCATCATTATCAGATTATGACAAACAACCAAAAGGCTAAGTCCAAATCACTCACTCCAAGTTTGGATGAAATTTCAGTTAACCCATTATATTTCTCAAACCAATATCCTACCTCTAAATATTACCATTTTTATAATATTAAATATAATTTGTTAAAATTTGAATTCAAACTATAGATTAATTATCTCTCAGCTATGCAGACTTTAATGTTTTTCGGCCTAAATACCCATTCAACCCCTGAACTCGACTGACTAGGATACTTTGCTCCCTAAACTTCAACCAGGTCTAACTCAGTCCTTAAACTAACTTAAGTGGGGTCAACTCCTTTAACTGACTGTGCACGTCACATGATTAATGAAACTAGACATCATTTGTCTAATTTCCTACCTCACCTCACTCTCACTCTTTCAAATAGAAACAAAACCCATGAACAAGCCTCGGTGGCATCCCTTTCTCAACCCTCAAATTCTACCCAAAAATCAATCTCACCTCTCGATCTTCAACCTCCTTCCAAACATCAATCCCACAGTCAATGGAGCTGATGAGGTCAACCAGAAACTCAATCTCTAGGTACTCCTCTCTCGACCCTCAATTCCACCCAAAAATTGATCTTGCCTTTTGACCCTTGACCGTCATCGTAGGCAACAACCTTCACTTTTGACATTAATCTCGCCACTTGATCAGTAGAAACAATACTATCAGCCTTAACATTGTGTTCAATGTTTTCTTCTCCCTCATGTACCCTTTCGACGAGTTATTAATGTTGGTACCAACGTGCTTTTTGTCATTGGTTGTGCCAATGATGGTGATGGTGTCGTTGCGCTTGTCGTTAGCTTCTTGTTCCCTCTACAAGTAAAGGTCGAATGTGGGACACTTGCACTTATGGTTGAAGCAGTGGTTGAGGCAGAGGCAAGAGTTGGGGCGATGGTCAAGAAAGTGAGAACATCAGTGTTCATAAAGGAGTAAAACACTACAGACTGGGGGAGGCAGTGATTAGAAAAAATGGTTTTTTTGTAACATTTTTAAAAATCAAGGTAAATCAGTGAACAATTAGAAAGTTTGAGGTAGTTCTGTAATAAGACCTTCTTTTGTTGTATTACATAACAAATAACAAATTTACTCCCTATAGTTTATCAGAAGTTACAATTATAACCCTAAAAAGTTTTATGTGTCACGAAACCGCTAATTTTGTCATTTCTCATGGCTAAGGTGGCGAAGACGAATGACGTCAATGAAAATCTTATCACGTGATTAACATAGGTCAGTCAAAGGGGTTGACTGACCCACTTAAGCAAGTTCAAGGGCTAAGTTAGACCAAGTTGAAGTTTAGGGGGGAAAGTGTCCTAGCCAGCCGAGTTCAGGGGCTAATAGGGTATTTAGGCCATGTTTTCCTGATAATGTAGCTCTGTGCTTCATCTTCAAAGTGCTTTTTTTTTTAGTTGGTGTTTACTGTGGCACCATGCACATAGCGACAGCAACTAACGCGGTGTACAAAAAAAATGGGTCCACAAAGTAATTGTGACAAAGAATCAAAATTTATATAAGCAAAAGAATAAAAAAGAAAAAGTAGGGCAAGCCAAGAATTGAGAAAAAGCATGGTTGAGAGTGAGGGGAAGCCATACATAGTAGTCATCCCATACCTAGCTCAAGGCCACATCAACTCTCTCATCCACCTATCCCACAAGCTTATGTCCTGAGCTAACTTCAAGATCATATTTGTTCACACAGATCACAACTGCAAAAGAATTTATGAAGCAGAAGCAGCTTCTGAGGATCAGAAAAGTGGCCTTCCAAGCTAGATAAGGTACATGTCTTTCCCGAATGGAATGTGTTGGGTTTATTGGCTCAAATTCAAAGAGGTTAAGGATTTCAATTTTATTTAGGGTTTAGTACTAGTTTTCCTGTTGGTTTAGGATTTGGTTTTCCTATTTTGTTATGGTTTGGGTTTATGTGTGGCCTATGAAAAGGCTAGTTGTGTTAAGGTTTGGGCATGAGAGAAAAACCAATGTGGTTATGAGGCAAGATGTAAGAGTTTCAAAATGGAGGAAAAGTTCGAAGACTGGAGAGGGCTAGGACAAGAAGCCTTTTGCAATTTTTCATATCTTGTAATTGTGTGAGGGCAAGATATTGGGGTTATTAGTGGTGTATAAGGGATCCATAGGCCAATGTGAGCATTAAAGGTATACCTTTACTGTAATCTTTATATTTTGTTTGAGTAGATTTCTCTCATCCATGGATGTAGACTAGTTAAAAGTCGAACCACATTAAATTTGTGTGTATTTGTTTGATTCCGTTTATTATTCCATTGCGCATGATGAGTGATTGGGAAATTTTCTCCTAACAAATGGTATCAAAACTAATGGTTTGGTCTTGGCACAATGAATTGTGTGTTGCATTTTTGTCATGGTGGAGTTTGTGGTGTGTTCTTAGCATGGTGGAGCCCTAGAGAATTGTTTTAGGGATATTTGACAGTGGTTGTGGCATGGTACCGACAGCTCAGTACAAGTTTGAAGATTGAAGATTTTATTCGTGTATGTTGATGCTCGTGATGTTGATGTTTGTGATATTCGTGGTCATTTTCAATCGTTGTTGTGTTTGTGTCTTGGTGATGTTTGTCGTTCGTAGTTATATTCGTGTTGTTCGTATTCGTTTGCATTCATTGTTCTGCTCATGTTTTGGCGATTTTCATGGTGTTTGTGTTTATGATCATGATTGTGTATTCCTGATGTTCATATTCATGGTGAAGAATTTGAACCTAGGTGGAGATTGTCGGGTTTATTGGCTCAAATTCAATGAGGTTAAGGATTTTAATTTTATTTAGGATTCGGTATTAGTTTTCCTATTTGTTTAGGATTTGGTTTTCCTATTTTGTTATGATTTAGGTTTGTGTATGGCCTATAAAAAGGTTAGTTGTATTAGGGTTTGGCCATGAGAGAAAAACCAATGTAATGAAGAGGCAAGATGTAAGAGTTTCAAGAGGGAAGAAAAGTTCGAAGGCCGAAGAGGGCTAGGACAATAAGTGTTTTGTGATTTTTCATATCTTGTAATTGTGTGAGGGCAAAATGTTGGGATTATCAGTGGTGTGTAGGGGATCTATAGGCCAGCATGAGCACCAAGGGTATACTTATACTATAATCTCTATATTTTGTTCAAGAGGATTTCTTTTATCTGTGGATGTAGGCAAATTAACAGCTGAACCACGTTAAATTTGTGTGTGTTTGTTTGATCCTGTTTGTTATTCCGCTATGTATGATGGGTGATTGGAAAATATTTTCCTAACAGAATGAATCCTCAGGATGATTGAGCTGAGTTGGGTAAGATAGGTGAGGAACTACTGAGAACATTTCCTTCCAAGCTCGAGGAGTTTATAAAAAGCTTAAACTCGGAAAATAAGGGGCTACAGATAACTTGTGTGTTGGCTTATGTGGGTTTGTCTTGGACACTTGAAGTTGCACATAAGCTAGGGATTAAGGGAGCTTTGTATTGGCCCATGGTTGCCACAATTTTGGCATTGCATACCTGATGGCCTAAAATGCAACAAAATGGAATCATAGACTTTGATGGTAAGATGGTGACACGAGCGCTATTTCATACTCATTACTATGCTTCCCTAGCTAATTTGGATTGATTTATAAAAGTTTATTGGTTCAAACCCTTAGGTATAAGAACTAGAAACTTGCCCCCAAGATGTTTTTAAACTCCAAGGACATTCTTAAACTAGATAATCGCCCTGACCCTAAATCAACCTGTGAGTTGAGATGTGATTTTATTAGTGATATTTCATATGAGACATTGTCCACATTTGAGTTCTTAGGAAATTGATTTACCTAAGTAAGATTAAGGTGAATTTCATAGTATTTTTCAAACCTTTATACTACTCGTTTCTAATCATATGTTGGTGGTTTTTTCAATCTTTTGGAAGTGATGATGGAGGTTGTAGCATCTTGGGCGAGTTTCCTGATCTTTATACCAACAAGACTCTCATCATTTGTGAATTTTGATCTTTGTTTCTATAATTACGTTTAATAATGATTATCCAATATGGCTTTTGGTTATAGCTAGGGAAACTGAAACACTATTTGGCCAAATTTCAGTCTTTTTTAAGTAGATTGTAGCTATTGTTACAAACTCACAGGAATTCCTTTGAAGAATGAGTTCATTCAAGTATGCCCTGGGCTGGCCCTTGTTGGAACCAGGGACTTGCCATGGTACACATGTTGCAAAACAACTATTGAAAGGATTGCTATGTTCAAGTCGATGAAGAAGATTTTCTAGTGCATGAAGTTGTCAGATTGGTGGCATTGCAACTCAACTCTCAAATTGGAGCTCGAAAGCCTTCCCTTGTTCCCCAACCTTTGCCCAATCGGACCACTACTTTCCACTTCTAGCCATGGGCAAGAACTTTGGCCCAAAGACTTGACTTGTTTGGAGTGGATGGACCAACAAGAACCCAAATTAGTTATTTATATTGCCTTCAGCAGCTTCACCATTTTTGATATCGAGCAGTTTCAAGAGCTTATCCTCAGGCTACACCGTTTAAGCAAACCTGATCTATAGGTTGCTTGATATGATTTCACTGCTAGTGGTTTGAAGATGGAATTCCCAAATGGGTTCCTAGGCAATAATCATAAGATAGTGAGTTGGGCACCTCAACTCAAAGTTTTGAGCCACCCAGAGTTGCTTGCTTTGTAAGTCATTGCGGTTGGAATTCCACTATGGAAGAAGTGGCTAATGGAGTGCCCTTCTTGTGTTGGCCTTATTTTGCTGATCAACCAATGAACAAGAGCAATATTTGTGACGTGTGGAAGGTCGGTTTAGAGCTTGAGAAGAATGAAAATGGGATTGTGACGAGAGATGAAGCTCGGGCAAAGGTGGAGCAGTTGCTTGGCGTTGAAGTAATCCGAAAAAGGGCTCTGAGATTCAAAGAAGTTGCAGCCAAAACTTTAGCAGAAGGGGGTAATTCTTCAAGGAATTTAGGCACTTTCATCAAATGGATCAGCACATCGAACCAGAAGAAATTTAGAAGCAAAATCCCTTTCCTTTTTCTAATGTGCAACGCTATTTACTGGCCTAAAACCAGTTTGAATGTGTAATAAAGCCGACTCCAAGGCCTTCTGCATGCTTTGCTTAGGAAGGAATGTTATTTTGAATTATGTATAAATTAATTAGTCATTTTGAATTATATATAACTTAATCCGTGACATGGGTAAATTGCAAAAAGAAAAAAATTATTTGAATATTAAAATGATTTTTTTATTTTTAAAAACAATAACTTCTAAAATATGTCCAGCGGAATTTAAAAAATGAAGGGGGCATGATTCTCTTGAAACGTGAGAAGGCGACATTTTTAATTTCCCCAAAGAAAATGAAGAAAAAAAATATTTCAAACCGCATTTTGGTCCAAAACTTAGTAACTGCTTAAGTAAATTCTTTTTGCTTGCTCCTTTAGTTGCCAAAACCTTTTTATTGTTTTTTTATGCATTATTATATAAAGCAAAACATTTGTCAGCTTCAATACCTAATGCTTTTCCATATCCTTGATCAATTTTTTTCTTTTCTTTTAATCGTATTAGGTTAATGGTTGATAATTGAGTTTTTTAGCATGAATTCTTTAATTCAAAAGCTGTATGGTTTAATAAAGAGATTTTGTCCATAATTGCTAAAATTGAAAGTTATTTCTCTTAATAAGCTTCTCATCTATATTAAAAATTGCAATTTGATTTAATAAGAGATGATAAAAAAAATCCATCATTTTGAAACATGTACATTGTTATGCTCTACAATATTATGTTTTGATTATAACTAATCATTTCAATGATAAAAATATAACATCAAGAAAATCCAACTTGAAATTTGTGGCTGAAAATTTTTTAATTATTTATTATTAACAATTATTTTAATGATAAATTTATCAAAAAAAAAAACCCCACTATAAGGTGCTTGTTAACCTCTTTTGAACTATATATAACTTAATCCGTGGCATGCGTAAATTTGAAAAAAAAAAACGTATTATTTCAATATTAAAGTACATCATTTATTTTTAAATGCAACAAATTCTAAAATATGCCCAACAGAATTTAAAAAATGAAGGGGACATGATTCTCTTGAAAAGAGAGAGAATGCGACATTTTTAATTTCCTCAGAGAAAATACAGAAAGAAAATGCTAGAATCATCAGATTTATTTAGAATTGAGTCTGCCGACATCTAAATAATTTATTTGAGACAGTAATATTTAAACTAGGCCAATTTTTATGTACACCTGGTGTATGCTATGCACGCACACTAAACTTTCAAGTTTTGAGCATTCCAGTCCCTAGAGTTTATTTTTTGTCTTGTTTCTTTGATTCAAGAATTAACCAAATTTCCAAAGCTTTTCTCCGACTAGTAATTAAAGATAACTGTTAAAAAATATTTTCAAACTATCACCGAAGTTGCGTAGCAACCGTAAGACCCGTTGTTAAAGTAAGAGGGCAATAAGATTGTGTAAAACGTTGACAGAGAGCTAATAAAGAAATTAATACTAATTGGTAATTACTTATGGATAAAATCTTAAGAAATTTGACTAGGTCTATTTTAAAGAGACAAGAAGAAGAAGAAATTGTAGGGAATAGAAAAATGAAGAATTCACAAGCTATATTAATCAGAGATGTTGAAAGAAAATTAGGAAATTGGAATACTCCTAAAATTGATAAATGGGAAGTTTATCCAAATGGAACTTTTGATCTTAGAATGACTTTTGTCATTAAAACGCTAAAAAAAATTGTTCCAATATTGGAAGAAGACCATAAATTTGAATTATTTTCAAAATACATGATCAAAGATCATCTAGAAAATCATTATAAATACTTGCATATTGGACTGATTCAAATTGCCTTAAAACCTTTAACAAGAAATGGTTTAAACACTTCTGTGATAATTACCTTAAGAGATTATAAACATAATAAATTCTCTGATTCTGTGCTAGGCATTGTAGAATCAAATTTGTGTGATGAGCTACTTTATTTTAATTGTCATCCAAACTTCACTGTTTCTTTGAAAAATATTTCTTTGAAAGATCCTCATATCATGAAAGTCCTAACTACGAATATCATGACATCTAGTTTTGATATGCTTGAAGGATCCTAGAATCTAGCTTTGGTTTATAGAATCTATTATAAAGTAATGACAACACAAACTGAGGCTAAGACTTTAGAATTTGATACATGAGGAGAAACTTTGTTATTAAAAGCTAATATAGAAAAAAGTAATGTGGTCATTCCAAAACCCATTAAATGAAGACATTAAACTTCTAGAAAAATGGATTTTCCAGAATGAAAAACCCATAAAAACTTTAAAACCTCAAGAATTAAAATGAATTATTGAATATGAAAATGGAGAAGCTGAGATAAGATTAAGTAAAGATAGAATTACAAATATTGATTGTTCAGAATTGGAACCAAAAAAGTTTCCCTCAAGAATTGCTTACAAACCTTCTAGAGCTTCATGCTCTTATGTTCTAAAATATGAACATGAGAAACTCGTAGGAGGAATTAGGGAATCAATAGAACAAGTTTCACATCCTATTTATAAAATTGATTCAGTTGTTTTAGAGAAAAATCATAGTTCTCAACAACAAGAAAAAAAATTAAATCCGTAGGATCTTTCAATTCTAGTTTTTCAGATTTTCAATTAAATATTCTAACTAAACCATTTAGGTTTGACCTTCAGAGTTTGACTGAGGATTTCTGGTAAAAAAAAATGAAACCAAGAGAAAATGATTTTTTCATACATATACCAGAAAAGATAGAAAAGAGATTAAACATCTTTGGTATAAAAGAATAATGAGAATTAAAAAGAATTTCAAATTCTTTGAATGGTTTATTCCAGCCATAGTATTGGATGAAGAAATTACATTAAATGTATAAGAGGAAACTTGGTTTACATATAAGACTAAAAAAGGAAAAGAAATTGCATCTCCACATTCACCTAATACTACTGTCATAATGGGAGAAAAAACTAAAATATTCGCTTCACCCTTCTAAGCTTTTGATGCAGAAAACCCTAAAATTGCCAAGAAACCTATGGATAAAAAAGATCTCCAAAATGTCATAGAACAGAACAATTATACAAATCTTTACTTACAATATATTGGTAAACAGATGAATAGAATTGAAACAGCTTTAGATAAGTATAAATTTGGTCTTATAAAAGCTTCAATTTTTAAACTTGAACTTTTGCTAGAAATATCAAAATCCCTAATAAGTTTTCCTAAAAAACTTACAGAATTTAAATTAAAACCAAATGATAGAATTACTGGTTTGATTAATCAAATAGCTAAATTGGCAATTAGGTTTGAAGAACCAAAGGAAACTACAGATAAAAAAAAAATCTTTAGATAAATGTGATTAAGACTCCAAATATCCAAGAATTAGTTGACTCTTGTCACTTAGAACATGACACTTTGGAAATAAATCGTATTCGTTCTTAAGGGAGGAGAAGAGGTCCAATTAGAAATACTTCAAAAGTTTGGAATGTGCCTCATCCTTAGAATGTGCCTCATCCTTATGCTCCAACAAAATCATCTCCAATAGACATAAGACTAAGTAATTATTCTAAACCTTATACTTTTGTTGAATATAAAGGAGATTCAATAAAGGAATGGAATGTAGATGGATTGTCAGAATATCAAATTGTAAACACTACCCAGCATATGATCATGTTTGGGATAGCTGCAAGAAAAGGAGTTGATAATTCACATCCAGATATAACAGAAATGATAATAACTGGCTTAACATGTCAGCTAAGAAATTGGTGAGAAAAGTGTCTAACTGAACAAGGTAGACAATAAATAAAAAATGTAAGAAAAATACTGACAGTACAACATGGAAATCAATTAATCCAAACAAATGAACCTGATATTGTAAATACTTTGCTGTGTACAATTTATTCTCATTTTATTGGTGATGTAACAAGTAAAGAAATATAAATGGTGAATTGTTGTTAAATCTGAGATGCAGAACTTTATCAAATTTAGAATGGCATAAAGATACGTTCTTTACTGGAGTCTATGAAAGAGAATATTGTAGGTCCTTTATTTGGAAAGAAAAATTTATACAAGGATTACCTAAACATTTTGGTTAATTGGTCATGGATCACATTAAAGAGAAGAATCAAGGTCATCCTAATTTAGAAAACTATACCTATGGTCAAATCATAGCAGAAATTAAAGAAGTTGGTTTAAAGATGTGCCATGAAATGAAATGACAAAAACATATAAAAAGAGAAAAATTAGTAGGTAGGAAAGAAATGGGAAGATTCTGCTCTCAATTCGGTTACGATATTCCAAGACCATATTCTGAATATGAGCCTAGAAAACAAAAGAAGCCCAAATCTTAGAGAAAAATATATAAGAAGAAGATTTGAAAGATCAGAAGAGAAATCAGTAACTTAGAAAAGATTTAAAAAGAGAAAATACAGAAAAGATCAAAAGGTTTGCTGGAAATGTGGTAAACCAGAACACTTTGCTAATAAATGTAAAAGAAGACAAAAAAAAAACTTTCTAGAAATAAATGAAGGTTTAAAAAAGAGTTTAATGCAAATCATGTTAAATAATGATAATAAACCTGAAGAGACTCAAGAAGAAATAACTTCTTAAAGTTCTAAAGAAATAAATGAAATAAGTCTTTCTTAGTTTAGAATCAGAATTAGAAAGTTGTGACTTAAATTGTGGTTGTGATTCTTGTTAGTTCGAAATCACATTTGAAAGTCTGCAATTAAACGTGATTCAGGTCAATACCATTACTGAAGAAGATGAAAGAATCCTCAAAATTGCTAAACAAATCCAAATAACTTGATAAAGTTGGTAAGCAAAAAAATCAAGCAAATCAAGGAAAAAGAAATTTCAAAAAGATGGTTGACATACAAGAAGTAACCAAACCTCCTGTTTATAGTCTAAATGAAATCTTAAAAAGAATAGATGAGGTACAAAAAAGTCAAAAGAAACCTACAATTGCATAATTGAAAGGATAAATTTTACTAATAAAAATAGAAATAAAATCTCTCAAAAATAGAATTGAGATTTTAGAACTTCAAAATTTTGAAGGATACTCTCTTGATCTCCTAGAAGATGAACTAGCTATGGAAGATATGGAAGAATTTAGTTTTAAGAAAAAGAAAAACGAAAGGGGAAAAAATATTCCTGGAATAAGCCAAGAAAATAAATAATTAGAAATAGAGTATTCCCTAGAAAAACCTCTACAAATTAATAAAGTCTATTATATGCCAAATCAAAGATTTACCAATAGAATGACTTTGTTAATAGGAAAACAATTCAAATTGACAGTAGTGGTCTGAGTAGATTCAAAAGATGACAGAAATTGTATAAAAGAAGGGATTGTTCCTTACCAATATTTTGATAAATCTTTTAGGTCTATTATTGCTGCCAATAAAGAAACCATACCAATAAGGTTTAAACTGACAAATGTTGATATATGCAATAAAGATACCTGTATTAAACAACATTTCACAGTATTAAACATGAACCAAGAAATAATTTTAAGTACTCCATTCCTAGCTGCAATCATGCCTTTTAAGGTAAGTATGAATGAAATTTCTACCAAGAAATTTGGGGGGGAAAATCACTTTTAAGTTTGCTGAACCACCTAGAAGATCATTACTAGAAGAACTCAGTATAGATTTAGGAAGAAAACAGAATATTCTTATGTGTTTACAAGAAGAAGTAAAACACAAAAGTGTTGAAGAAAAACTAGAAGATCAAGAATTAAAACAAAGAATAGAATACTTTAACGAAGTTCTAGTCAATAAAGTCTATGTTGATATTCCCAATGCTTTTTGGCAAAGAAAGAAACATATTGTGAATCTTTCTTATGAACCAGACTTTAATGAGAAGAACATTCCTACAATGTCTAGAACGATTCAAATGAATGAAGAATTAATGACCCATTGTAGAAAAAAAATCCAAGATTTGTTGGATAAAAAATTGATTAGAAATAGTTCTTCACCACGGAGCTGTTTTGCTTTTTATGTGACTAAGAATTCAGAAATTGAAATAGCGGTACATAGATTAGTAATCAATTATAAACCTCAAATAAAGTTCTTAGATGGATTAGGTATCCAACACCTAACAAGAAAGACTTGTTATCTAGATTTCATAATGCTGTAATATTCTCAAAATCTGATATGAAGTCTAGATATTGGTAAATCCAAATTGTTGAAGAATACAAATATAAAACAGGTTTTAATATCTCATTTGGTCACTTTGAGTGGAACGTCATACCTTTTAGGTTGAAGAATGCCCCATTAGAATTCCAAAAAATTATGAATGAAAATTTTAATCCTTATAATTTTTTTACTATTGTTTACATTGATGATGCGCTGGTGTTTTCCCAATCAATTGATCAACATTGGAAGCACTTAGACAAATTTGTAAAAATAGTGGAAGATGCAGGGTTGGTAGTATCAGCAAAAAAGATGGAATTGTTCCAAACTAGAAATAGATTTTTAGGCCACATAATTCACAAAGGAACAATTAAACCTATTGATAGATCAATAAGTTTTACTGATAAATTTCCTGATGAAATCATGGACAAGAAACAATTACATATATTTTTAGGAAGTTTAAATTATGTTGTAAATTTTTATAAAGATCTTGCCAAAGATTGTAAGTCTTTGATTGATAGATTAAAAAAGAATCTTCCTGACTGGAGCATAGAACAAACTAAAGCTGTCCAACTAGTCAAAAGAAGAATAAAAGAAATTCCTTGTACTAATATTCCTAGCCTAGAAGCCTTTAAAATTGTTGAAACAGTTGCCAGTAAAATTGGCTATGGTGGAATATTAAAACAAAAAATTGATAATAAAGAAAAATTGGTAAGATTTACCTTAGGAGTTTGGAACCAAGCCCAAAAGAATTATGCCATTATTAAGAAAGAAATTTTGGCAATTGTGCTTTGTGTCACAAAATTTAAGGAAGATCTCCTCAACTAGAAATTCTTAATTAGGGTTGATTGTAAAGCGGCTAAAGATATTTTGCTTAAAGATGTTAAGAATTTAGCTTCTAAGCAAATTTTTGCCTGATGGCAAGCCATTTTTTTTGCTTTTGATTTTGAAATTAAGTATACTGCGAGAGAAACCAATTCTTTACCTGATTTGTTGACCAGAGAATTTTTTCAAGGAAGAGAATATGGAAAAGAATTTAAACCAGAAAAACAAAGCTATTCTCTATCAATAATCCAAGGAAGACATGATGGAAATAGAGAGCTGTCTGGAAATGGACACAGAATTAACCAGAGCTCTTCTAGCTCAGAATTATTTCCAGTTGGAAAAGCTTGAGGAAGGAGGAAATCCCTCTCAAGAATTAATCTAGAAAAAGATAAAATCTAAGGAGAACCATCCAAGAAAAGAGATTTTGGGACTGGTAATGATAATCCATTGCTCTCCCAAGAAAGAAGAACATACAAGAATTTCCAAAAAAATTCCCAAGAAAATAAGCAAAAAAATATTTCATAAAGGCCACCAAAGCCTTAAGAAATTTCCGTGCATAGTTTGGGCATAACAACTATATTTCAAGGAATAGAAAGAGAAGAACCAAGATCACCATTAATTCTATAAGTGGTGATGAAGAACCATTAGAAAAATATATTTCAGAAATTAGAATCTCTTCATTTAAAATATTAAAAGCTTGGACATTTGAAGAATGAGGAATTCCATCTGGAAGAAGAAGAATATTAACCAAAGGAAAATATGAGATGTGTTATTCTTATATTGGGACTATATCAAGGCTTTGAATGATGTTTTCCATATCTAGAACAGAGACCATCAACATTCATGGATGGTTCTATTCAAGACCAAACGAAGAAAATTCCCAAACTGGTTTTATAACTAGTACTTTGGAAAGGGTTTATTTAGAGACTCTATCCCAAAACAAGTGATGAAGTCCTTTGATGGATTCTGTATGTTCCAAGAATAGTTTCTTCAGAAAAGTCAGAGAGTGCCATTCCCAGACTTTTTTTTTTGTAGTCATGAATCATATTCCTTGGATTCTCCAATGACACTATGAAAAAAGAAAAGATTATGATACCCACTTTATTCCTTGCCTAGAACGAATTTGGGAAACAGAATGGTGGGATAAGTGTATCCTTAACCAATATTTACCCAAAAAAATTAAATTTGATAAAATTTTGAAGAAAGTGTCAGCAGAAACCAATAAAAGAAGAAAACAACTAGCAATATACCAGCTGCCAAGAATTATTGTCTCCACTAGCATAATGGAGCACCATTTGGCCACTAGTCAATGGTCCCAGATTCTCCTTTTCTCTGATTAGTGAAGAATAGCTAAGCCTTATAATCAAGGCTAACAACCTCTGCCTATTTAAGGGGTCTCCCTCAAGAGTTTAGGCATCAGGAAAAAACATCTCTCTCTTGTAGTTTATGTGCTGGACACCTTTCTTATTCCTTCCAGAGTTTGCATTTTATTGTTTAATGTCTAAGTAGTGTGCTTGTACTTGCTAGAGTGGTGTTGATTTTGTTGAAGCTCAGTCTCCTTCTTCAATTTCTTCAACAAACCTAGTTTGTAATCATCCCGATGTCCTTCATTATTGTGTGATAAATTAGTTTTCACTAGTTATCTATAAGTTTGTATTTCAAATTAATAAATTATGTGTGTGCAAATTTCAGTTTATATGTGTTCATCCATGTTAAGTATTGTGTTTTGAATTACCTGGGCATTTTGGTATCAGAGCCATTAAAGATTATTGTCTTAATGTTGAAACAATTGTTTAATTGTATGTCTTAAAAACTTAGGTCCTTTGTAAAAAGAAGAAAACTGAAAGCTTCCACCTAGAATTTAATGAAGGTGCACGTAATAACTACTCAGTAAACCTGAGATGTTGTAACAATGAACTAATGAGTAAATTGTATAAAAAGTCCCTAACCTTTAGTCATTAATTCTTTTTAGTCCTTAACCTATTAAATATTTTTTTTTGGTCCTAAACCTATTATAATTGTTTCAATTTAGTCCATCACCAGATAAAATTCAATAACTCAATATAATTGCTTAACAAAAAATTTTGAAATTCTAATTTAAATATTCAGTAACTGTCTTCCAGTAAATTTAAATAATTTAATACTTTTTTATAGTAAATAAACAATTTAAATTAGTAGTTTTTTTCTGTGAATGAAATAAGTTCAATTTACAAAGAAAAAAAAAAGTGATTTGAATTTTTTGTTAACTATAAAAAATTATTATGTAGATTAAATTTATTCTAAGAAGGTTATCAGATAGTTTAAATTTTGATCTAAAAAGTTATTATCAAACAAATACAATGAGTTAACAAATTTTATCAAATTAGGACCAAAATGAAACATTTTCCAAAGATTTAGGACTAAAATGAAATATTTTTAATATATTTAGGACTAAAACAAAATATTCAATATGTTTAGGACTAAAAAAAAACAATGATTAAAGATTAGGGACCATTCATAAAATTTACTCATGTACTAATAGAATACTGTCATATACAGGCAGTAAAGTATTCGATCAAAAGGGACATTTCCATCGGCAGCAACCGCTTAATTAACTAATAATTAGCCTGTTTTTCTTTTCTTCCTCAGAAGATTATCAGCTTGAATTTCTGAAAATTCGATTGAATTTTTTATAAATAATTAATTTTTTAACTTTTACGTATAATTAAAAATAACTAATTTGTACATTACCATTTTCCTTTTCATGCGAACGCATATTTCAAGAAGCAAGCCACAAGAGTCTCCATTGGAATTTGAACTTGAATTTAGCATGACAATAGGCGGATGCATGTAGAAATTATAGGGTACGTTTCCTAAAAAAATGTTGACAAAAGTTTATAATTAATTATTTTAACCCCTTTAAATTTTTTAAAGGCCATTTTAAAGTTTTTAACAGACCCCATAATTTTAATAGTATCATTAGAACAAAATAATTTGCTCTTTTTACCTTAAGAAAGGTAGAAAATGAGTTAGTTTTTATCCTTTTAACTGATAATAAGGATAATGGAAAAAGTTTTATACTGTTTTTTTTTTAACTTTGACACATTTTTCTATCTAGACTTGAAACATTTTTTTCCATTTTATTTTCTCTAATTCAAAGGAAAAATTGTGAAACTAATTGAGTATAACATAAATTCAATAAGCTAAATAGAAAATATATGTGTGTGTGTGTCTGAGAACTAAAACGAGATTTTTTATCTCTTACATTTTATACCACATGAATATCTTACTCATATTTTTCATAGTTTATATATATTTTTAGTCATTCGACCAATGACAGAAAAAATATTAAATTAGAGCACTTTTAAAAAAATTTTCATATTTTTTTATGAAAATGAAAATATTATTAGGGATGACAATTGGGTGGGTAGAGTCAGGTTTGGGTCAGGTCATTCAGGTTCAGGTTTAATCGGGTTAGCATGTATTCGGGTCCATGTTGGGTTATTTGGGTTCAGGTTGATTTCGAGTTGAGTAGATTTCGGGTTCGGGTTGGATTAGGCTGAGTTTATTTGGGTTCGGATCCAATCAGATCTGGTTATCGGGTCTTAGACCAAATTCAGCTGGATTGTTGGATTTACTCGGTTTACTGATGTATAAGCCGAAATCGTTAAATTGATTCATTTTTTTAATTTTTGTTAAAATTTAATTTAACTAGACATATGAATAATATAAAATTTATAAAGATATATTAATATATAATTTATTTAATAAAATACTCTCTATGTCAAGTTCTTTGTAATATTCACTATTCAACAATTAATCTACGATTTTTTATTTTCAACATTTTAGCATATAAATAAAAAATGATTATATTAAATAATAAATAAAGGCCTATAGTTTCTAAATATATACCTTTTAAATTTTTTTCTAACAAATAATCTCCCTCCATCCTATTTTCTTTGCTCTATTTAACTTTTCTGATTAATTTGACATGAATTTATTTATAGGGAAAATTACAAAAACCCCCTGTGGTTTGGTCTAACCTACACTTTACCCCTTCTATTTTCAAAAACCTACACTTTAACCCTTGTTTGTTTTACAGTGTCCGACAACAACTTCTGAAACCCTAATTTAAACTATATGATAATAATATTCCAGTAATTTCAAGATTTTTGATTTTTTTTTTACAGCCAACTGACCTTTAAAAAATACTGATATGTAATTACAAGGGAAAAGTACATTTATAGAAAGGAAAAGCTGATAGTTTAAAATATTTATTAACTATAAAAAAAATACTGAAGAGATTGAAATTACTGGAAGATGATTATCGTATAGTTTAAATACAGTTTCAGAAATTGTTATCAGACAATGTAAAGGGTAAAGTGTAGGTTTCTCAAAATAGAGGGGGCAAACTGTAGGTTGGGGCATACGTCAGAGGGCTTTTTGCAATTTTTCCTTTATTTATATTACTGTTTATTAAAAAATTTAAAAAATATATTTAAAAATTTTAGATCTTGATTTATTATTCATGTATAAAATTGTTTATTTATATATTAAAATGTTGAAAATAAAAAATTATATATTAATTGTTAAAATATGAATTGTTCAAGTAATTTGAGATATAATGAATAAATTCAATTCAAACTATTAAAAAAAAAATCAAATATTTCAAAGAATATGAGATAGAAGGACTACTATAATTTCTAAAACCTAATTATTTTTATCTCTCTATCATTGTTTCATTAATCATTCCCATAGTTTTCACTCACTTCCTTTACAACGCAAAACAGATCAGCAGAATAAAAGAAACTCATTCACATATATTACATAATAATTTTTCTAAAGTCTTTGTCGACCATATATTTTATATTGATTTAATTTAAAATCAGGTCTTGTTGGGTTTAATTATCGGGTCATTTCGGGTTCGAGTCAAATCGGGTTTGGGTTTATGTCAGGCTCCGGTCATTAACTTCTCTGGTCAAATTGGGTCAGGTTAAGCTTGGGTTTAGGTGGGTTAGATCGGGTCTTCGGATCGGGTCAAATTTTATCATATCTAAATATTATTATAGCACCAAGAGAACCTCTTTACAAAGTTGCACCCAGGCATACCCGAGGTATAAGAAGAAAACAACTAGTCATAACTAGATGCTAACAACCGGGACATGGGGATGCCATATTGCCTCGTATATTATTATAGCACCAAGAGAACCTCTTTACAAAGTTGCACCCAGGCATACCCGAGGTATAAGAAGAAAACAACTAGTCATAACTAGATGCTAACAACCGGGACATGGGGATGCCATATTGCCTCGTACACAAGTCTGCCTCAATGAAACTCGCAACTTCTGTACTAGAGTTGATCTTCTTGCCATGAACTCTATTGCTCCTTTCCAGCTAGAGGTGATAAAGCATGATTAGAAAACCAGCTCGCATGATTTTGGACATAAAGTGTTTGCCACGAAACACCTCTAAAAACTGTCGTCATCTCCTAATAGAAACTATCACAAACTTCAGACCAAGCCATTGAGCAATCACCTTCCAAACAGATTGGGAGAAAGTGCAAAAAATATATGCTCTACAAATTTGTCAGCCTGCTCACAAAGATAACATCTACTTACCAAGGAAATCCTCGACCCCTTAAGCTTCGCATAAGTAGGAAGACCATCATTCATTATCAGCCAATAGATCATGTTATGTCGAGGCATTGCAAGAGGTTCCCAACAAATTTGAACGCAACCCTCTCCACGAACTCTACTTTGAAGCACATCATAAAGCACCTGCTGGCATTGAGAGGCCGAGATGGCCATATCCATAGCAGACTTCTCATGGGCAGCAGAGCCAATCTTCTCACAAAGCAACCTCCTAGTTTTCAACATGTCATGCCAGAAAGCTGAGGCTATTAATTTCTTAATAAACTCCCACAGGTCTCTCTTTCATGTAATAACTATGAACCCAACGAACCCAAAACACATACTTTTTCTTGTGAATCGCCCAAAGCAATAGAAGGAACAAGGCTTGATTCCATGGCCAGAGCTGTTTTACCCCCAAGCCACCCTCATTTTTAGGGACCGCCACCTTCCTCCATGCAACTAAGAGATGATACTTTACTGAAACTTTGCCCTTCCAAAGGAAACACCTGCATCTCATTTGAGTCTTCCTGAACACAGTCTTATGAATGATAAAAACTGGCATATAATACACAGAAAAGCTCTAAAGAATCGATGAAATCAATTACCATCGGCTTGCATATGATATATATTTGGCACTCCAAGCATCGATTTAACTATGACTTCATTGACCGGGTTGTCATAATCACAACATTTTAAGTCTAAAAGAGCTAATAGGGACTCCCAAGTATCGAAAAGGGGGAAAACCTTCATGAAATTTTAGCTCCTCCAATATTATGCTTTTCAAAGCAACATCTACACCTCCAAAATAGATTTTGGCCTTTTCTGGGCTCTACTTCAAACCTGAAGTGTCAGCAAATTGCAACACATATTGCCACAGAATATTGACCGAGCAAACATTTCTTCTGCAAAAAAAGAAAGAGATCATTTGTGAAAGCTAGATGCGATATCCTTTGGCAGACACATTTGGGGTGAAAATGAAAGACAGCCAACCTGTGAATATTTGCCACGTATCAAGAAAAGGCCTTAATACAAACCATAAACAAGTAAGGAGAGATTGGATCTCCTTGCCTCAATCCTTTCTCTATTGTGAAACAGGGTTCTAATGCCCTAAATACAACCACTGGTAGGCTCTTAGGAAACTATGATCCCACTTAGATTATAACTAGTTAGGTATTGCTCGTAAAGTAATTTAAATCATTACGTGAAACTAGTTACTTAACCTACCCTATATAGAAAAATTGTATGTGTCATCCTAGCTATGCAATAACAAGTAAATAAAACTACAAAGAAAACTGTGGAGCGCCAATTAATAAAACATAAGTTAAAACAAACCAAGACATGAAAAATTATAGTTATTTTAACTTTAAGTAATAATTGTGTGCATACTTAGCTTTCCACCCGAACAACCTAGCTTCAAGTGGCAAGCCTCACATTCCTTGTGCATACTTAGCTTTGAAAGTTGAAAAGACAACATTTTAATCAATACTAACTTACATTATAAGTATTCATTAACCACAAGGTTCATCTTAGAAAGTACCTTCAAAATGAATAAAACTTAGCACTAACAGTCATCTCTCACAAATTGTTAAGCATGACTAGCTTTCTAAATATCTATATAATACTTAAGGAGTGGGTACTAAAAAATACTCAGTAAAAGATTTAGCACCTGCAACAAAAACATATGTGAGCATGCAAAGCAATGTATATATATACAACCAAATTGAGCAACCAAGCAACACAACAAAGAGTAGGCACAATCAATTAATAAACCACAATAATAATGCAATGTAATGTATAGACGGATAAGTGAATGCATATGTTTATGCACTTAGGACTTCCTTAAACCCAAAGATGTTCTTAACTACTATGAGCTCATACAGTTGGGGTACATGGATACTGGCCCTCGTATCCTATGCTAGTACTTGATTAGACCCCAAGAAGTCCTCTTTATGGGCGCCTTAAGTAAGTCACTGCTTACTTACTCACCTCTTACCTACCTTGTACGGGTTACTTAGAATAACTAATCACTTGCCCACCTCTTACCATAACTTTCCCTTACTTGTTTCGGGTAATTTAACTTAGTGGCCAAACTTTGCCAAGTTTCCCTAAACTGGACTCGGGCAACTTAGTGGATATCCTTACTGAATGCCTGAAGGTATTTTGCCTCTACCATTGGGTCATCAAGGGCCCCAGAACTTTTTCAGGCCCCTTTCTAATGTTGGAGGTTTATGACCTCACCTCATGGCCATTAGAGGACTCATACAATGCTTGGTCCCTCCTTAATACCTTACTTATAATTTAAGGTATCTAACTTATCCACTTTTCCTTAGCCCTTTTAACCACCCACTTATTTATGCATAATTAAATCTTAGGAGCACTTTTGAGCCATGTTAGGATGTCACCTAAGCCTTAGGAATTGATTTGGGACACTTAAAAAAAAGCTGGCACAATTCAAAGACAATGCTATAGCATTGCATATTGTAATGTGACAGATTCATAATTTTATAGAAGTTGCTGGAAATGGTGTGATGGCACTAGCATAGTTTGTGTAACTGTATTGCACATTCAAGTAGCCTGTTCTTCCTCTTGACCTTGATGCAATCACATCAAATCTTTAGTGTGACCGTTTTAGCCCCTAGGGCTACATTTCTTCATCTTTTTATCGGCCAATATCACTTCAAATCTTACCCAAATTAGTTCCAATCACTTTTGGCTCATTCCAACTCACTCCCAAGTGTTCTAACACTACTTATGCATCATTTAATCATGCCAAAACATAAATCCCTTACCTCAAATGAAGAGTTTCCAAAATCATTCAACTATTCACCGCAAGCTCAACCTAGCTCCAATAGCTTCCAATTCCGATTTCTCTGCAAATCAGGCATCACAATCACTTTGTCAAGACCATTTCTAATTTATTGATACCATTAGAACCAACCCATAGCTTAAGAAGTGGCTTACTGCATGAATTTAACTTGAAACCAATAAGAACAAGCTAGAACTCTTCTAATGCACTAAGATAGCTCAAATTCTTGCTTGAAGCTTGTTGTGATAGCTTTATGGACTTCATTTTTATGAAAATCTTAGGTTAAAGTGAAGATTTGAGGTGGGATAGTGTGGTGGAGGAGAGGGCTGTGGGTTTGGCTTAAGGAAGGAGAAGATGAATAGTACCTTTCTTCCTCAAAAAATATCTCCAACAACCCAACCTCCATTTAGTCTTAATCTTGCTTAGCCCCTTAATTAGCTTAGCTAAGCCTTTCATTAAAGCTTTAATAAGCTGTTTTTAGCCTTAAATGAGACAGTCATAACCTTTCCAATTAACCCCTAAGCTAAACACCCAGTGAAGGCAATCAAAACACTTAAGCCCTCAACTTCCTTACTTGGTGCAAATAAGGCCTTCCTTGTCCTAATTGGTTCTAATGAGTCCGGACACTTATGGTCTTGACTAATTTAGCCACTTTCACTTACATGATAATAATTTCACCAAAATTATTACCATGCCACTAATTTGTGTCAAAATTAACATTTTGCCGATCCAACTCTTAAGTGCTAATTAACACTTAGAAACTTTTATGGAGCTTACCTTAGTCGCTTGATTTGCTCAATAACACAGTTACTTGAGGGTTAAACTCAGGATTTACTCACCTTGGCATCCGAGCATGAGGAAGTACTTGGAGGGCCTTTACATTCTCTCCCTTAAGAAAACTCCTCAACTAAACCATTAATGCAAACATAAAGCATCGGAGAAGAAACACAGGCCATTATCCAAGAGATGAACTTTCCCGAAAAATTCAAAGCAACAAGAACATCCACCAAAAATTTCAAACCATAAAATCATATGCCTTCTTTATATTTGGTTGAATCATATACCAAGGAGAAATATTTATCCTACCATAATGATTTAAAAGTTCACTTCCCAACACAATATTTTCAAAAATAGATCTCCCACTAATAAAGGTAGCTTGATTAGGGCTTAATTATGATATCCAAGACTTTTTTCATCCGATTAGCCAACACTTTAGAAACACGTTTATACAAAACCTTACAGTATGCTATTGGACGGAAATCACTCACCTTAGATCAATCCACTTTTTGGGGGATAAAGACTAAATTAGTGGCATTGACGGACTTAAGAAGCTTCCCGGTCACCAAAAATTCAATCACTGCTCCTGAAACATGGCTTCCAATACTCTCCTAAGTAGACTTGTAAAACTGAGCAGTGAATCCATCTGGCCAGAGCGCACTATCTACTGGAATCGACCATACTGCATCTTTAATTTCCTGATGTGTTACAGGTTCAAGAAGGGTTTCATGCTGTGCATCAGAAGAGCAAATAGATTGCTTCACTACATTAGGATCAAGGTATTCCGGAAGCTGGTCTTTCGAGCATCCACAACTTGCTAGTGGCCTATCCTGATATTACCTACAGCATCTTCAACCTCCTAGACATCAGACTTAGCTCTTCTCTGCTGCATATTCGTAAAAAAGAAGGGTGAATTAGCATCTCCTTCTTTAAGCCAAGGAATCTTAGCCTTCTGACGTAATTAACTCTTTTCAACCTTAACCGGCTTCCAATATAGTAGCCTTGCTTCTTTTTCTCTCCTAGAAAGCTCCTGGTTCTGCCTATCCTCTTGGAGCATATTCTGAATATTAACCAGGTTAAGCCTAGCTACCTCTATTCTTTACTGAATATTAGAATAGTGGACCCTGTTTAGCTTCTTCAATGCTTGTCTCATCCTTTGGAGCCCTTTTACAAGCTGAAACATTTTGCACCTAGGAATCGAAAGATTCAACCCTCATCAACACACGATTGAAAACCTGGGTCCTGAAAAGCCTGAATTGGCCCTTTCGAATACAAATCTCCTCATGAATATTAATAATCACTGGTGAGTGATCAGACAACATAGGACTCATAAACTTGACCTAAGTATCTGGTAAAGCTTACATCCAGGCCATATTCGAAACAATCTGTCAATCTTACTCCACACAGTTGCACCCTGATCTTACTGATTATACCAAGTGAAAAAATTACCAACAAATAGAACATCCTCTAACCCCGTGGTCATAAAACAAGCATTGATGTTTGAAATCTTACCATTTGAAACTGGGTTCAACCTCTCTGTAATGCAGCACCTGAAGGCTTTAGATAAACTTATTTTAGATGTAAAATTAAGAAATAAATTTTAATTAGACTTTTTTGCGATCTTATTTATTACTGGATTTATTTGTTTTTTTTTATAGTTTGTTTCTTTCATTTTCTATTTATTTTCTCTATGTTTTCCCCTCCTATAAATAGGGAAACAAAACCTTTTGGAGACAGTTTTGATATTATTGAATTAAGAGATTTTTCTTCCCTTGATTTTCTTCTTCTTCTCCTTTGTATTCTTTCTTTTGGTTCTAGTCCTATTTGCCCTAGATTAAATTTGGTATTAGAGCCGAATTTCCTGCCGTTTCCTTTACTATTGATCTTGACAGTCGAGAGATTTGAAACCTCTTGCAATTGTCGGCTAAGCTCCTAAGTAGAAGGAAACAAAAGAGAACAACGAAAGTACTACTACGAAGCATTGATTGGTCAACGAAAGAAGACCTTGTGCGAACAAGCAAAAGTGGTGATTGGTCAACAAGAGAACAAGTGCGTCTCTCACAAAGCTATTTGTGGCAACCAGCCGCTACTACCCACAGGAAGATTTTGTGTTGCTAGATCTCTACTAGGAAATAAATTGCAACTCCTT
Organism: Aquilaria yunnanensis; assembly: GCA_039654915.1. Taxonomy (NCBI): domain Eukaryota; kingdom Viridiplantae; phylum Streptophyta; class Magnoliopsida; order Malvales; family Thymelaeaceae; genus Aquilaria; species Aquilaria yunnanensis. Next base: position 32,859,349 of record CM077593.1, read on the forward strand.
GGCCGCAGCTGTTACAGACGAGTTGAGCACTACTTAGGGAATATTACTGAGAGGTTAGCCTAAAAAAAAAAATTATTTCTCCTACTTTGATTTTTCAGTAGGTGGTAACTCCTCTTTAAGTTGTTGAATCTTCTATAGTTAGCTTTACTTATATTTAATTTTTAGGCAGCCAATCCTTTGCATAAGTCCAAGTTTAAAAAAAAACAAAAAACTTTTAAAATCATTTTTGTTTGTTTGCTCTTGTCTTTGCAACTAGACGTATCAGTAGCATTAAGTTTATTTATCTCTTTGATTGTTGCATCATTGCTTGTTATTTTTTAAGTTATTTATTGCAACCTTTCGTGAGATTTTTGCTTGCATGGCTAACTGGGGTAGGAACAGCAACCATTCCCATGATTTAGACCATAATCGTGAACCTGAAGTCACACATGAGAGGATGTCAAATTTGGAAGATAGGTTAACTAGGATAGAAGAAGCTATCAACTGACTGGGTATGACTGAGAAAGGAAAAAACCATGAACCAAAAGAAGACCAATCTATAAGGCAGCCCACTTTTACCCAAAACATTGATGACTCAAAGTAAATAACAAGAAACTTGCTTAGTAACATGTTGGTCACTTACATTAGCTTTTTGATACCCTTCGAGAGTCTAAGTTGTATGTGAACCCTAAGAAGTGTAGTTTTTTGCAGGATAGAGTGCTTTTCTTAGGTTTCATAATAGGTGCATAAGGGATTGAAGCAGACCCTAGTAAAGTGAAAGCTAGTAGAGAGTGGTCTGAGCCTAGTACAATTTTAAGTGTTCGAAGTTTCTTAGGATTAGCAACTTTTTATAAGCGTTTCATTAAGGGTTTCAACACCATCACTGCTCCTATATCGGACTGTCTTAAGAATGATGAATTTAAATGGACCTTAGCAGCCTCTAAATCATTTCAAGAAATCAAGGTGAAGTTGACTGAAGCACCCATGCTTCGTCACCCGGACTTTAGTAAGGTGTTTGAGGTGTCTTGTGATGCCTCCGAGGTAGGGGTAAGAGGTGTCCTTAGTCAAAAGGGCCATCCGGTAACTTTCTTTAGTGAAAGGCTTTCTGAGCCTAAGCAAAGGTACTCTACCTATGATAAGGAATTTTATGCTGTGGTCCAATCCCTTAGGTTTTGGAGATACTACTTTTACCTCGGGAGTTCATCCTCTAGTTCGACCATCAAGCTCTAGGGTACCTTAGTTTTCAAAAGAAGGTTAACTCTTGTCATGCTAAGTGGTGTGCCTTTCTAAGTGAATACAACTTTGTACTTAAGTATAAGACGGTTGTTGAAAACAAGGTAGATGATAGGCTTAACAAAATGATCGGCACCCTTCAAGTGCTTAGTGTTAAGGTCCCGTGAGTTAATAAGATGAAGGAAGACTACCAAACATATGTTGATTTTGGTGAAATCTGTCGAGTTGTTAGTGGTGGGGATAGGAGGGAGTATAGTGACTTCCTTATTTCTGATGGCTACTTATTCAGGGCTAATAAGTTGTATGTTCCTCATACTTCACTTAGAGATTTTCTAATTTGGAAATTACTTGCAGGAGGGTTGGCTGGACATTTTGGGAGGGATAAGACTATTTCACTAGTTGAGGATAGGTTTTATTGGCCCTCTTTAAGGAGAGACATGGAGAGAATTGTGTCTAGATGTCGAACGTGTCAATTAGCTAAGGCTAGAAAGAAGAATACTGGGCTTTATACGCCTCTTCCACTACCACACGCTCCTTGGAAGGATTTGAGCATGGATTTTGTGTTAGGATTACCTTGGACGGCTCAAGGTTATGACTCCATCTTGGTTGTGGTTGATAGATTTTTCAAAATGACTCATTTCATTCCCTGTAGTAAACAAAATGATGTATCTCATATTATTAAGTTGTTCTTTAGAGAGGTAATTAAGTTACGTGGGTTACCAGATGTCATAATGTCTTATAGGGATGTCAAATTTATGAGCTATTTTTGGAAGACCCTTTAGAAATTGTGTGGTACCAACTTGCTTTTCTCCTCTGCATTTCACCCCCAAACTGATTGCAAAATAGAGGTTGTTAATTGTAGTCTTGGGGACATGCTTAGATGTATTGTTGGTGAAAACAGGGTATGTGGGATTTGTTGTTATCTAATCTTGAGTTTGCCTATAACAATTTTGTCAATAGGACAATGGGGTTGATCCCTTTTAAGTGTGTTTATGGCTACAAGCCTCGCACTCCCCTTGACTTAGTTCCTCTTCCACCTCACTTCCGGGTTTTTGAACCTGCTAAATCTTTTGCCCAACATATCCATGATTTGCATTCTGAGGTTAAAGAAAAGATTGCCATGAGTAATTTGAACTATAAACTTGCCGCTGATGTGCATTGTAGGGGTAACGAATTTAATGTTGGTGATGAAGTCATGGTTTGCATAAGACCTAAGCGACTAGCAAAAAATAATTTTAAAAAATTACATGCTAGAGCCATGGGCCTAGTTTCTGTTTTGAAAAAGCTTGGACCAAATGCATATGTGCTTGATTTGTCTGCTGAACTTAATATTAATCTTGTCATTAATGTGGAAGATTAATTACCTTATCGAGGCACCTTTGAGCCTCCTATTTTGTCAAGTGGACCTTCTGCAGAAACACCCATCCCAAAGACCCCTCGTGTCCAAAGCCAAAGGATGAGATTGACAACATTCTTGATAATGAGTTCTTGAGTTCTACTATTGGTGGTGGTTGTCGTTATCTAGTTTAGTGGAATGGACGCTCGCCGTTGGATGCTACTTGGATGTTTGAGAAGGACCTTCGTGAGTTGGACCCGGAGCTCTTAGATTGGTATTTGCAGTTACACTCAATGGAGTCGAGTTTCTTTCAACTGGGAAAGAATGATGCAGTGCCTAAAGACTTCAGGCAAACTTATTTTAGGTGTAGAATTAGAAAATAAATTTTAATTAGGATTCTTTGCTATCTTATTTATTGCTGGGTTTATTTGTTTCTTTTAATAGTTTATTTCTTTCATTTTCTATTTATTTCCTTTATGTTTTCCCCTCCTATAAATAAGGGGAAAAAAACCTTTTAGAGACAGTTTTGTTGTTATTGAATTAAGAGATTTCCCTTCCCTTGGTTTTCTTCTTCTTCTCCTCCGTGTTCTCTCTTTTGGTTCCAATCATATTGGCCCCACGTCACTCTGTCTCAAACTTCTTTAAAACAACAGTAAAATCCACCATTATAATCCAAGGTCCATGAATTTCCTGACCATATAAACCACACCACAAAGCTTTTCTGTCAGCTTCAGAGTTGAAAGCATACATAAATGTGCTCATAGATTCCAAACCAGCATTTACCTTAAAATACATCGTAATCCATTGGGCAGAAACATCTACTATGTTCACAGTTATTTCATGCCTCCACAGTAAACTGATCCTCCCATTATTATGAGCTTCACAATTACTATAGAAGTCCCACTCCCCTTGCCAACATCTAGCTAGCACCTTAAGTTTAGAAACGTTAACTCTACTTTCTAAAATCCCCAAAATCTGAATCTTATTGACACTAGCAAACTTCAAAATTTCATATAACTTGAGAGGTTTATTACAACTGCTCACATTCCATGTAGCAAAAATCATTTGCATTTAGTGGGAGGGCCCCCTTCATCCACCATCATTTTCTTGGAATGACCCGAAGTCAACTATTGAGACCCCGATCCCTGCTTCCCTTTATTCTTTCTGCTTAAGCTCTGAAATTGATTAGATAAATTAAGGATCAACTTATCAGTAATTGGCTTACCCAATTCCATTCTAGAGGCCACTTTGTGGGTAAACTGAGTATGCTTATTTCTACCCTCCTGCTCAACTTGGATCACCTGCTCTGCCTCATTTTTGTTGTTCTCCTGCTCCTTCTCAACAGGACCTTCCTTAGGTACCCATTGCATCTTAACCTAGGGATAACCTCCTTCTTTATTTTGATAAGACTTTAAATTATGACCAATCAAATTGCACGATTGGCAAAATTTCAGGAGCTTTTCATAAGAGAATGATACTTTCACATATATGCCATTAGGTAATTTCACCACAGAATTCTTCACAAATAGCTTGGCAAGAACCACTTCAACCAAGACTCATGCATATGAAATCCTGTCTTTAGTAGCTGTTAATTTAACCGTAGCAACTGGTAAATACACCCTACAAAGAATTTTACTAAAGGCTTTAACATTCTAGAGAACCATGGGACCACGCGCTTGAACCCAAGCTAGAAATTTGGAAGCAACCTTTCTCGGAAGTTGAAGTTTAACTTCCAATTCTAAAGAATCCAAGGTTTAAACACCATGTATCAAATTCCATTATCTAATACATTCCAAAGGGCTAGGAAATCGAAACACATACCAACCTGAAGGGTGCGCAAAGATTTCAGGCTTTGTTATATCATTTGCGCTCCACTGCTCATCCTTAAATCGTTTAACCTGAAAATAGCTAGTAGTTCTGTTGTCCCAAGTGCAACCAAGAGGGGGGGTGAATTGGTTGAGTTCCAAAGCAAACCAAAAATGTTTTCTTAAAGCCTCAAACTCAAATGTAATTCAAGGAACAATAATTAACCCTATTCTAACCAGAAAATGACTACCACAATCCACCTAAATTTTGCTTTGAAAACAACCTTTGAAGTATTTTTGAAAACAAACAAGTTCAACCAAGATAGGTAGCATAAAACACCAACCAAAGATCAAGTATGTGGAGAGAAAGAAAAGCTTGCACAAGAGAATTTTTATAGAGGTTTGGTCTCTCCTCTTGAGAGCCTACTTCTTTCCTCAAGTTCACCACTTGAGTGTTTTCTTTTCAACTATGAAACTCAAGAATACACAATAGCATACAAGGGTACACAACCCTTTAGTAGATCCTTCTACCTTAAACTCTCACTAGTTTTGCCAAAGGCTAACTAGAAACCTTTCCCACTCCCTTTCCCTTAAGAGGAAATCACTCAATCACTTCAGATAAGCTCAGTAATTTTGTGGTTACAAGGTGGTACGAACAATATGACCTCTCAAGGCTAAATAAGCAAATGAAAGCATAAGTTCTTGACAAAGTATCAAATTTGAGCTCTTGACAATGAATTTTCTTTCTTAGTTGCCAATAAGGTTTTCCTTGATGATTCTTGATATTTTTATACTCCAATGGATGCACAAGAGACGTTGAAGACCGTTGGAATGATCAGAAAAAGTCCCATTGAAATCTGGTAAACGTTGCTGTCAATTTAACAGAAAATCGCGTCTGTCACCCAATTTCACCAACCTAGTTTCACCCAGGTGAAATATTTTCACTCGGTTGAAAATTCTGTCTGATAAAGAAATCAAATGTTTGACCTCCAACGGCTATATTGGTAATTAATGAGCTGTTAGCACTTTATACACGTGGAAATCTGACATGGCATGAATTTATAATTAATTTTCAAAGATTTTTGAACCGGGAACTCGCACGCAAGTATGGAGTCCATGTTTCACCTGGTTGAAAATTTTTCATTTGAATGAAATTTTTGTCCAAAATGAAATTTTTCTTGGGTTCGAAAACTGGCTCCAGTTTCAACACGTTGAAAGATTTTCACTCGAATGATTTTCTTATCTAGAAGTAAATTCCTCTCGGGTTAGAAAACTGGCTCTAATTTCAACATGTTGAAAATATTTCACCACATTGAAACTGTAGTGCCAGGATTTTCTTACTTCCAAACTTCAAAAAAAAGGTTTTGCCAAGGAGATTTCTTCATTCACAAGTAATGCTTGAATCACCACAAATACTTGATATATACTTGAGAAAACAATTTTTCTATCAAAGATCAAGATTTTATGAAAGACTGACCAAAGTACAAATCTTTAAATAAAGCCTTGAAACACATAAAATAAATATGTTTTGTTATCATCAAAATTAAATAAATATAAGTCATGAGAGGAATAAATCCAACAAGTTCTAACCACCACACAGCTTACTACGCTATGTTCCCAACATTGAATTTCCTCAGCAATATTCTCTGCTTCAGTCTCGACTGGCTCATTTGGACTCTACGATGGCATATATTGAAGCTTCAGACCATTGTCCAACCTTCTATTATTAGCTAAAATCTCGCCGTAAAGCTCTTTAGGTTCCTATTGCTCACCCACAGGCTAGGGCTTAAGCTCCTCCTATTCAACCCGAGATGCCCAATCCTTGGCCACTTCCTATGCTTCCAAAAGCTGGGGTTCATCAGCCAGTCCATCCGCCTCGTCTGAACGAAACCTCTCTACTTCTTCCAACTGCTCGAAAACTTCTCTCAAAACCAAATGATCCAACGCATCCTTGTGCGGCCGCCCCCGTCACCAAGCCATCTATCAAAATCGCCGATGGCCCTAGACCATGGAAACGGCGGTGCCCAACCGTACCACACACGAGCCATCTTCCATTTTTAAATGTTTAACAATTGGCATAATTTTTTCATCGTATATGTAAAATTATAAATTTTATTATTTAATGTTAGAATTTAATAATTATATAATTTTTTTGACCTCATTGTAAAAGACCTAGATCCGCACAATAGAAAAGTGGTTTATTACTATTATTATTATATTGTTTGTCTGTCCGTATGTATTTACAATCTCTATCTCTTTTGCAAGAAATCCAAAGCTCCTCTAACAGTAAAAGTTGTCAAATGTCATTCGATGACCTCCACATTTTTTGAGTTTTTACTTTTCCTACGCTACCATACCCTTAATACTTGTAAATACACATACACACATTGCCAATCTTAAGATAATTTTTCATGACATGCCCGATCTTATTCAAATCTACACTTGCAAAACTATTTAAATTTATTTTCATTTTTACTGATTTTTTTAATCTAGAATCAATGCCATTTAAAAACTAATAGTATTCTATTTAGTTGATCATCACTTGAATAATTTTCTTTTTACAAACTAGTTAATCATCATGAATTTTTTTCAATATCCAACCAAAAGAAAGAAAAGTCAAAAGAAAATATCTAACTTTTCTTTAAAAAAATGTTTTAAAAATAAATTTTGAACTTTTGTAGTTATAAAGTTTCAGTTGATATATAAGTTGAATAAATAATCGCCATATATCAAAATAATCACCAATAATTCATATTTATTTTTTTGGTAAAAAATGTTTCATTCTAATTAAAAGCGAGTGAAACAGTATCTTTATAAACCAATGATGTATAATACTCTAAAGGACAACAAAAACATAAAACTGTCCACTAAATAGCTACTTGTTCCTTCAACACTGAATCAAGGGAAGATAATTGGATCAAGCCAAATCTTTCATATAAACCTAAATAAATCTAAAATAAAAAATTCACAAACAACTAGAACAAAGTCAAGACCAAACTAATGATAGCCAGATAGTGTTGAAACCAACAAGGCAACAAAGGCATGAGAAAGAATATCTATGAAAACAAAAATAATACCTATAAAACCAAAAAAAAAAAAAAGAAGATTGACTTTATTCTATGTAATTGTCTCAATATTTGTTACCATGTGTTAGGATACCCCAGTAGGACTGAGATTCCAGTGAACAAAAAAAAAAACAGATTCATTGTTGCCCGCCTCCAATTGAAAATCTATCCTATAAGAGTCTCAAATTACTCTTGAACACTAGGATTGGAAAGAGATTACACTCACCATAAGCACCAAATGATAACGACATAGAAATCAATCAAATAAGAAAATGAATGAAAGAGAACCAACCAGATTCGAACTAACCTCGAATCTAGCTAGAAACAGCCAATTAGGATAGGGGAGTTGTTTTGAAGGGGTAGCAAAATAGTTCAAAGAAAGAACTGGTTCATAACCTAGCTTTTGATTGAAGTATAATTAGACGCCTATTAATAATTCATTTTTTCAAATCATCGTCACTCTCTCCATATAACTATCAGTCAACGCTTTCATTTTATTTTTATTTTTTTGGTTAAAATGCATATATGGTCCTCTTACTATGGGGATCACCCTAATGTGATATCTTGCTTTAACTAGTACAATCTTAAAGTCCCTTAACTCATATATCATATTCTATCTTAGTCCCTTATATCAGTTTTTCAGTTATTTCGGATGAAATTGATTATATGGCACTTTCTGCCAATCATAGGTCCTAAACTGTAATTCGGGTTAAGGTGTTTAGTGGGCCTACCCGGCCTAGGACCAATCGGACCTGGGCTTGGGCTAGTTAGGCCCTGGCATGGCCCACCTTAAGGCAAGTTGAGGCCTAGGCTGGGTTTTATTAAAAAGTTAAAATTGATTTCATTTGTTTTGCATTACCATTTAGTGTAAAAGGGGAAACGCCGTTATCAAACTAGATTTTATTAATTGAAAAAATAAAATTGAAAAACCAAACAACACTTACAAAAATTAGAATATGTAATACATAAGGAAATGATGAAATGTTCTACCAATTTTCAAATAGGAATACTAGCGATCCTCACTGGATAGGGTCTCATCGTTGAAACTAAGAGCAGCATTTGGTTAATCATGGTTGCACCAACATACCTCTTTAGATGGCAGTCATGTCCATTTATCCGGTTTTTTTTATTTTCCCGAAACTAAAATATCTTGCAATCACAATAGTTGATTGTGCGTGCATTAGTATTATCATTTGGTCCCAACTTGAAAGGTTTTTTTTTTAATCATAAATTTAGTGAATTACCCCTACCCATTTGCTATTTAAGGATCTGACCTAATAAGACCTATGCCAACAACCCTAGGAAGAGTGAAGTATTGTGTAGCAACAATTGACTAGTTCACAAAATCAATGAAGGGCATACCATCGACAAGCATATTGGCCAAAGAAGCTCATGAGTTTGTTTGAAAGAACATCATGTATAGATTCAACTATCCAAGGGTGTTGGTGGTAGATAATGGAATATAATTTATTGACAAATGATTCCCATAATTTACAAGGGACCTCACAATCAAAATTAGCTTCACACTAGTAGCACCCTTAAAGCAATGGACAAGATGAAGTCTTAAATAGAACTTTGAAAAAAGGAAGAAGAGGTTGAGGAAAGCCAAGGGAAAATGGCCCAAAAGTTATAAAGTATATCCTAGAGTTACCTACAATGTCAAGGAAGGCAACCAAAGAAACCCCTTTATCTCTTCTTTGTGGGACTAAAGCATTAATCCTAGTCAAGGTTGTCCACTAACCAATTCGAGTCCAAGTCTTTGACTAGAAAAAAAATAAGATCAGATTAAAAGCCAAGCTCAAAAAAATAGAAGAACATTGGGAGTTTTTAAAAGCTTAGAATGTAAGCTTTCCAACAAAGGGTCTCCAAGCTGAATGACTAGAAAGTCAAGCCAAAAGGTATAAATGAAGGAGACTTAATTCTTTGCAAAGTTGAACTAAGATCAAGAAGACCCGAACATGGTGTACTTCAGGCAAACTAGAAAGGACCTTACCTTGTAATGAAAGAGAAAAGGCCAAGAGCATCTAAACTCAAAGATGGCTTTAGAAACAATCTAAAGAACATCTACCATTCAGATAACTTGAAAAAGTACTATGCCTAAAAAAATTGAAGTAGGTAACCAATGAACCCAAAATGTTTAGGTATTTGGAAATAAAGTACTAAAAAGAATGCAGATATCCCACAACCAATGTATTAAATTCTATATTAATGAAATGATGTATTTTACAAGTGTGAACCTTAACACTTAACTAACTGTACAGTTTAAATTTAAGCTAAGGATTTAAATTAAGCCTAGGTAGCGGAGAGGCCAACCATGTTCTAAAATAATAATGAAATCCTGATAAGGGGACTTCATAAGAAAAGTTGAATAGGGACTTGAGACCGACATTAGAATAAGACTTCAGAGGCAAGTTGAAATTATTGGACTTAATAGCTTATCTTGGAAATATCTAACTTAGAATTTTTAGGTGAATCCAAGCAAAGAAAGGATCCAAAAACAAATTGATGAAATAGAAACTCAAAGAACTATATATTGATCTAAAATTGTCTAAGGTAATAGAAAACATGATCTTCTTTTAAAAATTCCTAAGTGATGAAACTTACAAAAATAACTAGTTAAGTTAAAATGTGGTAGTACTTTGGACAAAAAAAGAAATTTTATTACTAAATATAAATTTTACATCTAAAGTAGCACAAAATGAAGAAGAACTACTACAACAGCAAAGAAAAGCTAAACAAAATTTGAGCCTAAGGATTTTATGGTTTTCCTTCATCCCCATCCTCTTCATCTTCACCTTCTTCTTTTTCCCCTTTTTAATACAAAGCCATCATGGAGTTTAAGAACTTCTTCTTAGACTAGGAGGATAACTCATCTTTAGGCTTGAAGAAGGCATCGAAGTAGGAAATGTCAAAATCAAGGTTCATTTACACAATATGATGGCAACAAAGGCAAAACCCATCTTGGAAACCCTTAAGTGCCACACCTTTGGCTTCTTCCTTCTCTTTTGCAAGCTTTTTATGCTCAACTTCTACATTCTAGAAGTTTTTCTTAGTCTGGGTGAAGTTAGACTTGAGGTCCTTTTTTCCTTCATCGGCTCATAAACCTTTAAAGTAAGGTCCTTGTTTTCTTTAGTAGCTGCCTAATTCCACCCATCAAGCTTTTTCCCAAAGCCCTCCACCTTGGCTAAGGCATCCTTGATGAAGATCATGACCTCTTCCTTAACTATGCAACTTAGGTAGGTGAGCTTATCTTTGCAGTCCTTCTTCATCTCTGTAACCTGGAGAAATAATACGCCTAAAGCTTCCCTGGCTTTCCCTAGGTTCTCTTTAGTTTTGAAAGATTCTTTTGCAAAATTTGCATTTGCACTCAACATTCAAGAGAAAGAGCAATTTTCTTCTCAACCATAACCGAATCCTAAAGGTTAAACCATGGATCAAGTGAACTCAACCACTATACTCTACAATCGTAAATATAAATGTAATGGGTTAGTGAATTTGTAACTCAAAGGAGAGTAATATCTTAGTGGTCTCAATTTCACTCAACATAAAAAATAACGTGAAAGAATTATGACTTATTATACCTCAAATTCAAGATTCCTTTCATCTAGGTCATTACATGCAATGACCAAAGTGCCCTTTTTAGCTCGACTTGCCTAGATGGTCAATTTTACCTTTTTAAACTACTTTGCCTTATTTAAACTGAGATTTTGCTTGCAATAATTATTTTAAGTTTATAAATTACCAAAATAACTATGCTTGCCTAAATTATCTGGGATATTAACTAGGAAGACTATTACAAAAGGTATAAGAGTTAGTCAATTTTATTGCATGAGAAAAAATAGTAAATAAAAAAGACACAAGGAAGTGACAATACAATGAGTAGCTAGCTAAAACTCTTTATTCAAAGAATGGACTGTAGTTACAATATGTTGATGATGGTGATGATGTGGTTAACAATGAATTAGAAATGTTATGGAAGCTGTCAACAAATGGGAGAAATCACCTCTTGGGTATGTGGTTAGAGGCTTTGTTGGCTATCAAACCATGAAGAAGTTTGTCAAGGAACATCAGGCTATGGTTATGATGCTAAAAGTGAGTACGCATAATACTAGGTGGTAATTTTTTGATTTGAATATTGTTGTGATTAGGACATGGTATTATATGGAGGACTATAGCTACTATTGAAAGACCTTTAGTGCTGAAATCATGTAGTCCTTCCTTTAACTTAGAGGAGGAGGAAATATCTAAGGTTCCAGTATGGGCTCATGTATGGTATGGAGCACACTTGTCGTAAGAAAAAGCATTGGGCAAGATAGTCATATGGGCAAACCGTTGAACCTTATTAGGTAAAGAGCACATTGAATCTCCACTTGTACCTCTATTTCCTTAGGCGTTAACTGTCCCTAAGAAGATGAGTCATAATCTTGAAATTTTTAATATTTTGAAGCAGGTAAAGATCAATATCTCTTTGTTATATATGATTAAATAGATACCTTTTTATACCAAAGTTTTTAAGGATTTATGCATTTTTAAAGAAAACTGAATGTAGAAAAGGAAGTCTTTTTGGCCGAATAGGTAAGTTCTGTTGTTCAAAACAATACTGCTTTAAAATAAAATGATCCTTGTTGTCCAACAATTTCATGTTTCATTAGAGAACATAAAATTGAGCAAGCATTACTTGATCTTGGCACTAGTGTAAACTTATTTCCATATTCAGTTTATGAAAAACTAAATTTAGGTGAGCTAAAACCAACCGATGTAACTCTTTTACTTGTTGATAGATTAGTAAAAGTATTTAAAGGAGTTGTTGAAGATGTGTTAGTCTAAGTTGATAAATTCATATATCTTGTGGATTTTATTATTTTGCACATACCGCCAGTGGAAATTAAAAATTCAACACCTGTTATTTTGAGACGTCCATTTTTAGCAACATCTAACACTTTGATTAATTATAGGAACAGACTAACAAAATTTTCATTTGAGAATATGACATTGGAGCTAAACGTTTTCAACTCGCTTAAATAACCACATGAAAAGGAAGATAAAAGTGAGGAAGTTTGCATCATCAATTCTATTATGGAAAGCTATATCCAAGAAGGTAGTATTTATAATCCTCTGGAAAATTGTCTGGTTAATTCATTTGAATTAAGTATGCAAATGCATCAAGATACATCTAACATATGTGAATTACTTGATTCTTCATAGGTAGGAGGAAACACATGTTGGAAACCAAAAGTTAAAGAGTTGGGACAACCCAAAGTTGAAGAGCAAGATAAAATACCCATACCAGAGTTGAAGCTCTTGCCCGAGGAATTAAAGTATGCATTCCTTAGAGAAAATTCTTTTTATCCCATGGTAATTTCATCTACTCTCACTCTCCAACAAGAAGGTAAGTTGATTGAGTTACTTAAAAGTTATAAGAGTGCAGTTGAGTGGATATTAAAGGACCTGAAGAGTATTAATCCTTTAATTTGCACACATAGAATAAACTTAGAGGATAATACTAAATCATGTCAACAACTTTAAAGAAGACTCAATCTACACATGGAAGAGGTAGTAAGATCTAAAGTTCTTCAATTATTAGATGTAGAAATCATTTACCCTATCTATGATAGCAAATGGGTTAGTCAAACCCAAGTAGTACCAAAGAAGTTTGACATTGCAGTGGTAATAAATGAGAAAGGTGAGCCTTTATCAACTCAAATCCCATCCAATTGGAAAATGTGTATTGACTATAGGAAATTGAATATTGCCACCAGAAAAAAACTTTTTCTGTTACCCTTCTTGGACCAAATTTTAGAAAGAGTAATAGGAGATCTTTTTTATTGTTTTCTTAATCGCTACTCAGATTATTACCAAATTCCAGTAGCTTTTAAGGACTATGAAAAGACCACATTTAATTGTCTCCTTGGAAATTGCATTTAGACGCATGCCTTTTGGACTATGCAATGCCCCAACAATATTTCAAAGATGTATGCTGAGTATTTTCAATGATATGATTGAAAAATATCTTGAAGTTTTTATGGATGATTTAATCATATATGGAAATTTATTTGATAATTGTCTTGAAAACTTTGAAAAGGTTTTAAAAATATGTGAAGAAAAAGGCTTGGTACTAAATTGGGAAAAATGTCATTATATGGTCACCTCTAGAATTGTTTTGAGTAATGTTGTATCTTCCACGGGAATTGAAGTTGATAAAGTAAAGGTGGAGCTTATTACTTAGTTACCTCCACTAAAACCAGTTAGGGAAGTTCGCTCGTTTTTTAGACATACAAGATTTTACAGAAGGTTCATTAAAGGATTCAACGAAATATCTTGACCTCTTTACAACCTCCTTGCAAAAGATGCTTCATTTGAATGGACTCAAGAATGCCAAAATTATTTTGATAAGTTAATTGGCCTTCTTACATCCTTTCCAATCTTGCAACCCCCTGACTAGTCCTTGCCTTTTAAGGTAATGTGTGATGCTAGTGATTATGTAGTTGGTGCTGTTCTAGGACAAATGAAGGAAAGTAAACCATATTTAATTTGTTATGCAAGTAGAACTTTGAACAATGCACAAATGAACTATACTATGACTGAAAAAAAACTACTTATAGTAATATTTGTGTTGTAAAAATTTCGTTCTTATCAAATTGGAGCAACAAAAATTATTTACACTAACCATTCTGCTGCCAGGTATCTAATGTCAAAGTAAGATGCTAAACCAAGGTTGATACGCTGAATCTTATTACTTCAAGAGTTCAACATATGATCAAGGATAAGAAAGACACCGAAAATGCTATCTAACCATTTGTCAAGGCTAATGATGGACTCATCAATTGAGACCACACGCATAAATGACTGTTTTTCTGATGAATTTTTATTTTCTATCGCTACAATACCATGGTTTGCTAACATTGTTAATTTTCTTGTGACAGGACAGATTGCCAGCCCATTAAAGTTCCCAAGATAAGAAAAGTTCTTACATGAGGTGAAAAACTTTTACTAGGATGATCCTTGTCTTTTCAAATATTGCTATGACTAGATATTCAGGAAATGCATACCTGAGATTCATGAAAAAAGTGTCATTAAATTTTGTCATTCTAAAACATGCAGGGGACGTTTTTTGTCAAAGAAAATAGCCGCAAAGATATTATAATATGGATTTTATTTGCTCTCTTTGTTCAAAGACACACATGCATTCTGCAAAGTCTATGAAAAATGTCAGAAATTAGGATCCATTTCAAAAATAAACATCATACCTTTGACTCTCATCCTTGTGTTAAAATTTTTTGTTGTTAAGGGATAGATTTCATGGAACCATCCACCATCGTTTGGATTTGTGTACATTTCAGTTGTAGTGGATTATGTTTCAAAATGGGTAAAGGTAGCTCCATGTCAAAATAATAATCATAAAATTGTGCTTAAATTTTTTAAGGAAAATATTTTAAGTCGATTTGGAATTCCTTGGGCCATAATAAGTGATGGATGAACATATTTTTATAATAAACCATTTGAATCTTTATTGAAGAAATATAGACTCACACACAAGGTTGCTACCCCTAATCACCCACAAACAAGTGGACAAGTAGAACTGATAAATTAGGAGATGAAACAGATCAATGAAAAAATAGTCAAAATAAATCGAAAGGATTGATCTTTAAAACTAATTGATGCACTTTGGCCTTATCACGCTGCTTTTAAAACATTACTGAGTATATCTCCCTATATGTTACTTTATGGAAAACCTTGTCATTTGCCTGTGGAACTTGAATATAAAGCTTACTGGGCTATTAAAGCTTTCAATTTAAATCTTGATAATGCTGGTGTATTGCGCGGGTTGCAAATAAGTGAGCTTGAGGAGCCGAGAAATATGCATATAAGAATTTGAAAATATATAAAGCTAGAACCAAAGTTTTTTATAATGAAACAATCTTAAGAAAAACAGTTGAGGTTTGTCAAAAGGTTTTACTTTATAATTCTTCACTTCACATATTTCCTGAGAAATTATGATCTAGATGGAGTGGTCAATTTGTTATGAACCACGTCTATCCTTACGGGGCCAATGATATTGAAAATCCTAAAAATGCTAATGTATTTAAAGTAAATGGACAAATAGTTAAACCATTTTTGGAGAATCATGATTTACAGGAAGAAATTGTTTATCTCAATGATCCTCAAAATGATCTTGGTAAGTAAATGTCAACATTTTTTTTCTTTCTTTTCAGATATATATTTTATTTTATCTTCATTTTTTTCTTTTCCCGATTAAATGGCAAATACAGTACTCCATGGCTCTCAAGCTGTTTATTTTAGTTTCCCATAATAATTGATTTCTTTATCTTCCTTTCTCAATTTCTTCTAAAAAATAGATTCTGTTCTTTCTGCTTTGTGAAAATATTTTCTCTTTTTTCCTATAAATGTTCTTAAAAAGATTTACCAAGCTAAATGTGAGAGATTAAGACTTTTGATGCATAAAGACATTCTTGAAGATGTACATTGGTTAATTGAAGCTAAGGTTCGTTTGGCTAGTGAAATACCAAATGCATTTATGTCCTAAATGTCTAGCTTAGGCAAACGCTCTTATGCCAAAAAATGAAAAGCAAAAAGGTTACGAGTCTGTCACAAATATGGTCGATGGGCTTGTAATACTAGATGTCATTCTTTAGGGATGATGTTCAATAATCGAGAAGATAAAATAAAATTCATTAAGAATGTCCTGATTATGAAATCTCTGGATAATATCCGATTGACTTTTGAGAGTCATTTTTGTGGATTAATGCAAAACAAACTTCTTGATTTATGGAGTATTTTTCATAAGGAATGAAAACGTTACAGTCTTCGGAATCTAACTTTAAAAGACTGTGTTTGCTAGTTTGTAAGAAAACTATATGGGAAGCAAATCCTAGACTCATGGAATATGTTGAAGCCGTTACTGCACATAAAACCAAAAAAAGATGTAAGCCATAAACAACTATTGTACATGCATGTTGTTATTTTCAAAATTTCATTTTCTTCTAATAATAATCGACCAACTTATGTAGGTGTTATCATTACATTATCCTTTCATTTCTATAAATGCAAGTTCTTCTTTTCATTTTTCATAGGGTTAAGGGTAGAAATTGAAGGAACCTCAACTCATAGATTCCAAAATATATGTGTATTATGTGGATCTTTCCCTGGAAAGAATGAGGAATTCTTGAGAGTTACAAACCATCAAGGTAGAATCCTAGCTGAGTGAAAAATACATCTAGTATATGGGGGAGGCAGTATCAGGTTGATGAGAGGTGTAGCAATAGTAGCATTTGTAGGGTGTAGCCATGTTTTGGGTATTATTTCTAAACTTTTGAAATGGATCTGTGGGGTCATAGTTGGGGAAGAATTAGTGGTTCCAAATATGCAAAAGTTCTTGTTACATATACTTTGTAATTTTGTTGCCTTTATTTCCTTATCAGGAGGCTTTGATACATTAGGGAAATTTTTCAAATTTGTTCGATGACCCAACTTAATATGCATTAAAAACCTAATGGATTGTTGAATGTTAATAATTTCTTTGCCAGTTTGTTATCTTTTGTAAATCAAGCTATGGAGGAGAAATTTCTTTTAACAACGGGAAGATAAATCCTGATTTCTGCATCAACTATTGAAGAACTGCTTGTCAAAATGGAAGCTTTCATTTCTGAACTAGATTCAGTAGTAATTCAGATAAACTGGACATGACAGTCCTTTTCAATAAGCTTCATCCTACAAGTATCTTTTACTTTGCTAGTTGTTTTTTTTTCTTTACAAGATGTTAATCTTAATAAGTGATGAAAGTATTGTTGAAGATAACAACTTGGACATGTAGATCTGTTTTAGCATTTTGTCCTCTATTTTTACTATTAGCATTATCTTATTTTTGCATTTATTTTTGTTTAAGTTATTTCAAGATTTTCATTTTTAATAAGTACCATTTCAGGTAATTTCTTCTTCACTCTGCCCATCTATATTTTAACATTGGGGACAATGTATCAATCTAGTTGGAGGGAGGGATAGTTGACATATGAATTTTTTTTCTTTTCGAGTAGTTTTTATCATGCTAATATTAAAACCATTAGACAAAGCCATTAGTATAGGATGAATGAGTAATGAGTAATTTTACTCTTAAGACGTATCCTAGTAGACGTGCTAGTCATAACATTTTTTTAGTAGGTTTTCAAATCCGTACAAGATGACATATTCAGGTTTTCAAATCCGTACAAGATGACATATTCACAAGTAATCTACATTTTCTATCATAAAAATTTCAATGATTAGTGGTGGAATTGTTGGGGTGATGAGCTACATTAAATCTTACATGCTTGTACTTTTGTTTTACGTAATGGTTTAGTCAAATTTCATTCACTTTAATAAATGATTAGGATGTTTTAGTTATGAATTGTAAGTTACCATTGCACATACTAAAAATCTTGATTGTCTTTTAGATTTCAAAGAATACTCCAACAATGTGGCTGTTGAGACTTTTAATGAATCATATCTTAGCTTGATTTAAAAAAAAAACACTAAAAAGTGTTGTAAAAAAACAAAAAAAAAAGAAAGAAGGAAAAGAAAAAAAAAAAAGAAAATGACAAGTGATGTTTGCTCTTGGAAATGGCTACCTATTACCAGGGTTCTCTAAAAAATGCTTGAGCCAAAGTTAAAAAAGAAAAAGAAAAAGAACATATTGTAGTGTAATAATGTGAAAGCCGCTAAGGCAATGGTTTTGAATTAGATTTGTTCTGATAAGCCACGAATGTTGATATGATTTACTGATATCTTCTAGACACTCCTAATAGTGTGACGACTATCCTAGTCAACGACTGGCTCTGACTGGGTAAGTATATGTTATTTAAGTGTTTCCACATAAGCACTTCAAGTTAGCATCTTATTAAGCGAGAAAGACAAGCTAAGTTTAACTAAGGGTAAGTTCCTAAGTATGATTGTGCACCTAAAACTCAAAAAGTGCAAAATGGTAATTTTAACCCAAATAGATGGCTTGACTATAATTTTGGTGAAATTAGGGTCATGTAAGGAATTTTGACTAATTACATCAAGACCGTAAGTTATCTTAGCTATTAGAACCATCATTTGAAAGCAAAGTGCAAAAACTGCACTAAGTGCTCAAATTAGCCATTTACGTCTTAAGTGGCTTAAGTGTCCAAGAGGCTAAGTGTAAGAGGTTTTTAAACATTCTTTAGGAGCAAGGAGGGATAGTTTTGGGTGTAGGTTTAGTGACCAAAGTGAAACAAATGAGCACTTGAGAGCCAAGAGGCAAGAAGTCATCAAATAAGTTAGTGGAGTTGGTAGAATATTTCTACCAAGTCTTTGACTTCCATTTTCATTTCTTTCTCTCCAAAATTTCGTGGCTCCCTCTCCCCACCAGATTCTTACTTCAAACCTCCCCACTTCCATAAATTTTCATCAAATTTGAAGGTCCCAAGGTGAATTCAACAAGCCTCTAACTTATTATTGGTGTTTTTGCTCCCATTTAGTTCTTTAATGCTTGTTTTGGGCTTGAAAATTAAGGTAAGCATCTTAGTTTAGTTTGAGCTAGTTCTAAGTTATTTGAGTAGCTAGAAGTGGTCTTGATTTGAGGTTCTTTGTGCCATATCATGTAGGTTTTAGGTCTGGAAGTCAGAAAAGCTAAGTTGAGCTTAAGTGTACTTTGTTCTTGCCTTGTAGCTGAATTTGAGGTCAGGGTTCAAGTTAATTTAGCTCAAATAATGCATAGAAATGTAGTATTACATGTGGGAGTAAAGTAGGAATAAGACCCATATGAACTGGCTTTGGGGATTGAAAGTTTGCAAGTTTCGTGGAAGTTAGCACGCAGTCACGTAATGTTAGAAGAGCATTGGTGACGCATGGCCAGAGATTTTTCAGGAAACTCAAGAACTGATGCCATTTGTGACATGTCACCAATGGCATTGCCAAGGCATAAGTCCCTTAAGCTCGGGGTATCCTAAGAATTTCTCAATCTCTCAGTTATCATCCCTAGGCTATTGTAAGATGTTTTGTAGCCTCGGTTGGGTCTAAGAGTCGTTCCTAAGTTGCAAATTATGCGTTATTTAAGTGGTAGCTAAGTGGTGTGATTAAGGTAGAGTTAAGTAGAATGGCAAGAGGGTATAAGTGCTCAAGTTATCAAAATGGCACTAGGGGGATTAAGTCAAGAGTCGGGGTCATCATTGGCCCAAGAGTTAGGTCTTAGACCTTCAAGAAGATGAGGAAGAAACCTAAGGGGATCCTAGCCAAACCATGTGGTTTGGTAAGTGAGCCACTAAGGAGCTCTAAGCTAAGCTCTATGAGCTTGGCAAGCTGTACCACATAAAATGGCTACTTTGCACAATAAGTTAAGGGAAATATGGGTAAGTTTTGAGAGGATGTGACAACCTACTCTACGACCCATAAGTAGGACTTAAAGGAGGTAAAGGATTTGGGATACGAGGGCCAGTGTCTCAAGTATCTCCGCTGTTTGAGCTCATGGTAAGAATAAGACACTTAAGATGTAAGTAGTCTCAAGGATTGTGTATGTTGCATATCATACATTCACATATCTTTTATGTTGGTCATGTGTTGGTTGTTGGTTGTTGGTTGTTTGTTTGGTTGTATGCCACATTTGCATAGTTTCTTGTTATCTTCTTTATAGGTGCCTCAAGGGACCCTTACTCTGTACATTCATATACTCACTCCCTTAAGGTTGTTATGTAGATTCTAACACCGGGCCTAACAACTAGTGGATAGTTATGAGCTAAGTTTCCTCTTTTTGTAGGTATTTATTCCTCAAAATCCTTGAGACTCTAAGTTTACTTGCGAGTTAAGTTTTGTACTAAGGATTGTGTATGTTGCATGTCATACATTCATGCATTGCATATCTTTTACGTTGGTCTTGTGTTGGTTGTTGGTTGTT
This sequence comes from Aquilaria yunnanensis, assembly GCA_039654915.1. Taxonomy (NCBI): domain Eukaryota; kingdom Viridiplantae; phylum Streptophyta; class Magnoliopsida; order Malvales; family Thymelaeaceae; genus Aquilaria; species Aquilaria yunnanensis. The sequence goes on from CM077593.1 coordinate 32,879,674, forward strand.
TGTTTAGTTGTATGCCACATTTGCATAGTTGTTTGTTATTTTCTTTGTAGGTACCTCAAGGGACCCTTACTCTGTACATTCATATATTCACTCCCTTAAAGTTGTTGCGTAGATTCTAACACCGGGCCTAACAACTAGTGGATAGTTATAGGCTAAGTTTCCTCTTTTTGCAGGTATTTATTCCTTAGAATCCTTGAGATTCTAAGTTTACTTATGAGTTAAGTTTTTTACTAACTAAGTGTTATGCCTTTACAGCTTAATGACTCAGTGATGCATAAGGATAAGAAAGGGACTTGCACCTGGAGCTTGATAGCTCAAAGGTAGGGCTCAATTAATGGATCTTAGTTAAGGATTTTTGTCTTGTATATGTAAAGTACCTTGTGTACTAAGATGTTGCCTCTATTAAGATACATTATGTTGTTAAATCATTAAGTTACTTTTGGGTGTATGCTAGTATTGTAGAGTGTGCACAAATTATTACTTGAAGTTGAAATAACTAGTATTTCATTGTCTTGACACGATTTAAGTACTTTTTAAATGCAATGCTAGAGCGATGTTTTTGAAATGGTTTACTTAATTGTTTGCATTGCCAAGACAAACGCATGCATATTTTCTTACAGGGTTGGCTAAAAAACTAGTTGCAAGTAAATTGTTTTAAATTTATCTACAAGAAATGGTTAGCCAATAGTAACTAAATAGGATCACAGTCCCATGGGGCCTACAAGTTGAGTAATCTGGGGCACTGAGACCCTACTCCATGATAGTTTGGTATTAGAGTAGGTCAATGGTCCTAGCAGAGGCAATAAGTGAACTAAGATCTAAGTGTTCCTTGTGCTAAGTGTAGTTAGTACTGCTTATAAGTTGCCCTGGGTGTGGTCTTCTGGCTTTGGTTGTAGGTAACATGGTTAATACTCGGTTAGGTGCTACTGCTAGGGCTCAGGCTTTGGTTGTAGGTATCATGGTTAATACTCGGTCAGATTTCTTTATTACGAAGGCTCAATGTATCTATGGACCAAATGCTACATGGCATGACTATCCAACTTAAAGAATGTGCTCAACCTCCAAATGAAAGGGAGACCTTGGAAGACCCTAATGGGGTAAGGGCTGAAGTGCACAAAGGCCCAACGGTGCACTAAGGTCAGGGGAGAAATCCCCCACCCTAAGGGCAAGTGTAAGGTCAAGAGCAAGTGCTTGAACATGCTCAAGTGAACATCAAAGGGGATAGTGAGGAAGAAGATGATGAGGATATCAATCCCCATAGAAGAAGTAGGAGACACTTTATTCCGGAATATATGAGGCTCGTTTCGATATGCCATGGGATCAACACTCTAAAGTTCAATGGTGTGGGTGATCCCGATGTTGTCGAATGATGGTTGTACCAAGTCAACAAAATTTTTTAGAGCATGAAGTTGGATGACAAGGCCAAAATGGATTTAGTGCCTTTCTTCTTAGAAGGCGAGGCTTCCCAGTGGTGGAAAGATGTCATGGAGAGACTTAAGTCTTAAAATGAATGTAGAACTAGGAAAAGGCCCAAAGAACTTGATTGGACTGAATTTGAGAAGGAATTTCGGAATGTGGTCAATAGGGAGGTGGCCCAAGATCAAAAGAGGATAGAGTTTGATGAATTGGTTCAAGGAAGCATGACGGTCCATGAGAATGAGAGGAAGTTTAGTTCTCTTTTCTGGTATGCTCTTCATTTGGCTGGGAAGTATGTACTTAAGGCAAAGAAGTTCATTTGTAGACTTAAGGTGGAGTTGAGGAGTTTTTTTACTAATATTGGGGTTCAGACCTATCATGAGGCCGTTCAAAAGGCCTTGGAATTAGAAAGGGAGTTGGTGGAAGCAAAACCCATGGATAGGGCCGTTGAGCCAAAGGTCCCAATGCACTCAAGGTTTTCATGCAAAAGGCCTAACCCGGGAGAGGACTAAGGTCCCTCTAAGAAAGGCAAGAGATTAGGAAGGGCTGTTGCTCTAAGTGTTAGAAGTTCCATGGTAACAAACCATGCACCTTGGGATTGATTTCTGCAATTACTACTGTCAGCCTGGACATTGGGCTAGGGAATGCCCAAGGCTTAGGCAAGAGCAAGGCCAAGGAACACCAATAGCCGGGAATGCATCTATCGGAACCTTTGTGCAGCCACTTGTTTTTACTTTGATGGGCCAAACACCCAAAGAGCCAATAGCTGTGTAAGGTAACTTTAATGTTCAGCATAGTAGTATTAGGATTTTGTTTGATACCGGTGCTACTATTTCTGTCATCTCTTTGAGCATGGTTGTCAAGTTAGAATTGCTAAGGACTTTGATGGATGAGATGAGGTTTATTAAGACTATTGGGAGGAATATCGTTTTCACCAATGAAATGGTTAAGCTGTATCCTTTGGAGTTAGGAGGTCATAGGTTTTTGTGTGACCTTTGGGTTTTAACTTTGATCCCATATGATGTTGTCCTTGGAATGGATTGGTGAGGTAGGTTTAAGGCCCAGATCGACTATGTAGGTTGTAAGGTCACCCTTAAGGATGCCTTGGGGGTAAGTGTGACTTGCACGAGCGGTTTGGCAAGTAGTGTCAAGAATTTGCACCTCAAGTTGATGAAGTCCATTCCCATTGTGAGTAAGGAAGTATCTTACACATTGAATGGGGTGGCAATCGATGATCAACTTAAGGAAATTCCAATAGCCAATCTATTTCTAGAATTTTTTCCTGTAGACCTCTTAATATTACCTTTAATTAGGGAGACTGAATTCTCTACACACTTACAGCCTTGGGCAAAATCGATTTCCATACCCCCATATCGGATGTCAACACCTAAAATGGATGAGTTGAAAAAGCAGTTAGAAGAGCTGCTTGATAAGGGCTTTATAAGGCCAAGTGTTTCCCTGTGGGGTACCCCAGTGTTGATTGTGAAAAAAAAGGATGGAACCTTATGGTTGTGTATAGATTATAGGAAACTAAATGCAGTGACTATAAAGAACAAATACCCATTGCCCAGGATTGATGACTTATTTGATAGGTTAAGAGGGGCAAAGGTCTTTTCCAAAACAAACTTAAAGTCTAGATATTTCCAGATAAGAGTAAGGGATGAAGATATCCCAAAGATTGCATTTAGGACTGGGTATGGGCATTATGAGTACATGGTTATGCCTTTCAGGGTGACTAATTCTCTAGCAGTTTTCATGGATGCCATGAATCAGATTTTGAGGCCTACCTAGATCAGTTTGTTGAGGTGTTCATTGATGATCTATTGATGTACTCTAAGACTCCTCACAAACATAAGGAACAGTTAAAGATAGCTTTACAAGTGCTTAAGGATAACCGATATTATGCAAAACTATCTAAGTGCCAATTCTGGGCAAGTGAAATTCCTTTCCTTGAGCATATTATAAATGCTCAAGGACTAAGTGTTGACCTAGAAAAGGTAAAGGCAGTTGTGGAGTGGAAACACCTAACAATTGTAACTAAAATTTGAAGTTTCTTGGGTTTGGTGAGCTATTACCGAAGGTTCACTGAGAAATTTTCTATGATAGCTTTGTCATTGACTGCCTTGACAAAGAAGGCATAAAAGTACATCTAGACTTCTAAGTGTGACGAAAGTTTCTGGGAGCTTAAAAAATGTTAATTTCTGCTCCCATCTTGATCCTACCAGATCCACATAAGACTTTTAGGGTGTATACTAATGCATCTGGGACATGATTAGGATGTGTGTTAATCTAGGATAAGTAAGTGATTGCATATGGGTCTAGGCAGTTAAGGCCTAACAAGTTGAACTACCCAGTGCATGATCTTGAGTTGGTAGCTCTTGTGTTTGCCTTAAAGCTCTGGAGACACTACCTTATGGGCTGGTCCTTCAAGATCTTTACGAACCATAAAAGTCTGAAGTATTTGTTTACCTAAAATGACCTGAACATGAGGCAGAGAAGGTGGATTGAGTATATCAAAGGTTATGATTGCTCGATAGACTATTGTTCTAGTAAAGGCAATGTGGTGGCCGATGCCTTGAGCTGTAAGTATTCTCGGGTGATTCTTTCTAAGAACCAAGTAGCTACTACTTTAGAAAGTTCCATTGTGGAAAAATTCTCGATCTTATTTGAAACATGGTGAGACTGGGTAATGGCTCAAGTTGCAATCCTTGAGATTCAGTTAGCGTGGCTGGCTAAGGTTAAGGAAGCTCAGGGCAAGAAACCAAACTTGAAGAAAGTTTCTAGGGAAAAAAGGCATGGTACCATACTGAAGGAATTTCAGAAGAATGATGGGTTACTTTACTATGGTGACCGGCTCTATGTGCCAAGTGACTTTAGGCAATAAGTGTTGCAAGAGGAACATACAAATAAGCTTAATGTTCACCCTGGTGTGAATAAGATGTACCATGACCTTGGGACTCATTTTTTGTGGCCAAATTTTAAGAGGGACATATATGAATATGTGTCTAAGTGCCTCACTTGTCAAATGGTAAAGGCAGAGCACTAAAAGCCATTAAGAATGTTGCAACATTTACTTTTCCTAGAAAGGAAGTGGGGATCCATCACCATGGACTTTTATGTCGAGTTGCCCAATACAAGAAATTAGCATGACTCAATTTGGGTGGTGGTGGATAGGTTAACAAAGTCTGCACATTTTATCCCCATTAAGATTAGTTATACCATGGAGAAGTTGGCCTAGTTGTATATCCGGGAAGTGGTAAGACTCCATGAAATCCTTGGTCAAATTATATTTGATAGAGATCCCCGTTTTGTCTCAAGGTTTTGGAATGCCTTTCAAAAGGCTATGGGCTCTACTGTAAGCCTAAGTACTGTTTATCACCCTCAAATTGATTGGCAAACTGAATGGTGATCCAAACCTTGGAAGACATGTTGTAAAGTTGTGTGATGGATTTTAGAGGGGATTGAGACCAACACCTGCCTTTGATCGAGTTTGCTTATAATAATAGCTATAAAAAAAGCTATTAAGATGGCACCCTACAAAGCTTTGTATGGGCGTAAGTGTGTAACGCCTCATTTTGGTCCGAAAATCATTGTTGAGGCCACGGCGAAGATTAAGTTGATCCAAGCAAGGATCAAGGCTGCCTCAAACCGGCAAGCCAAGTATGCCAATGTGCAAAGGAAAGATTTGGAGTTTGATGTAGGAGACAAGGTATTGTTTAAAGTGTCCCCGATGAAAGGTGCGGCTAGGTTTGGCGAAACGGGTAAATTGGCTCTAAGTTACATTAGCCCTTTTGAAATCCTTGATACGGTAGGGAAAGCGGCTTATCGATTAGCTTTGTCACCAAGTTTGGCCAATGTTCATAATGTCTTTCATGTGAGTTCCTTAAGGAAATGCATTGTCAATCCTGGACAAGTGTTAACTGCATCCACCATTCCAATAAGAGAGGACGTAAATTATGAAGAATACCCCATCAAGTTTCTTAACTGCCAAGTTCAAAAACTAAGAACAAAGTGTTTCCTAATGGTCAAGGTACTATAGTCTAACCATGGGGAGGAAGAGGCGACTTGAGAGACCGAGCAGAATATGCAAAGGCAATGTCCAAGTGAGTTCGGCTGATTAAGTCAAAATTTGGGAGATCAAATTTCTGAAGGATGGGAGAATGTGATGACTCTCCTAGTCAATGACTAGCTTTGACCGGGTAAGTATATTTTATTTAAGTGTTTCCATTTAAGCACCTCAAGTTAGCATCTTATTAAGCAAAAAAGACAAGCTAAGTTTAACTAAGGGTGAGTTCCTAAGTGTGATTGCGCACCTAAGAGTCAAAAGGGGCAAAATGGTAATTTTTACCCAAGTAGATGTCATGACTATAATTTTGGTGAAATTAGGGTCATGTAAGGAATTTTGACTAATTAAGTCAAGACCATAAGTTATCCTAGCTATTAGAACCATCATTTGAAAGAAAAGTGCAAAAATTGCACTAAGTGCTCAAATGAGCCATTTATGTCTTAAGTGGCTTAAGTATCCAAAAGGCTAAGTGTAAGAGACTTTTGAACATTCTTTAGGACCAAGGAGGGATGGTTTTGGGTGTAGGTTTAGTGACCAAAGTGAAATCAAGGAGAACTTGAGAGCCAAGAGGCAAGAAGTCAAAAAAAATAAGTTAGTGGAGTCGGTAGAATATTTCTACCAAGCCTTTGACTTCCATTTTCATTTTTTCCTCTCCAAAATTTCGTGGCTCCCTCTCTCCACCAGATTTCTAGCTTTAAACCTCCACAATTCCATAAATTTCTATCAAATTTAAAGGTCCCAAGGTGAATTCAAGAAGCCTCCAAATTATTCTTGGTGTTTTTGCTCCCATTTAGCTCTTTGATGATTGTTTTGGGCTTGAAACCTACGGTAAGCTTCTTGGTTTAGTTTGAGCTGGTTTTAAGTTGTTTGAGTAGCTAGAAGTGGTCTTGATTTGAGGTTCTTGGTGCCATATCACATGGGTTTTAGGTCTGGAACTCAAGAGAGCTAGGTTGAGCTTAAGTGTGCTTGTGCTTTGTTCTTGATCTGTAGCTAAATTTAAGGTAAGGGTTCAAGTTAATTTAGCTCAAATAATGCAAAAAAATGTATTATTACATGTGGGAATGAATTAGAAATAAGACCCATGTGAATTGGCTTTGGGGATTAAAAGTTTGAGCAAGTTTCGTGCAAGTTATCACGTTGTGGTGTAAAGCTAGAAGAACATTGGCGACACGTCGCCATGGTGACGCTTCTTTGTGGCGATGCAATTTGGCAATGTGTAATTGGTGATTTTTCTAGGAAACCCAAGAACTTATGTTGTTTACGACGCGTTGCCGATGGTATTGCCAAGGCACAAGTCCCTTAAGCTCAAGGCATCATAAGAATATCTTAATCCCTCGGTTATCATCCCTAGGCTATTCAAAGATGTTCTGTAGCCTCAATTGGGTCTAAGACTCATTCCTATGTTGTGAATTATGCATTATTTAATTGGTAGCTAAGTGGTGTGGTTAAGGTAGAGCTAAGTAGAGTGGCAAATGGGTATAAGTGCTCAAGTTATCAAAAGGACACTAGAAGGATTAAGTCAGGTTTCGGAGTCTTCATTGGCCCAAGAGTTAGGTCTTAGACTTTCGGGGAGATGAGGAAGAAACTTAAGAGGATCTCAACCAAACCATGTAGTTTGGTAAGTGAGCCACTAAGGAGCTCTAGAGCTTGCCAACTTGGACCATACTTTGCACAATAAGTTAAGGGTAAGATGGGTAAGTTTTGAGATGAGCTAACAACATACTCTAAGACCTATAAATGGGACTTAAATGACGTAAAGGATTTAGGATACAAGGGCCAATGTCTCAAGTACCTCGGCCATTTGAGCTCATAGCAAGAATAAGACACCTAAGGTGTAAAAAGTCCCAAGGATTATGTATGTTTCATATCATACATTCATGCATTGCATATCTCTTATGTTGGTCTTGTGTTGGTTGTTGGTTTTTGTTTGGTTGTATGCCACATTTTCGTTCTTGCTTGCTATTTTCTTTACAGGTACCCCAAGGGACCTTTACTAAGTACGTTCATGTGCTCACTCTCTTAAGTTTGTTGCACAGGTTCTAACATCAGGCCTAACAACTAGTGGACAGTTGTAGGCTAAGTTTTCTCTTTTTGTAGGTATTTATTCCTCAGAATCCTTGAGATTCTAAGTTTACTTGTGAGTTAAGTTTTGTACTAACTAAGTGTTATGGCTTTACAGCTTCAAGGCTAATTGGTACACAAGGATAAGAAAGGGGCTTTCACTTAGAGCTTGATAGCTTAAAGGTGGGGCTCAAGTAATGGATCTTAGTTAAGGATTTTTTTCTTGTATATGTAAAGTACCTTATGTACTAAGATGATGCCGCTATCAGGATACATTGTGGTGCTAAACCATTGATTTACTTTTGGGTGCATGCTAGTACTGTAGAGTGTGCACAAACTATTACTTGAAGTTGAAGTAACTAGTATTTCATTGTCTTCGCACGGTTTAAGTACTTTTTAAATGCAATACTCGAACGATGTTTTTGAAATGGTTTACTTAATTGTTTGCATCACCAAGACAAACATATGCATATCTTTTTACAAGGCAGGCTAAGAAACTAGTTGCATGTAAATTGTTTTAAATTTACCTACAAGTAATGGTTGGCCAATAGTAACGAAGTGGAATCACAGTCCCATGGGGCTTACAAGTTAAGTAATCTGGGGCACTGGAACCCTACTTTGTGACAAATAGTCAGCCACACACTTCCTGCACTTAGCAATTTATAATCTTTCACACTTTTCCTTTGTTCGGGTGGTTGAGGAGTGCATAAATTGTTATGAAATTTTTATTTTTTAGTACTATAATTTTGATGCTCATTACTTCAATGGTTTTTTATCTATGGTCTAGTAATTGATTATGAAACATATTAGATAAAACCCGAGTATTCATTGCGTACTTCACCTTACTTGCTAGGGACTAGTAAGAACCTAGTTAGGGGGTATGATCAACACTCATAAGTGAATAGCTATTAAGGGTTTAAATCATCATTATACAGTTTGAGTTTGATTAATTTCTCTAATATGGGCAGTTATTCCATCAAGATACTATTCAAACATATTTACTGTTCATACACAAATTTACTATTTACACATAGGGTTACTGTTCACCACATTTCACTTTTCATACAGCAGCTGCTGTTCATACATGGGCTACTATTCATCCCTATTCACAAAATATGCTAAATAACTGCTTTTTATGTAAGTGAATAAAATCACGACATCTTACAATTTTTAGACCAAAGATCAAGGCTTTATTTGTCTATAATATTCGGTCCATTGTCTAGTCCAATTAAGAGATAGAGAAGGCCAACTTTGGATCGCAAATAAAAATAGCTCTAGCATTCATGTGCTTTGCGAGCCTTCACAAGAAAAATCATATCTGGAGTAGTGGATGTCAAAATTGACTGATTCCAAAGCCATCTAAAATCCAACACATAGATTTTCAACACTAGTTTATATGCTGAAACTGGTTTGATTGTTTTCATTGCCGAAATTGAGTTATAAATGAGGCCATTTGTTCTACTATGTGCTAAAGAGCAGTCACGGTAGAAAATTCATAGCTTGAGCTAAATACATCAGTTTTGAATGATGAAGCTATTATTTCAAAGCTAAAGAAGACATCTACAAATCTCATGCTTTGAGGAAGAGCTAAATCAATGTGTATGGTGGTTGAAAAATTAAAATAAATTTGAGCCACCTTGGTTGATTTGTATTCACCTATCCTTTATTATTCAAACTACCGTTAAAGACTTGGGGAGGATAAAATTAAGCTTATTCTTAGGCAAATTTAGAGTTCTTGTATCAAGCATAACTCTTCTTTTTTTATTCTGTTCAAGGTGCTTTCTTCTTGTTCTTATTTTGATATTTCAATCTATGTTTATTTTTTCTTTATACATATTGTTTACTTTTCTAATGGCTAAGGTGAAATGGTCAAGCTTTTGGTATAAAAGTTATGACCAATTTAAATTGATCCTAACATTATTAGTATTAATTTTCTCAATCAATTTAACTACCCCTCTTGTTAAGTGGGAGTCTTGATTCATCATAGTCAATCATTAGTACAAAAGCTGCTTGATTTCTTCTATAAAGCATGGCTCTGCCAGCTATGTTAGAATCTTGAGTTATTGTGGATAAAGATTGACATGATGAATACCTGAACCTATTTGTAAGTGTTGGTGTTATAAGTTCAATGAAAGCTAATACTAACTCATGCCTAACACGTCTGGATTTTGGTTACTAAATTCCCCAATGGGGGGACCTGTTTTATGTGTAGGCCTCAATTGAGTGGCAAGATGGGTTAAAATTAATCATAACTAATATACAAAAAATGGATCCCCTAACCGTAGCGATTTGAATTTGTATTTCTTAATTCACTTTCATGTGATTCGACACTTAGACTCCCGAGATTTTACTACTTGCAATAACCTATACTTGGGTTATAACTGCTAAAGTGCAGCAATCAGCAACATAAAAAACAACAATCAAATACAAATTGTAGCAAAAATTCATCACCCATGTGATTTTGTTTGTTTGTGTTCACACACATGAACAGTACATGAAAATTGCATCAAAATAAATTATCATAACACACAAAATCAAATTATCCTATTATCAAATTGTTCTTTGATACTACTGTTGGGATTTTTATGGAGTTCCATGCTATTAATTAGCATGTACCCGGATCAGATCATAGGAATAATTACACAGGTATCTTGTTTTCAAATTTCACATGTGCAGAATCTCCAAGTATCACATGCACTAATTTTTTGCTCTTCCCAATTTTGCTTGAAGTGTGATTTCTGTAATGGAGAGAAACTCATGTATGTTCCTTATGTTTTTTTGTAGTTATAACAATTTGCAACTCTCAAAACTCTTATTTATAAGCATACATGAGAGGAGATTAGAATGTGGCTTGGGACCCATTGGGATCTCCTTACCCTGTCAAATTAGTCTCAAACTTATTTATTTTTTGCAAGTCAGTATTTTATTTTAGATGACCTTGCAAAATCAACCAGGAGTTTAAAGACTTTCTCACAAGTACCTATATACTTTATATTATTCCATTCACCAAACAATATATATATATATATATATATATATATATAATTTTATATACCAAAATAAAATAGACATATTTTTCAAATATCTCTCCTATTATAGGAGTAGTGAATTCCTTATTGAATGACTAAGAATATTATTGTGTTAATTATGTGATCCAACATATCCAAGTATATCCAGTAATTGGAATCATTGGTTGATATATCAAAATAACCACCACATAATATTCTTAGATCTACGGATTAATATAACTCATAATATTCACAATGTCACCTAAAAAATGATGGCCTAAGAGTCTCCAACTTGAGGGAAAGCAAGTAAAGAAGATCTCTTGAGGGTTCATATTAGAACCCCTCAATCCTTACTAGATTGTAAGTGAAGATGAATCCATTCTATTTGATAAAAATTTAACCCCTAATATGCATAGGTAAAGGATTATTTAAGGTATAATGCTTCCTCAAAAAGGCAAAGTCAAGATTTTAAGTTAGGGGGCCGAACAAAATTTTCAAAATGTTCGAGAAATAAATGTATTAAAATGCTATGATTATCAATTGTTTGATGTTCGACTTTTCCTATCCCTTCCAGACAAATCAACCACAAGCCTTTATATATATAGAATTTCAATGAATGAGGGAACAATATTTACCATTTTAGATTTTTACTTTTTAACATTTTTATTACGTAAATAATTAAAAGATTGAGGGGGGCCACCGGAAAGATAAAAAGGTTTATTGACTTTTATGTTTGCATATACATATAGATAATATAGATAATTTGAAAAAATCTTTAGGGGGGTGGGGTAAACAATCTCTAGTCACCCTACTGGCTCCTCCCATGCTTCCTTGTGACTTAGCTAATCTTGATACACAGCCGCACAATCTTGCCTAGATTATTTAATCTTTAGTAGGGTTGCTTTACAAGTAATCTTACAGTATTACACTTTTATCTCAATGGTTATTTTCTAAAAACATTGTCGTTGCTGCCCCAGTGTATAGTATTTTCTAATCTTGTAGGAAAGTGTACAATCATTATGAACCAAATTATTAGATCACCTTGTGCCAACCATCATTCCTCTAAATGGTGCCAAATTGATTGTCAAACTATTAATGATAGTGGTTCGACCGAATCTCTTCCTTATGAACTTGAGTGAACTTAGACCTACACCAATGAAAAAAGACAACGTCAAGGCCCCAGAGAGTGTATCCGGTGGAAACCCTCCAATAATTAAGTTAGCTCTTCTATGAAAGTATAACTAGCTAGGGTTTCGGGCAATAGATAGTGCGTACCTTTGTGAGCCATGAAGGTCCCCTATTTAAACATGTTTGTGCACCTTTGTTATGGCCCCTTAGGAATGCCACTAATGTGGGATTCTTTTAATCCTAGGAATCCCATCTCTAAAAGATGTCCTCTTTAAATGGCAGTCCTTGCTTAATTGGAAGCCTTTTTAAGTTAGTTCTCTTTCAGAATGGGCTTGGGCCTCAAGCCCTAATTGGCCTAGTCCAATATGGAACTAATATTATTTCTTCAAAATTATGATGTTATTTTATAGAATTTTGAATTCTTTTTATTCAAATTAGTAGGCTTAAAACCTATTCCTCTAAAAGAAAAAAGGCTAACACTATAACAAAAACAAAAGAACAAAAAAGGGGTGCAAAAGAGAGAAAATATTTAAATTCTAAGTTAAATGTGAAAAAAAAAAAGTTCGGAAGACTCAAACCCTTGATGACCAAGAAAGCTCACAAATGGAGTACAGAAAAAGTGTACATATAAAAGGGTAACAAAATCCCCTCATCATGGGATCATTCCTATCTATGAGGTTCCCGATCAACTCTTTCACCACTATATAAAGGGACTCCCTTCAAAAATCCTGAGGTATGGAATAATATTGGCATTCTCTCTTCTGTTACTCTACACTTCCGAGAACTCACATGGCCGTTGGAGGGTTTTCCCCAGGTAAAAATCCTGAGGTTCTGACGTAATCTTTGAGTGCAAGATCTTCGGTTCACCAACTTCAAGCTTCAAGGCCAGCTCACCCAGTTGGGCTCATACCACTTTGCCTATCAATGTGATGCCGTTTGTAGGAACATTATGGTGAACAAAAGGAGATATCATATGGACCATGAAAACCTTGATAATAAGCATGAAAATCAAAAGAGGGATTTGCTTAATCCTAAAAAGGGTCTGTAAACCCTTAAGACATTGACACGATTCAGAGGATTAAAGAAGAAAAGCTGCCATTGTCATTGCGATACCAACGGAAGGGAAAATGGCGTCCTAGCTTGTACAACAATGAGTTTCAAGCTCTTAGCATTGAATCTTTAGATTGGATTGGGATCTTCAGGAGAATCCCGTGAGGGATATTGAAGATTTTTTTTTTATCAAGAAACCAGGTATATGCACACAGAGGAGCTCAATCAACAAGTACCACAAAAAGAACAACCAAAGCCCATAGAAGTAGGATTTGCATCAAGAAAGAGAAGTAGGGGGCATGGAACCTCTATAACCTAATCCCATGTTACCACCACTATGTTGGGTTTCGGGAGCCAAACAGCGCAGCGGAATTTAACCGAAACCCTCCAGGATCCAAGTGAAACGGGGTAAACCGGGTGTTCGAAAATTTCATACCTAATTTTCGGTTGAGATCTCTCACTCAACTGTAGAGTCGAATCACAAAACCTGAACAGTTGACGTGTTCAGGCTCTCTATGGTATCCACACGAGCCTCTCGGGATTACCACGCTTCCACTGCGTCCCGGCAGATGCGTTTCTCTTGCGCTCGTAGTGCTAGCTTGCGTCCTCCAAGGAATTGCAAGAGAAGAGTGTGGCTGTCCTTTTGGGAGGCTAGGGCAAGGAGACCTGTGAATTTCTCACTTAAAAGTTGTATTTATAGTGAGACTCAACTTCCAGGCCTAATGGGTTTCAAAGCCCTAATCCAATTAGGATTTAATTTCAGGCTTAATAATGGCTCAACTCCTTGGCCCATTATTAATACGAAATTAAAGTGAAACCATAACCCAAATAATTAGCCCATGCACTCTAATGATCCAAATAGCTCTATGTGTGCGACCCAATAGGCTCTTGCCATGTTGGCAATGATCATAAATCACATTTATGATCATAAGCAACAAGCGGTGTCTAGCAACACATCATTGCTACCCAAGTGACAAGATTGTCGGTGAATTGACTAAACCTTTATGATCATCATCGATATATGCCATTATCCCTTTGTCCAAGATATCAAGACTAAGCACGAGACATGGAATGTGTCACTCTCGTATAGCCCAACCTTTGGTTTCTTGATTACCGAGTAGACCAACTTAAACTAACGACATTGATATCATATATCAACTCATCGGAGCATGGCCATGCATTTTCTAAGTCTCACTCTATCAAGGGGCCCAAAGATATCACTCCCGTTACATAGGAGGGACAAATCCCATCTTGATCATACAAATCCCTCCGCATGATATGTGACATACCCAATGACCTCCTTCAAGTTCACTCAGTTACGAGCAACAAAGGAAAGTATCAAAGTATGTGACTCACATGTAGGGAACCTTGATGATCTTAGGTCGAAGGACTACATATACCATGATCACTATGAGAATCACTTATGACACTCATATAACGATCCATGAAGTGTTCTCATGGTGGGTCGGTCCAGTACACAAGTTCTCCAACTTGTACCCATATGTAGACTACATATCTCATATTAGTCTCCACATATGCTAGTCATTATGTATTATTGCAACCCGCTCCACAATAATACTAGACTAGGGACGTTTAAGAATATCATTATTCTAGGGTTACAATTATGTTTATTACGTTACGCAGAAACAAAACAACAAACATAATTGCTGGATTAATGCCTCAATAAAATATCATGACTCAATGTGCAAAAATACAATCATCTCATGATTGGCTTTTTTTTTGGCACAACACTAACACACTAAGGGAAGCAAGGGCAAACATACTATATGCATTGGAGAGGAAGAATATGTTGCCAAGATGGTCCCCACCTATGGGCCCTGTGAACAAGAAAGATCTGAAGAAGTATTGCTGCTACCACAAGGATAAAGGGCTTGATACAACGGACTGTTAGTAGTTAAAGCGGCTTCTTAAAGAAATGGTACAAGCAGAGAAATTGTAAGAGTATTTGGATAAGACAGGGTCTCTTTGTTGAAGGCAATAAAATAGCCCCATAAAAGAGATGATGACATCAATGACCAAGATAGGGGCTATTGGCAGGAAAGAGCCAGTTTTGCACCAAAAGACAACTACAGGAATCCAGGACCACATATAGTAGTTGTCCATATGATCATGAGGGGAAAGTCCTCCTTGGCTCAAAAGCACCAAGAATGCGAGATAACCTAGTTGGAAGTGACCGAGGCTAGCAATGTTCTAACGAGGTCTGATAGGTTTCGTATCTTGGTACCCTGTATGGACCTAATTGTCATCATTGCAAAAATTAATAATTTTGATGTTAAAAGGGTTTATTTAGATACAGGGCTAACTCCAATTTCATTTTTGGTGATTTTCTAGACATGATTAGTGTCTGGAGTGAGCCTACATATGGAGTCAAATGGGAGGAAGTACTTACACTAAGGACAGTCAGGCTACTCTTCATGTTGATAGGCATCAAGAAGGATGAAAAGGTCATATGTGACTCTTATAAGTCAGAATTCATAGTCCTAGAAGTGTTGTCATCATATATTGTCATCATTGGGAGGCAGGTGTAGGTATAATTTCAAATTTAACCCAATATTAAATGGCTAACAATGGTCTTTGCAACCCCTATAGACCAAGCTTCAATTTGACGAATATATGTGATGAGTCTATGAGGCCCCTAAGATACCAGACAAGAGTTTCTAGAGCCAAAGAAGAAGAAGAAAGAATCCCAAGACAATGAGCCAGAAGCACCCATGTCAAAAGGCTTGGATAAGGTAGGAATAACCTCTGGTAGGAGTATGAAGATTAGGAAAGATCTCCCTTGTGAAGTAAAGAGTTTGTTCATTGAATGTTTGTGCACTAATATGGATATATTTGCATGGTCTCCTAGTGATATGCCAAGCATAGTCAATAGATTTCAAGTTGACTCCTCTGCTTGACTAATTCAACAAAAGAAGCGAAACATGGCACTGGAGAGAAGAGACTTTGTTTAAAAAAAGGTTGAAAAATTATTAAAGGTTAGGATTATTCGAGAAGTACAATACCTCAAATGCTTAGCCAATGTGGTTCTAGTCAAGAAAGAGTATGAGGAGTGGCACATCTGCATTAGTTAAATGAACTTAAACGATGCCTGCACAAAGGACCCTTATCTATTACCTTCCATTGATCAACTAGCCAATGCCACCACCGAATTCAAGATATTGTCTTTAATGGATGGTTTTAGCAGCTATCACTAGATTTAGATAGATATTGAAGATAAGGAGAAACCAACTTTCACCATTGGAGAAACAGTCTACTGTTACTAGAGGGTGATTTTTGGCTTGAAAAATATGGCTGCAACTTATTAACCTTTGATGAATAAAGTATTTATAGAACAACTGTGGTAGAACATAGAGGTATATGTAGATGATATGATCATTAAGAGTAAAGTAGTATACTGGCACTTTGA
This sequence comes from Aquilaria yunnanensis, assembly GCA_039654915.1. Classification (NCBI taxonomy): domain Eukaryota; kingdom Viridiplantae; phylum Streptophyta; class Magnoliopsida; order Malvales; family Thymelaeaceae; genus Aquilaria; species Aquilaria yunnanensis. The sequence goes on from CM077593.1 coordinate 32,895,830, forward strand.
TCATATTCAAGAATTTGAAAGAATAAGGCAGTTCAATATGAAGTTGAACCCTCAGAAATGCACCTTTAGCATTGGAGTAGGGAAATTCTTATGATATATGGTCTTAAAAAGAAGGATTGAAGCAAATCCTGACAAGAATAAGGCAATACTATTGATGCCTGACCCACAAAACAAAAAAAACATTTAAAAATTAGCTAGAAGACTAACCTCCCTTGGATAATTCGTATCTAGATTTAGAGATCAATGCCACCACTTTTTTTGAATCCTCAAGAAGGAAGTAGAGTTTGAGTGGATAGAAAGTACAACAAGGCCTTTATGCAGATCAAAGAATATTTTTAGTGATTTCCAATGCTTAAGCAGCTGCTACCCAATGAACCCTTAGTCTTGTACTTGGCAATCACTGAAGGCTCAATCAGCGATCTTGTCACAAAACAAGGTATGGAACAAATGCCCATGTATTATATCAATTGAACCCTCGAAGGGGTAGGATCACGATACCAAATTCTTCAAAAAGCTATGTTTATCTTTGTTACAGTATCTAGAAAGTTTAGACCATGCTTTCAAATGCACAAAATCATTGCATGAACTAAGCTGCCCTTGATGGACATCCTAAAGAAGCTAGACCATTGAAGCAGATTGGTGAAATGATGCAATAAATTGGGAGAATTTGACATCTATTACAAGCCCATGATGGTAAAAAAAGCTCAGGCATAAGCTGACTTTGTCATATAGATGATGCCAACAAATAATCTAGAAGAAAAACCTAATTTTGACACCCTATCTTGGCACATGTACGTCAATGGCATATTGAGACTCAATCACCAAGGTGCTAGGGTCATACAGCGAAGCCCATTTGGTATGGAGGCCAAACTCGAGGATGAAATTCAGATTCCCTATGACCAATAATGTAGCTGAGTATGAAGCCCTTCTAACTGAACTAAAAATGGCTAGTCGAGTGGGGGTATGAAGTTTGCAGATTTACAGTGATTTTTGGCTAATCGTTAACCAAGCTAATAGAATTGCAGTAGTCAAGGATCTCACTCTCTATAAGTATTTAAGCTTGGCTAAGAATTTGATTAGGACATTTGACCACATGTAAGTCTAGAAGATTCTTAGTGCCAAGAATGCTAAGGCAGTTGCCTTATCTATAAGCCAAGAATAGGCCATGATGTAACAGCTAACTGAACCATTCATCCATCTTTTTGAATACTAGGGCCTTTTTGGATGACTGAAGAAAGCCGATATGGCTTTATCTTAAAGCTGATACCCTAAACAGCACACCAAAGAATAGAGGAACGTCAAGATTCACCTAGGAAGATTCACCTTCATTGAAAATGAACTTTACAGGAGAAGGTTGGCTTTGCCCCTAAATAGATGCTTGACCCTGCAAAAAGGTTAGGAAGTTCTTAAAAAGATTCAACAAGGAGATTATGGAGCACACATTACGGTGGATTCCTTAGCCTACAAAAACTGAGGCAAGAATACTTTGGTTGATGATTCAAAAGGATGCATGACACTTTATTCTGTGATGCCATCCTTGCTAACCTAACTCCTAGATCTAGCAATTGTCATCCTTAGTGGCTTCGTTAACTGCTGATCCTTGGTCCTTCACCATGTGGAGCCTTAACTTGATTGGAGCACTCCACATCACCCTCAGACAGGTGAAGTATTACATCGTCGCTGCTGATTACTTTACCAAGTGGGTGGAGTTAGAACCAATCGCAACCATAATAGCTCCTTAGATCCTAAAATTTTATGGAAAAATTTAGTTTGTTGATTTGGTTGCCCTCAGGCCACCGTCATGGACAATAGAAAACAATTTGACAACCAACAACTATGTAAATTCATAGAGGAAAAAGGCATCCATTTCTACTTCACACTAGTAGTTGACCTATAGTCAAATGGACAAGTCGAGGACACTAACAGGACCATAAAAGAGGGGCTAAAGAAGATATTGAACAAGGCCAAGGGAAGATGGGCGAAGGAGCTGCCTAGTGTCTTGTGGACTATCTAATGACCCTTCAGAGATCAATGAGAAAAAGTCCTTTTTTATTAGCCTACAATATGGAAGCATTTATACCAGTTGAGATGACACACCCCACCTTGCGAATGTAGATGTTTAGCGGCGAAACAAACAATTGAGGCCTAAAAACCAAATTAAACCTATTAGAAAAACTTAGGGAAGATGCCCAAATCTGTATGAAGGCCTTTAAACAATAAGTGGCTTTGACCCGCAATGAAAGTGTAAAACAAAAAGGAATCTAAGTAAGAAGAATGATCCTCATTCGGGGGTAGAGTTAACAGGAAGAAATCTAGGACTGGAGGCATTAAGAACAAATTGGGATAGACCCTATCTGGTGAAGAATAAAGTTGGAGAAGGAGTTTACAAGTTGATGGATGCAAGCGGTAGGATGATACCTAGGACTTACCATTTTGATGATTTACACCCCTATTATGTTTAGAAAATATCAATGAAACTGTCAATTATTATCTTTGTGATCCAAATTACGAGTTATACTTGCAAACTTTGATAATAACATTTATCAAATATAAAGAAATGATAGGACCAAAAAAGCCCAAAAGAGCCTAGGACAAAATGAACAAAGGCTCAAAAGAGTCCTAGATGAAATGAAGGCTCAAAAAGAGCCTAAAACGAGAATAAATGAAGGCCAAAAAGGGCCATCATGGCAATAACCCCAGGAAATGTTTACAAAGCTAGCTAGAATAAAGGCCAATAAATGCCATTGAGGTAGCAACCCTAGGAAAGTGTCAACAAGGCTACCCAAAATGAAGACCAAAAGCAACCAATAAGGCAATACCCCTAGGAAATGTTTGACGTAATGAAGTCTGCCAGAATTTATATTGACAAACATATATAAAGCCCAACAAGGAAAGAGCCTTAAACCTAATAATAAACTTAGAAAATAAAGAGGCATAGAAAATGAAACAAAAAAGGTTTGAACTTTTTTTTGAATTTGCAAATGAACTTAATCATTATAAGTCCTTACAGAAATATTGTAGACTAAGCACCAACTATCCAATGTTGAAAGAAAAATGAAAGCTGAACAAAGGCACCAACTTGATACCGGAGGACAAGCATGAATTATGAACTACTGGGGAAACATGAAATAGGTGTTAGTGAATGACTAGGACTAGAAAGCGTCAAGGGCAAAGGATTATTACTTCTGGGTTTTTAATGTAGCGTATACTAGCCCTAGCCAGGATGATACTTGTATGAAAGTGTTACATGCTGACCTAGCTGAAATGGAATTTGTTGAAAAGGATTTGGTGGTGCAGATACCTAAAATTCATCCATGATCTGTACCTCCTCAATATCTATGACAACTATAGCCTCATCAAATGGTTTTACTCTTACCTTGTCTTTCTTAGACCATGCATCAAAGGCTAGACCTTGATCTACATAAGTACTTAGAAATGAAAAATCAAGGTTCAAGCACTTCTATTCGAACTGGAAGCGACAAGAAAGAAAGCCATACTAGAATTCCTCGAATGCCTCATTGCCAAGGCTTCTTTCCATCGTTCTATTGATCGATAGAAGGTCTTTCGTGCAAGTATTGGCCTTTTGACAAAGCTCAACATACCCATCCTATAGGGCTTGAATGGCACCCTCCACCTATTTAGCCCAGTTAGAAAAGAAGGAAGGCACTGTCACACTTGAACTGGCCCCAACCTATAGAGCCATTGGACCTAACTAGAGGCTTGCTTTGGGGTTAGCCGGGTTTTTATCGAAAGCCTCTAGTTAGGCCCTAAGTTGTTGAATCTCCTAATAAGCCAGCTTATCTCTTTCCCCTGCCTTTCAGATGGTATCGTCAATGTCATGAAGACTCTGGCCCTGCCCATTGATGACCTTTTGTCTCCAATTCGTTTACCTTCTTCAATAACTCATTGCAGCTTGACCACTCTTCACCCAGCTTCCTGTTTAGTGCAGTGTTTAAGGTCTTCAAGTCCATAACCTAGGTGACTAAACCCCGCATCTTTCCATTTAGAGCAGTGAACCTCTCACATATGGCATAGGTGATGATGGATTCTGACAAACAAAAAATGTCAAGAAAAAAAATGTGGAAGTAGAAATGAGAAAAAGTAAGTAAGTATCGTGCCAGTAGAAGGCCTACTGCCGCATTCATCAATTGTGCCTCGTCCCCCCTTAGAGGGTAAGATAAATGATGACAATCCCTAGGGGTCCTCAAGTCCCCTGTGGGTAATGTTGGTCCTGTTCTCCAAGATTGACTCATTGATTCCCATCACCCTCTGAGAGTTAAAGACTTGGTCCGACAATATCCCCTTACTTGCCAAACTGTGCTTTTAGGCCTATCCCTATTCTAAAATTAAGTTCTTAAGATAGAAGCATAGATCAACCTTACTCAACATAGTTAGCCCTTTTTGGGAAAACCTTTGGGCTTACTCACCCTAGGGCTCGCCAACCAGAGCGTTCTACAGAATGACCCCCATAGGCACACTAGTGAGAGGAGGATGAAGAATAGCCTCCACCTGCAATGACACCATTACGGTGGGAGTAGAAGGGGCTGTTTCCTTTTTTCCCTATATGTTGGAAAAGCTAGATCGAAAGATTTGCAACAATCATAGAATGATGTCAGATCGATGCCACCAAAAAATGGGAAATCATTAAGATAGATGGGCTTACCATCACTCCCGTCTTTGTTAGACTCAACCTCCTTAGAAGAGGCTGAGGCAAAGGCCTTTTTCCTCACAACCTATGGGCCTTCTCCTAGTCATTCCTCTAGGTGAACCACTGTACAAGTCGTTTGTGCAGAAGGGTAGAAGAACTGCTACTAGTTGCCTTCAAATCATGAGCAGCATCTAGTGGTAGGAGTTAAAGCTTCTAGGCATCAGCTAGCCCTTCAGCAATGCTCTTTCACCTCCTCATATGCTTTTGGGCATGACCACCTATATCAGCATCAAAAGAAAAAAAATCAGGATCACCCCAAGGAAAAAACACTAGAAAAAGAATGAGGGCAAAAGTGAGTACAACCCTAGAATCTTAAGGAGCTCATTGGACATTCAAAGCCACATCATAGACCTCCATCAGCAACCTCTTCTTATTAAGGAACCAATCAAAGGGGTTTTGTACATCTGGATAATTCAGGTGGGCTTTGTTAATCCCTGCCCATCTAAGGGTGGTCTATGATATATTGATGTAAAGAATAAGGAACAACCCTGCATAATTCTGGGTTTGGACCATAGCTTCTAACCATGTGAAGAGGCCATGGTACGATCGATGCCCTTTGGAGCCCAAAAATAGAGAAGGCCACTTGATGATGGCCTGTTGAGGACCTTTGGTAAGAGAGCATGGAAAGCACTACTCTAGCTCCCTCAAGGTAAAGAAAATTCAATCTTCTAATTGGCTCATGCTTCCTTGCAGATAACAAAGGAGAAAGATTTATTACCCCTACAACTAATGGGTGCAATGTTTAAAAATTTGGTGTCTTTCTTTAGCTCCAAGATGTAAAATTGGAGGAAGGCCTCCAGAAGAGGAGTCACCATCACCATCTTACAAGTAATGATGAAGGTATTGATGTGGGCAAAGAAATTAAGGGCCAATTGGGAAGGTAATATCTCATAGAATTAGTAGAACCGCTCCACTGGGGGATGCAAGGAAAAACATAGCTCCACTTGTAGCTGAGCCATGAAGATGGTGAGAATGTTAGTTTTAACACTTCTGGGCAACCACCATTTTTATTGCCTAAGATTTTTTTTCAAGGTTGCCAACACTCTGTTGGGCCAATATAATTGTTTCAAATTTGTTGCTAACGTCTTAAGAGTCAATGATGTCTTTAAAGTCCTCATCTTCTTTAAGTTAAGGAAGAAAGGCTCATTCGAAGAGCCCACTTTGGTGGCAGGAGAAGAAGGAGTGCTGGCAACAGCCCTTTTTAAAGATGATTTACTTGAAGCCATCTGGAAAACCAGAGAAGAAGATGTAATGGCTGCCACCAGGCAAAGCGGAAAAACACCAGAAGATGCAAGGGGCAAAAAGATCCAAAATAGAATCTAGAATAAAAAAGGCTGCTGAACAAGAAATTAAAAATAGAGTGGCAAAAATGAAAAAACTCATAGTACCAAGAAAAAAGGCTTGATTACCTAGTTGAGGAAACAAGGAATTGGGAATTGAGGAACTTTGATAACAACTCAAATGGCTAGGGGAACAGCTTCAAACGGAGGAAGTAATACCCAAAACTTGACTAAAATTTCAAGCAAAAGTACTAAGAATTTGAATGGAGTAAAGGAGATTGGCAGTAGCAAACAAACGGCAAAAGAAACAAAGTGTAAACCCTAATTTATTTATAGGGAAATAAAAACCCTTGAATTACCTCCTCAAAAGCCGATGCAATTATGATAAAATATTTGAGTGAATAGATGTGGGACATATGGCACTAGATTGCCGTCAGAAGAGTTATACCTAGTTACTTCCCTGGTAGGGCATTAAATAGGTGTCCTTTTGATTCCTAGACAACCATTGGGCTTGCCATGTGTTGCAAATCTTCACAGCTATCATCAGGCTTAGATAATATGATGCTGTACTAGATTGCATTCTACAAAAGCCATCAGAAAAGGCACTGTTCCCCCAAAAAAGATGTCAATCAAGGCATCATATCAAGTAGCAAGTATCGTACATCACCAAAATGATGACGTATTAAAGGTTTAAAGACACTAGATGGAAATGACACCCAGCATCGACCCCCCCTAGAAAATATGGGACTTTAAACCCATATTTTATGAGGGAGTGAGCTATTGATACTATATGGGTCTAAATTAGGCTTGATTTGTGAGCCCAAGACTGAATAACTAGAGAAGCCCACTTTTGAAGATCAGCAAAGCCCAACATGGAGTAGATAAAGAGGAAACTCGGTAAAGATAGTAACAAAATCCCCTCATTACAGAATTATTCCTATCTAAAAGCTCCCCGGTCTTCTCTTTCACCATTATATAAAGAGACTCCATTCATAAATCTTGAGGTATGAAATAATATGGCATTCTTTCTACTGTTACTCTGCACTTTCAAAAATTGACTTGACCGTATCGGAGGGTTTACCCAAGTAAACATCCTAATGCTCTAATGTAATCTTTAAGTGTCGGATCTCTAGTTCACCACCTTCATGCTTCAAGACCAGCTCTCTCGATCAGACTAATACCGCTTTGGCTATTATTTGAGAAATAAAACTGTCCACTTGGTGCTTGTGCTTCACTTAACATATGTTTAAGAAACTTTCCCTATAGTTATCCATTTCCCATTCAAAAGAAGATATTAACAACAAAACTCTTGGGATAAAAATCAAGAATAGAACACGATTCCATGCTAATCCTTTCCAAATATATCTCCACAAAATCAAAACCCTTCAAAATCTTCCAAAATCTTATTCCTCCAATATTTCTAAACATGACAACAGTGATTGGGAGAAAAACGGCAGACAAAGGCATGATTTCCCTAGTTTACCTTAACAATTTGACACTATCAGCCCATTTTTTTCCTTCTCTAAAACAACAATCAATGCCCTGTTTTCACCCATTGTCTCCTCCAAATGATGATTGGTGCTCATTGAACCCAATAAATTTCCATCATCATTTCATACAAAAATTGCAAAGAAAAATAGAATAAGGTGACATTGTGAGGGAGTTTCTTTTGCTAGTTCATGGTTTAATCTCTTGGGACATTGATGTAGCAAGAACAAGTATGTGATTTTCATTAGTTTGTTTTTTATTGTGAAATAACATAAGTTTTTAAAGAATTGCTTTAAGATTTGAGATTTATGTTCTAGATTAAAGCTTTATATATATGATTAAGATTTTTTTTTTGTATATGTATGATTATGGGTTTCATATGTTTGTTCTGGCTTTGTGAAGAACACAGATATATATGTATGTTTTTGGGTTTATGAAAAATATAAGTATATATATATGCTTCTAGGTTTGTAAAGAACATAGATGTACATTTGTATGCTTCTAGGTTGTTAAAAAGACATATATGTATGTTTATATGTATGTCTATATGTATATGTATGTATGCTTTCAGGTTTATAAAGAACATGAGTAAATTGTGTAAATAGTCTCTAACCTTTGATTGTCATTTCATTTTAGTCCCTAAACTATTGAATATTATATTTTTGTCTAAAACCTATTAAAATTGTTTTATTTTGGTCTCTCACTGGATGAAATTTATTAACTCAGAATAATTGTCTGATATAAAATTTTGAAATTTTGATTTAAATATTTGGTAACTATCTTCCAGTAAATTTAAATAATTTAATATTTTTTATAGCAAATAGACAATTTAAATTAATAGTTTTTTCTTCCTAACTAAAATAAGTTCAATTTAAAAAAATAAAAAATATGATTTGAATTTTCTATTAACTATAAAAAAATTATTATATAGATTAAATTTATTGTAAGATAGTTACCGAATAGTTTAAATTATGATCTAAAATTTTTTTATCAAACAAATATTTTAAGTTAACATATTTTATCTAATAGAGATCAAAATGAAATTTTCTATAGATTTAGGACTAAAATGAAACTTTTTAATAGGTCTAGGGCCAAAACATATTATTCAATAGGTTAGGGACTAAAATGAAACAATAGTTAAAATTTAAGGATCATTTTTGTAATTTACTCTAAAGAACATAGATGGATATGTATGAAACTGTAAGATGAGTTTCGAGTTTTAATAGTGCATAAAACTATAAATAAATTGTACGAAACTAAGTTTTTATTGGGCATGGAGGGCACACGTACATACAAAAAAGCACACACACACACGCTCGCAAGCACACACACACATATTTTGTGTTGTATGAAACTATTTGTCATTGTACGAAACTAGGTTCCATAGGTTCATATTGTACGAATCTTGGTTGTTATGGCATGAAATTAGATTCATATATGTATGGAAATTAATTATATAAAATTGAGTTGCTATTGGATGTGTGTGTAATTAATGTCTAATGTTTTGTTATAAAGAATGCTTATTTTACATTTTTTTTATCATATTCATTTTATGTTAATTCAACAAAAAATGAGTAATCCAATAAAATAAAACTTTGAATTGTCGACATAATGGTTTATTTTCATCTTCGCCTTCCTCCAGCTTATCATTGGTTGTCTGCTTAAGGTTCCAACCTCAATGGTGGCAACTAAACACGAGGGGTTATACACACACACACTTTTATTCCTATCACATGAAACTGAGGTGATAGTGTATAGTTTTGAGTTTTGATAGTATATGAAACTAGAAATGAATTGTATGAAATTGAGATTTATTTGTATGAAGTCATGAACTATTTATATGAAACTAAATAAATTTTTTAAAACATAGTTTGTAAATACAACATTGAAATATAAGGATAAACTTAGCATTTCAGTTGGGAGGAAAGTAGAGCCTAAAGACAATTCTTAGATATAACTAGGTTCCTAATGTATAAAATTGATATATTGTGTACAAAATTGAGATCTTATTTTATAAAACTAGATGCCCATTGCATGAAACTAAGATCATATTGTAAAAGCGTAAATTTCCAATTATACCAAATTGGAATGTTGATGCATGAATTTGAGTTCTTACTACTACATTGATATGCTAATATATAAAACTGGGTTTTTTTGTATGAAACTATGTTCTTATTATGTGAAGTTAAGTTGTAATTGTACGAAACTAGGTTCTTATTGTATTAAATTAAATTTCTATTTTATGAAATTGACATAGTGATATATGAAACTAAATTCTTATTATAGAAAAAAAAAAGATACATGAAATTACCACATATGATAGTTATTATATTTAATGCTAAAAAAATTTGCGTTAAACAAAAACAAAAAAGATAATGAAATTTTTTTTTTTATGCATTTTGTGCAAAATCAGAAAAGAAAAATGAATTTGATATTATTCTTATTCTCTTCCTTAAGATTATCTCTTCAAATGAATTTAAATTCAAATTTTGCTAGTTGAAAATAATGTCTTTTGAGAATTTCCTAATTTCTTAAATATTTCTAAATTTAATTAACTCAAATTTACCTAAGAAATGGAGAGCTGTTACCTTTAACAATTACTGTTAGGTAGAGGGCATATAATGGGTGTATCTAAAAATTTCGCCAAACCCTAGCTTAATTTAGATATTAATATTAACAGAACCTTTAGATGCCATGGTGGATATCCACTCTAATATTAGACATTAATGATGAACATCCATTGTATGGCCTGGTCAATTTTTTATTGAAACGATTAGAGAGGGCTTGCTTCATGATGGTAGTCCTTAAACTACCATAACTTACAGTGTCAAATTACCACAAAAGACCAAAAAAAAAAAAAAAGACAAATATGAAGGTGGGGCCGAATGAAAAAGTACGAATTAATAATCTTATTTTTAAGAGTAATGAATAATTGGCAATGCATAATAAAAAGCACAAATCTAAAGGAAATGAATAATTTGCGCAATTCCTACGCTGGGAAGCTGCAACTTACAAGGTCAGCTCTCCTCTCCATTCAAGTGTATTGGAGTTTGGTATTTCTCATCCCGAAGAAGGTGCTAAAAAAGATAAATTATATTTGCCAGAATCTTTTATGGTCTGGAGCAACAGAAGGGAATCAAAATGCATTAGTAGGATGGGAGAAGGTGTGCAAACCAAAAAGTGAAGGGGTTCTTTATCTGAGAGACATAAGATCTTGGAATTATGCACCCATTGCTAAGATAGTTTGGGACATTCATTCCAAGACAGATCGCTTGTCAATTCAATGAATCTATGCCTACTATGTTAAGGGGCAGGATTTCTGGACAATGAAGACTGTGTCTATAGCATCTTGGGTCTGGAGTAGTATAATCAGATGTAGGGACTGGTTGGTGAAGAAATGTGGTCGGATAGAGACAATTTTGGAGGCATTGCAGGACGGGAATGTGTATGAGTATGTGAGGCCGAAAGGCCAGAAAGTCCAATGGGAGTATATAGTGTGGAATAGGTGCTTGATGTTGAAACATGAGTTTATCCTATGGCTACTACTAAATGATGGGTTGTCTACAAAGGATAAAAGGTGTCGATGGAGTCAAGCTGGACCGAGCAAGTGTTACCTGTGTGCAAAAAATAAGAGAGTTAGAACCATCTCTTTTTTAGGTGCTCCTTCATTCATGAAGTTTACCCACGAACTATGTGATGATTGGGGATCACATAAATGGGGAGATGAGGTCTATTGGCTACAAACAACATTTAAAGTTAAAGCACCCCTAAGGAAGCTATGTAAGATAGCCTTTGCAACTATTGTTTACTATATTTGGAAGGAGTGAAATAGTCAATGTTTCAAGGAGGAATGATCGTTAGTTTAGCATGTTACTGATAAAATTTGCTTTGGCATCTATGTTCATGGGAACCATTTTGAGTTAGTAAAAAGACTTGGTTAATCTATGTTGTTTTACATTTCTTCAGTTTTGGTCTTGTGTTTGCTACCCTAGTATGCTAGAAAGTATTTGTAAATCATTCTTTCAGTTATAAAATTTACCTTATCCCCCCAAAAAATGACAAGAATAATTGAAAGCATAAAATAGCTTATTCAGGAATAGCCATATTAATGAGAAAAAAAATGAAGGATTTTAAATGATAAAAGGGAATTAGTCTCATAAAATAAAATAAAAAAAGATCATGAAATAGATTGCAAATAGTTATAATTGGAATCAACAAAATGATTGAGTAAAAAATATAAAATGAAAACAAATAGAGAAAATGTATTGTAAATTACTTATGTTCATAGTCAAGAATTAGATAAAAAGGAAACAAGAATCAGGAAAAAAAAACTAGGAAGAATGGCAAAATATTAGTGACATTTAACTGAAAATGTGAGTTTAAAGTTTGAAGTTTTTGCAGCTGAGCCTAGTAATCCAGAGAAGAGTAACTTTCACACCGAAAAACATTACCTTGTTAGAAAAAATGATTAGACTTCAACAAAAGCGATAAGACTTCAATAGTAGTGAACACCTTTCTGCGTTCCTCCAAATTATTGTAGGAAAATGAATGCCTTTCTTCGTTGTTCTTCATTTTTCTACAAAAACATCAATTTCCCGACATGAAGTCATTGGAAACACCGTTGGAGAACACCAATTGGACCTAAAAAGGCCTTGGAAAATACAATTGGTACCTGTAAGGCCCTTTAAGATGCCAATTGGTAACTGGAAGGCTAATTGGTACTTGTAAGGCCCTCACAAGTATCGATTGGTACCTCATAAGCCCTCACATGTACTGACTGGTACCTTCAAGGCCCTCAACGGTACCAATTGGTACTTATAAGGCCCTCACAGGTACCAATTGATATGTTAAAGGCCATCATAAGTACCAATTGTTATCTGGAAGGCCTCAGAGGTGCCAATTGGTACCATGAAGGCCTTCTAGGTAACAATTGGTATCTCCAAGAGCCTTTGAGGTACCAATTGGTACCTGGGAGGACCTTCCAAGTATCAATTGGTACCTGCAAAAGCCTTCCAAGTACCAATTGGTGCTTATGAGGGTCCTTCACGTATAAATTAGTACCTCTGAGAGCCTTCTAGGTACCAATTGGTATCTCCGAGGGCTTTACATGTACTAATTAGTAATTTTAAGGCCTTTCTTGGTACCAATTGGTGTTTTCCAATGGCCTTCCCAACAACTTTATGTTGGAAAATTAGTGTTTTACAGAAAAGCAAAGAACAACGAAGAAAAGTGTTTGTCTTTCTACAAAAGCATGGAGTAACATAGAAAGACGTTCACTTTTATTGAAGCATAATTACTTTTGTTAAAGCCTAAGACTAAAAAAAAAAATTGGAATGACCCAGAATGTAGTTTACGCACAAGGTGAAACGGTGAACTAAAGTAAAAAAATGTGCTCACTTGTGCCATTGAAGGGTTAATAATAGAACCTTACCACTAGCTTATAGGTGTTTTTGCTTCCATTTTTGCCCTACCCGCGTGACACTTACCCCTTTTATCAAATGCAGCCTGCTTAAGTCATTCATTCATTCCCCTAATTTCATCATGTATATTAGTCATAGGGCAACCCCTTGGATTGTGGCCAGCTGCCCTATAGTTTTTGCATTTTCTTTCATGAGGCTTTTGCTTCCTAGTGATAACAACTGGATCAAATACAACATTGCCACTATACTCGCCTGATGCAATATCTTTCCCTCCAGCCCTTTATCTGGTTTGCACATATAACTCCCCAGCTCTCAATGTTAATTGACTAAGTTCTTCCCTAACCTTCTCAAACCTGACTTGACCATACTTTGCTGCTAGATAAAATATTTTATTCCCCATGTCAGTGATTTGACTGTGCATAGCACTATATAGGGCATCCACCAAATCCTCATCCCTAGGAGGCCTAATTTTTGTAAATACTCATTTCTTTGCTTTTTTTGTCTACCTCTTTAATGCAAAACTATCGAAAATTCTTTTCACATCTTCAATTTTTAACACAACAAATATATGCCAATGTGGGATACCTACATCATAATTTCTCAGTATAAATAATTATTTTTTCAGAATAAAAATATAACAAAGTCCGAATTGGTAGTATTCCACTACTCTTGCCTTTGTATGTTGGTAAATGACATGAGCATTCTAAGCAGTCTTCATCAACTTTATGCTTGACAACTCTCTTATTCCGACCACTACCATACCGTCCTACTTGGTACATCATACCCTAAATTGGTTCTAATTATCATCAATATACTCACTTTCCCCATCCTTATTCATATCCATATGCTTAACCTTCTTTACATCGTTGAAGCCAAAGCACTCCATCAGCTCCTTCTGCGTCGCTGCTATACACTCTCACTCTAATGCAGCTAAGTAGTCTTGATACATCCCGTCCACTTCCATCAATATGATCCTCCTCATCTATAGAAGAATTCAACTCCAATGATGTATTCATAGCCTTCATCATTGCATTAACAACAATGTGGTTCCATATTACCAAAATATGCTACCAAAATAACTTTGAATAATTACAAAACATAACATCTTTCCTAAAAAAAGCTACAATGTATCACTTTTTTGGAACTTTTCATTGCTTTTCCAGAAAAGTGTAGACTAAACCCTTTTTTCTAGTCTACGTAATGCTTAGAGTTCTCCCTCCTACACTTTTTAACTCTACATTTTTTTCATAAACTTATCAATTGTCTGGTTTTGTTCAACACTTTTTTATGTTGTTTATCTTTGTCACATATTCTTTTTTGATATGCATCTTATTTCGAAAACCATACCCCACAATAGTGATTTAGTAAGAACAAAAGACATTTTAGTACGATAAAAAAGCGTTTGTTTATTAAGAAAGGTGTTTCCACCCCCAAAATGGCAAAGAACAATATTTTGAACGTGTTTATTTCTTATAACCCAAAAATTTTAAACACCTATAAACCATCCATCAAATTACTAACCTCTCCAATTCTTTCTTTGCTCATGCTTCCGAATACCTTATTGCAATCACATCTCACATTAAACTCCAAGACCTCCTTCTTCATATTCACAATAACTAAACATCTATTACAACATGGTTAGCTAAGTAATCATAGATTGTTTCTCCATTTGTTTCTAGGCAAAATCCATATTTAGTTCTCTAACTTTAAGGGTCGTCCTAATGTGGTCCCTTAACTTTAAAAGTCACTATTAAAGTCCCCCAACTCAATTAACGCATCCTATTTTAGTCCCAACCGTTAGTTCTATTGTTATTTCATATGAAAATTACCTACGTGACCATACTGCCACATACTGCCACGTGACTGCCCTTTTCATGACAGTAAAAAAAAATAAATATCAGGCTAAAATGACGCAAATGCATAACCTAAAGGTCATAGGGCATAGTTTAACCCAAATCTTCTTCCCAAAATCGACACCGCGCACTCCAGCCGTCCAGCTGCCCACTCCACCATCCACGCTGCCGCCACTTCGACACATTCTAAGACGATACGCCGCCACCCACCTTTGTGGCTCCGCCTGTCCGTCTCTCCATCTCTCTGTCCCCCCATTTCTCCGTCTCTCCATATCCCTGTCCCCTCACCTCTCAGCCTCTCCATCTCCGTCCCCCTGTCTCCCTATCTCCTTGTTTACGCAACCATCATATCGCCAACACTCTGTCTATACCGCCACCATTTTTATCCATGAAGGTTCCCTTCTCGCCGACACGTTAATCGCCATCACGCCCATTCTCTTTCTCTCCGTGAAGGTTCCCTTCTTGCTTGCCACTGCCCAAAATCCTATACCAACTAATCGAAATCCTTAATTGCATAATAACAGAATCACATTGGTGCTCAATCACCGATGTCCCCAATCGGCTGACTCGATCGCCGTTCAAGGGAAGGAGAGAGGTTGAGGCATAGGTGGGCAACATTGATTTGGGGAAGAAGATTTGAGTTAAACTATGCCCCAGGACCTTTGGATTATGCATTTGCATCATTTTAGCCTGATATTTGCTTTTTTTCTTTTAGTTTAGCCACTTACTGTCATGAAAAAGGCAGCCACATGGCGGTATGGTTGCCACGTAGGCAATTTTCATCCAAAATAATGGCAGAATTAACGGTATGGACCAAAACAAGATCCATTAATTGAGTTAGGGACTTTAATAGTCACTTTTAGAGTTAAGGGACCACATTAGGATGACCTTTAAAGTTAGGGGACTAAATATGAATTTTACCCATTTGTTTCTATTTCCCCAACCTTGTCTTTCATTAACTACCTACATTTATTCTAACAACCATTTCCGAATTAACTCCAAACACCAATTAATCATATTGAGCATGTTCATTACTTCAACAACACTAACTCTAGTCATTTTCCTTGACTCATTAATCCTTAAATTCTATTGCATGCCACAAATTCTGAAATGCACTTAAGTGTATGTGCTCACACTGGATGGCATTAAAACGGCCCAATTTTCGTTTGATTTTTTCATTTATGGTAGATTTATGCGTTAAGTGTGTAAGATTTAATTGGGTACTAATTGGGTATTAACTTTGTTTAAAATTTTTAATTATGGAATTTTACTTGTAAACATTTCCTTTTTTATTTAATTCCACTATATTCAATCCTTCGTTTCTTATTTTCTTTTTTCAAAAATTTTAATTATGGAACCTTTTGAATTTGAATTCATTTGTAAAGATAATCTTAAGGAAATAATAAAGATAATATGATAAATATGGTGATTATTTAAAATAATTTTATTAATTCAATTTTTTTTTTTACGTAGTCCTAATACATTTTACTTTCAGTTTACTACATATATCACATAGTTTAATTTATTTGACTCTCAGTTTAACACATATCCCACACAGATTAATACAATTCACTTTCAATTAACACATATTTTACACAATTTAATACATTTTGCTTCCAGTTTAATCACTTCCAATTAACTCATATCTCACAGAATTTAATATATTTCACTTATAGTGTAATACAATTTCACATCCAGTTATTGCTGATGACAATGACAATGTCGATTATGGTACTGGTGGTGACAATGAATTTGGTGGTTTTATTTTTTCGTGGCAATATTATTTCTCATATGATAGTTTTGCCACACAGATTAATACATTGGACTTCCAGTTTAATATGTTTTACACAGTCTAATACATAGACCACATAGTTTAATGTAATTCATTTTCTGTTTAATATATATCCTATACAGTTTAATACATTTTACTTTTAGTTTAAAATATATCCCAAACAGATTAATACAATTCACTTTCCAATTTCACACATATTTAACATAGTTTAATATATCTCACTTTCAGTTTAATATAGTTCACATCCAGTTTAATACAGTTTGCATCAATATTTTTATTTTTACAGACCTGGAAGTATACATATAAACCATAGAAACATACATAAATATTTGTGGTTTTTACGAACCTAAAAGCATATATATAAACCTTAGAAGTATATATATATATATATATATATGTTCTTTACAAACACAAAACATATATATAAATCCTAGAAAATCCATAGATATTCGTGTTCTTTATAAACCTAAAACATACATATAAAACCATATATATATATATATATATATGTTCTTTACAAACACAAAACATATATATAAATCCTAGAAAATCCATAAATATTCGTGTTCTTTATAAACCTAAAACATACATATAAAACCTAAAAGCATACATACATACATACAAATCCATGTTATTTTGCAATATAAAACACAAACTCATTCACCATATATTCATATTTTTAGGAAAAGATATGTTTTTTGAACCCTTAAGTAGTGGAGCATACAATTGGTACTGTGAGCATTGTATCCCCAGTGACTCTTCTAAGCTTGTACCATTGTCTCCATCGTCCTTTTGTACAATCTTAACCATATTTTCCTATGTACGGATCATAAACATTCAAATTTTTCTCATGATACATAAACACCACTAAACAATACATTTGCCACAAAGTCATAGATAATTGTACCAGAACCTTAAATACAAACCACACATACCCAAATGGAAAACCAATAAATCTGAAACCCAAATTGTTTACAACCATACATATCACACACACCAAATACAAAACCCAAACTCACAAATAACCAATCATTACAATACATACAAAACCACAGTACAAATAGAACTTAGGATCATACATACCAGACAATACATAAACACCACCAGACAATACCTACAACCCACATACTAATCACACACAACCACACACAATTTATCCAAAACCATAAAATTGATATATGTTATAAGGATTGCAAACCCAAGATCGCACCTTCTATCCTTACCCAAAACCTGCCACAAGCATTGCCATTGGCCGCCAATCAGAGATCCTCCTTTGCACAGCCCGTTGCAAGCACCGTCCTCGCTCTTCCTTTTCCTCTTATTGCCGTGGTGCCCCTTCTAGTGGATCGACACTACTGTACCAGTGTGCCAGCCTCCATGCGTCTTCTTCCCATGGTTCCTGATGTCCTCCTCCATCGTTGTTTATGGAATCCAAAGTGATTGTGAAAGATGCAGTGTTTTTTGGGGAGGAGGCGAGCGTGGCTACTTTCTGCTTGCTTTTGTCTTCGATTTAGGGTTATAGGGGGTATAGGTAGAGATTGTATGAAAATGGGGCTCAAATCACATAACTGCTCGATTTTGTGCCTGATTTTTGGCTCGTCTACTTTTTTTTGTTTTTTTGAAAGATGGTTAACGGATGAAACTGTTTCTACCTAACGGTGCTACTAAGTGTACTTACACTTAGGTGAATAGTCTCAGAACTCTTTGCATGCAACTACTACATTTACTACTAATTCCTATATTTATTATACTATTAGCATTTCTAGTTCACCGCTTACTTAAAATACATATTTACCATTATGCATACTGTACAATTTTATCCATTTTTTTTATACCACTTCCATTCAAATTTCTTATTATGCTTCCTTTTATTAAATAAGTTATCATTTAATTTTAATTAATAAATAATTCCCTTCAATTTTTACTATGAAGAGGCAAGGTTTTAACTTCTTTTCATCGCTCCGCTTTAAACTATTGCATTTTATATTTTCATCCAAGTTGACTTAATTGCACACATATGAAGTTCTGTGACTCATCTGATACTTCTTTGTTATTTGAGGACTAAACACATAACTTGCCCTTTTTTTTTTGGTCCCACTACCGTAACTTACGGCAGTTTGGGGACTACCGTAGCGTAGAAAAATCTCGATTAGAGGGAGAGAGAGAGAGAGGAAAAAATTGGAAACAGCTCCGCCGTGAAAAGAATCGCCGAGATTTGCACCGTCAGACGTGTAGGCTGAATATACCTTTTTCGACCACAAGAGAACAGTGGTGGGTTTATTGACCATGAAATGTAAGGCGGCAGATATATGGAGCTGGGAGATGAGATGACGCAGATGCAAATGGAAGGGTAGGTTCAAAGTCAATAATGCACTAGGCTAATACTAAATGAGACAGAAAAGTTTAACAAAACGGTTATACTCTAAGGTTAATGTGACCAAAAATTGACTGAAAGTGTTCCATATATATATATATATAAACAATCTAGTAAGTGTTTTTCTTCTCTATCATCCCCAGTTACTTTTTAAAATTTTTTGAGCCTAAGGTAATATATGTCACTTTTCCATATTTTTACATCTTTAGTAAAATATATCATTTAGTTGATGTATACTTTTAGAATTATGCTATTTATCTCTCCCTCCGTCTCACTATTTTTACTCTATTTAATTTTTTTCGAATAGTTTGACTTGAATTTATTTGTATTATTGTTTATTAAAAAAATCTAAAAAATATATATTTAGAAACTATATGTCTTGATTTATCATTAATATAAAAAAATTTTCATTTATATACCAAAATGTTAAAAATAAAAAATTATAGATTAACTACTGAAAAATAAATGATACAAGAAATTTGGGACAGAATGAGTAAAAGATAAAAATTAGAGAAACATACTTAATATATTTATACAGGATATATGTCATCCATATTTAAAAAATTAAAATAAAATAAAAATGTTTCAGATATTAATGAGAAAGGGGACTACTTAATTTATTGCCTATATTGTTATTATTATTTTCAGCTACAGCACTAGTACAAATACTTTGTTTTATGCTCTGTCTGGTTGGTAACTAAACGCATCACTTTAAAGATCTCATTGGTTATATATAAAAACCGATACGAAGCTTCTCTTCCAAAATTTTTGGGAGCTTTTCTGGTTACCACTTCTGGCCACTCTCACCTTATATTTCTCTGCTCTTTCTTCGTCCAAACTGCTGCAAAAAAGATACGACTGGGGAGGGGAGCCAGTTGGAAGCACCGACAGGAAAACCAGAAACTGATCAAGGTACTTAATTAAGTTGATTGGTTCAAAGGCTTTCTGCTTGTTCCCTCGCATGTTTGTTAGTTTCTATACAAATTACTTGATGTTTTGTTTGGAAGATGCTGAAGAAACTTTGATTAGGTAACTCTTTCATTTTTCCTTTCAGAAATTGAAATCCTCTAACATGACGACTTTGATTTGAACACTAGAAGTCTTTGCTTCCCTTAATTTGTAATAAAGCAAAATTCCCTTTACCCATGCACTATAAGAATGCAGAGCTTTTACTACGATGAAAACCCCAGCTAAATGAAAATTTACTATAAAAAAATTATCACAAAAAGTCGTAGAAAATATCACCACCGCACTTAATAATCGTTGCAATATCCGTCATCAGATTTTGCCTAGTCTATTGTAGTAGGGAATATTCTGGTCTAATAGGCTGGAATTAACTAGGGAAAAAAACAAAAAAAAAAAGTAGGTGGCTATTGAAATTTGGAGGACCGAATTGTAAGCTTTTAAACTTAAGAACCAAATTTCCACATTTTAAAAAACCGTTGGGGTGGTTGGTCGAGTAGCTAGTTGGCAAACCAAAACCATGCATGCATGCTCATGCGCTACCTACTCAGTCAGCGAGGTGCCAAGTCTCACATGCGATTTTCATCATCTGCCATTCGCACACTTGTTAGGTTAATTAGCACAAGGTAAAATCAACATGTCGTAATTAAATAAAAATTATTCATTCCATAAAATATGGAATTTAATTAAACGAATGGAATTTAATTAAACATATTGCTGCTGAAAAATTATTTTTCAATTAAGCGTGCAAAATTTTTCAAGGGAGAAAAATTAAGCAAATCAAGTTAAGGAATGAAAATTTCTTTATTTTGTGCATATAACATATATTATTTGCCCACTCTTGGCTAGGCTGCTCATGATCTCGCAACTATATAAGCAAGTAATTTTATTAAAATTAATTAAGAAGGAATTGAAATTAAATTAAAAGGGAGACCTTTGAACTTAATTTAGTTAATCTCAATGGAATATAGCTAATGATGTCTTGACCTATTAGTTAGAACCAGTCCTAATTAGTCGCGGCTTCAAGTTTTACCTATCATCTTGTATTAGTGGCGTAGCTAGAGAATTGAAATTGGGCACGAAATTGATCCTTAAAGCTAATTTACTTTAACTTAAGTAAATTTAACTCAAACTGAAGTATTTTTATTTTTACATCTTTTTTATCTAGAACCAATTTCATTTAAAAGTCAATGTTAAAAAGATATAAGAATCCATTTAAAACTAAATTTTTATGATATTATTATAAAATTTTTAGACATTAAAAAAAATTCATAAAAATTTAATAAGAGCATAAAAATTATACTTTAAATAGATTATTAAATCTACTTAATATTGGCTTTCAAGTGATTTTTTTTTACAGAAAAAGCACATTTTAATGATTAAATTAAATATAGGCAATGCAACACATCTAGCAAGGAGCTAGAAGTTCAAATATCCTAACACATAGAACCAAAACTTACAAGCCACAGGGATTTTGTACCCAATACGGACAAGGACACTTAAGTTTTGAGTACCTATTTGTCACCCATAAATATGATAGTATTTGGATCTCACTTAGCATATCTTTTTGCACCTTTCCTTGGTCAGAAAATAATCTGTCATTTATTCTCTTCCAAATTGTCCAAGCTGTAGTGAAACATGTTGCTTCCCAAGCCATCCTCTAAACTTGGATGACAATGCTAAAGGAATATAGTTCAACACCTCCTCCATCTAGGCATGTAAACTTGTCAAGCTTCCACCAATTAAAAACCACCCCCAAACAACAATAGTGAAGGGACTTTTAAATAAAATTAGTTTCAGGTAAAAAAGATGTAAAATAAAAATAAGTCATTTTAGGCTAAATTGACTTAAATTAAAATGAATTGACTCTTAATTTCATGTTATTAATAGTTTTCAACCATTTCAACCTTTATTAAATTTTTTGCCACTTTTGGCCACTAGATCTAACAATAATTTCAATAAAATTTTCACCACATATAAGTTAATTGTATAGAGATCTACAAAAAACTAGTCCATCAGTTAAGGGCTTTCTGAAATATTCAAAATTTATTTAAAATGAAATAGAAACATTCACAACTTGTTTAAAATGAAATAGAAACATTCACAACTTAATTAGAATGAAATGAAAACATTTACAAAAATTGAAAATATTTTCAACTTGTTTAAAATGAAATTGATACATTCATAATAAACTGGAAACATTTACAACTTATTTAGAATGAAATTGAAACACTCTCAATAAGTTTAAAATGAAATGGAAACATTCAACATTCAACACATATTTAGAATGAAATGGAAACATTCACAATGAAATAGAAATATTCTTAACTAGTTTAGAGTGAAACAGAAACATTCTTAACTAATTTAGAGTGATATGGAAACATTCTCAAAAAGTTTAAAATGAAATAAAAACATTCACATTGAACTAGAAACATTCACAACTTTTTTAGAATGAAATAAAAACATTCACAATGAAATAGAAAATATTCACAACTTATTTAGAAGGAAACGGAAACATTCATTATGAAATAGAAACATTCTCAACAAATTTAGAATAAAATAGAAACATTCATTGTGAAATGGAAACATTCTCAATAAGTTTAAAATGAAATAGAAACATTCAACATTCAACACATATTTAGAATGAAATGGAAACATTCACAATGAAATAGAAATATTCTTAACTAGTTTAGAGTGAAACGGAAACATTCTTAACTAATTTAGAGTGATATGGAAACATTCTCAAAAAGTTTAAAATGAAATAAAAACATTCACATTGAACTAGAAACATTCACAACTTTTTTAGAATGAAATAAAAACATTCACAATGAAATAGAAAATATTCGCAACTTATTTAGAAGGAAACGGAAACATTCATTATGAAATAGAAACATTCTCAACAAATTTAGAATAAAATAGAAACATTCATTGTGAAATGGAAACATTCTCAATAAGTTTAAAATGAAATGGAAACATTCAACATTCAACACATATTTAGAATGAAATGGAAACATTCACAATGAAATAGAAATATTCTTAACTAGTTTAGAGTGAAACGGAAACATTCTTAACTAATTTAGAGTGATATGGAAACATTCTCAAAAAGTTTAAAATGAAATAAAAACATTCACATTGAACTAGAAACATTCACAACTTTTTTAGAATGAAATAAAAACATTCACAATGAAATAGAAAATATTCACAACTTATTTAGAAGGAAACGGAAACATTCATTATGAAATAGAAACATTCTCAACAAATTTAGAATAAAATAGAAACATTCATTGTGAAATGGAAACATTCTCAATAAGTTTAAAATGAAATGGAAACATTCAACATTCAACACATATTTAGAATGAAATGGAAACATTCACAATGAAATAGAAATATTCTTAACTAGTTTAGAGTGAAACGGAAACATTCTTAACTAATTTAGAGTGATATGGAAACATTCTCAAAAAGTTTAAAATGAAATAAAAACATTCACATTGAACTAGAAACATTCACAACTTTTTTAGAATGAAATAAAAACATTCACAATGAAATAGGAAATATTTACAACTTATTTAGAAGGAAACGGAAACATTCATTATGAAATAGAAACATTCTCAACAAATTTAGAATAAAATAGAAACATTCATTGTGAAATGGAAACATTCTCAACAAATTTAGAATGAAAAAAAAAACATTCATTATGAAATAGAAACATTCTTAACTAGTTTAGATTGAAATAGAAACATTCATTATGAAATGGAGATATTCTTAACTAGTTTTCAAAAAATTTTGTTTTAGGGTATTTTTCTACATAAAAGTTTAGATAATTAAATTTTAGAAATTAAGAGTTTTCCTGGAGTTCTACCTTTACTAATTATGTTACAAATAAAATATACCAACATTATTGGGAACAAAAAAATATTCTATATAAATATTGAGAAACAAAATATATTAATTTAATAACATTAATAGCTTTTTTTATAAATATATTTTTAAAAGTATACCTTATAAGTTATTTTTTCCAAAATTGTCGGGGGTACGGCACCTCCTTGCATCCCTAACTGCTATGTGTTATTTGTATTAATGTTTTGAGGCAACTATTTAGTTGTAACCATACCTAGCTATTGTTTCAATTTTTGAAATGTAATAACTTGTTCTTGAAAAAAAAATAAATACTGTATCAATATTTTGCTTAAGTGCTTAAACCAGCCGACATGCCTATATATCCTGAAGAAACTTTAAAAATTGAGATTAGTTAACATTACCAAATCAAAGTTTTAGACACAAGAACTAAAATAAGCGAAGAATTAAAGACGTAATAAGACTTCTTCTTATTCTTTTCTTGTTGGGTGAAGCACAGAACACCGACAAAGAGTTAAAAGATAAACAAAGGAATACAATAAGTTCTTTTAATCGTTTAAGTTTCTACTATATATTTCCAAGAACTCTGTTTAACACGATTGCTATATATGCTTCCTATTTCTCACTGATAATTCCACACAATTGCATCTGCATCTTCGTTTGAAGCCTTTTGTTCATATAGTTAACGTTGCTTATGATCAAGTATGTACGTACGTACATGCAAACGTATGCATATACGTATCTATATATGTATACATGTATATGCGTTTTACATTGAGAATAATTTCTTCATAATTTTCTCCATCCTCAATTTCTTTATTCTACTAGCCCTTCACTAACTTTTTTTTTTTCTCTTTGGCTTTTGTTTGCCTTGTCCATGTCCTTATGATCATCATGTTTATCCTTCAAACGCTTCTTCAACCATTTTAAGTCAGTTTCTGGGAAATCATTTTGAACGGCTTGGTCACAACAATATTGTATCGTTCCACTTGCTATATAATTTAATTTTTTCAAGCAATTGATTAATTCCCTTGTATTAGAAGATTTTTCTTCACACATGACTCACTTCTCTAAAGGATTCTCTCTCCTTCTTCTCTACATTTTTTTTCTTCGCTTTACAAGCACAAAGGAACTTCTTCTCAAACATTCACAACCAACTGATCTACAAGTTCTCTGTTACAGCTTAAACCTGAAATCAGCCCACAAGTTCTCTAATGAATATGATTTGGGACGGACTTTATTATTATTATTATTATTATTTGATTTTAGTTGTAATTATTGTTTTTTCAAAAAAAAAAAACATAAAGATAGCCTATGATTCGCAGAATATGCACAAGATATATTGTTAGATTGAGCAACGTTGGGTTATACATAAGATAAAATATACATGTAGAAGCAAATATCAAAATTTATTTGGTCTAAAATTTGCAAAGTAGACCTAGAAACGTAGCTAAAGCAATAAAAAACTTGATGAAAATTAGCATTACAAAACCAAAACAAAGACAATATTGTATATATATATATGATTGTAAGTTTGTGTACATAATAGTACAACATTACACACAAATAGAAAAACACATGCCAAGTGCAGGCATGAAATCACAATGGGTAATTCTTAGGCACATCATTGATGTTTTTTCTTTCTCCTTTTTAGAGATACTCAGAAGAAAATCATCATAGACCAGAGTCACACGCTGACGAAGTAAAACAACCAGCGAGCGAACTAAGGGAACCAGAGCTGCATGCATTGGTGTTGTTTTATACTACACAAGTATCTTAAATAATTGACACATGCCCAAAAAAGGAAGACTTAATGGGCATCTGCCAATCTCTAGCCAATGCTTGTGTAGCAACACATTGCAATCCAAACCCTAAATCTATCCTTACCATGGCGTTAGAATCCATATACATACACATATATCACCATTGAGCTGCAGCTAATTAGCTTGACCATTGCATGGTCTTTGCTCATAACCAGGTCCGAAATTCGCCATGGACTGCAAAACTTGTGCTTCCCAGATACTAGGACACTGATCTTCAACAGCCACAGGATTGGTAGCTTGCTGATTCTGAGTCAAGAAGAGGCTATTTTCATCAATCAGTGAATCGAGAAACGAAGAGAACGTATCCTCGGTTAAACAAATGTCCAGATCATAACCATTGTTGTTGTCTCCCTGCTCATTAAAAATTTGGTTGCCGGTTTTCTGATATGAATCCCCCACGCATTTCTCATGGTTTTCTTGCTCCAGGCTGGAGGTTATTTGTTTGGGGACCGGATCTATGGAGGTACTGGGGTTGATGATTTCCAAGGGCTTATGAGTTCTGGGGTCGATCCCTTGGCTGATTAGCTTCTTGCTTAGATGAGTGTTCCAGTAATTCTTGATCTCATTATCGGTTCGGCCCGGGATTCTACCGGCGATCAAGGACCACCTACAAGACAGGTCGGGCCAGAAATCCATTAAAAACCCTTATCCAAAGACCTATTTTAATTGTTTTTGAATTAATTCTGTGAAACTATATATCTGAATTTAGGGAGGCACCTGTTGCCGAGGAGGCGGTGGAGGCGGAGGATGAGGTCCTCCTCGTCGGGGGCGATGGGGCCGCGCTTGACGGAGGGGCGGAGGTAGTTCACCCAGCGGAGGCGGCAGCTCTTCCCGCAGCGGAGGAGGCCGGCACGGTTCGGGAGCGTCCGCCACCGTCCCTCTCCCTCCCGGCGTACGTAGTTGGCCAAAACCTCGTCCTCCTCCGGCGTCCAGGGCCCCCTCTTGATCCCTGTCTTGCTGCAGCACGGCGTCGGAGTAGTGCTCTTGCCGCTGCGAGCAGACGACGATCGGTTTCCATTAATAGTCCTCATGATGGAGGTTCTTTCTGGGTGATGATTTACTGGAAATGGATAGAGATGAAGAGGGAACTAGGGTTGGTGATGGGATTTAATTTATCGGGAAAGCATTAAGATAACAGTGGATGGTGAGACAACGACTTGCCTTTTCATATTAAATTTTTATATTTAATTTTAATTATAATGAAGTATGGCTTTATTTCAAATATTTTTTATTCTGAAGAAGCTGTAACGTGTCTACTTCGAATTATATATTTTTACAATTAACAAATAATTAATAAGCATAACCTATCATATATATTTCTTTTTTGATGAAATCTATGATATAATAATTAGTATGCATTTTTTACTTCAATTAAAACTCACGGGGTTTTTTTTCCATTTTTTATTTCTAACTCTTCTAATATATTAGCTCATTTTCTTTTGATACAGTAACTCGTCTAGTAGATGGATTATGAAACTAGTTGTATGTTGAATATTTAAATTTTTATCTTTTAAGGAAATTCATCCTTGATTTACGATTCTTATAGGTAGGCTATTTTGGACTGTCATTTGCAATAGTCAGCTGTCAGAATTATGAGATTGCCACTAGCTAGATGTTGCAAAAGTCTCCCAGAAATGAGTTTTGCAATCAGAGGCAGACGACGTATATATATTTTATTTAAAAAAATGTGAGTAAATGATATGTAAAATTTAGTTTGGATATCACTTTAAATTTTTATTAGACCCACTATTTAAAATAAAAATCTAGCAAAAAAGTAAAAGTAATTCATTAAAAATTAATTTCTTTTCTTTCTTACATTAAAACCATGGCTCTTGGATATTACTTAATTGATATAGTTAGCTCTCAAATTATAAGTCAACCTATTTTAGTCATTAAACTCAATATGAGTTAAATTCAAACGTTTCAATTAAGTCATGTTAATCCTTGACAAAGGTGTTAATGTCATCAAAGAAATAGACCTTTTTTTATTTATTTTTAGTATGAAATTATAAAATCCTCTATATTTAGATATTTTTATTGAAATAGCACTAGAATTAGTATGTTTGAAGGCAATCCACATTGAGACGTGGGGTACCACCATTTAATATTCTGAAAAATTAACTAAATATTTTCATGTTTTACTTGAAAAAGCAACAATAGTATTTATTTTCAAAATTCATTTTTAAATTTTTTAAATAATCTTAAAGACTAATTTAACTAAAACTTAAATACAAAACATATATATTTAGTGACTTGGAAGTACTTTATTTTGAAAATCAATAAAAGTTAATAACTTCAAATTAAAACCAAAAAGTACTCAAAATAATTTTTATTTGTACTTATACTATTAGGAATTAGCTCAAAGACTTTTTACTTAGATGGTTCTATTTATTTTTTTTTTTATATACTTAGAAATTTACAAGAGAATGGTTACAAGCTAGGTATTCTCATTATTAAATAATTGTGTTATCATTTAAAGTTAAACTTTGATCAATTTGAATTTAAGACTAATTGTAATATACTTTTATGTATGGATCCCAGATTTAAAATATTCTATATCTACCACTATTTGCAATGGCACTGTCACAATTTTCCAGTAGGTGGGAAGGCTGGAATTATTTTTCTAATAGCTGGCTTTCGATTTTTTTCCCATTTTAAGAAAAAGTACGGGGCTGCTTAACAGATGCGCTTCTTCTAATTGTTTTTGCAAACATTATGACCATTCTTTGGCTTCCATGCACAATTATGCGTAAAAATGACAACAAAGACAAGAAGAAGAAGAAGAAGAAGAAGAAGAAGAAGAAGAAGAAGAAGAAGAAGAAGAAGAATATATTGGTGAGAAGGGTTTGAAGGACGAAGAAGAAGAACGAATTGGTGGGAAGGGTTGAAGGACGAAGAAGAAGAAAGAAAAAGGAAGACGGAACACTAAGAAGATAATAAAAAAAAAGTATGGGAGAAAGGAAGGAGAAGAAGATGGCAATAAAGAAAGGGAAGAAGGAAGAAGAAGAAGAAAACGAAAAAGAAGATGAAGAACTAAAAGTATCGGAGAGGGATGGAAAGAATTTTGTGACAAGATGAAGAGTGAGTGAGCATCAAAGGTGTTTTGCTGGCAAAGGTATGCTTTTCTATGGTGTAGGAAAAAATTTCAAACTCAATTTTTTTTTTCTGGCAAGAAATAGAGGAGGGGAGATTTCTAAAGTCAACCATTGAAAATGACTCATCTGAAAATTTCGAACTCAAATTCTTTTTTGAGGCGGAAAAATTTTTAAAAAAAATTCGAATTCCGAGAAATATTCCGACAACTTACAGCCAGAAGGTTGCGGAGGTTTGCAGGACAATTCCAACAGCCACCGTCGGAGACATCTTTTAAGGCTTTCAAGACAACTCCGATGATCGGCAAGCCATCAGAAACAGCTTTGGAGGCTCCTAGGCCTACTCCAATGTTTAATCATCAAAAAAAAAATTTGATGGTCCTCAGGAGGCTTTAGGACAATTCCAATGGTTTGGCGATCGGAAACATTTCAACAACAAATTATTAGAAAAATCACTGAAAATGAGTATTAGTTAGAAGTACAATTATCATTTTAGCCATCACAAGAAAAGTCATGTTTTAGTATTGCTTAGTTAGAAGTATAATTAATTATAATTTTATTGTTTTTTAGGGGAATAAGGTTGGTTCTTGGTTCTCAAAGTATTCATGATGATGTTTTAACGAAGTCATCCTTGATTTTGTTGTGATTCTTACTTTATAATTATGATTGCAATTTTTTTCTTAGGGGAACTATAGGTGTACTTACTTCTAAAGTCCCTATGTAAAAATATTAATTTTCCCTAAACTATGCCCTAAAAATAGTAAAACTCATGTTCTTAAAGTAATATTTATTGCATGATTTGGCTTCTGCATGTAGATCTTTATGAGGGAAGTCTCATGTGGCCACCACATGGCGACCAGCAAACATTAGAAGATGATAATTTAAGTAGACTTTTGCCACATAAGACAATTTTGCTATACAGGGCTCTAGTTAGAGACCGATATTACAATTTACCCATGACAACAATTTTCCCTTCCATTTATGAACAATTTTATAGTACTTAATGTAAATACTTATGTACCAATGCCTAAACAAATATTAAGTACTGCTATATCACATGTTAACCAACTTAACAGGTGATACATGTATAAGAGAAAAATAAAAATAAAAACAATTAACGAATAAGAAAATGGAGGGAGAAAAATAACAATACTTCACATATATGCAGAAAAGGATAACAGAAACAAAGGTTGAAAAGTTGAATTAAAAAGTGAAGACGATGTCCTTGTCAGCGATAGCTCAGTGACGGTGTCGTCGGTGTGTGATAGTTATAGCCTCCTGCTTCTAGGCTTCTAGTGTGCAAGCGCAGTTCAATGGGTTTGTTGGTTTGCAGATCAGTGGTGCTCCATCAAGTATTTGCACCCGTGATGTAATTCCAGTAAAGATTTTCTTAGAGTTAATTTAATCTAAAATAATATATTTTAATTTTTATATTGTTTTATTTAAAATTAATTTTATTTAAAAATTAATATTATATAGATGCAATAATCCATTTAAAAACAAATTTTTATGATATTATTAATTTTTTTGTGAATTTTTCTTTTTAATGCCTAAAACTAGAAAAAAATCATAAAAATTAATTAAGATTATAAAAATTACATTTTTAATAAATTATTATACTTAAAAAATATTAAATTTTAAATAAAAAAGATATAAAAATAAAAAATATATATTTCAAATTAGATTGATTTATGTTAAAACAAATTGGCTCTTAGTAACTTGAACATATAATTACATGCATTAACTTATAGTGGCACTAATATGAGCATGCATGTAGATGCATCGAAATTGCAACCATATCTATATGTGCAACGACATGGGCCTCCTCCATGAGCATGTACACACGAAAGGATGTTGTGGATTCAGCATCCAAGACATGAGCGAGTTTTTGTACAAAATGGACCATTATGTAATCAATCATTATGTGAGGGACCAACGTAAGGCAGACAAGAAAGATCACAATATTGCTTTTTTGTCCATACCATGTTTGTCTACATCATTTGTGTCCTCGTGAATTGTATTGCATTTTCTTTGTCAATAAGGAGAGGTGAAAGTCCCGATCCCCATAACAGCACCATACAGCTGTACCATTTAAATAGAAACGCCATACCTGACCCCTATAAGGAGGAGACCACCTCCTGGAAAGAGGCCCCGAGGTGGAGTGAGCTCCCCTTGAGTTCTAGCCACTCAGATGAAGGCCCACCTAGTGGAGTGATTTCTCCAAGGACTTGGCCTCTAAAAAAACCAAGCCCCAAGATGGACTTACCTCCTCAAGGACCTGACTTCTCAAAAGAAGGCCTCAGGTTGGACTTAAGTGCCTAAAGGCCTAGCCTCTTAAAAGAAGGCCCCAAAGTGGAATCAGACCTCAGGATTCTAGCCTCTTGGACGATGGCCCCCTGGTGGAATGAGACTTTAAAGTGCCCTCTTGGACAACCACCTCGTGTGAAATGAGATCCTAGGGAATCTAGCCACTTGAGCCAAGGCCCTTGGGAATCCGGCCTTTGGGAAGATACCTGGAAGAGGGACTTGAGGCAATCCTTCAAAATGTAGGACTTAGGGAAACCCTTATGAGAGAAGGTTGGCCTCACGAGAAGAGGGCCATGCCTCAAGGAAAATGCAAAAAATTGAAACCCAAAGGACCTTAGGTGGTCTGCTACTGGCTTGCCGCATCGTGGCTAGAGCCTCAAGGAGGTGTCTAACATCATAAACATGCTACACAACTTGTATAGAAACTGATCCCTAGGCCATAATGAGGCCTACACACATAAGGATGACACCAATTTTGACCGCTCGAATAAACCCCTCAAGGAGGATTTTCCACATATGCACATCAAAATGTAGGAACCCTTTAGAGCTCATATTTACTAAGGGAAGGGGCTCATTGATACCCATAACCCTAAATCGGCCCAATGGTTACCGGATTATCAGGCCTTAGGACAAATAACTATGGAGTCCTCGTAAAGCTTAATAGGCCCAAAAACAAGCAAATAGGCACATTAAGGCCACCATTCAACTATGTACGTACACGCTCACACACACAGGGATACTCTCTCTAACTTTTCTTTATGTTGTATGTTGTAACTATTACTAATTTGGACGTTGGATGAGCATTTCCCAAGACTCTCCCTGGGGGTCCCAATAACCTCAATCCCTCTTTATACGCATGTGACAGGAGTTAGCCTTCCATTTGGATGCGTTCCGTATTCGCTAAAAAATCTACTACATTTCATCTATCCGTGTGATTGCTATAGGTGAAAAGCTCGAAGATATTTTTGTACTCCTATTAATTGTATAAAGATTTGGTTGATTGATGGATATGCACTGCCACATATATTCGCAATTAAGCAAGATATTTATGATGATGTGTACTGCCCCATAATATCTCCAAGCAAGAAACGTATTTATCGAGCCCAACACACTAAAATGATCCGTATTAAAAAAAGGAGGTTGTTCAAAATATTCCATTTGTCCCCAAATTTGTCATTTTTACTATGCTTTTGTGTAATAAAATATTTTTATTAATTTTATCTAGTTATGCGTATTCTTCCCAATATATCATTCTCAATATGATTATGCAAAACTTATGAATACTTATTACTATAATTACATTAGTTGGTAAAGGATAATATTGGATAAATATGTGTCATATGTTCATATTCGGAAAGATTTATAATACCTTATCGAAAGTTCAAAAGAAATCAATATTTTGGAACGTAGGAGTATGGGTTTCAAAATTTCCAAAAGTAAGTCCACTTTAAATTCTTTTAACATCGGACGTCTGGGCCTGATGATGGAACCTATAACCAAAACCCTAGTATTTTGCAGCCCAAATTAGAAAATGCCAAAGAAGCAAAATGCCGACTTTAGCCGGCCGTCCAGTGTTGCAAAATAAACGGGCCTAAATTTTTAGTTCACCCCCCAAAACTTTGATGAGTCGGACAAATAACGCCTCAAACTATAACTCGGGGCTGATCAGCCCTTAAACTTTGTAAAGTGGGACATTTAAGCCCCTTGACAAACGGCACTGTCAACATTGCTTCTTTTAGGACTCAGATGAAAGGGAGATTGCGATATACCACAGTGGAGTTTTTAGTTATTTCAAATCTTTATTATTGCGATAATTTAGATATGGTTCATTTAACAATTTTTTATTTTTAAATCTGTTTGGTTCATAGGCGTCATTTTTTAAAAAATTACTAGTTTCATTTTACCTATTTTTTTTGTCTGAAATCAATGGTAAATATTAAAACCTAATACATCCTTTATCTCAAAGAAGATGCTCTATAGAGTATTTTGATCAATTTCAAAATTCTTACAAAACTTTTTCATATTTATTAAGTTTTAAATAAATAATTTACCATATTATTTATATTCCAACTTTCGTATTAAGATTACAATATATTCCCTAATTTATACTTGTACTTTTAAAAAATTTTATTTTATTTCTTATGTTTCTCAGAAAGGTGGAAAATGATTTTAAAAATTTGATAAAATTTTGAATTAAGGCACGAAAATTTAAAAAATGATTGCTCAATTATTGAAATCTTTATAGGAGCCAAACTGAAAAAGTGGGCGGGACCAGGGAGTACCATATCTACGCAATAATCAATTGAATAATGGATTTTATAAAGCGAAATATTTTTTATCAATTTGTTAACTTACGAATCTTAAAAAATTAATAAATATATGATATTTATAAAATAAATTTTGAAATACTTTTTGGAATTATTAAAGTATAATGTATCAACAAATCATAATTTGGATAAATAATTATTATATATAGAAATAAAATTTTTTAATATATTATTATTAATCTAAAAAACATGACCTTAAATTGTGTAAGTAATTATTTAATTCATTTTTCAAGCATTTAATATTCACCTTTCTTTTCTGCTACTCAAGAGGTTTGATACTCATCTTTTAGGAAGTGAAACACAACAAGAAAAAATTGCTGCAATTAGTAGTTTTATTACCAACTATAAATTCATTTTCATGATTATTTAAGAACTTTAGATAACCACCGAAAAAAAAAATCAATTCTTATAGAAGAACTTCAACTTCTTATATAGATTGTTGGTTGTTTCTTTGATGAGTAGCAGTAGTCAAACTCTTTGCAGTGGGCAGAACACTTGACCCTCTTTTAGGCATCATTATGTAGAACACTAACTATATTTTCATGTTTTCTCTCCTTTCTTTGAGTCCTAAATTAAGCAAAAGTCACATTTCTGTCAGTTGAGAGGCTTACGCATCTCAATTTGCAAAGTTTAAGGCTGAGTGCTGTGAATTATAGTCGGGGGGCTTTCATGTCCTAGTCATGAAAGTTAGAAGGTAAAATATGAATTTAGGCTCAATAAAAAGCTGTAAATTTGCGGGAGAGAGAGGTGACGCAAGGCTTCACAAAGCTTCAGCCTTGAACGAGAGGGAAATTGGAGCCAGTCTTGTTTGTTTCTAAACCATTGCTGTCTCTTCATCAGTTTGTTCTTCTAGCGTTTTCCTGTTCCTCCCACAGACAATTATCTCCTGTAAGCGTGTGTTCTTCTTCTTCTTCTTCTTCCGGATGTAATTTGTTTGTGAATCGAATTATTCTTTCTTCTCCTGGATTCTGCTTCTCTTTGAAGTTCCAAATTTCTCCACTTTCTCCTCTGTCATCGTCGAGACCCAGATGGGTTTCTCAGGGAAAACCCGATTCTGTTGTTTTCACCTTGTGAAGCTTATTTGTTTTCATCTCCAACTTAGAACTGTTTTATATTCGTTTCTGGGTTTTTCTTGATGAAGTTCAATTTTCTTTACCCTCCTCGTTTTTTTATTTTTTTAAGTGTACTTGGCTTTAATTGATTCCTCTTTTTCTTTTTCCTTCTTCACTTTGTTTCGTGACAGGCATGGACATGGAAGACAAAAATGAGAGCCAGAGGGCTTGTAGATCATTAGAGCCAGAGATTTTCTTGCAGTGGGGAAAGAGGAAGAGGCTAAGATGCGTTAGAGTTAAAGACCCACAAGTTTCTCACAAATTTAATCGCAGAAGAATCCTTTCCCACTTTTCTGACAAGCATTTCTTTCCCGTTTCACAATCTAATAATCGCTTTGCCAGGTACATGTTTTCTGTCTTTTTTTTTTTTTTTAGATTTTTATTGTTTTTCCTGCCTTTTCCTATCTAAAAGATTGAGAACGTCTTTGCTGTTATATCTTCTGTTCGGTTGCTTGGAAAAGCACAGTGGAAAAATTGAACTTCCTCAGTAAGAAGATGCTCTTTTGTTGATGATAGATGGTACACAGACTGTTTGACATGTTGGTATCCTGGAATTGTTTTCTGATGCTTTGACTCGTCTCCAGGTCAGAGAATCGGAAATCTTGTTGGTCGCCGGAGAAGGATGAAAGATGCTACGGCACAAGAGGTTCAGCAGTGAGTATGTTGGATGAGAATGGGAAGCATTCAGGAGGAAATAGCATCAATGGGGAGGATAAGAAAGGGTTTGTGTGGCCAAGGTTGTTTATTACCTTGTCTAACAAAGAGAAGGAAGAGGATTTTATGGCCATGAAAGGGTGTAAGCCCCCTCAGAGGCCTAAAAGGAGGGCTAAGACTCTCCAAAGGATTTTACTTGTGAGTTACTTTTGCTGGTTGTTGTTTAATCTTGCATTTCATAATTGGGCAGCAATGACAAATTTCTAGGCAATTTTCTTTTTCTTTCTTGCTGATTTGGTTTGATGAGAGTAGTGTTGAACACTTGAAAAGATTCTGTACAAGTATTTTTAAGAAACTTATGTCAACTAGTTAATGGTTCCATTGTTGCATCAGTTAGTAGAATTCAGTTTGGATTGTGATTAGCTGATGGTCCGTGACTCCCAAAGTGAGTCGTGCACACATCTCAATCATCCACTGGTACTGGAGCTAGCCCTTGGCGATTCAAGGGAAGCCCCATGGGCGTGATTGAGGGTCATCCATAACTGCCAAAAGGAGTCAGGGACCATTCTTTTAGCATTTCCCGTTCAGTCTTGGGAGTCATAGTATTGTTTTGTCCTTTCCATTCAAGTTCATCAACACATTTGTAGGTTTAGAATTATTCTTGAAAAAATGGTGGTTGTGCAGTTGGTGAGTCCTGGAGGATGGTTGACTGACATGTGCCAAGAGAGGTATGAAGTCAGGGAGAAGATCTCTAAAAAGGTAACTTCTAGTCGTATCAATTTAAAGATCCTTTTTTTCTCTTTTTTTATGTTTGTGGGTTTCTCTAATTTTATTCATATCAATATGGAGACTTATAATTCTATTACCTTTTCCTTTGTGTCTTATGGGATTCTCTATATTGTGTGATGATGCAGAGGCCAAGAGGACTGAAGGCTATGGGAAGTATGGAAAGTGACTCAGAATGAAGCTGGGAAGCTCTTTGTTTCTTCTTGTCGGTTTCCTTGTTTTCGAATCCCTTGAGGAAATTCTTTGTGGGGCTGAAGATGGAGGTGGTTGGAATAAGTAATCGTCTCTTCTGTTGGCTGTTGGTGGTGGGTGGGTGCTGCCTTTGTTGTGTTGTGTATGTACATCAGTTAGGTCAGTGCCCATTTCTTCTCACCTGAGGATTAAAATTGAAAATCATTCTGAAGTTTCTCTCCTGGTCCTGGATCCAAGCAGTTGTGACGGGTTGATTTTTTCGGAAATTCACGAATTTGATTATTTTTGCTTTAGTGTTTAGTTACATCTAATCTCTACAACAAAAATTCACAAATTTGATTCAACTAAAAGTGTTTCATATGATTGTTGGAATATTCATTGCTAATGGTCCAATTACTTAATAGACTCCCTCATTCCTACCAATGTTGGTCTAGCACAACGATTAAGAAAGGAAAAAAAAAACTTATGTATAGTTTGCATTTTTGTCCTTTTTAACTTTTTTCACATAAATCAAGAAAGTTGAAAAATATGATTATTAAACTGATTGTTTGAATCGCATGGTAAAACAAGTTACTAAACATGAAGATATTATAAAGATATGAGACTACTTTAAATAGAATATATTACAATAGTTTCGGGATGGAGGAAGTAATTTCTATAACGCAAGAGACTCATATTGATAAGTGGTATTTTGCTCAGTAACTGTAGTTTTATTCACCATGAGAAAGTAAGTGGCTTTTGTGGGTTTATCAATATTCTTTCAAGGCTTCGTACAGTGTTCATCCAACTCTTCCAAAAACTACGTGCATTGTACATACAAATCAGAATTTCAGCTCAGTGTCCACATATAAACAAAACAAACGACGCATCCATCTCTCCACAGCCGTTTCAACCTACGACTTCAATATTGTACAGAATCCGAAGTGCGATTTGACATGGCTCAATGTCATTACTTCCTGCCAGAGAAATGAGAAGAGATTGTTATTTCGGTCGAATCACTGATATACCGAGGAGCAAGATGGGAACAGAAAAATTCATTAAGGCAGCACAGGTTTCGTGGTTGCAGACTCTACACCATGAACTAGAACATGAAATTAGCGTAAAGAACTGCAAGCTCAGATCTTATGCAATTGCGTCGCCAAAGTGGAAGCAATGCATACCATTCGTGAAACTCTGACACACTCAAAGGTTATATTGGTATCCAACAACATAAGCTGATTACTGTAAGTTAATCTACAAAGGAAACCAATTGATGCTTCTTACTCTAAAGGGGTCACGGAAATTTAAATGCTTAGAGATATGAATTGGAGAGCAACTGCGCGTTCGATATAAGGCTAAATTAGCTCTACCTATTCGGTATGATAATTGGAATCACTTAGCTTGAGAGTTTGCCGCTTGAAGCATGTCTACTATCAGGGTCTTCACATCCCTGCGAAACACAAATGATACTGTTAAATTCAATACCAGTTCAACCCTAAATATGGAGAAGTATCAGCTTATCGTTGTTGCTTTAGTAGAAATTAATAACATCAGCGTCATACGCCTCTACTAAGTTCGGATCATTTGGCATAAAGAACAAAATGTTCATTCCTTAATGTTGTTACCAAATGAATAAGAAGGGTTGTTTCATTCTATTTAACTACTTCCACAGTTGCACACATCTCTGAACCTCCATAAAAAAAACTAGCTAATAGGGCAGCACTACATAAGCCTAATAATTAACAAAACAAAAGATAGAAAACCCGTTGAGCTCTTTCCCTTCCCTCGTAATATCCATCCATGAAACAGAGGACTGATTCTCAAAAGGAACAATGAATTTGAGAAGTACTATTTAGACTGTCACCATCATGGGCAGCATGCCTCAAGAATGGGATTAGTAAAAATTAATAACATCATCATCATACACTTCTACTAAGTTGGGATAATTGGGCATAAAGATCATAATGTTCCTTCCTTAATATTGTTACCAAATGAATAAGAAGGGTTGTTTCATTCTATTTCACTACTTCCGCAGTTGCACACATCACTGAACCTCCATAAAAAAACTAGCTAATAGAGCCGCACCACATAAGCCTAATAATTAAAAAACAAAAGATAGAGCTCTTTCCCTTCCCTCGTAATATCAATCCATGAAACAGAGGACTGATTCTCAACAGGAACAGTGAATTTGTGTAGTGCTATTTACACTATCACCATCATGGGCAGGAGACCTCAAGAATGGGATTAAAACAAGTTACACCCGCTACCAGAGATACTAAAATAGTACTCCCTCTATCCCATAAATTTTGATACATTTGACTTTTTGTTGTATTTTGACTCAATTTTATTCATATTATTGTTTGTTAAAAAAGATCAAAAAAAATATATTTAGAAACTACATATCTTAAATTATCATTCATATACAAAGATTTTGTATTTATATATTAAAATGTTAAAAATAAAAAATCATAGATTAATTGCCAAAAACAAATGGAGCAAAACTTTTGGGACGGAGGGAGTATATAATTTTGACAAGACTCACTTTCTATTTTCTGCGCGTCTAGGGAAAGGAATCCGAAGCTTGAAAGTATTCCCCTGATAACCAGCCTGGTGAATGAATGAGCAGAGAACGATAAAGCATCAGAATCATGTTATGCATAACAATCCAATTGCAACACTCAGTGTGCAAAGAAAGCATAACGTGCAATACAAGGCAAAAATCACTTTCAATAATCCAATGCATAGAGCAAACACTCAGTAAGATCTCAACTTTCTTCACTGGACAAAAGGCCTCTTTAAAACCAGTGTGTTTTTCAACAATAGAGTACCTTGACATTGAATCCCAGGCTATCCAAATCTAGCATGTAAGCATAGTCCACCTGGATAAGGAATAGGGCCATACGTGAAGTGAGTACTGAGTAAGTATATCAGCTGGTCAAGAAAATCAGTAGAATCTCCTTCCTAACATGGCTTTATAAGGACAGCCACAAAACCAACACCCATTTAAGAGATTAAAATGCATTCTCCTAGATTACATGGACACCAACATTAACAAACAATACATCTTGTGCATTAACTCAGAGAATTTAACTTCAAAGTATATTCAATTAGACACCATTCCAACAGTTTAACTTCAACCATAAAGGCATCCAGAACAATGGCGATAACATAGACCAAAAAAATAGCAACAGAGTTCACACACACAACCATTCACTTAGGAGCAGCTGGGGTACTCAACAATAATGGTTAGGTTTTTCATGACAAACGATGCTAGTAAGATTTACCATGCAATGGTACATTAAGGATTGAAAGAGCAAAAACTTAATTACCGGGACTGATGTTGAGTGTTGTACTATTACTTTTGTGTCATCGGCATGATCGTCATTCATGTGAGACTGGGAAAATAAAGTTGAATTAGAGAGAGAATCAAAGCAATGTCTATTAGAACAGACCAGTAACCAAATGAACTAGCTACATACCGCAACAGGTTTAGAGAACTGAGCTATTGGATCCACCTTTGCAGCCTGGTACTCTTCTTTACTGAAATCTGAAGAAAGGAGGGAAAATGCTGATCATGCTCTATCAGACAGGATAATAACTAATGCTAATGGGCATTTTCTAGAGGTCTTGTGAAAAAGAGTGAGCAGAAAAGAAAATAAATAAATAAATAAATAAAAGAGCGAGAGAGAGAGAGAGAGAGAGAGAGAGAGAGAGAGAGAGAGAGAGAGAGAAGAGGAGAAGATAAAAAAGGAAAAAAACAGATTAAAATATGAACATGAATAGAATGCACGATCAGGAATCGAGAGAAGCAGTTGCAAGAGGGCATCATTTTAAAAGACTTTGAATAGAAATTGCCCTAAAGCCAATTAGATTACTTGAAAGTCACAAGATGAAACTAAGAAATGAACAGTTCACAGCACAAACCTCCTGACCCTAATAAGGCTGTTGCAACCCCTGAGACATATCTCACCACCTTTGGTTCAATGCGCATAAATTGGAAGTCACCAAAATCAACCTTCATATTGGAAAAAAAAAAAAAATTCTCCTTTTACTTCAAAACTGAGATCAGCATTTAATCTATTTCTAATCTGCAAATCAACATACAATTGAGAAAAATACAATACACTTGGGGTGAATGAGCACATTTTACCCAAAATGCATTGGGATTCTTAGCCAAATAAGCAGACCGAACAGCTTCATGCTCAGTTTCAGAAACCTAAATGATATAGGCATCAATGCAACAAAAGGCCTTCATTCAGATCATTGACATAAGTTCTTGTAACATAAAACATAGGGATCAAAATAGATTTTAAACGAGAATGTTATAAACAATAAGGAACACAAGTAGCATTGAAAAACTCACAGGCAAAGCATCACCATGCAGGGTGATCACTAAGTCTGTCCTATCTTCAGGATCTCTGGACACAAGCAATGCACACTTGGGATTAGCTAACAAATCCTGCATAAATAAACAATAAGAGTAAAAAGCTCACTCGTGTCAGAGTGTAAACCTTAACAATCAGAATAAATTAAAAATCATTCAGTGAAAAGAGTGTAGACCTCTCGAACTATGTCACCCCTGAAAAGGAATAAATAAACCAACATACAAGAGGAATATACCCATAAAATATTAAATAACATGAGATTTAAAAGAACCCAGAAAAAGAATGAGCTGCAGTCAGCTTTAGATTAGCAGGCATGCATGCAAAGGCTGATTGATATAAGCAATAAGATAACTGAGCCCAGAACTTAAATTACCATATTTACTTACTATGAATAAATTCACTCCAAAGTGGAAAAAATGACTCCAAAAACTATTGAGGTTGATGAATGATGTGATAATAACATAGAATAACAACAAATGACATGGCTGGACTAGACAACTGTGGTCTTATTTTCTTTACTGCAATGCCTGCTTGGCTTTGCGCTTTAAAAGCTTCCTACTTGAGAATCTAAAAGCGAACCAAAGGGCTTAGAGCTTCTCAAGCAGTAACTATACTAATGCACAAAAATATTCATACAA
This sequence comes from Aquilaria yunnanensis, assembly GCA_039654915.1. Lineage (NCBI taxonomy): Eukaryota > Viridiplantae > Streptophyta > Magnoliopsida > Malvales > Thymelaeaceae > Aquilaria > Aquilaria yunnanensis. The sequence goes on from CM077593.1 coordinate 32,936,858, forward strand.
GTATAAGCACAAAAATGGGGAAAAAAACATATGCCAGATTTCTTACACAACAAAAGCAAAACTGTAGCAAAAAGGCAATTAAAGAAAAACGCCCTCCTAAAATGGCACAGGTGCTGCTGTATCTAAATTTTGAAGTCCCATGGTATACCTTTGTATGCACCGCCAGGCTGCTGACCGCTAGTATTGGAGATCCATCCGCATCGCATGCAAAGTCAACCATTGAGCCTGATGGATATCCCTGAAGCTTCTGCACACGGGAATGATATCAGATACTAGTGAATAAATGCGATAAAACTCCTCTACCAAGAGCACTACCCACAACAACTGATCACATGCCTTCACTACATGTTACACTAACGCATAAGGATTTTCTATTATCCTGTCCCCCGTTATTTTCTGAGGTAGGATGTCACTGGTTTTAATTCCACCATTAGTCCTCAACTAAATTACTAAAGGCACACAGGCATACCATAGGACCTAGTTACCTAGTTGGGGTACAAAGCAAAGGAATCCATCTGATGCTGTATCTATTATCGATCACTACAGGGAAAAACAAAAAATTATCTGAAATTCAAATCCATTTACATCACCATAAGGCTAAAACAGCCTAACCAACTTGGGGTGCAAGAAATTTTAAAATGAAAATTTAACAAAATTCAGTCATGTTGCAGAATTATGAATTGGATAAAGTTCACACGGTGCACAATATTTTTTATACAAGTGATTGATGATCACCTCGACTTTCAAAATCCATTTTCTAAAACACCTTCAGGAACTACTCCTGCATTTTCAGAGGTGATGATTGATTAAATCCTGAAGAGGAAGTTTCCATTTCTTACTTGGTAAAAAACTACTGTACATAAAGCAGAATTTGGGTTCCTGTAACAAATTGGCTGTTGTATTTTGCTAAGTCCTAAGGGAACAACCAATTCACAGATTAGCCACAGCCCTCAGTCACTTAAAGTGATATTCAATAACTTCAGTCCTATCATCCCACCTTCATGCATCATATCTCTCATACAAGAAGCATTTAAAGCGGTCATCAAGAATCACAGCAGTGGCACTACCATGTAAGTCGAACTATCATTTAGGTAGCATCTAGAAGCAATCGACATCAGTCATTCCACCGCTAATACAGATTGATTAGTTTGTCACCTCACATTGATCAACAAACCTGAGAAGAAGTCGAAAGCATGGCCCGAGTTCTGGTATCAAGCAAAGTTCTGATTTCCTCCACAGGAGGCAGCCGAGCAGCTTTCTCCTGCAAAACCAACAACTAAAAAACATAAATCCCAACCATTTGGTTGTACCCATCGATCAGACATCCTTCCCACACATATGGATACGCACAGAAGCGAGTAGAACAAACCTGATGACTTTGAATCAACTGGAAAACATTGGATTCGCTATTAATATCCCCAGGGGACAGGGCCTGGTGGAACAAACAATCAAATAATCAAATGATGAAGCCGATTATGGCCCAAGAACATAAAACAATTGAGAAGTCAAACGAAAACATCTGGGTAAGACAGCTGAACTGCTTCTCGGGAAACAAACAAAAAGTTGAGTTGGATTACCTGTGAAGAAGACTGAGCCGCGGAAGCCATGGTAGAGCTGAGAGGACGAAGATGGAGGAGGGAGGGAGGGGAATAGCGCAATCGCAATAAAGGAGAAGAGGGAGAGGTTTCGGTCGAACAAATGCGACAAAGTAGGGAGATTGCGCATGGAACTGCCAACGTCTTCATCTTCTTTGCAAGCAACCTGAGACGCAGTCTTCTTCCCCACCTACTGGTTTTTATTAATTTTTTATTGCTGATATTTATTTTTCTAATTTTTAAAGGTTAATTACAATTTGGTGTTTAGGTGAAATTATACTTTGCCATTCTGCTTTAGAAATATATACTTTGCCCTCTGTCTTTTTAATACAGGCTGACAACAACTTCTGAAATCTTAATTTAAATATTATGGTAGTCATTTTTCAGTAATTTCAATTTGTATGATTTTTTTTTACAGTTAATGGACATTTTAAATTATTAATTTTTTCTTTCTTTTCCTTTTGTAAATAGAAAATTGTATTTTTTTAAATATCAATTAATTATAAAAAAATAGCATACAGATTGAAATTATTTCAAAATAAGTATCATACAATTAAATTAAGATTTTAGAAGTTGTTGTCAAACTATATTAAAAATGTAGAGGGAAAAATGTATATTTTTTAAAGAAAAGGGAGATAAAGTATAATTTCACTTAAACCTCAAGGGTAGAATTGTAATTATCCCAATTTTATTATTGTTTAGTCACGAAAAAACACAGAAAAAAAAAAGCAACCAATTTTTAATCTACTGCGGATTAGAATTTTCAATATTTTTGGTCTATTCATAAAATTTTTATATAAAAAACAATCACAAGTAGTAAAAAACTAGATAAAACAAAACATAGACTCTCATAGCAAGAGCTAAGGTTTATCTATCCCATTGTGAACATGAGTCCTTGGTTCATCTAGGGCAACAGTTCTTTAGCTTGTTGGTTAGATGGTGGCGGGTTAAGGGGATGGATACGGATGTTATTGATGACAATCAATTCCTCTTCATGTTCTATGCACAAAGTGATTTGGTTAGGGTTTTGGAGGGGCTGCCTTGGTTGTTTGATAAACATGTGCTACTACTGAAGGAAATTTCACATTTGGATCAACTAGTGAAGGCGGTTCATCTAGGGCATCAGTTCTTTAGCTTGTTGGTTAGATGGTGGCGGGTTAAGGGGATGGATACGGATGTTATTGATGACAATCAATTCCTCTTCATGTTCTATGCACAAAGTGATTTGGTTAGGGTTTTGGAGGGGCTGCCTTGGTTGTTTGATAAACATGTGCTACTACTGAAGGAAATTTCACATTTGGATCAACCAGTGAAGGTGGTTCATCTAGGGCATCAGTTCTTTAGCTTGTTGGTTAGATGGTGGCGGGTTAAGGGGATGGATACAGATGTTATTGATGACAATCAATTCCTCTTCATGTTCTATGCACAAAGTGATTTGGTTAGGGTTTTGGAGGGGCTGCCTTGGTTGGTTGTTTGATAAACATGTGCTACTACTGAAGGAAAATTCACATTTGGATCAACCAGTGAAGGTTGTTCTATCCAAGGTAGTGTTCTAGGTCTGAATATATGAATTGCTGGTAGGAGCAATGAGAGCAGATTTGGCAAGAAAGCTAGGTGGGCAAACAAGAAATGTCTTGTAGGTTTGTCACCAGAGAGATGGCTTGGTGGAAGGAAGGTATTTGAAGGTCCAGATTGAATTGGATGTTACTAGATCGCAGGTGAGGGCTGTCCTTTTCAAACCAAAGGGAGGCTCCCAAGTCTTTGTGTGGTTCAAATACTAGTGACTGCAACAGCTTTGCTTCTGATGCAACAAGTAAGGGCATGTTGATCATGATTGTGAATTGCCTACGGACTTGAAACAACTAGGCCAATATGGTGATTTCTAAAGAGCCTCTCTACTAAATAGTCACCTGTGCATAATATATGGTGAGCGGATGAAGAAGGGAGAAGCGATGGGGATAGGTTCTTTAAGAGACTCGAGTGTTGCGGCATTTAGTTATGTAGATGCAATAGGGGGTGATGGGCAACAATTAGTAGGAGTTGATAAGCAGTAGTAGGGGAAGAATGAAAGGACAGGCGAGGAGGAAGTGGCCTTAGGAAGTAAAGATGAAGGAATAAGAATGATGGTAAAGTTGGGTGCAATTAAGAGAGTACTAGGTAGGATGATAGAGCTCCAAAAGTTGAGCCTAAGGAGTGTAGGTGGACGTGGAGAGGGTCAAAACACCTGGGCTTCCTATGGAGGGGCAGCTCACTTAATTCAATGCTCCTATTAGTGAGCAAAAGAGGGGGTGAGTATGAAGGGGAAATGGAAGCGGAGGGCTTAAGCTATGAGCGTGAGTTAGGAGGGTGGATCAAGAAAGGGTGGGCAAAATGGGGTGACTCTAAAGCATGGAGGGTCAGGTCATAAAGATTAATTTGACGGTGACTAAACGATACGATGTATTACCGAAGGCTTTCTTAGTGGTGGAAGTTGCGGTGTAGACCCAGCAGGCGCTATGATGACCCCACTTATGAACTACCATGGTTTGGGAAATTCATAGTTAGTTTGAAATTTGAAAAATCTCCTTTAGAGAGAAGGTGTTGTTATGGTTTTCTAAGAAAAAATTGGCTTTTTTTGGAAAAAAAAATGGGAGATGCTAAGGTTAGGATGTGGTTTCAGTATATGTTCGCAATGAGTAGTGTTTATTTTACAGAACCAACTAGTTGGTTTCTTACAACGATGAGTGATTTTGCCTCGAGGAGCAAGGAGTTCGTATAGCTTAGTGTCATTCAGCATCTTCGGAATCCTTCACCTTGTTATTAACAGAGACACCCTTGGGTTCCCAAACACAACCCCATTCTGATTAGCCCGCAGGTCCTCCCCTATCATATCTATCTCAGCCTAGTTCATGTCCAACACCCTAGTTTTAACTAGCGCCAGCCATTCTATCGAGGATGACCCAACCAACGTACAAATCCTCGTTAACCCCCATGTAAACCAAACCTATCGTGCTACCTAACAATCCTAGTCGCATGTAAGGTAGCCTTAACTCCCATCCGACATAATGGGCACAAGGTGTCCTCCACCACTCAATGGGCTAGTAGATTTTGTTGTGTTGGAAGGCAGTCATGAGCAATCCTCCATATGAGATTCTTTAGCTTGTTTAGGGCCTGAATGCTCCATATCCGCTTTTAAGCTCACTGGTCCATCACGGACCCATCATTTTTTCCAATCAAATGCATAAAGGTATGGTAACCACTACTCACAGAGTATTCACCATTAGGGTGAAGAACTTTAGTGTGAGTGAAGAACTTTCATGCACTTGACCAAGAAGACTAGCCATGGAGTAGCACCACGGTGCCAAATTTGCAAAAAAAAAAAATGGTAGAACCGAATACACTGTGGCATTGCAGCACAGTTGTGCCACTACTCAACTACTTAAATATCCTTCTGTATTGTGGACATAACTTTGTGCAAAAATATTCAATTCAGTCGATTCAAAATCCTACATGAAGCTAAGAGAAAAGGGCTAAAACTTCTATTCCTTCACCAAAGTCTCAATCTTCCAAGAAAATGTCAAAAAGTGGCTTGCAAGTTACCTATCTTCTTGGCTTAATTTGTTGTCAACTTTTCTCATTTTTGCTCCAATCGCATTCATTCCTTTCTTATTCCTTTAATAGCTTTTAATACCTACAAAATGAAAATAAAAGCAAGAAACTAGCAAAATGATGATGAATTGAGTCCAAAGTTTGATGTCAAATTTCACATAAAAAAGTCAACACATAGACAAATCTCAAGGCCATTATTTTTTGTTATAAATAGGAGAGAAGGATTAAAATGTATTGATATGTGTCTTTTGGAGTTCAAAGTTGCTGATGCAATTTTTTTTAAGTTTGATATTTTAGCTTGTTTGAATATTCAAATATTCTTATTTTGCTAATAGTATAAGTTATTTGTATGTGTAGATGAAACCTACATATTACATACCTAAATGTCATACCAAATCACACTACCCACCATATTACATACCTAAATGTCATACCAAATCAGACTACCCACCATATTACATACCATGAAAGTTAACATATTGCATACCTTACTCATTTGGTGAATTCTACCGTACAATGTATCAAGTAACTATGGCTATTCAGGTACTCATTAACTCCAACCTTCCTTTTACTTAGTTACTATCTGCCATCTAAGTAGCAAGGAAAACTTGCTTTGAGGGATGATTTATTTGAGTTTAATAGTTTTGTTCATGGTCCTTGGTGTGCATCTGGTGATTTTAATGAACTTCTCTATTTGTCTAATAAGTTTGGTGGTAATAATCACAAGTTCAATAAGATCAATTTCAGGAATTTTGGTTGAACAATTGGTAGTCTAATATACTTCAAAGCTTCGGGTCCTAAATTTGTTTAGGCTAACCTTCTTGTTAATGGCTTTATTATTAGGGACAAATTGGATAATTGTTCTAACCGCTGATTGGAAAACCATTTTTTTAGGTTTGGCTCAATGCTCTTCCTAGAACATATCTTGATTCATCACCTTTATTTCTTAATTTTTTTAAAGTTGAATCCATGACTTGGCCCCAGACCTTTTGGATTTAAAATAGCTTGGCAATATATCCTAACTTTCATAATCTTGTAACAACAGTTGGTCCAAGAATCTTTTTTACTTGAATGGAATAAAACCTATTCTAGAAACATTTTACACTAGAAAGGCTTCTATGCTCTTAAGTTGGATTTGGAAAAACCCTATAACAAGTTAGAGTGGAATTTTATTTGCAACAACCTTTACTTTTTTTATATGCCTAAGCTTATGAGAAATCTTATTTTCAATTGCATGTCCACTACTAAGCTTTTTATGTTGATTAATAGCTCTATTATAGATACTTATTGCCCTTTTAGTGGTATTAAACAGGGAGATCCTCTTTCCCTATATTGGTTTATTTTATGCTTGGAGATTTTGCCTAGAATGATAAATCATTAACATGACAATGGGTAACTGACATGGTTTTAAAATGGGAAGTGATAGTTTTGAACTCACCCATTTTTTTTGTTGAAGAACTTTTTGGCTTTTACTGAAGCTTTTACTTTGAGTTGTGAAACTATGCTTCAAACTTTGATCCTTTTTTGTTATCTCTCTGGTCATACCAAAAACTTTGCCAAATCTAGAGCCTTATTTAATAACAATACTCCTACTGTTGTTCGTGAATATATGCTCTAATAGTTTATTAACTGTGGAAATTGATAGTCTTGATAAATATCTAGGCTTTCATGATTATTATAAGAAAAATTTTGATTCCTAATTTATTCTTGAAAGAATGAGGCAAAAATTAGCAAGTTGTAAAATGAGATACTTATCTTTTGCTAGTAAATTGTTAAACTACATTCACCGTAGTGGGAAAGAATTACATACAAGTGACCAATGTGCTTGTGAAAACCTTGAATAACATATACAAAATCTGCAGGGATTTCTTATGAGTCTTTATGGCCGAAGAAAAAATTGCATATTATGAATTGGAATATTGTTCAAGTTGAAAAAATAAAGGATGGTTTAGGGATTAAACAGGCTAGCTATCTTAATAAAGCCCACATGTTGAAACTTTGATGGTTTGTTAATTAAAACAAGAATAGATTAGTATCTAAAATTCATGAGACTAAGAACTATCAATCTTCCTCCAAGTCTTCATGTTCTGTTACCTAGAAGTTCATTAATAAAGTTGAATTAACTAACCAAAGGCTTTGACATTTTAACCTATAGTGGTCTCTAACTGCTTGGTGGAGTAGCAAAGGGACACAATGGAAATGTGAAGTTGAGGCTTCAACTCCCACCTCCCCCACTTTCTCAACATAATGCATTGATGGTCCTTTGGATCCTAAGCAACTTGACATTTCCCCCAACCCCTTAGATATACTACCTTCAAATAATGATTCTAGTTACCCAATAAAACAGCCTATACAGATGCTAATTCTTCATGGTGGTTTGACAATTGGACTAGAAATGGTAGTTTGAGGACCCTGATCTAGGGCCCTCTACTTCTTCATGAATATGCTTTTACTGTAAGAGATGCTTTTTTAGTGATGCCTGGTTTTGGAGCAAAATTTCTTTTGTGACTTCTAACTGTGTGAAGAAAAAAACATATCCTTACCTTTTGGTTTGTACGTAGACAAATATGTTTGATAAAGATATTTGGTGATTTAGTGAAGGTGGCCACACGTCTTTTAAGTATGCCTATAGTTTCATCAAATTCGTGAATGCTTCTAATGATAGTTTGAATGAGATTGGACACTTTCCACCTAGGTTCATGTGCTCCATTTATTGAAGTTAAGTATTGATTTCTAATCCCCATCGATTTCAAGTTTCAAATAGATTAGGAAAAATGCAAAATTTTGGGGGAGGGGGGAAAGGATATAGAAGGAAATCCTATAATTCTATATAAATCCCAAAATTCCCATCATTATCTTACTAAGTTCTACTTCCCTTCATTTTCTACCCTAGCCATTACTCCATTTTTTTTTTGGCTTCCCCCTTTCTCATATTCAATAGTGGTTTTTTCACCCATCATTGTTTCCCCCATTGCTTTAGCCGTCGTTTCTCCACCAATTGCTATTGTGAGCTTGTAGACATTGTTTTGGGCAAATGAGTAGTTGGTTCAAAGGATGAAAAAAGGAATTTGGAGGCGAGATCCACTAAAAATACATGCATGTTGTTTTTTTATTTTTTTTTTTGTAGAATGGATTTCTAAAAAATAGGTTTGGGGTTTGGGGCTTGGGTTTCCCGTTTAAGATTGAAGATTTATTTGTTTGATTTAGATTTTTTTTGGTATATATGTTCTAGATTTTATATGTATACTATGGGTCTGTAAAGAACACAAATATGTGTCTATGTTTCTATGTTCTGGGTTTGGTAAAGAACATTAATTTATATGTATTCTTCTAGAATTTATATGTATGTTTTTAGGGTTTGTAAAACACACACACACACACACACATGCATGCTTTTAGGTTTTTATGTATGTTCTATGTCTGTAAAGGACACAAATATGTATATGCTTATGGGTTTTCAACGTATGCTTCTTGGCTTGTCAAGAACACAAATATATATGTATGCTTCTGGTTTTTTTTTATAAAGGTCACATATATGTATGTGTACTTTTGAGTTTTGCATGTATTACTTGTTGTAATGGGTGAAAGTTTTAAAATTAAAACCTATCACTACCAGCAAGTGCATAGTGTGCAAATGTAGTAATAGCAAGTTAGGATAGTTCCCACAATAATATTTTTAGTGAATTTTGTCAATTAACTACCATAAATCTTAAGCCAATTTGAGGTAGACAAACAAATAAATGAACAATTAGCTAAGTAATGGCTAATTAAAAAGGCTAACTAAACTAATAGAGCTACACTAATGCTTGCAACTAATTAAGAAGAATATAAACTAAAGTTGGTGTGATGAATCAAGGTTGAAAAGAACACCCTAGAGGTTTTCACTACTTGAATGGTTAATTAAGCCAACTAAGCCTATTTCCAACCTCTCCTCTACTTGTTGGTGAAGGAACCAAAGTTTGAACGCCTCTTTTCCAATAATGAATTCATTTCTCCCCTCAGCCCCATTTGGATTCCCATCCTAACCAATTCATTTAAGGTTTTTTAAGTCTCCTAGTTCTTTTTACCCACCTAGTAATCTAGAAAGGTCTCGTAACCTCTTCAAGAATTATAACAATTTTTCCTTCTTCCAATTTAGCTAGACTTTCCTAAGCATTAACCAAATCTATAAAAGCAAGTCAAAGTTTTGTTACACTCCAACAAGCATAAACATAATCACAAGAAAAATTAAACAAGCAACAAGAGAGTTCAAGGAAATAAACCTCAAATTAGCATTAATTAACCAACTCTATGAAGTAAAATAAGTCTACTCCATGCTTAACATAACTACAAAATCAAAGTCTACTAACAACATGAACAATTTGGGAAGAGGAAACCAAATGAAACCCGGTGGAGAAGAAAAAAAAATGAAGAAGTAGCCAAGTCCTCTTATTCCTTCAAGCTCTTTCTTCTCTTCCTCAGATTTTGTAGCCTCCTCATCTTCAAGTTGGAAGGATGAAGGTGAAATTGGAGAAAGGGAGTTCAAACCTTATGAGAGCAATGGAGGGAGGGAAGATTTCTAGAAAGTGGAGTCTTGGCTTTCTTTTGTGAGTCAAAAATATCCCCCAACCAAGCTAATCACAAAAAGACAAGCATAATTGAAAAATAGGATGTTGGGTCACTGTCAGATGGGGCTGTAGCCCAAAAAATGAAGCTGTAGCTCTAATGCAATTTCTGAAAAAATTTTGGTACAGGGATGATTTGGGCTATGGCTCTAGAGCATTTGGTCACTCTTTTGCTTCCTGGAGGTGCTGGGGCTACAACTTCATTTTTTTTGGCTATGGCTCTGACATTTGAAGGTGCTTGGACACCTGCGCTTGCAGCCTTGAATTTTTGAGCTACGGCCTTGGGTACTTTTTTCACTGTAAGAAACTCCAATTTTGCTCTAATTGCCTAGGGTCTGATTTGGTCACTCCACACTTCGTTCCCAACTATAAAATCTCAAAATAATGCAAGAACTAGCACTTTCACAAAGCTTTAACTAAGAATTGAAAGGTGAAATTTGATACAAATAACACTTCAATCAAGAAAAATAGGCACATATCAACTCCCTCAAGCTTATAACTATGCTAATTCCTAGCATGCATTAATCACATGAAGAGTAGACACACCATAGAAGTTGGATATACATGCCTCATACCATATTCTAAACTTTTTTTTTCACAAAGATCAACTCTAAAGAAATTAGTGTAAGTAAAGAAGGAGAAATTTTGTCACTCACGATAGGAGGTCACACCCTAAGTGTTTCACTGTCTTTAAAGTGTAGTGTTTGCACTCACCTTTACCTTGCGATCGTCAATCCAACACTTGCAAAGGGACAACATCCTTGATAGTAAGTCCTACAAGAAGAGTTATACAAGACATAAGCTAGATGGATTTCAATCAATGTTGCAATGGGGATGGGCTATGTTTAGAATGGGATTCGGTAGGAGGCTTCTTTAAAGTGGAGCTAAAGGAACTAATCAAGCACACATCACCATGGGCTAATACAAAATTTGCTATATGACCAACCCTTGGTGCCTTTATGTATTACTATAGCCTTAATGTCAATCCTTGGTTCTTTTCATGCATGCCTTTTTCAACAACAATTTTTTACTTTAGGTTGACCATTTAATGTACCCTTCATTTTCATTTGTGATTTTCTCTATTTTTTTTCTTGTTTTTTTAATTTATTTTTGAATACTAGAGGGGCAATAAACAATGGAAGAGCTCAAAGATCAACCATTCATAGAAAATGACTCAAGCATGCTACAAATCAAACCATAGAGGACCGAACCCATGCAATTGAATATAATCCCATTTTTGTGACCCCAAATTCCCCTAAACTTATTCATTTGTATTCCCCATTATTGCAACATCTTTCCTTCAAAGCCCATAGCTAGCATACTCAATTAGTTCCAAGGGTTAGAAAGGATATGGGAATAAGGAAATATGGCTCATGATGAGGATTTATATGAAAAATTCAATCTTTAAGGCTCCATGGGGTTTACTAAGGGCATAACGATGGGGTTGGCTTTTTGGTTTTTGGTTTCGCTTTAAAGGTTCCATCTTTTTGCTTATGTCAACCACAACACCCATAATATTAACATTGTCCTGAAAACAAATACATGTTCTGAGTAAGTGCTAGCTTAAATCGCAAGATAAAGCACTCAAGAAAGGAAATGATCACTAAAAGATTTTTTCATATGCATGAATAATCATGTGGCAGTGAAGGCCTATAGTGCTCACAAGGTTTAATTCCTACAATAATTGGCAAAAAGAATCTTTCAAAACCTTCAAAACTCTCAATTGAGTTATAAAATGTAAAGAAATAAATTTAAACATGGTAAGAGGTATGTATATATTTAATTTATTTTTTTGTTCTTTTTTCATTTTTTTAAATGTAGCCTATATGCAACTAAATGCTAACAACTAAACAAAGTGAGCATATGGCTAGCACCAAGGGTAATGGGAGGGATGAAAATAGTCAAAGACATGGAGGACCAATGGATAGTCTGTCATATCTTGCCCCATGCCAAGTGTTGCCAACTATAGTCATGCCGTTTTTGTATCCATGTATGCAACATTGAGTGCTATACTCTCATTAATGCGAGAGTAAATGGTTCTTTTAATTTCAAAAGTGAGCTCATGGTACCGGTTAAGTGATGCCATAAGGTCCCTCTTGGAAGAATTGTTGGGGTCGACAAGGGGGTTCATAGTTGTCTTATGGGAAAAAGGGCTCCTTTGTGTCTCCTTTTGCATTGATAAAATGTACTTCATTGGCCAAATGGGCATGCATCAAGCGAGAATCAAGAGGTGGCAGTTGAGGCAGTAAATCTGTTTTCAATTTAATCACCACTCCGTCATTCTTAATTAATTCCGTAAAAAGATTTGGGAAAATCGACCTCAAAGAGTCGGATGCCTTCATGATCTCCTTGTAAATGTACCGACCACTGGAATGGTCATACCGTTGGCCATACAGTATAGCCAATCTGTCTTCTATCACGTGACTTCTGAATAGTGTGTAGTGGGCCCCAACAAGAAGACAAAGAAATGATGTCATATCTTGTAGAAAGGTGTGAGGCAGTTGGTGGGAAAACTCTTAAGGTCACCAAGCCTAGTTCTTTTCCAAAGGACATCAAGTTGGACACACACAGCTTGAAGCATATCTTCAATAGTGTAGTCATGATGGTAAGCTTCTAGATTTGAGTGGACGAGAATACTTAAAAAGGCATTGATGGCGGCTAGAGTGAAAGGGACTGTAGTGCCCCTTACTAGCATAGTCTTGATTGGGTCTTTTTCAACCTTAGACCCCTTTTTAGCCTTAGACTTGGCATGCAAGTAGCCGTAAAACTCACACACTAATGTCAACTTAGCGTTTCCTAGCTAAGCACACCACTTTGTCCATCCCTACTCTTTGATGACAATCCAGATTTCTTAGGGGAGTTGGGCCAGTGACAAATTGAAATTTTTTTTTGGAATGCCTTTCTCACCGATGGCTTCCTTATAAAAAGCTTCCATGTTCAGGTTTATGAATTTTTTTCATTCTCAAGAAGAATCATGAGAAGGTTAGGGATTGGCATTTTTATCTTGCTTTTCCTTGGTCGGCTTCTTCAGAGCCATGGGTCCTACAGTAAAAATAAAAAGAAAATGTTGTTGTGGGTATTAATCCTTAGTTCATTACCAATGCACATTGTCTTCCCTTGTGTGTTTGGCTCATGAAATTAATATGAGAATTATTTATGTGATAGGTTTTGACAAATTGCATACTGATAATATGTCATGTCTTGGAGCCATAAATTTACTTTAGTGGAAATTATTTAAGGGCATTGATTTTTTTTTTTTACTATTACTATAGGACTCTTGGCTCTGAAAAATCCCACTAAGGAGAAGCAAGATAAAAATGCCAATCCCCAACCCTCTCATGATTCTTTTCTAGGATGAAAAAACTTCATGGACCCGGACACAAAAGCTTTTTATAAGGAAGTCATTGGCAAGAAAGCCATTTAAGAAGGGTTTCAATTGAGGCCATCGACCATGGACCATGGTCTTTATAGGCCCATATCATGATGGACAAAGTTGCTCCCCTTAATTGGTGTTTTACGCCAACTATTTGAATTTGGTAAGTTAACTATAAGTCTCACCACTGTCTATAATTAAAAGGGAACAAAAAGTGGGATTAATTTGGGAATATGTCAACTGCTCTCATTAATATAAAATTAAGACTTAATTCTTAATAATTAGAAACCTAAAGTAGATACTAATTAAAATTAGGAGTTAATCTATAATACAAGTGATTTAAAGTTGTTTTATTTTTTTTACTTAGTCCAAGTTGTCAACGACGACAAATTTTTTGTATACAATTGTACATTCAATTTCATAATTGTATAACAATGTTCTTCATATTTTTCTTATTTAATTATTATAATGCTTGTACATCTATCTTCATTTTCTAATAACAATACATCTATATGTACCCAAAGAAAATAAAAAGTACATATTCGTTCATAATTGTACATCCTGTTTTCTAAACAAAAAATTATATATCAAGTTTTTTTGCCTTGGTATGCCATGAATGACAATTTACAATATGTATATACACGCACACATACATACATATGTGTGTGTGTAAAATTGTACACTATTGTACAATCATGCTCATAGTTGTAATATACAATTTTGTATGCATAAAAACTGAACTGTACAAGTTTGTATAATTGTATAAAGAATTAAAGAGTTACTTCATTGCCCTTTCTTGATGTAAAAAAAAAAAATATATAAGTAAGCCCTATGAAATTAGACATATTTCTTAATTTAAATGTGTTCTTATAAAACAAAATTATCATTAATTTATTTCCCAAAATTAAAATGTATTTAAAGATATAACTGCTATTGTCAAATTTGAAGATTCCCTTAAATGCTATTAATTCGTTATTTTTTTGAACAATATATTAATTCATTATTTGAATTTTAAATTTAATAGGTTTCTCTCATAATTGTTGCCTCTCATAAATTTTAGTTATTTATGATTTCAAATTCAATCAATTAATTGATAAGGGTAATTTGGTATGAAATGACGGGACCTTTGAAGACCTTGGTGTAACTAAGAATGCTACATTTCAATTTTTCACTGTGCCAACTCCCTTAAGAAATTCGAAGTATGATTGAAGAGCTAGGATGGACTAAGTGATGCACTCAGCTGGGAGATGCTAAGTTGACATTGGTGTGTGAGTTCTATGTCAACTTGCGTGCGAAGTCTAAGGTGGAAAAAGGCCCGATCATGACGGTGCTAGTAAAGGGCACTACAGTCCCTTTCACTCCAGTCGCCATCAATGCCTTTTTGGGTATTCCCATCCATTCGGATCTAGAAGCTTACCATCATGACTACACTATTGAAGATATGCTTCAGGTTATGTAGGTCCGACTTGAGTCCCTTAGAGCCTAGGCGTGATCACCTCAAGAACTTTCCTACCAACTGCCGTATTCTTCTCTACAAAATATGGCATCATTTCTTTGTCTCCTAGTTAGGGCCAACTATGCACTATTCGAATGTCGCCCAGCAGAGGGTGAATTGGCTATGTTGTGTAGCCAAGGGTATGGCCATTCCAATGGGCTGATAAATCTATGTAGAGATCACGAAGGCGTCCAACTCTTTGAGGTTGATTTTCCCACATCTTTTCACCGAACTAATTGAGAATGCAGGAGTGGTGATTAAATCAGAAATGGATCTATTACTCCCATGGGTACCTTTTGATTCTCGCTTGATGCATGCCCACCTTGCTGATGAAGCACATCTTATCAATGTAGATGAAGATGCAGAGGAGCCCGTTTTCCCATGGGGTAACTATGAACCCCTTGTCAACCCCAACAATGCTTCTAGGCAGGGCCTTTTGACAGCCCTAAACCGACATCATGAGTTCACGTTCCAAATCGGGAGTACCATATACTTTTGCGTTGATAAGAGTACAGTGCTCAATGCTGCATACATGGATATTATTATGGCACAATTGTGGTGGGCCACACTTGGCACAGGGCGAGATATGATGGATTATTAATTGATCTCTCATGTCCTCAAATGTTTTCAGCCCTTTCGTTACCCTTGGTTCCAACCATCTGAGATTGGGCCTTATGGGGCTCACTCATCTCTGCCATCACACCACCCACCACCGTCCTCGACCGATGAAGAGGTGGATCCCTCTTTTATGCAATAGGGTAACTAGGAGGCCTAGGTATGATTCTCCTTCTATTTTTCAAGTTCAACATTATGGGCAATGTTGTTTGCTTTAAGTTGGGGGGGGGGACATGCTTGGATCATACCTGTTACATAGAACAATGTTTTAACTATTTCATTTAAATTCAGTTGTATGCTCGCTTTGTTTGGTTGTGAAAAAATTGATAATGCATTTAGGGTCATTAGATTGCATAACATCATGTCATGTCACATTTGATTTTGTTTCCATGTGAGCATTCATCTAACATGCATATAGGGTTATGTAGTTGCATATAGGCTGCATTTAATAAAAAAACAAATAAATGAAATAAATATATACATACCTCTTGCCATGCTTAAATTTATTTCTTCGCATTTTATAACTCTATAAAGAGTTTTGTAAGTTCAGAAAGATTCTTTTTTTCATTTATGGTAGGAATTAAACCATGTGAACACTTTGGGCTTCCAATGCAACTTTAGGTCTTCCCTTAAATAATTTCCACTCAAGTAAATTTATGGCTCGAAGACATGTCATATAATTAGTATGCAATTTTTCAAAACCTATTACACAAATAATTCCCATGTTAATTTCATGAATCAAACACATAAGGGAAGAGAATGTGCATTGGTAATGCACTAAGGATTAATACCCACAAGAACATTTTTTTTGTTCACTCAAATGAAGCACAACACACTCAATGATACTTCACTTCAAGCAAGAATTTGAGAGTGATATATAAATCCAAGTGAATCCCAATACATAAAAAAAAAGGCTCAAATTGAAAATTTAAAATGGAGCCCAACAATATAAGCATGGAATTTACAAGGAGCAAGCTTAAAAATGCAATTGGCACAATCACCATAGCACTTCCAACCAAAACTTCGCACCTCTCCAGGAGCAATAACATGAAAGATTTTTTTTTATTCTTCATCATTTTTCTTGACCCAAATTAACACCCAGCCATCATTACAACACATGGCAATTGTTAACTAACTAAGCAAAAAAGCAATCATCCCTTAAAAATCACAAATCTTGCAAAACCTAGAACCAAACCGCAAGAAAGACAATGCTTCAGATTTTTTCACAAATTTTAAGGGAAAGGAGAAGAAAACTTACTTGGGTGATGATTTCATAGTGAAAACTAAGAGAAATTTTGGTTGTTGTGGCTGAGGGCACACATTGGGGCAATTGGGAGTGGTTGTGTGAATAGAGGAGACAATAGAGTGTGTGAAAAGGGTGGAAAATAGGAGCAGGGCATGTAATAAATAGAGGGCAGGTGGCAAAAGCAAGTTGAAGCTCACAATTTGTGAGCTACCGCTTGTAGCTCCAATGTGGAATAGAAGCATTCATGAAGCTAGGATGTTGTGGCCTCAAACATTTGGGCCACAACCCAATTTGTACCAGGCTTTTTTTTTCATATATATATATATATATTCATTCACTTACTTTATTATAATTTTTTATATAATCTAAACACACTTAGAGCTACAGCTTGAAATTTTAAGGCCACAACTTTTGGTGCTTCTATTGTTATCTAAGAGCCATTGTACTTCATGGGACACGGCTTTATTTTTTAGTGTCTACAGCTCGAATGCTCTTATCTGAACCCAAGAAATACCATATTTTGAAGGTTGTAGTCATGATTTCTGAGGCTATAGCTCTTGTCCAACACTTTTTAGAAATGTGCTTCAAGCTTAATTTGTCCAAGTATTAATCCTTGTCAACACCAAGCCCTTACAAAATGCAATGAAAATGGACTCCAAAAATTACACAACTCAAGTTACCATGAAAATCAAACCAAAGACACTAAGAAATAAAATGAAATAAAGTAAAATAAAATAAAATAAATAAAATTAAAATTAAAATCAATAGGGTGCCTCCCGACAAGCTCTACTTTTAACATCTTTAGCTCAAGGACCTTTGTTGTGCATCAAGGAGTTGGCTCAGCCAAGAAAATTTGGCCTACTTTCCAAATTCATTACCATAGTAGGGCTTCAATCTTTGGCCATTTGCTTGGAAAGTTCGCCCATCTTCTGCTTTAAGCTCAATCACCCCCATATGGGGTGACCTTCTTAACTATAAAAGGTTTGAACCATCTTGACTTGAGTTTTGCCTGAAAAGAGCTTGAATCTTGAGTTGAAAAATAACACTTGTTGGCCTGGAAAGACATCCATCCTCGAGAAGATTTTTCAGAGCCAACGCATTGTAATTTTTCATTTTCATAAGCATCATGACAAAGTTCTTCTAGCTCACTTAATTAGAATAATCTTTTCTCTCCAGTACTATTGAATCAAAATTTAATTTCTTAATTACCCAAAAGGCCTTATGCTTTAACTCAACCGTCAAGTGGTATGCTTTGCCAAAAACAAGGCAGTAAGTCGACATCCCAATAGGAGCCTTATAAGCAATCTGATATGCTCACAAGGCATCATCAAGCTTCTTTGCCTAATCCTTCTGGTTAAAGTTCATTACCTTTTCTAAAATTTGCTTGACATCTTGATTTGATATCTCGACTTGGCCATTAGTTTAAGGATGATATGGGAGTGCTACCTTGTGCCGAACACCAATACTTTTGAAGGACTTGTGACTTTTTACAAAAATAGGAACCTTCATCACTTATTATTGCCCTTGGAGTGCCAAACCTAGAGAATATGTTCTTTTGAATGAACTTGACCACTACTAAACCATTATTTTTTGGTGTTGCTATGACCTTAACCCACTTCAACACATATTCCACCGCTAAGAGAATATAAGAATGGCCAAAGGAGTTTCAGGAATGGACCCATAAAATCAATCCACCACACATCAAAGAACTCAACCTAAAAAATGTTAGTGAGGTGTAATTCATGCCTTTTAGAGATGTTCCCAACCCTTTGACATCTATCACATGTCTTTGCATAGGTATAACAATCCTTGAAAATGGCAAGCTAATAGAAAAAAGATTGCAGTAACTTAGTAACTGTTCTAGAAGGGCCAAAATGACCTCCACAAGGTAATGAGTGATAATGATGAAGATGTCTGAAATTTCTTCACTGAAACACATCTTCTTGTCACTTGACCTGCACATAATCAAAAGAGATATGGCTCATTCCAAATATAGTTCTTAACATCTGCCAAAAACTTCTTCTTTTGTTGATTGTTGAAATTTGGGGGCATAGTTCTGCCAACCAAATAATTGACAATGTCGGCATACCAAGGCACACTACACTTAGTACTCCATTGTTGCTCATCTGGGAAGGCTTCCTTAATTGGTAAGGGATTAGCTTGGTCTTCTAACTCCAATTTAGAGAGGTGGTCAACAACCACATTCTCACTCCCTTTTTTATCTTGGATTTCCAGATCTAATTCTTGTAAAAGGAGAATCCATCTTACCAAACGCAGCTTGGCATCCTTTCTATTGAACAAGTAATGAATAGCCACATGATCGATGTAGACTACAACCTTAGAGCCAAGGATGTATTGTCAAAATTTATTCAGAGCAAAGACCACCGTTAACATCACATTCTTTATTGTTGTGTAATTTTGTTGTGCATTATCTAAAGTGTGACTTGCACAGTAGATTGGCTGAAAAAGCTTGTCTTTTCTTTGTCTTAAAACCGCATTAATGGCATAATTAGTCACATCGCACATCAACTCAAATGGTTGACTCTAATTTGAGGCTATGATGATGGGAGCATTGATCAAATTTTCCTTTATCATCTCAAAAGCCTTCAAGCAATCCTTATTGAACTCAAAAGAAGTATCTTTCTCAAGTAAAGAACAAAGAGGTTTTACCACTTTGAAGAATTCTTTGATGAACTGGCAGTAGAACCCAGTATGACCAATAAAGCTTCAAATGCCTTTCACATTCTTGGGAGGAGGAAGCTTCTCAATTTCTAACACTTTAGCTTAATCTAACTAATTGTCTTTTGATGAAATGTTGTGTCCGAACACAATTCTGGATTGCACCATAAAGTGACATTTTTCCCAAATAAGTGCTAGGTTGGTTTCTTGGTACCTCTTGAGTACTTGAGTGAACTTGTGCAAGCAGGTGTCAAAGGAGGATCTGAACACTAAATTGTCATCCATGAACACCTCAATGGTCTTCTCGATCATGTCTTATAAAATAGGCATCATAAATCTTTGGAAGGTGGCTGGTGCATTGCATAATTTGGAAAGCATTCTCCAGAAGGCAAAGGTGCCATAGGGACATGTGAAGGTAGTTTTCTCTTTATCCTCCAGTGATGTGGTGATTTGATTGTAATCTAAATACCCACCAAGGAAACAATAAAATTCATGCCCTGCCAACCTATCAAGCATTTGATCGATGAAGGGCAAAGGAAAATGATCCTTTTGGGTGGCCTTGTTTAACTTCCGATCCATGGACACTCTCCACTTGGTAACAAATCTTATAGCTGCCAACTCATCATAGTTATCCTTCACAACCATTGTGCCACCTCTCTTAGGTACCAATTGCACGGGGCTTACCTAAGAGTTATCTAAAATTGCATAAATAATGCCCTCTTTAAGTAACTTGAAAATTTTCTTTCAAATAACCTCTTTCATGGTCGGGTTTAATCTTCTTTGATGCTCAATTGAAGGAGTATAGACGTCCTCCATAAGAATCTTGTGATTGCATGATGAAAGACTAATGGCTTTAATGTCTAAAATGGACCAATCAATGGCTTTCCTATGCTCCATCAACACTCTTAACAACTTATCTTCTTCCAGTCTTGATAATGTAGAAGAAATAATAACCAAATATTTAGAATTCTCCTCAAGATATACATATTTCAAGTGCTCTAGTAATACCTTCAATTCTGGTTTAGGTGTTTCTACCTTTTTAAGTGCCAACAAACTTTCTAGACTTTCACTATTACCCAACTTCTTCCTAAGAGCATCCATAGCAAGAGCATAAAAGGAAGCCTTATACTCAAAGTCTTCATCAATAACACCACCCAGGACAATGCTTCTAGAGAGAAGGTCTTCATCAAGAAAAATTTTTCATTCCTCATTCACATATTTATTTATAATATCAACTCTCAAGCATGGACATGCCTCACTCAGTGCCTTTGTAGCTTAGAAAAAATTTAAATCCACTTGACCTCCTTTGACCCTCAAGGTAAGCTTTCCTTGCTTAACATCTACCAAGATCACAAAGAGCTTTGCATGAAAAAGAATTTCTAATTGAACAAGGGATAATGAAACTCCCCGGATCCTTGAGCTTTTATGGCAATTTTTTTTATAGGACTATGCTACAATTCTCCGTGAGCTTGATGGTTTCAAATTCATTGGATTTTGTTCTTCTTGGATATCACTTCCTTGAGAAACTTTGCATAATTTGGCATTTGAGCAATAACTTCCATGATAGGAATATTCATTTGAATTTTCTTAAAAGTTTCCAAGAACTTCCCAAATTTTTCATCTTGTTTCTTCTTTTGAAACCTTTATAGGTCAAGTAACTTAATAGGAAGGTATTGCTCTTTTGTGGCTGGTAGAACTTTAACTCCACTTGTAATAGCATGCTCTTCCACCACATCCTCCATTTCCTTCTCAACCTTTTGATATTAAAGTTCATAGGGCGCTCCCTTAGGTTGAGTGACTACCTCCCTATCACTGCTCAAAGATATGGCTTGGCAATGCTCTTTTAAGTTAACCTCTGTGTCACTAGGGAAATTTCCCTTTTGAAATGTTTTCATAGAGTTTGTAAATTGCCCAACTTGGTGCTCAAGGTTTTTCATTGATGCTCCCATGTTTTGCATATGTGTTTCCATATTCTCAAGCTTGGATTCATTCCTATTAAACCTCTTATTTGTCTCATGAGTGAAAGTTGCCAACAAATCTTCAATGGATACCTTTTTCTTTTAGGGACATGGTGGCATAAAAGGACCTCCAAATCTGGATGGATTTTGAATGTTCCTTGAATTAGAGTAAGAGAAATTTTCATGGTGGTGCAATCCTGGATGATATTGGTTAAGAATGTCGTTCTTGAACCCATAGTTGTTATTGCAGTAGTTGACAAATTGAGCACTCTCCATGTCTAGTTCACATAACCCATACTATGTAGAGGATGAAGCCGGCAAATGCTCTATTAACTTCTCCTTGTTTGTAGTGAGCTTGGCCACTTGGTTGGTCAAAGTAGCAATTTGTGCCTACAAGGCGGTGAGAGCATATATTGCTAACCCTCATTCTCTTCTTGGATGTGCTATTTCATTATTTTATTGATAATTATTCATCAACATATTTTCTAGAAAATTGACTGCATTGGTGGCTGTCTTTGACATAAGAGTTCCTTTGGCTGCCGCATCAAGAGTGGCCCTAGTTTGTGGACAAAATCCATCATAAAAAAGTTGAATTTGATGTCATTGTTAATAACCGTGTTAAGGGAACTTTCTGAATAACTCTTTTAACCATTCCCAAGCTTCCTATAGAAATTCACCTTTTCATTGCCTAAAGGTGGCAATTTTGGTCCTCAAGTGTAGTGCCTTTGATGGAGAGAATACTTGGCAAGGAACCTTTGTGCCATCTCATTCCATGTAACGATGCTCCCTAGTTACATTGAATGAAACCAATTCTTGGCCTTTTCTCTTAATGAGAATGGAAATAATCGAGTCGAATAACATCCTCGGTAACACCATTTCTCTTAATAGTGTCATATGCCTTATAGAATGTAGCCAAATGGATGTTTGGATCCTTTCTAGAAAGGCCTCCAAATTGATTTTGTTGGATGAGAATGATGAGTATTTGTTTAAGTTTGAAGTTGTTGACATGCATTGCCTATAGGGTTTCGAGAGCCAAATAAGTGCAGTAAAAACTAATAGAAACCTTCTAGGATCTAAGTGAAAAAGAGTAAATCAGGTGTTCAAATTTTTTTATACCTAGTCGGATGAGGTCTTTCACCCAACTGTTGAGTTGAATCACAAACTTGAACAATTGATGTATTCAAGCTCTCTATGGTATTTACACGAATTACATGGATCACCAAGCCTCCACCATATTCCGGCAAGTTCGTTCCTCTTGCACTTGTAGTGCTAGCTTGCATCCTCTGAGGAAAGGAAAAAGAAGAGTGCAGCTGGAACCTTTCAAAACCCTTCCATTTTTATCCTTAAGGAGGCTAGGGCTAAAAAATCCTTATTATATATAGTGAGGTTTAACTCCCAAGCCTAATAGGTTTCAAAACCCTAATCCAATTAGGTCTAATTTCAGGTTTCATAATGGCTCAACCTTTGGGCCAATTATTAATCTAAAATTATCATGAAACCAAAACCAAACAATTTGGTCCATGCACTCAAATAATCCAATTGGCTCTATGTGTGCGACCTAATAGACTCCTATCACATTGACAATGATCATAAATCACATTTATGACCATAAACAATCAGCGGTGTTTAGCAAACTTCATTGCTACCCAAGTGAAAAGATAGTCGGTGATTCAACTAATCCTTTACCATCACTATTCGTATATGTTATTGTCTCTTTGTCCAAGATATCAAGATCGAGCATGAGACATGGAATGTGTCAGTATCATACAACCCAATCAAAGGTTTCTTAATTACCAAGTAGATTGACTAAAACTGAAGGCATTGATATCCCATATCAACTCATATGAGTATGGTAATGCATTTTCTCAGTCTCACTCAATCAATGGGCCCGAAGATATCATTCCCATTATATAAAAGGGACAAATTTCATCTTGATCATACAAATCCCTCCACATAATATGTGACATACCTAATGATGACCTTCATGTTCATTCAGTTACGAGCAACAAAGGGAGCTATCAAAGCATGTGACTCACATGTAGGGAACTTTGATGACCTTATTTCAAAGGACTACACATACCATGATCACTATAAGAATCATTTATGACACTCATATAATGATCCATCTAATGTTCTCACGATGGGTCTGTCTAGTACACAAGTTTTCCAACTTGTACTTATGTTTAGACTACGTATCTCATATTAGTCTTTATGTATTATTGCAACCCACTTCACATTAATACTAGACGAAGGATGTTTATGAATACTATTATTCTAGGGTTATAATTATGTTTGATTAAATCACACAAAAACAAAACAACAAACATAATTACTGGAATAATGCCTCAATAAAATATTATGACTCAATGTCCAAAATACAACCATCTCATGATTGGTTTTTAGCACAACACTAACACCGCCAGCCTCATTATTCTAGAATAATTGTCAATCATAATAGGCTGAAAATGCTCCCTTATTGGCCTCTCACGATTTCTTGCATTGCCATTAGTTGCTCCATTGCCTTGTCCATTAGGTCCATAGACTCCTAGATTCTTATTGCTGAGCCCACCATTTCCATTGTTGCCTATGAATCCATGGTTGTTTCCTCCATTTTTTCTAAGATTATCCTTCACTTTTTCCGAGGCAAAAGATGTAAACTCCTCCAAACCATCTTTCATTGCTTTCAAAATTCTAATGCGTCTTTCAATTTTCAAAACAAAGGGTAACAAGTCCACCCCTTGAAAATGCGTCATACACCAAGACAAACCTGAAAAAGAACCCTAAAACAAGCAAAAAAATAATAGCAAAAAAAGGTGAAATAAAAGTTTTACTATAGAATTAAACTACTAGCTATGAAATCAATCACACAAACTCACTAAAACAATATGTCTGGCAATGGTGCCAAAAACCTTGTTGTAATGGGTGAATGTTTTAAAATCAAAAGCTAGCACAACCCATAAGCGCATGGTGTGCAATTATAATAGTGGCAAGTTATGATTGTTCCCATGGAGATATTCTTAGTGAAATTTTGTTGGGTTTCGGGAGCCAAACAGCGCAGCGGAATTTAACCGAAACCCTCCAGGATCCAAGTGAAACGGGGTAAACCGGGTGTTCGAAAATTTCATACCTAATTTTCGGTTGAGATCTCTCACTCAACTGTAGAGTCGAATCACAAAACCTGAACAGTTGACGTGTTCAGGCTCTCTATGGTATCCACACGAGCCTCTCGGGATCACCACGCTTCCACCACGTCCCGGCAGATGCGTTCCTCTTGCGCTCGCAGTGCTAGCTTACGTCCTCCAAGGAATTACAAGAGAAGAGTGCGGCTGTCCTTTTGGGAGGCTAGGGCAAGGAGACCTGCGAATTTCTCACTTAAAAGTTGTATTTATAGTGAGACTCAACTTCCAGGCCTAATGGGTTTCAAAGCCCTAATCCAATTAGGATTTAATTTCGGGCTTAATAATGGCTCAACTCCTTGGCCCATTATTAATACGAAATTAAAGTGAAACCATAACCCAAATAATTAGCCCATGCACTCTAATGATCCAAATAGCTCTATGTGTGCGACCCAATAGGCTCTTGCCATGTTGGCAACGATCATAAATCACATTTATGATCATAAGCAATGAGCGGTGTCTAGCAACACATCATTGCTACCCAAGTGACAAGATTGTCGGTGAATCGACTAAACCTTTATGATCATCACCGATATATGCCATTGTCCCTTTGTCCAAGATATCAAGACTAAGCACAAGACATGGAATGTGTCACTCTCGTATAGCCCAATCTTTGGTTTCTTGATTACCGAGTAGACTAACTTAAACTGATGACATTGATATCATATATCAACTCATCGGAGCATGGCCATGCATTTTCTAAGTCTCACTCTATCAAGGGGCCCAAAGATATCACTCCCGTTACATAGGAGGGATAAATCCCATCTTGATCATACAAATCCCTGCGCATGATATGTGACATACCCAATGACCTCCTTCAAGTTCACTCAATTACGAGCAACAAAGGAAAGTATCAAAGTATGTGACTCACATGTAGGGAACCTTGATGATCTTAGGTCGAAGGACTACATATACCATGATCACTATGAGAATCATTTATGACACTCATATAACGATCCATGAAGTGTTCTCATGGTGGGTCGGTCCAGTACACAAGTTCTCCAACTTGTACCCATATGTAGACTACATATGTCATATTAGTCTCCACATATGCTAGTCATTATGTATTATTGCAACCCGCTCCACAATAATACTAGACTAGGGACGTTTAAGAATATCATTATTCTAGGGTTACAATTATGTTTATTACGTTACGCAGAAACAAAACAACAAACAAAATTGCTGGATTAATGCCTCAATAAAATATCATGACTCAATGTGCAAAAATACAATCATCTCATGATTGGCTTTTTTGGGCACAACACTAACAATCTCCCATTTGCACTAAAAACCAATCATCCATGTATCTAATACCGATGGACCCAGAATGGCTATCATGCTTCTGCTGCGTAAGGGGCTTTGTCAGTGGATCAGCAATGTTGCTGTCTGTCGAAGTCCTACATATCCTTACATCACCCCTCTCGATGATCTCCCTGATGAGATGATAGCGTCGGAGTATGTGTTTGGATCGCTGGTGAGATCGAGGTTCCTTAGCCTGTGCGATTGCTCCATTGTTGTCACAATAGAACTCTATCGGGTCAACAATGCTTGGAACCACTCCAAGTTCAGTGATGAACTTCTTGATCCAAACTGCCTCCTTCGCAGCATCAGAGGCGGCAATGTACTCAGATTCTGTTGTAGAGTCAGCTACTGTCTCTTGCTTTGAACTCTTCCAGCTCACAGCACCACCACCAATACAAAACACATAACCAGATTGCGATCTAAAATCATCCTTATCGGATTGGAAGCTTGCATCGGTGTAACCCCTTACAACGAGCTGATCTTCACCTCCAAAGACCAAGAATGCATCCTTAGTCCTTCGTAAGTACTTAAGAATGTTCTTAACAGCTGTCTAGTGACTTTCACCGGGGTTCGATTGGTACCTACTCGTCATGCTCAAAGCATATGAGACATCAGGACGAGTACATATCATGGCATACATGATAGATCCAATTACTGAGGCATATGGAATCTTACTCATGCGCTCTCTCTCCTCGGTTGTACTTGGACACTGAGATCTAGAAAGAGTGATACCATGTGACATGGGCAAGAATCCTTTCTTGGAATCTTGCATGCTAAACCTCTTTAGCACCTTGTCAATATATGTACTTTGACTTAGGCCAAGAAGCTTTCTAGATCTATCTCTATAGATCCTGATGCCTAACACATAGGCTGCTTCACCCAAGTCCTTCATAGAGAAACATTTCCCTAGCCAAGTCTTCACAGACTGTAGCTCAGGAATGTCATTCCCGATGAGTAGTATGTCATCTACATACAACACCAAGAAGACAATAACGCTCCCACTAACCTTCTTGTAGACACAAGGTTCATCTTCATTTTTGATAAAACCAAACTCTTTGATTGCATCATCAAAACGAAGATTCCAACTTCGAGAAGCTTGCTTCAGTCCATAAATGGACCTTTACAATTTGCACACTTTATTGGCATTCCCAGGAGTGACAAAACCCTCAGGTTGTGTCATGTACACATCCTCAAGTAGCTTTCCATTTAGGAATGCAGTTTTGACATCCATTTGCCATATCTCATAATCATAGTGTGCAGCAATAGCAAACAAAATTCGGATGGATTTAAGCATAGCAACTGGTGAAAAAAGTTTCATCATAGTCAATACCATGAATTTGCTTGAAACCTTTTGCGACCAATCGTCCCTTAAAGGTAATCACATTACCATCCATGTCAGTTTTCTTCTTGAAAACCCATTTGCACCCTATGGGTTTTACCCCTTCAGGTGGGTCAACCAAAGTCCATACTTGGTTTTCATACATGGATTCCATCTCGGATTTCATGGCCACTAGCCACTTCTCAGAGTCAGGCCCCGACATAGCTTGTTGGTAGGTTGTGGGCTCATCTTGATCCATGAGCATCACATCACCGGTGTGAGTCACGAGAAATCCATATCTCTCGGGCTCACGCCGAATCCTACCAGTCCTACGTGGGCTTTGTGCTACAGGAACAGACTCTTGAACCACAACATCTTGTGTTGTCTGTTCAGGTTCCATTTCAGGTACGATGTCTCCTTGTTGTTCTTGAATTTCTTCAAGTTCTACTTTCCTCCCACTAGTTCCTTTAGAGATAAACTCTTTCTCCAAAAAGACACCAGTTCGAGCAACAAACACTTTTTGCTCAGAGGGATTGTAGAAATAGTAACCATTTGTTTCTTTGGGATACCCAACAAAAAGACATTTTTGAGATTTGGGCCCAAGTTTGTCAGAGGATTGACATTTTACATAAGCGTCACAGCCCTAAATCTTCATAAAAGAAAAATTGGGATGCCTCTCACTCCATATCTCATATGGTGTCTTTTGAACCGATTTAGATGGAACTCGGTTTAGTGTAAAAGCGGCCGTCTCTAGAGCATGTCCCCAAAAGGAGTTTGGAAGGTCAGCTTGACTCATCATAGAGCGAACCATGTCTAATAGAGTTCGATTTCTCCTTTTAGAAACACCATTCCATTGAGGTGTACCTGGTGGAGTGAGTTGTGATACTATACCACACTCCTTCAGATAGTCAAGGAATTCTCGATCCAAGTACTCTCCACCTCGATCTGATCGAAGCACTTTGATACTCTTCCCGAGTTGATTCTCTACTTCATTCTTGAATTCTTTGAACTTTTCAAAGGATTCTGACTTGTGTCTCATAAGATACACATAGCCATATCTGCTGAAGTCATCAGTGAAAGTAATGAAGTATTGGAAACCTCTTCTAGCTTGTGTAGACATAGGGCCACATACATCACTATGTATGAGTACTAGTAAGTCATTAGCCCTTTCACTTTGCCCTGTGAATGGGGCTTTGGTCATCTTGCCCAACAAACATGACTCACATGTCTCATATGATTCAAAATCAAATGAGTCCAAGAGTTCATCCTTATGGAGCTTGGATATGCGGGTCTCATTTATATGGCCCAAGCGACAGTGCCAGAGATAGGTTGGGTTTGAATCATTTAATCTGACCTTCTTGGTATTCACATTATAGATTGGATCTTCAATGTCTAGAACATACAACCCATTGCTAAGTTGAGCACTACCATAAAAGATTTCATTCAAATAAATAGAACAACACTTGTCCTTTATTATAAATGAAAAACCTTTCTTGTCCAAACAAGAAACAAAAATCAAATTTCTACTAATAGTAGGCACAAAGTAGCAGTTGTCTAATTCTAAAACTAATCCACTAGGTAAAGTGAGAACATAAGTCCCTACGCCTAAGGCAGCAACCCTTGCTCCATTTCCAACACGTAGGTCCACTTCACCTCGGGCCAATCTTCTACTTCTACTTAGATCCTGCACATTTGCACAAATGTGAGATCCACATCCAGTATCCAATACCCAAGATGAGGAAGTAGAAAAGTTAGCCTCTATAACAAGAATACTTGAAATGGAAGTCTTACTTCCTTTTTCCTTAGCAAGTTCTTCAAGATAGAGCTTGCAGTTGCGCTTCCAATGTCCAGGTTGCTTACAATGGAAGCACTCCCCTTCCTTTGCCACACCACCATTTGGTTTCAGTACAGCTGAAGAAGAACTAGCATTGGACTTTCCATTAGCTTTATCCTTCTTCTTGTTGGCTTTTCCCTTTCCCTTGCCCTTTTGAACCATCAAAATGGGCTTAGCCTTCTTAAGGTTTTGCTCAGCAGTTCTCAACATGTTGAGCAATTCAGGAAGGGACTTGTCAAGGTCGTTCATGTTATAGTTCATGACGAACTGACTGTAGCTTTCAGGCAACGATTGCAAGACTACATCGATAGCCAACTCTTTCTGAAGAGCAAATCCCAAATTCTCAAGATTCTCAATGTACCCAATCATCTTGAGCACATGAGGACCCACGGGACTTCCCTCAGACATCTTGCACTGAAACAATGCCTTAGAGGTCTCAAACCTCTCATGCCTAGCTTGCTCTTGGAAAAGCATTTTGAGATGTTCGATCATATCGAACGCCCCCATGTTCTCATGTTGCTTCTGAAGCTCAGATTCCATGGTAATAAGCATGAGGCATGCAACATCCAAAGCATCATCAGAATGCCTCTTGTGAGCATCCCTTTCAGCTCTTGGAGCAGTGGCAGCAGGCTTATTCGGAATGGGCTGCTCTAGGACATAAGCCTTTCTCTCTTGTTTGAGGACTATCCTCAAGTTTCGGTACCATTTGAGAAAGTTGGTCTCATTCAGTTTTTCCTTCTCAAGGATCGATCGCAACGAAAGTGTCGATGTGTTTTGTGCCATGGTTATCTACAACAGTAAATATGCGGTGTAAGAGTCATGTATTTTAATTCATTTAATAAGGACTTTTATTAAATGATACTCCCACTATTTTCCTCAAAATAATAACCCTCGATATTATTTCGGAACACCTCGGCGCTAAGGTATTCTAGTGGGCCAAGATCCATATTTGACTACAACCTGAGTCAGCTTTGGCTTTTCTCTCAAGTTACAGCTATTTAGGTAGGCAACTCCTTGCCAATTGCATTTTATGCAACTCTTGGATAGTTGGGTGAACAACACTTGTCCAAGCTCATCTCATGAACTTAAGCCCAACTCTATGCCTCTAAGTCCCTAATCCTATTAGGGTGACTTAGTTAAGTCGAACCCAAAGTTAGCAGTTTAGATATCACTATTATCCCATCGCGCCTTACCAAGATGAACATAGGTGCTTTGCTTTGGCAAACCCACCTAGTGTTGATCAAAGTCTTGACGAGTGCCAACATTAGGAAGGCATCACATTTAATGACTTAATATTTGTTTGAGGGATTTTATCTTTTGATCTCACCAATTTGTTATCTCCGGTTGTTTTATACATGCATCACATACAAATATAAAACATGCATCTCATGCTTACAAGAAATAAACGTGACATGGTTATAGCCCAAACTATGCGATATTCTCAAGCCAATAAGAATATCATAAAAGCCTAAGAAAAGAAAAGAGTCTTCACAAGCTCCTTCTCTTCCTTTCTTGGCTGCCCTTTTGTTGTCACCTCCTTGGACATACCTCCTTGCATAATCCTTGGACATACCACCTTGGATGAGCCCATAATGCACCATTACATCAATAATAGAAACCTCGAGTTACATTCAAGGGGAGTAAGGTGAGAAGAGAATGTACAATGAGAGTGATAAGAAAAGGCACGACTCGCAGGTCGTATTTACAAGTACAACCAATCAAGGGCTATAACCATGAACCATGCTTCAAACACCAATCAGCATATCATGTCAAATCTCATTCAACAAAGATGCATGCCAATTTTCGCGTGTTGATTAACCAGTTTTTATTTATGTGGCGCTTAGCATACGGTGGTCCCGCTGGCCGGTCAGCGGGCGGTGGTTCCGCTGACCGGTCAGCGGACGGGATCAAGGGGAGCCGCCCTTGCGGGGGGCGTAGGGGGCAGCGCCCCCTGGCACAAAAAATTGTCTTACAATTGCTTAGCCCGAAATCTTCTATTTCGAGAAAGTAGGCACCCGAGACTCCTCCATTCGAGCCACCAAAAATACCTTACTTTCGGTGCCCGAACAGGCCGAATCCGAACAAACCTAGGGTTTTTGCAACTATTGCAAGAATCCTAATCCATATAGGTATCTCATACCTATCAATTTTGGGTTAATCTCATTAACCAATTTGTGTCGTTTCTTCATAAATCTCATGTTCATTACGAATTCCGGTTTCATGCATCATGAATCAATCTAATTAATCATGGCCGAAAACCAATCGAACACATAGCATCATGCGATTCAACACTCAATCCCGATTTAGGGTTTCACCAATAGCTCTGATACCACTGTTGGGTTTCGGGAGCCAAACAGTGCAGCGGAATTTAACCGAAACCCTCCAGGATCCAAGTGAAATGGGGTAAACCGGGTGTTCGAAAATTTCATACCTAATTTTCGGTTGAGATCTCTCACTCAACTGTAGAGTCGAATCACAAAACCTGAACAGTTGACGTGTTCAGGCTCTCTATGGTATCCACACGAGCCTCTCGGGATCACCACGCTTCCACCACGTCCCGGCAGATGCGTTCCTCTTGCGCTCGCAGTGCTAGCTTACGTCCTCCAAGGAATTACAAGAGAAGAGTGCGGCTGTCCTTTTGGGAGGCTAGGGCAAGGAGACCTGCGAATTTCTCACTTAAAAGTTGTATTTATAGTGAGACTCAACTTCCAGGCCTAATGGGTTTCAAAGCCCTAATCCAATTAGGATTTAATTTCGGGCTTAATAATGGCTCAACTCCTTGGCCCATTATTAATACGAAATTAAAGTGAAACCATAACCCAAATAATTAGCCCATGCACTCTAATGATCCAAATAGCTCTATGTGTGCGACCCAATAGGCTCTTGCCATGTTGGCAACGATCATAAATCACATTTATGATCATAAGCAATGAGCGGTGTCTAGCAACACATCATTGCTACCCAAGTGACAAGATTGTCGGTGAATCGACTAAACCTTTATGATCATCACCGATATATGCCATTGTCCCTTTGTCCAAGATATCAAGACTAAGCACAAGACATGGAATGTGTCACTCTCGTATAGCCCAATCTTTGGTTTCTTGATTACCGAGTAGACTAACTTAAACTGATGACATTGATATCATATATCAACTCATCGGAGCATGGCCATGCATTTTCTAAGTCTCACTCTATCAAGGGGCCCAAAGATATCACTCCTGTTACATAGGAGGGACAAATCCCATCTTGATCATACAAATCCCTGCGCATGATATGTGACATACCCAATGACCTCCTTCAAGTTCACTCAGTTACGAGCAACAAAGGAAAGTATCAAAGTATGTGACTCACATGTAGGGAACCTTGATGATCTTAGGTCAAAGGACTACATATACCATGATCACTATGAGAATCATTTATGACACTCATATAACGATCCATGAAGTGTTCTCATGGTGGGTCGGTCCAGTACACAAGTTCTCCAACTTGTACCCATATGTAGACTACATATCTCATATTAGTCTCCACATATGCTAGTCATTATGTATTATTGCAACCCGCTCCACAATAATACTATACTAGGGACGTTTAAGAATATCATTATTCTAGGGTTACAATTATGTTTATTACGTTACGCAGAAACAAAACAACAAACAAAATTGCTGGATTAATGCCTCAATAAAATATCATGACTCAATGTGCAAAAATACAATCATCTCATGATTGGCTTTTTTGGGCACAACACTAACAAATTTGTCAATTAACTACCACAACTCTTGAGTCAATTTGAGCTAGGCAAACAAATACATGAGTAATTAGCTAAGTAATGACCAATTAAAAAGGCTAACTAAACTAATGCTTGCAACTATTTAAAAAGAAGCGAAACTAAAGTTGATGTGATGAATCAAGGTTGAAAAGCACTCCTTAGATTTTTCATTGCTTGAATGGTTAATTAAACAAACTAAGCCTATTTCCAACCTCTCATTCACTTGTCTGTGAAGGAACCGTAGTTTGAACTCCTTTTTACCAAGAATGAATTCATTTCTCCCTTAATCCCCAGGTTGGATTCTTTTCCTAACCAATTTACTTAAGGTTTTCTAAGCCTCTGAGTCTTTTTTACTCATCTAGCAATCTAGAAGGGTCTCCCAACCTCTTCTAAAATTACTACAATTTTTCCGTCATCTAGTTTAGCTATACTTTCCCAAGCACTAACCAAATTTATAAAAGAAAGTCAAAGTTTGGCCACACTCTAACAAGCATAAACATAAGCACAGGAAAAATTGAACACGCAACAAGAGAGTTCATGAAAATAAACCTCAAATTAGCATTAATTAACCAAGTCAAGTAGCTACAAGTCTAGGAAGTAAAATAAGTCTACTTCATGTTTAACATAACTACAAACTCAAAGTTATCTAGCTGCATAAAAAATTTAAGAAAAGGAAACCAAAGAAAATCCAATGGAGAAAAAGCAAATGCAGGAGTAGCCAAGTCCACTTGCTTGCTTCTTATGCTCTTGTTCTTCTTCTTTCAATTTTATAGCCACCTTTTCTTCAAGTTGGAAGGGTGAAGGTGAAAATGGATAAAAGAACTTCAAACCTTAGGAGAGAAATTGAGGGAGGGAAGATCTCTAGAAAATAAAGTCTTGGCTCTCTTTTATGAGTAAAAACGTACCCCCACCCAAGTCAAACACAAAAAGGGCAAGCAAAACCAAAAAACAAAGGTGTTAGGTCACTGTGAAAAGGGACTGCATCCCAAAACAATGAAGCTACGGCTCTGGTGCAATTTTTAGAACTTTTTTTGGTACAAGGACGATTTGGGCCGTGGCTCAAAAAACTAAGATCGCCACTCTGGAGTGTCTGCTTACTCTTTTGCTTCCTGGAGGTGCTGGGGCTGTTGCTTCATTTTTTTGGGCCATGGCTCTAGTGTCCAAAGGTAATTGGACACTTGGACTATGGCCTTGGGTACTTCTTTTGCTTCAAGAAACTCCATTTTTGCTTTATTCTCATTAGGTCCAATTTGGTCACTCCACATTTCATTCCCAACTACAAAATAGAAAAATAATGCAAGAACTAGCACTTTTCTCAAAGGTTTAATTGAGAAGTGAGAGGTGAAAGTTGATACAAATTAACACTTCAATCAAGCAAAACAGGCACATATAAATACTTTTTGGATTTTTTTTTGTAAAGAATGTAGTTAGACGATTGCATAATACAGGGCCATGAACACTATTGTGTGAAAATGCTTTACATATGTATGAATATGTGTTTCTATTGTATAAGTTTAATAATGTGTGAAACTATAAATGAATTTTATAAAGCTGGAGTAGTAGTGTATGGTGTTTGAGTTTTGTAAGTATGATGTCTTTTAAAGGAAATTGGGTTCTTGTTGTATGAAGCACTATATGTGTGTGTGTGTGTGTGTGTGTGTGTAAAACTGGAAAACTAGAAAACAATTGTATAAAATTGGTTGCCATTATATGGATTCGAATTCTTTATTAAACTAGTTTGCTATTGTCTAAATCTAGGTTGTTACGGTGTGAAATTGATTCATATATGTACAGAACTATGTTTCTATTATATAAATTTTGAGTTTAGATAGAGTATGAAACTAAAAATTAATTGTACGAAGTTGAGTTGTGGTATGTATGAAACTGGAATATAATATGTATGAAAGTATGCTAGAAGTTTAGTTTATCTCTTTAGCTTATCTATCTCATATTGATAAGATTAGTCTCATATCCTTTGATTAGGATAGAATTACCTTTGTGATAGAGATTTTATTCTGATTAAGATAAAATTCTCTTTAGCCTTACTCAATTGTATAGCATGTATAAATAGCCCCTTGTTGTATGTACAAAACTAATAACAATTGAATTGCAAGTGTTTTGCATTCTATTTTCACATGCTGTCTGAGTATTTCAATGCAAATTTCTGATCACCGTTTTTTGGGTCTTCAACTATAGTACATTTGTTTCATCCTAGAAAAATGGCAAATTATGATAGTGAATTGGAGTCCACTGCGACTTCACTAATCAACTTGATTAGCAGTATCAAAGAATCATGGACTAGCTTTTATAACATTGTGTAAAGCATGCCAACAGAATAATGGGATTTGCCGATGGAGAATGTGGTCATCGGCAATAAGTCAACCAATCATGAGAAAAAAAAATTGGTGGGCTTTAAATCAAATCCCAT
The DNA here is from genome assembly GCA_039654915.1 of Aquilaria yunnanensis. NCBI lineage: Eukaryota > Viridiplantae > Streptophyta > Magnoliopsida > Malvales > Thymelaeaceae > Aquilaria > Aquilaria yunnanensis. The sequence continues at coordinate 32,971,835 of CM077593.1, forward strand.
GGACTAGATGGACGAAGACAAAATATGAAGGATATGTGTAGATGAACCAATCCTAACTCAAGGTTGAATCTCAAGGACTTGATAGAGAAGAAGAAATTGAAGGGATATGTGTAGATCAAACAACCTTCCCTTTAGTAATGGTTGGCTTGGTAGCTGATAAGTGTGAGAAGCATTTTTTGTAACTGGGCAAAGACAAAGGTTCAACATTTATGAGTCATGTATAAGAAATCTTACAATAGCGCAGCCAAAAATTGATGGAACGTATCTCCAGCTGTGATTGATCAAGTGAACACTAAAGCTTTAAGTCACAGAAAATAAAAAAAGAGTTGGGAGAGTTTTATAACCTATGCCTATTTACTTTCATGTCTACCTTTAATAGGGGACATATCATATATAGAGGTTAGACCAAGAACCCATACAAATAGGAATCTACTACATTAATTTCACCAATAATGGAATTTAACATAATATCATATATTCTTTTCAAATTGACATTCTTTCTAGTAAAAACTTCTCAATTATCATCTTTATTTAAGTAAATTAATACATACATAAAATAATAATAATATTAGTAATTCAAAAAGCTTAATTGCCCATATGACCCCTGTACTATAATAACTCCACCCATCACTCCCCTGGACTTTTTGGGGGTAACAATTGAGCCCTAAAATTTGATAACTGGGACACTTTGTGCACCTGATGTAACGTCCGTCCATTTAAAAAGAAAATAAAACCACATAATTGCAACTTAAGTTTCCTAATTTTTATTTTTGAACCCTAATGTTTTGTCTTCTCTACTTAGGCCGCTATCTTTGATCCAAGTGTCGACCTCCTTCAAGACCACCGCTTCCACTGCCACTGATACAGCCTTCATTCTTAAGTTATTCACCTTTGTTCTATTTTTTTAAAATGTATGTTATATAAATTATAATTAATTTTAAAATCCAAAGTTTTGAATTTTATTTTATTATATTAGAAAGATGTAAATTATTTGGAAAAAATAATTAAAAACACTACAAATTTAAATTCTACAATTTATGATTTAATTGGCAAAGTTAAAATGCAGGTTTAAATTTTTTCAAAACCATAGTAATTAACTTGTGCTATATAAAATTTGGGTAAATTCTAATTTAACCAAAGAGAAAATAATACCTTGAATTTTATCAAATTAAATATTAATATATTTTTACCAAAAAGAAACATAGATGCAACATTCTTTATTATTATTAATCTCATAACTTCACAAAATGGGATTTATGTAATTCATCCATTTTTGTTCTTAAGATGTAATTGTTTATGGGTTATTTCTTAAGAATTGATGATTTTAGAATGCTTTTAAAGGTGAAAGACTATGATAAGGGTGAATCTTAATGATTAAAAGGGATTAAATTGAGAAGAAACTAAGAAATTTTAAAAATTTTTGTACACCATTTTGGTTTAAGAAATTTCAACTGTAGATCAAGATATTTTGATTGATTCTATACTAAAATGTTCCTAAAACCTAAGCTTATAATATATCATTGAAATGGCCTATGTATTTACTTTAACATGGAAGAAACAAAATTCAATTTGGAGGCTTGAATGAGGAGTTATGCTGATTCTAGTTTAACGTGGAAGACATCCCTGAAATAATAGGTGTTGCATGATTTTGAAACTTATGGAATAAACTGTACCAATTAGTTAAATAAACATATATTATAGTTTTAGAATTCTAGTTTTATAGGAATTTTATAGATTGTAATTTAGAGTTTTCTACAAAGAGTTATGGTCATTCTCATTGGAGTACACAACTCTGTCGGTCTCATTGGTGGTGGATTCAAATGGATATTTTGGCATTCAAGTTGAACCAAGGCTTTTTGAATTTAAATTAGGCTATGTCAATAGTTCAAGGACCTAAGTGATAAATGGTGGATGACAGGTTCAGCTTGAGTTGAGGCTACTACAATTACAAATATGAGAAATTGCAAGTGGGGCTACATTAAGGGTAAAGGCTTGGATAGTAAAATAAAAGATTTTAGGTGCAAATGATTAAAATAAAAAACTTAGATGACTATTTTTAATTACAATTCAATTCATAAAGTTATTGGTTTGTATGAAATTTTAAATTGTGCAATCAAATGCAATTATGTTACAAAAATGATGGAAAATGCCCTAGTTACTAAGTCAGGTGGGCAAAATGTCCCAATCATCAAAGTTTGGGGCTCGATTCTTACCCTCAAAAAGTTTAAGGGAACGATTAGCCGAGTCACTATAGTACATAAGTCATCTGGGTAATTAGACCATTTAAAAACCAAAGTGGCACTTGGTCTATACTTTAAGGGATTTTAACATTCTCCTACTTGGTCCACGTGACACTTACCAAGGTGATAAGATTTATAGCTTTTATACTATTTAGTTAAGAATAGCTTTATATATGGATCATAGCGGTTATACTTATAATTGTGTAACTCATTCCATGTATTGCAATATATATTACTTTATGAATAATTTATGAGAAAATACTTTCTTACAAAAGGATTCAAATTTTTGTATCCCATCGATGCATAATTTATGAGAAAATAATTCCATCAATGAATAATTTATGAGAAAACAATTTCTCCAAAAGGGCTCAACTTTATGTATTCCCACAGATATGAAAACATGATACTCAATATGCATATAAATTCATGTTTTCTAAGAAACTTTATGAACAAATTTGTTCAAAAACAAAGCTACAAGAAGAAAATTAATGTGCAACACTAAATGAGCTAAGTGTTATACACTTCACATGATCCACATACTAATTTAATGCCAAAGCTTTAGTCATAGGATTCACTAAGATTAATGAAGTGCTAATATACTCAATGGCTAACTATTGTGCTGTCACTTTCTCTTTCACTACCAAATGCTTTATTTTTATATGCTTACTTCAGCTTTCAAATTTTTCATTATTTGCAAATAACATTGCAGTTAAATTATCACAGTATGTCTTTATAGGTCTCGATATAAAATCAACAACCTTAAGGCCCCGAGTAAAATTATTTAACCATAGAGCTTATGTCACAGCCTCGTAGCACACAATGAATTTTGCCTCCATGGTGAATGATGTAAAGGCTCTCCTAGTGTTTCCTCTATTTTGAATGTTGAGGTAAGTAAATCCCAATTTATTTCCCTAAAATAAGTTTTATTAAACAAGGAAAGCAAGCTAAGTAAGGTTAAATTGGGTTCCAAAGTGTAATTGGCACCTAGAGGGTAAGGAGGGAAAAATGGTAATTTTGGACCAAGTTAGTGGCATGACCATAATTTGAGTAAAATTAGGTTCATGCAAGTGTTTTGAGCTAATTGATTTAAGACCATAAGTGTTTATAGCCATTTGAACCAAAAGCGAAAGTCAAGGGTGAAAAATGCACTAAGTGAGAAGTTAAGCTATTATGTCTTATAATGGCTTAAGTGGACTAACGGCAAAGTGTTTGGGTAAGAGAAACCTTTCTTTGGGACCAAGGAGTGATGGTGTAGGAAGTGTTTAAGTGGCCTAAGTGATGCAAAGTTAAGTTTGAGGAGGGCCAAAGTGTCAAATGGAAGAGAGGTTGCTATATAAGTAGAGGAGATGACACTATTCATCATCTCCATTTGCCATTTTCGTGACTCTCTCTCCTCCATATCTCTCCACCTTCAAAGCTCCCATTCTAGCCAAAATTCCATGAAATTTAAAGGTTCAAAAGCTATCCCAACAAACCCTTAGCTCATTTTTGGTGGATTTGGTGCATTTAGAGTTGTTCTTGCAAGTTTTTGGTTCAAACCCTAGGGTAAACGTCTATGATCCATGTGGGTTAGCTCTAAACTTGTTAAATGGTTAGAAATGGTCTTAATTTTGTGCCCTTAGTGTCCAATTTGATTGAATTCAAGCTTGGAACTCAAAGGAACTCTAAGGAGCTCAAGTGTGCTTGTTGCTTGTTTCTTGCTTGAAGGATGATTTGAGGCAAGGGATTTAAGTTAATTTAGCTCAAATAATGCATAGAAATGTTTTATTATGTGTGAGAATAAAGTAGAAACAATAACTATGTGAATTGGCCTTGAGGTGGGAAAGTTTGAGTAAGTTTCGTGGAAGTTCGCACGTTATCACGCAATGATGTAGTGCATTGGCGACACCTCATCGGTGGTGATGATAATTGGAGATGCATCACTGCTAGATCTTAGGCATCCCCAGCATTGATGCCTTTGGTGATGTGTCACCGATGACATCACCAAGGCTTTATTCCCTTAAGCTCGGAGCATTCTAAGAATGTCTTAAACTCTTGGTTATCATCCCTAGGCTAATTTAAGATGTTTCATAGCCTTAATTAGGTCTAGAACTCATTTCTAAGTTGGGAATTATGCATTATTTAGGTGGTAGCTAAGTGGTGAGGTTATGGTAGGGTAAGGAATGATGGCTAAGGAAGTTAAAATGCTTATGTTACTAAAGGAGCACTAAGAGGATAAAGGTAGGTTTCAAACTATTTGTTGGCCTAGGTGGGAGGCCTTAGACTTTTGGAAAATCAAAGGAAACCTAAAAGGATCCCAACCAAACCTTAAGGTTTGCTAAGTAAGCCACTAAGAAGCCCTAAGCTAAGCTCAAAGAGCTTGGCAAGTTGAACCACATAAGGCAGCTACCCTGTACAATAAGTTAAGGGAAAAAATGAGTAAGGAAGGAGAAAGTGGTGACTTACTCTAACTAACTCATCAGAGGCGGGCAAGCATTGAGTAAGTGACGGCTTACTTTAAGGGCACCCATAAGAGGACTTAATGGGGTTAGTTAAGAGTTAGCGTAAGATACGAGGGCCAGCATCCAAGCACTCCAGCCGTATGAGAGCACAACAAGTCTAGCACCTATGGGTGTAAGGAAGTCCTACATGCATTTGCATGTGTATATTTCATTCATTCATCCACCCATCCATTATTTGCATTGTTTGTTGTTCTTATCCTTGTTTCTGGTTGCGTTGTCAATTACTTGTATTGTTTTGTATGCTATATATATATATACTTGGTGTGTTTTTTATGCTTGTATATCTTTCCCCTTGCAAGTACCGAATCCTTTACTAAGTACTTTAGAGTACTCACCTCTTAAGTGTTGTGCAGGTTTAAGTAGGCTAGTTAGGCTTAACAGTTGGTAAGGGGTAGCTGTTAATGCTAAGTTTAATTGGTTTAAAGGTATTCTCTAAGTAGGAAACTTTACATTTCTAAGTTACTTATGGCATAAGCTAGTACTGACCAAAGTGTTTGCTTTACAGTTCAAGGCTAAGTGAGTAGAAGGAAAGTGTGGCTCATCACTTGTAGCTAGCTTTCTTGGGTGAAGAGCTAAGTAGGGATCTTAGTAGATATAAGTTGCTTCTTCTAAATTTATGGTATTTTCATACAAGAGATTACTTCTACTAGTGTCCATTGGTGTTTATAACACCAGGGTTACATTTGGGTGCATATAAGTTTGAGATGTATGCACATAGTTTTTTCTTGAAGTTAAAGCAACTAAATTTTTTATGTCTTGCCTTGTTTTGAATTATGTTTTCATTAACTGCTGTGCCACTATTTTCAATTATGTTTTAATTTAATTGTTATTGCATAGCCAGGATGATGCAAGCATATTTTCTATTCAAGGTAGGCTAAGTGACTAGTTGCATGTAATGATTTAAGATACTTCACGAGTAATAACTAGCTAACTGTAACCTAAGTGGGATCATAGTTCCCTAAAAGCCTACTAGTGTTAGTAAATTAGGGCACTGGGGCTCTATTCTGCCACAGATGATGTTGTAATAGATTGTTTTATACTCTATCAAGTTACAACTCCTCTAGCAAGAGTGAATATGTACTCAAAAGTAGACAACCTCTCCAAATGATTGGAATGTTTATAGGTCAGCATGTTATGCTTAGCTCCTTGCAAATATTGGATGACCATTTTAGTAGCTTTCCAATGATCCTTGTGAGCATTGTTTTGGTTCTTATCAAGCATTCCTACTGTAAATCCCAAATCAAGTCTAATACAGGCCTGCACATACATCAAACTCCCAATTGTACTAACATAAGGGATAGATTCCATCTCCCTTTGTAATATGCATTTTGTGGACACTAATTCTGATTGAATTTATCCCCTTTAACAATTGGAGACATTGACTGTGAAAAATTTTTCATACAAAATCTACCTAAAAGTTTATCAATATAGACTTTTGAGATAGCCCTAAAGTCTTTCTAAGTCTATCCCTATGAATCTCTTTGCCGATGACATAAGAGGCTTCACCCAAATCCTTCATTTCAAAGTTTTGAGACAAAAAATTTTTCACATTAAGAAGTAGGCCCAAATCATTGGTCATAAGTAAAATGTCAGGTACATGTAGGATAAAAAATATAATTTTTCCCCCACTGACCTTAAGATATATACAATGATCCATAATGTTTTTTTTAAAACCAAAATAGGTTATAACGTCATGAAATTTTAAATACCATTAGCGAGAGGCTTGCTTTAGCCCATATATAGATTTCTTGAATTTGTAAACTAGATGACTTTCTTGCTAAAGGAAAAACCTTTCATATGTCATTTTCACATCCGTCTGGTGTTACTCAAGATCAAAATAAGCTACTAAAGCCATGATTATCCTAAATGAATCTTTCTTAAAGATTGGAAAGAAGGTTTCACAATAATTAATGCCTTTATTTTGAGTGTACCCTTTGGCAAGAAGTATGGCTTTATATCGTTCGACATTACCTGAGACATCTCTTTTAGCCTTATAGACTCATTTGCAGCCAATAGCCACTGATCCTCTAGGTAACTCAACAAGGTCCTAAAATTTGTTATTAGTTGTTGACTCCATCTCTTATTTCAAGGCATTAAGCCAAAGAGAGGAATCATTCCCACTTATGACATGTGAAAACAATTCTGGATCACCTTTATTTCCAATATCACAATCAGACTCTTGAAGGTATACCAAAAAACAATTAGAAATTGTTGGTTTCCTTGCCCTTGCAGATCTCTTTAAACCCACCAGTTCTATCAGATTTTTCTCATTTTGGTGATTAGGGCCTAATGGGTGCTTTTCTTCATTAGCCATTTGTTCAAGTTGCTTTTAAAGAATACCAGATTGGTTGTTTTGAATAATAGCCAAATTTCTTGACTCGAGAGACAACTCAAGTAGCTTCTTTTGTTCCTAAAATTTGACCTTATGAGAAACATTGCTCCCATGAATCCTAGGATCCTCAAAGTACTTACCATTTTTGGACTAAATAATTCTAGAAGTATGTGAAGGACAATAAAACCTGTACCTTTAAAGTTTGCTGCATAGCCAATGAAATAACCACTAGTTGTCCTTAAATCTAATTTCTTCATGTGAGGATTATAAATTCTTACCTTAATAGGATAATTGCATATATGCATATGGTTCACACTATGTTCCTATCAATTATATAATTTAAATGGCATTTTGGAAACCGCCTTTATTATGGCCCTCATAGCAGGAAGTTCAGTTGATGGAGGTAAATCAATTAAAATCCTAGTTTAATACCTTATTTTAAGTTCACATAGCAAGATTAAGTGACTTAGTTAAGGTTTACTAAGTTTTGAGAAGTTTATGACACCAAAAGAAGTTGGGGGCAAAATGGTAATTTTGTATCTTGAGGTGTCGGGCCAAGTCCTGAGAGTTAAAAATGTGTTTTAAAAACCCAACCCTTGCTTAAAACCCAAATCTTGCTTAAGTGCTTAAGGTTTGACTAAGGTTTGACCTTGGACTACAATTTGGGGAAGGGAGCTTTTTGCAAATTTAAAGAAAGTTTGGTGGCTCAGTTGTTTAAAGGCTTTAGGGTTCACCCTTTCTCTTCTAAACCCGGGTTCACCCTTGCCCTCTCCATTCGCCTCTTAATTCTTGTTCAAAATCAAAGTTTCTTAGTGGAATTTGAAGGGTCCAAGGGTGAACAAGCTTAGGGTAGCTCATTTCAAGCTTGTTTGGTGGTTTAGAAAGTGATTTTCACATTTTTCTCTACTTGAGCTTTATTTGAACGTGAGTTAACTTGTTTTTCCTTGTTGATTTCTTATTTTTTTGGTGTTTTAAGGCATGGGTTTTACTTAGTTTGTGTTAAGTTGGTGCCATTTGCTTTGGTTTGGTTGGAACCTTAGTAAATCTTAGAGGAACCTTGTTCTTGGTGAAGAATTGCTTGATCCTTACTTGTGACTTGAAATTAAGGTAAGGGATTTAGAGTTTCAAGTTTAATTGATACTATTAGAGTGTTGTTGCTTGTTGCAAACAAGTAGTTTTGGAAGTAGCATTGGTTAGAGGGCATGATTGTTCATGATGGACTAAGTGCTTAATTGAGCTTGGCATGATGTTTTAATGCATCATAGTTGTGTTTGTAATGGTGCATTGTTGCCTATGCAACATTTTTTATAGGTATGAAGACTTGGAAGCCACTCGAAGCATGTTTGTTATGCATAGGAGGGCCTTCCAAGTTGCTTGGAGAACAAGTTGGCAAAAACTGGGCATGAAAAAGGTTGGCAACATGTCACTAAGGCTAAGGACAAATTGCCAAGTCCTCGTGAGACAACTTGAGAGTTGTATACTGCTATAAAGGCCAATGAAACCCTTTCGCTAGGGGGTTTGAGGGGAGGTCCAAGGGGGTGCCTAGGGTACCTAAGGGTCGAGGTGTCGTGGTGGTATCCAGAGACTTTCAAAGCTCCTTCGAGTCTTAAGATTTTTCTTGAGTTTTGTGGTTGATTATACCATAAGCAAGAGAACTAGGTTATAAAGGGCCACAATGTAGTACCATTAGCTTGGGTGTGAGGTTTAGTACCATTAAGGACCTAGCCGTACCTTCAGGCATGAGGTTCTAATGTGGAGACCTTAGTACACCTAGTTAGTTCCTTAGAATCTAGTTGAAATTGGTCCAACCATAATGCCCTTGTACATCATAAGGCAAGTTCAACTAGTACTAAACTTCACTAGTTAGGCTAGTAAGCAATGCTTGCTAGTGGACAAGGTTTTGACTTGTAGTTTAAGGACTAGGTAGAGGATGAGTCTTAAGGGACTAAAACTCTATGCATATAGGGTTAGCCTCATGATGTATAAGCTCACAATAGAATATATATGATTATATGTGTATTATCCTTAGTATTTTCCTTGCAGGTGAGGATTTATTGCTGAGAATTCTAGAATTCTCACTCCTCAGTTTATGTTGTGCAAATTTTGACATCGTTGAGCCTAATAACCACTAAGAGTTGTCGAGGTAGTCTTTTATTATAGGTACAATATTATGAAAATCCTTGTGATTCTAGTTTTTATAGTTATTTTTTTTGTTAATTTTCTTACTAACTATAGTTTTCTTGGCCACAATGACTAGTAAAGCACGTGGAAGACTTTTTGAGACTTGTCACTGGGATTGCATCTGAGGTGGGAGTTAGATGGAAAGATCTCAATATGAAAGCCTTGTGTACATTCTATGCACTAGTTGCCTCATTTGTTTATGGATAGTGTAAACGGCTCTAGGGTTGCCTTTGAGTGAGGAGTATTAGTCTTCATTTTTTGAATGCCCTCACATGGTTTTTATGTGTAGTTATGATAATACAAATGATGGATTTATATGTTTTGACTATTTGAACCTTGGTTTCTATAGAAAAAAATGCCTAGGCAATATGAAAGTATTTATGGATTTTTACTTACTTAATTCAAAGCAAAATTGCATGTATGCTTGTATTTCTAGGTTAACTAACTAATGACATGAAGTTTTAACAAAGATGCACATAAATAACTAGCCAACTACAACCAATGTAAGACCCATTCTCACAGGTTTCCTGGGCAGGGCTAAAAGGGGCCATGTTAGTTAGTATCAAAGCTCGGTTCATAGACTTTGGAGGCCAAGAACTGAGATATATTTTAAAGTACATGTGCTGGGATAGTTAGTACTAACCAACATCTATGGAATGTCATCTGGCTTTGGTTGCAAATTGCTATGTTTGACACTAGGTTAGGAGCTGCTAGAGGAGCTAGGGACCACAGTAAAGGTTGTAGTGATCCAGTTGTGGCAAAGTTGGATGAAATATCTAGGGTGCTTTAAAGGATGATTTAGACTATGGTGTAGGTGGCACAAGGCATGGCCACCATTCTGAATGAATTATTTCAAGGCTAAGAGAATAGATGAGCCACTTAGGAAAAAAATGACTATGGGAATGACCCATCCCAAGGTCAAGAAAGGCATGCTAACCATTCACAAGTGCCTAGGGCCCAGGAGAGGCAAGACTATGCTTATGAGCACAAAGAGGAGTAAGAAGATATGGAGGCTCCAAAAAAGGGGGAAAATGCCACATCAGATGAAATTGCTTGAGAAGTTCAAGACTATTGACCTACTAAGTTTTGATAGGTTAGGCAACCCCAACAAGGCAAAGAATTGGTTGAATTGGATGAACTGACTCTTTACTTGTGGAGGTTATGAATTAGAACAGAAGATGGCCTTAGTACTTTTCTTTTTGATAGAGAAGGCTAGCTTATGGTGGGATGACATGTTGGAGATGTTAAAGGAAAGCAATGGGAAGCAACCAGAGCATAAGAAAAAGGTACTTAAATGGCTAGACTTTGATAGAAAGTTCTAAAATTAGTACATTAGCAAAATGGAGCAAGACCAAAGGAGGATTTAGTTTTAGAATCTCACTCAATGAGAGATTTTTGTAAGGGAATATGAGTAGTGCTACAATCTGCTCATCCAATATGTTCCATCTATGGCTGGAAATAATGAACTCAAGGCCAAAAAGTTCCTCTAAGGCCTTAAGCCTGTGCTTTAAAGGTATACGGCAACAATGAATATTTGGAGTTACTGCTAGATGGTTCAGAAAATGTTGGCTTTAGAGAGGGAGATTGATGATTTGAGGACTTAGACCAATAAGGTGGAGGTTGGACAATCCAACCTAGGAAAAAGCTTTGGGAAGCATCTAATGTGGGAAAGGTGGCTAAAAGTCTAAAGCTGGCCAAAAGGAAGAAAGGGGGCTTGTGCCCTAGGTGTAGAAGGTTTCATGGCTCTAAGCCATGCACTTTGGGAACAAACATTTTCAACAAATGTGGTCAAAGTGGTCATTGGGTGAGGGAATGCCCACAAGCCTAACCCCCGCCAGGTCCACCTAAGAATCCACCCCCTGTACCTCTTGTCATAAGAAATTGACTTGGTGTTGCTGCAATAGCAGTTAAGTCGAGGGTTTTTCCCTTGGCTAGTCAGGTGACCAGGGAGCCAACCGCCCCTCCAGGCAATTTTACATTTCAAAATGGTAGCATCATAGTATTATTTGATACTGGTACTACTATTTCTATGATATCATTTGCCTTGGTAGATAGATTAAAAATGCAGTGTGATATTTTTGATGAGTTGAAACTCATCAGAACTGCAAATAAGAGTTTTATTGTAACCAATGAGTTGGTTATTAGGCATCCCTTGTAGTTAGGCAAACATGAATTTTCTTGTGAGTTATAGGTTATAAAATTGAGGTCATATGACCTAGTGATAGGAATGGATTGGCTAAGTAAGTACAAGGCATAAATTGAGTATGCTAGTCACTCAATCAATGTTACTGATGCTCAGGGAGCTAGAGTGACTTGCACATGAAGGTTAGCAATGAGTGCCAAGAGTTTGCACCTTAGACTCATGGATTCCATCCTCATAGTTGACAAGGAGGAATACTACGCTTTGAATGGGGTGGCCATAAAAAAGGAACATAAGGAAATTCCTATAGTCAATCAGTTTCCTGAGGTGCTTCTAGTAGATTTGTCCAGGTTACCACCTAAGCGGGACACGAAATTTTCCATTCACCTCCAACTTGGAGTGGAGCTGATTTCGATACTTTATTACCGAATATCAGCTCCTAAAATGGATGAACTGAAGAAGTAGTTAGAAGAGTTGCTAGAGAAAGGCTTTGTAAGGCCTGGAGTATCACCATGAGGAGCCCTGGTGTTGTTTGTGAAGAAGAAGGATGAGACTTTGAGATTGTGTATTGACTACAGAAAGTTGAATATAGTGATAGTTAAGAATAAGTATCAACTTCCAAGGATCAATGATCTATTTGATAGACTGGGGGAAGTAAAGTTGTTTTCTAGGATTGACCTTTGGTCTGGATACTTCCAGATCAAATTTAAGGGGGAAGATATCCCAAAGACCACCTTCAGGATGAGATACGGGCACTTTGAGTGTACAGTTATGCCATTCGGTGTGACCAATGCTTGGACAGTATTCATGGAAGCCATGAATAGGATCTTCAGACTGTTCTTTGATCGGTTTGTTGAAGTCTTCATCAATGAATTCTTGGTATACTCACAATCTGCCCAGGAGCATGAGGAGCACCTTAGGATGGCTTTGCAAGTGCTAAAGGATAATCAACACTATGCAAAGTTGCCTAAGTGTAAATTTTGGTCTCAAAAGATACAATTTTTAGGACACATCATAAGTTCTCAAGGTTTTTTAGTTGACCTTGAGAAGGTTTAGGCAGTAGTTGAATGGAATAGTTCAACTATAGTTACAGAAATTTGGAGCTTCTTGGGCTTGGCAGGTTACTATAGGAGGTCCATAAAGAAATTCTTTGTAATGCCAACACCATTGACAACCTTGACTAGGAAAGCTTAGAAGTTTGATTGGGCACTGAAGTGTGGGGAAGCTTACTTAGAGCTGAAGAAGAGATTGATGAGTGCAATGATACTCATTTTGCTGGACCCAAACAAGGCCTTTATAGTGTATACAGATGTATTAGGTTCTAGTTTGGGAGGTGTATTGATGTAGGAAAACTAGGTGATCACCTATGGATTAAGGTAGTTGAAGCCTAATGAGTTAAACTACCTGGTTCACAACCTTGAGATAGTGGCGGTAATCTTCGCACTCAAGCTTTGGAGGCACTACTTGATGGGGTGGTCGTTCCAAATTTTCACCAACCATAAGAGTTTGAAATACTTGTATACTCAAAAGGAGTTGAAGATGAGGCAACGGTTGTGGATTGCGTACATAAAAGACTTTGATTGCTTGATTGGGTATTGTGTTGACAAGGGCAACAAGGTAGTGGATGTGCTAAGCTGAAAGTATACGAGAATGGTCCTATCTAAGGATCAGGCTACAAATTCTTTAGGAAGAACACCGTAAGATTATTTCTTGGCTTGGCATGGGCTTTTGCAAAACTGAGAAAGGTCCTTAGTTTGCATTCTGGAGATTCAATCAGCTTAGCTGGTTAAGGTAAAAAAAGCTCAAAGAAAAGATCTGATGTTAAGGAAGATTTTAGGATAGGAGACACTCGGTACCCTGAGGAAAGAGTTCTAATACAAGGATGGAATACTACACCATGGGGATTGATTCTATATGCCGAATGTGGAAGGACTTGGGTAACAAGTCTTACAAGAGGCACATAGTAGTAGGCTAAATGTTCATCTCGGTGTTAATAAGATGTACCACTACTTGAAGACACACTTTTGGTGGTCGGGACTCAAGAAAAATGTGGCCAGGCATGTGGCTAAGTTTTTGACATGCCAAATGGTAAAAGTGAAACATCAGAAGTCTGCAGGCAATCTCCAAAGTTTACCACTACTGAAGAGGAAGTAGAGATCCATTACAATAGACTTCCTAGTTGGGTTTCCAAATACCCGGAGCCAACATAATTTGGCATGGGTAGTGGTTGATAAGTTGACCATGTCAGCTCACTTTATACCTATAAAGATTACCTATGCATTTGAGAGGTTGGCTTAGTTGAATATCAAAGAGATCATGAGGTTGTAGGGCATACTAGATCAAATCATATCTGATAGGTATCCATGGTTTGTATCAAGGTTTTGGAACACTTTCCAAGAGGCATTAGGAGTAAGGTTGGTCTTAATATTGCCTTCCATCCTCAAACTGATGGACAATCCAAGAGAGTAATACAAACCTTGCTGAATATGTTACATATGTGTGCCAATGATTCTTAAGGTGATTGTGGTCAACACCTCCAACTTATCTAGTTTTTTTAGAATAACATCCACCAAATTGTTATGGGTATGACACCATACAAGGCATTGTATGGTAGGTGATGCATGATGCCCCACTGTTGGGCAAACCCTTCGGATAGGGTAGTCATTAGACCTGAGATTATGACTAATACCACAAATAAGATTAGATTAATCCAAAAATGAATTAGAGCGGCAAACAACTAGCATACTAAGTATGCCAACCTGAGGAGATGGGAGTTGAGCTTTGATATTGGAGACAAAGTGCTTCTTTAAAGTATCTACCATGAAAGGAGTAGCCTAGTTCGGGCAGACGGGCAAGGTAGCCTCGAGATACATTGGCCCCTTTGAAATTTTGGAGAAGGTGGGCAAAGTTGCATACTGATTGGTGTTACCACCTAACTTGTGCCAAATGCACAATGTGTTACATATTAGTCTTTAAGAGAGTGCATAGTTGATCTGGGAAAAGTGGTTTCACCATCGATAATTCCCATCCAAGATAACTTGACCTATAAGGAGAGGCCCGTTGAGATCCTTAATAGGCAAGTTAGGAAACTCCATAACAAGTGGATTCCAATGGTTAATATCCTTTGGTCAAACCATGGTGAAAGGGAAGCTACTTAGTAGATGGAATAGGATATGCTAAAGAGGTATCCTTGCGACTTACTTTGGTTACAGTGAAATTTGGAGGACCAAATTTCAGAAGGAGGGGACCATTTTTCGACCCTTCTAGCAGGAAGCTCAGCTAAGGGAGATAAATTGACTAAATCCCAAGTTTAATACCTTATTTTAAGTTCACATAGGAAGATTAAGTGAGTTAGTTAAGGTTTACTAAGTTCCGATGAGTTTATGACACCAAAAGAGGTCAGGGTTAAAATGAGAATTTTGCATCCCGATGTGTTAGGCTAAGTCCCGAGAGTTAAAAATGTGTTTTAAAAACCCAACCCTTGCTTAAAACCTAAATTTTGCTTAAGTGCTTAACGTTTGACTACGGTTTGACCTTGGATTACTATTTAGGGAAAGGGGCTTTTTGCAAATCTAAAGAAAGTTTGGTAGCTTGACTGTTTAAAGGCTTATAACTTGTAAGAGAAGAGGTTTGTCGCTGCCATTGTTCATCCTTTCTCTTCTAAGCTCGAGTTCACCCCTGCCCTCTCCATTTCTCCCTCAATTCTTGCCCAAAAATTAAAGTTTCTTGGTGGAATTTGAAGACTCTAAAGGTATACAAGCTTTAGGTAGCTTATTTCAAGCTTGTTTGGTGGTTTAAAAAGTGATTTTCATGTTTTTCTTGCTTGAATTCGGTTTGAACATGAGGTAAGTTGTTTTTCCTTGTTGATTGCTTGTTTGTTTGGTGTTTTAAGGCATGGGTTTTGCTTAATTTGCGTTACTTTGTTGCCATTTGCTTTGGTTTGCTTAGAACCTAGGTAAATCTTAGAAAAACCTTGTTCTTGGTGAAGAATTGCTTGATCCTTGTTTGTGACTTGAAATTAAGGTAAGGGAGTTAGAGTTTCAAGGTTAGCGGATGCTATTGGAGTGTTGTTGCTTGTTGGAAACACATAGTTTTGGCAATATCATTGGTTAGAAGGCAAGGTTGTTCATGGTGGAGTAGGTGCTTGATTAAGCATGGCCTGATGTTTTAATACATTATAATTGTGTTTGCAATGGTGCAATGTGGCCTACATAACATGTTTTACAGGAATAAGGAGTTAAACGCCATTCTAAGCACATTTGGTATGCTTGGGAGGCCTTCCAAGGTGCTCAAAGCACAAGTTGGGCAAAAACTGGGCATGAACAAGGTTTGTGACACGTTGCTAAGGCGAAGGATGCATCAGTAAGCCCTCGTGAGACAACTCAACAGTTGTATACTGTGGCAACTCGTTGCCACAATAATAAAGGCCAACAAAACCAACTTTTGCTAGGGTTTCAAGGGGAGGTCTGAAGGGGTGCTTAGGGTACCTAAGGGCTAAGGTGTCATGGTGGTACCCAGAGACTTCCAAAGCTCCTACGAGTCCTAGGAGTTTTCTTGAGTTTTATGGTTTATTATACCATAAGTAAGGAAACTAGGTTATAAGGGGCCACAATGTAGTACCATTAGCTTAGGTGTGAGGTTTAGTACCATCAAGGACCTAGCCATACCCTCGGGTATGATGTTCCAATATGGAGACCTCAGTACACCTAGTTGGTTCCTTGGAACCTAGTTGAAACTGGCCCAACTATAGTGCCCCTATACAACATAAAGGAGATTCAACTAGTAATGAACTTCACTAGTTAGGATAGTAAGCAATGCTTGGTAGTAGACAAGGCTTTGCCTTGTAGTTTAAGGACTAGGTAAAAGACAAGTCCCAAGGGATTGAAACTCTATATGCATAGGTTTAGCCATACACTATATAAGCTCATAGTAGAATACATATGATTATATATGTGTTGTCCTTAGTAGTTTTACTTGCAGGTGAAGATCCCTTACTAAGAATTCTCAAATTCTTACTCCCTAGTTTATGTTGTGCAGATTCTGACACCGTTGAGCCTGATAATTGCTAAGGGTTGTCGAGGTAGTCTTTGTGGCAGGTACAATATTATGAGAATCCTTGTGATTCTAGTTTTTATGGTTATTTTTTTGTTAAGATTTCTTACTAACGATAGTTTTCTTGGCAATAATGGCTAATAAAGCACATGGAGGACATTTTTAGGCTCACCACTAGGATTGCATCTAAGGTGAGAGTTAGATGAAAAGATCTTTAGTAGGAAAGCCTTATGTACATTGTATGCACTAGTTGCCTCCTTTGTTTATGGATAGAGTAAAAGGCTCTAAGGTTGCCTTTGGGTGAGGAGCATTAGTCTTTTTTTGTTGAATGCCCTCACATGGTTATTACGTGTAGTTATGATGATACATATGATGGATTTATATACTTTGACTCTTCGAACCTTAGTTTCTATAGAAAAAAAATGCCTAGGCAATATGAAGATTTTTATGGATTTTCACTTACTTAAGTCAAAGCGAAATTGCATGCGTGCTTGCATTTCTAGGTTACCTAACTAGTGACATGATGTTTTAACAATGGTGCACATAATTAACTAGCCAACTGCAACCAATGTGAGACCTGTTCTCATAGGTTTTCTGGGTAGGGCCAAGAAGGGCCATGTTAGCCTTGGATGGAACCCTATTTAAAATTCAAACAACAATTTTTAAAGTTTCACTTTAAAAGGATTTAGGTAGATTCAGGTATATTAGTGTTACTAATCATGCTCCTTACCATGTTCATAAAAGTACAATTCCTTCTTTCGGCTATACCATTTTGTTGTGGTGTGCCAGGCATCGTATATTGAGCAATGATGCCTTATTGCTCAAGAAACTTTGCAAATGGATTTAACATTTGTCCCTTTTGTGTAAGTTCCATAGTACTCACCCTCTCTATCAGATCTAACAACTTGGATCTTTTTTTTTTCTTTTTGTTTCTTAACTTCTGCCTTATAAGACTTAAAAGTATTGAATGTTTTAGCTATGTCCAAAAGTAAATAAAGATACATCAATCTTGTATGGTCATCAATGAATGAGATAAAATATCTTTGACTATTAAAACAAGGCAGAGTAAACGATTTATAGTTGTTTGTGTGTATGATCATTAAGGTTTTTGAGCTCCTATTGGCACCTTTACTGGTCTTATTGATCTGTTTTACCTTTGTACAGTCCATACACATACCCAAGTTAGTAAAATCAAGAGTTTTTAAAACTCCATTATTTACTAACTATTTGATTCACTTAATGGAGATATGTCCCAATCTTCTATGCCATAAGATGAAGCATTCTTATTGACCATATTCCTTTTTGTGCCAATATCTATGTTCATGTCCAAATAGCTATTCTCAAATATGGGATAAAGATTGAATTTGTGTAAACTATTAATTAAAGCTTCCACATTAGTGGAATTTTTATTCTTTGAAATAATAAAACTTGAGTCTTTAAACAAAATTTCATATCCAATTGAAACAAGTATAGAAATTAAAACTAAGTTTCTAGAGAATGATGGAACATAAAACACCCTTTGAAGATCCAAATTGAAACCAAATTGCAAAACAAGTCAAAAAGTTCCCACAGCTTTAACCTTGGAACAAGTTTGGTTAGCCATATAGATATAAACTTGAGTCTTTAAACAAAATTTCATATCCAATTGAAACAAGTATAGAAATTAAAACTAAGTTTCTAGAGAATGATGGAACATAAAACACCCTTTGAAGATCCAAATTGAAACCAAATTGCAAAACAAGTCAAAAAGTTCCCACAGCTTTAACCTTGGAACAAGTTTGGTTAGCCATATAGATATTTTGCTCATTACCTTGTGGTTTCCTTGGATCCAAAAAGGCCTGCTTGGTGTTAACCACATAGATTGTAGAACTAGAATCAATCCAACATGTATTACTAGGAGCATGAGCAAAAAATGATTCATGACTCACAAACGAGATGAGATTACCTTTCTTTACAAGCCGCTTCTTGTACTTATCACAATCTACCTTTAATGTCCACTTTTCCTACAAAAGAAACAACCCTTTTCTGAATGGGTTTATTCTTTTTGTGAAGGATATTCTTACACTTCTTGACATTTTTCCTAGAATGGGTAACCAAATGAGTGTTTTCCACTCTCTCATGCTTTAACCTTTTCTTCCTCTTGAACATGCATAGTCAGAAGTTCATTTATTAACCATGTGTGTTCAGGAGGAAGAGAGGTTAAAGAAAAATGCACTGAGAATGAATAAAAAATCTTAACATCTAAGGACTTCAATTAAGCTGCAATGTCCTTCATCTACATAATATGCTCATGCACAGCTTTAGAACCATCAAAGATTTTGCTTAAAAGCTTCTTCATTAAGGTACTAGCCAATGTCTTATCCAAATAAAAAAATTGTTCCATAATGGTTTTCATATAATCCTTGACATTTGGATTTTCCGGAATGGAGCCCTTAATGCTCTTACTTTTGTGGGACTTTATAAGCATTAAACTCAAGCAATTAGATCGCTCCTACTGATCATATAGGATCTTCTCCTTCAACATACTTGATTCTGTAAGAGCAGTTGATACATCCATACGAAATGCAAAATCCAAATCCAAGCACCCTAAAATAAAAAAGATATTTTCCTTCTAGTTAGAAAATTGCCACCGTAAAGCACCAAAATTTATGACGTATCAAAAGCAATAGAAATAGTTGTAATAGAAATTTACTTTAGTGCTATGAAAGACATAAAATCCACATAATAGTAAAATCTAACCTTCCTATGGGTAGAGGTCACAACCACATAGAAATTACTATTTTTAATTTAATAAGACTAGCAACCAAGTATTAAGAACAAAATTTCTCCATACCTGTGGGCATAGGAAAAATCTATCCCCAACATTCAATCAACTATCTTATTCCAACTAATATACAAATCAAACAACCTCCTTATAGGGCCAGGTCATTATTTTCATACATTAGTTGTAATTTAGTGTTATATCCTTATTAGGTTCTATAAAATTTTTCCTTAAGATTTAAGATCCTATAGTTACTCCTAAACCATATAAACAAAAGGAACCTTAACAACATTAAAACCTTTATTTTAATTAATACTAGATATCCAAAATATTAACGTAATTTATTTGCTCTACTAATATGCAATTTAATAACTCTTAAACATGTATTATAAACATAAATCAAACCATAATTTCTCTACTTCATAGAAATTTAGGACATTAAAATTTGAAGTGTACCTAGGTGCATGTGCACATGTTGCATGGGAGTATTTATGGTAGTTTTGTTTGTTAGGTTTTTAGATTTGATTGGATAATTTTTAGGAAATTAACTTTATTCAAAATTTATAATTATGGTAGTTTAGTTTGCATACGTTTATTTTTTTATTTAATTCCTTCAATTTCATTTCTTCTTCTCTATCTCGAGTTCATCATCTCTCCATTTGTGTTTTTTTATTTACGAATTGTCGTTATATTCATGATTTCAAGTGGGGAGTTAAAAGTCTAAGTAACTATGTTATTAGACTTGAATGAGCCTCCTAATTCCTATTTGTTCAAAGTGGGGGTAAGGAGCTTGAGGGAGGCAATGGTGTATGTATTGGTGATGTTTATGGTGAAAAGATTCTGCTGTTGCTAATGGTGATGACGATGTCAATTATAGTACTGATAGTGAATTTGAATTGGTGGTTTTATTTTTTGTGGCAATTTCATTTTCTCATGTGATGGTTTTCCCACACAGATTAATACATTTCACTTCCAGTTTAATACATTTCACATACAATCTAATGCATAGACCACATAGTTTAATACAATTCACTTCCAGTTTAACACATATCCTACACTTATTAATACAATTCACTTTTAGTTTAACACATATCCCACACAGTTTCATACATAGCCCATATAGTTTAATACATTTCATTTCCAGTTTTATACATTTCACATCCAGTTTAACACATATCCCACACAGATTAATACAATTAACTTCAAGCTTAACATATATCCCACACAATTTCATACATTTCCCACACCGTTTCCTATTTCATCCTCGCCCCAATCCTTTTGCGTTTTAGATTCACTACCACATTTTTCCCTTGTACTCATCTCACCATAATTGGCGAACTTGTGAGATGTATCCTACAGACAACGACGTTCTCACAACATGATACAAAAACAACATTACATCCAACATCTTTCCACATTTTCAAAATTACAAAACATACAATTGGTATTGTGAGCAATGAATATCCTCTGAACCCTCGTCACTTGCCTTATTTCTTAGCTTATACTCCTCTTCAATTCGAACCATATTGCCTGATAATATCCAAATTACATTAAATTTCAAAAACAATACAACATATACGTACAATGGTGCATTTTCCACCCATTTAGAAACATGTCACACCCGCAAAGATACAAACCAACCTACAAAACACAACCCAAAACATGTTGGCATACAATATAGACACAGAAGCATATGGATGATTGCATAAGACTTTAACCTACATTTGAGTTCTGTAAGCATACATCTTGGTCACAGAGTAATACACAACACAAACAGCATTTCCTAAACTATACATGCCCATAAATAACCACCAAAAAGCCACAAACACACAATTACCATATATAGGTCCACTTTATTGAACAATACAACACAAAAATAGAAAAACACAATTGAAACAATTACCACCCATAAATTCGCACTTACCTCGACAAATCACATTACTGCCTCCAGATTCATACAAATTAACCACAAGATCACACAAAAAAAATAATATACAAATCCATATGACAGAACAATACACAAATACCCAAGAAACATACAAATTTGAATGATCACACATTAAACAGGACATACCTAACTAAATCGTGCAACTTCCTTATCTGTTTCTACCCCGATTCAGTTATACAACAAACCCCATTCTCCCTGAATCCATACAATTCCCTCATAAGAACACATAAATAAATCCCATTGAATAATATACCATGAGCCCAAAAAAATAAAAGTAATAAACAACTCACAAACACAATTTTGGGCTTACCTAGCATTGTTCGCAGAAATCGCATAACTTGCTTCTTCGCTTTTAGCACAATTTTAAGGAATCTCACACCCGTTCACACCAGGTTCACTTTTAGCCTGATTTGGAAGAATCTTGCATCTGCTGGTGCACCAGATCACTACTCTATTCTTCCCCTTTCGATGGTGCACCAAGATTTTTGCCCTTCTTCGCTCGCAAAACCTTTTCACTCCTCCTTCACAACTGCGTCTCCTCCGTCTCACCAATGTCATGATTGTATGCTTCTGGGTCGGAGCATATGCGATTCCTCCTTCAATCTTCGCACAGGCCAATTGCATACTTCCGGGTTAGGGCATACGCAATTCGGTGTCACTGGAATAGGGTGGGTTCTTAGATGAAAAAATGGGAGAGAATGAATTGAGCCAGGCAACCGTAAGTTTAAGGTATGGCTGTTTTCTAGAATGAGTTTGTATGGAAAGGGGGTCTCAGTTTTGGTAATTGCCTGATTTTTTCCCTTATTATTCATGCATCACTTTAAAAAAACTGTACAAAATAAAATGGAACCATCAATAGCCTAACAGTATTAAATGTGTATATACACATATGTGTATAATCTCAAATCTCATTTGGGACATGCTCAGGCAATAATTAAACAAAGAAATGGAAAATAATTCATACATCCATGAAAATTTGAAGTCTCTATCTCAAAACAAGTTCATTAACCAGAAACCTACTCAATATAGAAAATTCAAACATGGGTAATATATAGCCTTTCAAAAAACTAAATAAAATAATTGTTAGTGGATTGGCAAACCAAAAGCATGTTTGGTAAATAAAATAAAGCCAAGAGCATGTGGCATGAAAGCTTGGCCTTGCCTATATAATCATGGATCAAGGATTACCAAATTTGAAATATGAAATGTTATCATATAGAATTCATGATTGAAATGGATCAAATATATAGAGAAGGCCACACAAATCAAATTATAAAAATATGAACCTGGTTGAAATTGTGAATATAGACCAATAAATTCATCAAGATTTCTTAATCAAATTAGACTCGCATGGCACCAAAGTGATCAATAGAAGCATTATCCGAATATAACCATCTCACAAATCACTAACCAGCACAAAATAGAGGCTGGCTCTAATACCACAATGTAAGAAATCTTAAAATAGCATAGTAAAAAATAGAAAGAACTTACCTCCAACCATGATTGGTCAAGTGAACTCTAAAGCTTTGAGTCATAGAAAATAGAGAAAGAGTTAAGAAAGTTTTCTAATCTCTGCCTATTTGCTCTCTCATCTATTTCTAATGGGAGGCACAGACTTAGATATATAAACCAGACCAAGAACCCTAACTAAATAGGTGTCTGCTATATTAATTCCACCCATCATAGAATTTACCATAGTAGAAGTTATTCTTTCCAAACTGAAACATCTAACCAAATTCTTTATGGTAAAATATCTTTAATTATCAAATTTATTTAAGCAAATTAATATATACACAAAATAATAACAGTAGGAATTTAAAAACCAAAATGGCATGTGGGCCACACTTTAAGAGATTTTCACATAATGTTGATAAAAAACCTCAAAAACTCATCCTCTAATACCTAGATACTAGACACAATAGCCACTCACCACATCACCTATCAAGGAGATTTTTTATGAAATTCATAAATCAACCGAATAAGTTATACACATGTCAGATGGGTTAGCTAAAATCATAAACGAATCCGAAAGGTTTAATCTTACCAATTTTATTTAGTTGCAAGATGTTTTATATGAACATGATTTTAGGTGTGATGAGAATCAAGGAGGCACACTCATGGAAGGCAAGGACCTTATGAAGATCGCTAGTGAACCAATCATAAGGAAAAGAGCTAAGGACATGGCTTATGTACTTTATGCCTTTGTCATGAGCTATTTCATAGAAGAATGAGTTGGAACTTCTTCTGGAGCTACTGGAGTGTCTCATGGATCATTATAGAGTGATGACATAGCTTGGTGCATCATCCTTAAGTGCCAAGACACATAAGCACCCTTGGAGCCCTTACATCCACCTGAAGAGCCCCTCCATGGGCCTTCTTGTGCCATTTCTTCATATGGAAATATTTTTATATGCCCCAAAGCTTCAAGACTTCCCTACACACCCTAAAGAGAAGTCTCAAGATGAGGGAACTCAAATATATTTCCTAAACATAGGAGGTCCAATCCAAAATCCCAAGTGACACTTAGGGTGCAACCGCAAGCACCTTTGGGGGTTATGGGGTTCTATCTTATTTTGCACTTTATTCTTTGTAATTTTCAAGTTTATTTAAGTCTTTTAGGATATTATTAGGCCTAGGAATCAGTTTTTGTCACATGGGAATCATGTAAACCCGGTTATAGCTTAAGAGTGTTAAAACTATGTGCATGAATCATAGTTTGACTAGGTTTTCTAAGGCTAAGTAGGTTAGGGTTTTATTGGCTGAAACAACCCTAGTTTGCCCTAGCTTCCTAGCTATAAATAAACCTTATTCTACTTGTAAAAGATAGGTTTTGAATAATACAATATTACTTTTAGGAGTTATTCTCTTTGGTTCCTTGTGAACTTACCTTAGTGCATAAGAAAGCTTAACTTTGTTTGTTCCTTTTATACTTTTTGTCTCTAATCACAAGTTGGTTAGGGGTGGGGATCAAATTCTAGTGTATTGGATTATTGTTTGTAGAACTTGTTAGCATCTTGCATGGATTTTTTGGACCTTATACCAAAGGGGTTCGCATCAAGTGGTATCAAAGCCACAAGTTCCAAGTTAAGGACATATTTAAGTGTTCTTGTTCTTTCTTGTTTTCCTTCATTATTTCCATTTATTTTATTTGAGTCTTCATTATTTATAATCTATGTCTTTGTGCTTTAGGTTTTCTTTCATTGTTTCCAGCCTTTGTTTTGCTCAATACCAAGAAAAACATTAAAACAAGAGTCAACTTGCATCGTTTGCCTTTATATTGTTTCTTTTTGGTTTTTTATAAAGTCTTGCTCTATTTTCTTTCATTCTTTTGTCCAAGTCTCATTATATTTCCTTTTTTTATTTTATAGAGTCTAAAAATCAAGAAAATCCAAAAAAAAGGTTCCAAAAATCAGGTTGTTTCATTACATAAAGTTTGCTTCAAAACTGTGCAAGAATTAGTTTCTTGAATATTTGCCTGCAAGTAATTGCATCTTCTATTTCTTTGGAATTAAAAATCCTTCTTAGAAGTTTATCTAGCAACAAAAAAATTAAAGAAAATTTGTTTTCAGAAAAGATTTCACAAAATCTTGCACAATTTACTTTGGTTTTGTATCCAAAAACTCTAAACCCTTTGGTTTTGATCTTTGTACTCTTTCTTGTGGTTCTTGCAATCTTTTATTATGAGAGCTTCTATAGCATTTAAAATTTTTTTTTAGTCCACCTTTATTTGGTGTCAAAATCCTATTTTTAAGAAAGTTCTAGTTTTCATGTATGCTTTGAGGATAGTTTGCTTAGAACTTTTGAGGATTCTACTGAAAGCAATATTCTCATTAACAAATTAAGTGTTTAAGTGTTCATTTTTTTAGTAAAACACATGAGGGAGTGTTGTGAGGTTTTTTGATTCACAGGAAATCATAGTTGAAAGTGAAGATAAAAGGCTTGAAAGTAGGGTGGACAACAAGCTATTATTAGAGGCCATTTAGTCAACCATGCACAAATTGGAAAATAGGATGGAGGACATGGGGTTGAAGTTTAAAGAGTTGAGTACCACCATAACTTCAGATGAGGCTACTACTTCTAGAATGCAAAGAATGACCAATCCTATGTTCCAAATAGGAAAGAGAGTAAAGGTGGAGGAGTCAGAGGAAGAAAAAAAAAAGTTGGAGTGCCCCTAGGCCTTAAAGGAGGAGAAGCCCAAAAAGGATTCCAATTTGAATTCCATTAAGCTTACCATCCCATCTTTCCAAAGAATAAGAGATCTAAATGCCTATTAGGAATGAGAGCAAAAGATTGAGATGGTGTTTGATTTCCGTCACTATTTGGAGGAGAAAAAGGTAAAATTGGTTACCATTGAGTTTACTAACTATGCTCTTGTATAGTGGAATCAGGTTATAACATCTAGGAGGAAGAATAAGTAGGAGCCGATAAGTACTTGGAAAGATCTTAAATATTTTATGAGAAGGTGATTTGTTCCAAGTCACTACTATAGAAATCAACATCTAAAGCTTCAAAGACTAGTGCAAGGCAACAAGAGAGTGCAAGACTACCGCAATAAGTTGGAGATGATTTTGACTTGAGCTAATATTGCAAAGGAAGAAGAGACCACCATAGTAAGGTTCCTTAATGCCCTAAATTTGGAGATTGCCAACAAAGTGGGTTGGTGCCCATGTCAACTTGGAGGATTTGGTGCACCATGTGACCAAGGCTGAGAGGATCCTTCAAAGATCCAAAGCAACAAAGATGGCTCAACGAGGGAGTTCCACTTGGAAAAAAAGTTGGAGTAGATACATGAAGAAGGAAATGCCAATGCCTAGAGTAGAGGCTACACCTAATGCCAAGGGGGCTTTGTCTCAGCTTCAAGACAAGTCCAAATCTCATGATGTTCCTAAGGCAAAGGAGATGGAATGCTTCAAGTGTAAAGGCAAGTGATACTAGATGAAAGACTGCCCAAACAAGAAAGTCATGATCCTTAGAGAAGATGGAGAGATCATATCCGAGGATGAAGATGTCTTGCAAGACAACATGTAGGACATGCCACTTATGGAGGTCATACCCACTGACACTTTAAGGTTTGAGGATGGAGATTTTACCTTTGTTGTAAGAAGAGTTCTAATTGTGCAAGCTAATAAGGAGACCAATCAAAGGAAGTGCATCTTTCACACTAGGCGCTAAGTCCAAGGACAAGTATGTAGCCTTATTATTGATGAAGGAAGTTGCACCAATGCGCCAAGCTTAACCATAGTGGAGAAGTTAAAACTACCTACAAAAAAAAACCTACATCTATATAGGTTATAATGGTTGAATGATTGAAGTGAAACAAGGGTGGTAAAGCAAGTTCTTGTTGGATTTAATATTGGTACTTACCATGATCAAGTTCTTTGTTATGTTTTGTCTATGCAAGCTTGTCATATTCTACTTGGAAGACCTTGGCAATATGATAGGAAGGTTGTTCATGATGGTGTTAGGAACTTATACTCTTTTGTTCATGAAGGGAAGTTGGTTACAGTACTTCCACTTTCTCCACAGCAAGTCTTAGAAGATCATTGCAAACTTCAAAGTAAGGTTGAGAGAAACGTCAATAGGGGAAAGATGAGGGTAAGAGAAAAAAACATAAGGGAAAGCTGAGAGAACAACCAAGAAGATAGGTGAGAAGAGTGAACTTAAGGGGAAAGAAAGAAGAGAGTTCTCGAGAAAAAAAAGAATAGAAGTTGAGTGGAAAGAAAGAGTGCTACATTGCTAAAATGAGAGATGTGAGGCAAGCAATTCAAGCAAAAAGGCCAGTGCTTCTTTTTCTTTACAAAGATTCTTTTCTTGTTATACATAAGCTAACCTCTTTTCTATTTCTATCATTTCTTTGTTGAAGGAATTTGAAGATGTTTTCCCTGAATATCCAAAAGGTTTTCCACCAATAAAGGGAATAAAGCATCAAATTGATTTGATCCCGGGAGCACCAATTCTCAATAAACCCGCATATAGAACTAATCTTGAGGAGAACAAAAAGATAGAAAAGCAACTTAAGGAGTTGTTGCTAGAGGGCTTTATTAGAGAAAGCATGAGTCCATGTGTTGTACCTATGCTTTTGTGCCACAGGAGGATAGTTTATGGTGAATGTGCATGGATTGTAGGTCAGTCAATAAGATCATTGTAAAGTATAGACATCCTAGCCCTAGACTTGATGATATGTTTGATGGATTTCATGGTTCTACATTATTTTCTAAGATTAATTTAAAAAGTGGATACCATCAAATTAGAATGAAGGAAGGGGATGAGTGGAAAATTGATTTCAAAACAAAATTTGGTCTTTATAAGTGGTTAGTGATGCCATTTGGGTTGACTACTGATAGCCAAAGGCTATTGCCTCCTCGGTAGTAACTCCCTGCCAGAATATTGGCCGAGGAGTCTGACGTCACCCAAGAGAGGATCTTTTCATTGACCTCGGAAGGTGCGAAGTCAAACACTATGAGCTCGAGACTTTGGTTAGCTCGTCAGGAATTCCGAGGACAACACCGTCTCCATCGAGGGGCCAAACTGACCGTCTTCGGGTAAAAGAGCCATCTCTCTGAAGCAAGGGAGAATCTCCCTGAAGGCAGAGGCCCCGAAGAGGTCTTCCCCAAACAAGAAACACCTGAACAAGGGAATCCCCGAACTATGGGTGTGAGTCCCGAAGAAGGTGTTCATCAAGGGCGCTCCCAGAACTATGGGATAGATCCCGAATGAGGTGCTCGCACCGAAGGACGGATAGAATCCGAAGAGGGTGCACGCACCGAAGGGCGACCTCGCCCAGGGGACCTCGGGAGTACGGTATGAGCATTTAAGGAGCCTCTGATATGTCGCCCACAAGCCCTACACGTCACATCTAAACGGCGAACTGACACGCCGCAGCCGCCCCAGTCCTGACACAACCTGTCCGTGTCCAGGGCTAAAGGAGGCTGCAAACGGCTGCCTGTCCCCTAGGTCTAAAAATACAGATCAAATCCGACCGAACACGTGTCATGATCTGAACGGACCAGCTACTCCTATAAATACTAGGAAATGGGACTGGGCAAATGATGGGCATTTTCCTCCCTCTGAGAAAACACAAAACAGGCAAGACACTTGATCCCTTAGTGTTCTTCCTCCACTTTCACTCAGAAAACTGACTTGGGCGTCGGAGGGTCCTCCCCGGAAAAGCAAACCGGGGACCTCCTAACCTCTTCTTTGAGCTTTTCAGGCACACTCAGCTGGGAAACCAGAGCGCCAGGCGCTCGCCTCCTCAGGAAGTCTCTCCACCTGTCAACATGACAGCAAACGAAGATGCCTTGGGGCATCATTTGGCGCTGTCTGTGGGAACCTACTCCCAGGTAGCGGTTGTTGAAACTCGGCGTTCAAAGGACAAAGGACTCCCGAAGTCCCCGTCCGCGCCTGAGACCCAACCAGCTACCGAACAAAGTCCCCCAGAGACTTCCTCGCCTGAAGAGGAACGCCCTCTTGTCATCACCATGGGTTTTTTACGAGACTTTCAGAGGTCTGTTGTGGCTGAAATGACACAACAGATAGACCGAAGGTGGCTGCAACCAGCCCAGGTGCAAAAACCCACTTCGCCAGCACGACCTCGGGAGAAAAGCCCAAGGGCAACCCATCATAGCTCGGGAAGTGGGGAGCCACGGGAAGAGTCCTCGACAGATAACTTGCCCCTCGGAGCACGGCTGGCGGAAAAAGCAAGGACTGAACGACCCGAAGTCCTGTCCAGAAGAAGTTTGTCGCCAGAGGCAAGGTCCCCCTCACCTCGGTACCGAAGTCGCTCCCCGAAAAGACGGCAACAGTCCTCTTACCGAAGAACCTCCAAGCACCAGGAAGAAGAGCCCAGTGCTGCGCTCTTCCTGGAGAAAGTCTTGGCAAGACTGGAGAGAGTGGAACAGCACGTGGCACGCAAGCCTGTTTGGGCCAGGCTAACTGAAACCGTCTCTGGAGATGAAACTCCTTTCGCCCGAACAGTGGTCGAGGCGGCCATGCCAAGTGACTTCAGGCTACCTCGGCTAGAGACCTATGAGGGTCGGACTGATCCCCAGGCCCACCTAACAAAGTACAAACGCAGCATGGTGCTACATGGGGTTGATGATGCTACGCTCTGCAAGTGCTTTGAAGTCACCCTCGCAGGACCAGCAACTGCCTGGTACAATTCCCTGCCTCCCGGAAACATCAGGGGGTTCCAGGAGCTGTCCACAGCGTTCACCCAACAGTTCATTGGGAGCAAGCCGACGGCGAAGATGCCCGTCCAGATGTTTGACATCGCACAAAGAAACGGGGAGACCATCCGTGACTATGTCGAGAGGTTCAATAGAGAGGCCCTCAGTGTTCCGGACTTTCGTCCCGAAATCCGCATCCTCGCCATGACGAGGGGCCTCCGGAGGGATTCGCACTTGTTTTATGAATTCTCCAAAGATCCCCCGGACACGCTGGGAGAATTCTACCGAAGGGCTGAACAACATATGACAGCCGAAGAACTGAGAATGACGGGACCGAAGGCTGACCATATTCACGCTCGTGGCGAAGGGTCTAGCCAGCAAGCCCGGTGTCCAACGGAACAGTTAGGCCGATCTCGGAGAATGCGAGTAGGAGGAAGGAAGCCCCAAAACTTTACACCTCTGAGCACCACGAGGGCTAACGTCCTCATGGCGTTGGAAAAACAGGGGGCTCAAATCCAACGACCGAGGGGCATGACTGCTGACAATAGAAGGAACATGAAGAAGTTCTGTCAGTTCCACCGTGATCACGGTCATGACACCGAAGACTACTTTCAGTTGAAAAAGTACATTGAATCACTGATAAAGCAGGGCCAGCTTCGGCGTTTTTTGAGAATGCCTTCACCGAAGGGGAAAAAAGAGGAAGAAGGAAAGCCCGATGACGAGGATTATGATTCAGACAGGCGAAGGAACCGAAGTCCGAGAAGGCGTCCTCCACCTTCGGCAGGAGTAATACAGATGATCACAACCGGACTTCCATCCTCGGAAAGAAAAAGAAGGGCCAGAGAGATAGCGGTGATGGAATATCAGAGCCCAACGAAAAAATTGGCCCGCGAGGATGGCTCCACCATCGTGTTTCCCCATGACGATCCATTGCTGATAATGGCGAGGACAGGAAACTGGGACGTCAAGAGGGTACTGCTGGACGATGGGTCAAACGCAGACGTCTTGTTCTCACACTTGCTACCAAGCTTGGGCGTATCCAGGAGCGACCTCAAGGCTGTTACTTCACCCACGTTCGGCGTAGGACCATCTGA
Source organism: Aquilaria yunnanensis (assembly GCA_039654915.1). NCBI lineage: Eukaryota > Viridiplantae > Streptophyta > Magnoliopsida > Malvales > Thymelaeaceae > Aquilaria > Aquilaria yunnanensis. The sequence goes on from CM077593.1 coordinate 33,002,249, forward strand.
GCTACCTGTCCTCGGGTGGATCGACCTCCCCTTGATGATGAAAGGAACTTCGGAGAAAGGAACTGCTGAGTTGTTCGCCTCTACCATGGCAAGATTCATAGTCATGGACGTTCCTTCGTCATACAACGCCATCCTCGACAGACAGACACAGGGAAATCTGCACATTCGCCCAGATGTAAAGTACTTGACCGTCACCTTCGCCACCAAGGAAGGAGACGCAAAGATCTTCATTGATCAAGGCGAGGTGAGAAAGGTGTTCGTCAGAGCACGAAAGGCTCCAGCAAGCAACTTAGCACATGCTGTAGAAGCAAAAGAGCTGGAAAGGGGCGAGGCAGAAGATCCCACAAAAGCAGAAACAGAAGAAGTAGAGCTTGTCCCAGGCCATAATACCCGAATAGGGAAAAGCATGGCCGAAGGAGACAAGGAAAAACTTGTATCTTTTCTGCTTACAAATAAAGATCTGTTCGCCTACTCGCCGAAGGACATGCCAGGGGTAAACCCTCGCGTAATCCAGCATAGCCTTAAAGCGAGTCCGGAAGTAAAACCTGTCCGGCAAAAGAAACGGAGCATCTCAGCTCACAAAAGTGACTTCGTCAAGACCGAAGTCCAGCGTCTGATAGACGCTAGCGTTATCCGGGAGGTAAACTACCCCGAATGGCTAAGCAACGTGGTAATTGCCACAAAAGAAGGAAGTAGTAAGCTCCGGATGTGCATCGACTTCAGAAATTTGAACGATGCTTACCCGAAAGATTCGTATCCTCTTCCGCCAATAGACCAACTGGTAGACTCAACTGCCGAGTACGGGCTCCTAAGTTTCCTGGACGCTTTCAGTGGGTATCATCAGATAAGGATGGACCCCGAAGATGAAGAGAAGACTGCCTTCATCACTGAGGGAGGAACATATTGCTATATCAGGATGCCCTTCGGACTCAAAAATGCAGGAGCCACCTACCAGAGGCTGATGAACAAGGTCTTCAAAGACCAAATGGGGAGGAACATGGAGGTGTATGTTGATGATATGATAGTCAAAAGCAAACTGCCTGGCTACCACGTTGCAGATTTAGAGGAAACCTTCCAAAAACTCAGAGCCTTCGGGATCCGCCTTAATCCTGAGAAATGCATCTTCGGGGTGACCTCGGGAAAGTTCCTTGGGTACATGGTATCCGAAAGAGGCATCGATGCTAACCCCGAGAAGATTAAGGCTCTGCTTGAATTCCGAACTCCTGCCACAGTCAAAGACGTGCAAAGACTCACCGGAAGAATAACCTCTCTGAGCAGGTTTATTTCCAGGTACGGAGATAGGTGTCTACCCTTCTTCAAAGTCCTCACAAAGGCAGCAAAGATGGAAGGCGACCTCGGAAGGAATGGTCATCCTTGGGATGAAGATTGCCAAAAAGCCTGGGAAGAACTCAAAGTCTACTTGGCCAGCCTGCCGACCCTGCGGCAACCTCGGGAGGGAAAGCCCCTCGTATTATACCTCGCCGTCACAAAAAAAGCTGTGAGCTCGGTCCTCGTGAAAGAAGAAAGGCCAAAGCAATGGCCGGTCTACTATGTCAGCAAGTCCCTGCATGGCGCCGAAGTCAGGTACCCTTTGCTTCAAAAAGCTATATATGCCTTAGTGCTTGCAGGGAGAAGACTGCGGCCATACTTTCAGGCTCACCCCATTATCGTCCGAAGTACCCTGCCTCTACGGGATGTTATGAGGAAAGTTGATCACTCGGGAAGGCTTTCCAAGTGGTGTATAGAGCTTGGCGAACACGACATCACGTATGAACCCCGGAAAGCTATAAAAGCTCAAGCTTTGGCAGACTTCATCGCCGAAGTACCAAACACCAAGGAGGGACATTCGTTTTCGGGCGAAGACGAGCCAAAATGGACGTTATATGTTGACGGGGCCTCAGGATCCGAACACCAGGGAGCTAGAGTGATTATCAGAGGCCCCGAAGGCCTAAAAGTAATGAAGGCCATCAAGTTCAGTTTCAACGCCACCAACAATATGGCCGAGTATGAGGCCCTCATAGCAGGATTACGCCTGGCCAGAAAAATTGGCTTGAGAAACTTGAAAGCCCATAGTGATTCCCAGTTGGTGGTCCAGCAAATGGCAGGGGACTATGGCGGGAAAGACCCGACCTTGGCCAAATACCATGAGTTGGTAACAAAGCTTATTCGGGAGTTCGACGTCATGAAAATCGAGAACGTACCCCGACGAGAAAATGCTGAGGCAGACTGTTTGGCGAAGTCCAAAACTTGCACCGAAGTGCTAAGCCACCCCAGCATCGCGGTGTTAAGCATAGAGACCTTGGGGAAAGGATGGAAAGAACCAATCAAAACGTATCTCGCAACCAACACACTCCCCGAAGACCCCAGCGAAGCCGCAAAAGTGCGAAGGCGCTCCGGACGTTTCTTCTTAATTGGAGAAGAACTATATCGGCAAGGATATGCAAATCCACTACAGAGGTGTGTTAGTGAAGAGGATACTGAAATGATCCTCGAAGAAGTTCACGAAGGTGCCTGTGGTTCGCACATCGGAACCGACGCCCTAGCAGCAGTGATACTTCGCCAAGGATACTTCTGGCCTACCCTGAGAAAGGACGCCAAGCAGTTCGTCCAGAAATGTGGTAGTTGCCAGAGACATGCGAACATCCAAAGAACACCCTCAGAGTTCGTGACTTCGGCAGACTATCATTGGCCCTTCGCAGTTTGGGGCATAGATCTCATTGGGCCACTCCCAACGGCGCCTGGAGGCGTAAAGTTCTGCGTAGTAGCAGTTGACTATTTCTCTAAGTGGGTCGAGGCAGAACCTCTGACAACTATCTCGGCAACAGAAGTGCAGAAGTTCGTATGGAAAAACATCGTATGCAGATTCAGCATACCGAGGGTACTCGTAGCGGACAACGGATCCCAGTTCATAGACAAAGGATTCCAAGAGTTCATTAGCGACCTCGGGACAAAAATGCACTTCGCCCCAGTAGCTCACCCCCAAAGTAATGGGCAGGTGGAAGTATCTAACAGGACCATAAAAGATGGTTTGAAAAAGAGATTGGGAGAAACAAAAGGGAAATGGCCAGCAGAACTCCAAAGCGTGTTATGGAGCTACCGAACAACACCCCGAAGAGCCACAGGGGAAACGCCTTTTTCACTCGTCTTCGGTACAGAGGCCATCATCCCTGTCGAGGTAGTACAACCGTCAATACGAGTCCAAGTGTTCGATGAAAAAGGAAATGACCTCGGCCTGAGAACCAAGCTCGACCTCGTCAACGAACACAGAGAAGTAGCTAAGCTGAGAAGAAAAGCTTTCCAGCAAAGAGTGGCAGCAGCCATAAACCTACGCGCCAGGCCAAAAGGAATAAAGAAGGGAGATCTCGTTCTCCGAAAGGCCGAATTCGCACCCCGAAAGCCGTCCCACGGGGTACTTCGCGCAAATTGGGAAGGACCGTACCTGGTACTTGCCGAAGTACGAAAAGAAGTTTATAAGCTCGGTGATGCTGAAGGCATAGAATTAAAAAACACTTGGCACTCAGAGGCCTTGAAAAAATTCTATGCCTAAAAATTTTGGTGGGAAAGTTGTATTGCACAAGTTGGACAAATTTGTCTAAGTAAAAAGTTCTGAAGAAGTACAAAACAAGAGTCTCACGAAAGCAATCGCCGAGGAAAGCAAAAGTAAGTTTTCCGAAGTCTCTTGAGCGAATATGTTCGGGACAAAGGAAAGCAAAAGTATGGTTTTCCGAAGTCTCTTGAGCGAATATGTTCGGGACAAAGGAAAGCAAGAGTATGGTTCTCCGAAGTCCCTTGAGCGAATATGTTCGGGACAAAGGAAAGTAAGAGTATGGTTTTCCGAAGTCCCTGGAGCGAATATGTTCAGGACAAAGGAAAGCAAAAGTATGGTTTTCCGAAGTCTCTCGAGCGAATTATGTTCGGGACAAAGGGAAACAAAGGGATCTGGGAAAAAATACTTAGCCAAATTTTTATCTATTGAGCCAAACAGTGCTTACAGAGAAGAAAGTTGCTGAAAGACTACAGAAAAGAAGAAGAAAATGAAGACAAAAGGCCCTAGTACAAACTAAGGAACCTCGGCGTCTTGAGAACTGCCAGCCTCTGTGCTTTTGTCAGCAGCCTTCGGCGCCAAGAAAGAAGGAGGCAGTTTCAAGTGCTCGATCTTGGACCAAGTCCACCAAGGCTCCTTCGGGATGTTCATGCCTTCCAGGAAGGAGAGGTCAAAATCTGGGAACTTTTGCAGAATTTGGTGCCGAGCAAGACAGAAGCCGTCTTGAAAGCCCAACTTCGTCATATCATCGGACTCCCGCTTCTTGACCACCAAATCTGCATAGTCCTTCTCCAGATCCGCATAATCCTTCTCCAGATCCTTAAGCTTTCTCTTCAATGCCTTCATCTTCTTCTTCTCTTCTGAAGGCTTCTTTAGAGATGCGACCTCGGCTTCGAGTTGGGCCTTTTCCTCGAGCGTCTTCGCAAGGATTGCGTCACTTTCTGACTTATCCTTTTGAATCGCTTCTACGGTCGAAGTCAGCTCCGCCATCCGAGAGCCGATGTCGGAAAGTTTCTGGGAGGTGCCTTTCTCAAGTTCCTCTTTCTCTTTTATGAACCCCTCCCGAAGTTCAGCAATTTCCTTCTCTGAAGACTGCTTCAGTTGAGCATTGTCGGCAGCCAACGCCGAACACTGGGCCTTCGTCTTGGTATAAAGGTCCCAGAGTGACGCCCTCCGTTCTGTCTCTCGCGCCACCCGAACACGGAGCAACCCGGCATACCCCATCAGCTGCAAAAAAGGCAAAACAAAGGGAAAATGATGCTAAGTAAAAAGCAAAGGCGAAATTGGCACTAAGGAAACAGTGAAGCATACCTGGGCAGCATGTTCAGTGAGTTTGGCGGCCAAAGGGATGTCGCCTGGGTAAGCCTCCGTAAGGGCCTTATAAGAGGCCTCAGTAAACACCCCTTTGCACATCTGCCTGGCCATCTCGGGACAGTCCTCGGAGTACATATTCATGTCCTCCATGAACGTCCAGAAGGGCTTCTTCAGAACTTTCCCTGCTGGGACTTGGGCATCCCGAAGGGCCCTCTTGCGGGCGTGTTCGGCAACCCAGTCAGGAGCGGCCACCTCCGCTGCACAACAAGGCAGGAAAATTGGTTAAGGCCAGAAAACCCTTAAGGATTTACAAGAGAAGAAAAGGGTTCTTCGACAAAGTACAAACCTGCTGGCACCTCGGTAACGTCGTCGTCAAGAATCGACGTCGCCTCAG